>OY728127.1:1050541902-1051791902 GCA_963277665.1 Viscum album | reverse complement strand
TCTAGTAAATGTCATCCATCACATACTACTTCTCGATGCTTTTCACCGAAGTCGATTGATCCTCCCACAACCTCTAAATCATCTATATCATCGGCTTCCTCCTGCCACTGCTCAAAGTCATCACTACCTTGATGGAGATAAAGACAAAATCACCATAATCAACTTCTTTCTATCTAATGAGGATAATTCTTACATAATGAGGTCAATTGGATCAAACTGAGACCATTCATGCAATCAACATATTTCATGAATCCAGATGACATGAAGGAAGTCTCATACAAAGGAAATGAAGTTGCGAGGCCACATGGAGGTATCAAACTTGGATATAAATGAATATTTATTGAAATATTGATTGCAAGAATGTGACCAGTTCACCACAGATCAAATGGTCACCTCCATAAGTAAACAACCATGATTTTCAGTGTATCTCGTATCTCATACATGGGTTTAGAGATTTTAAAACCTTAGGATCATAGCTATTCAAAGTAATGATACTTATAGAATATATTACTCGATTTAAAAATCGTTTTAGATAATGATACTCATCTATAAATGTTGATGCCTTGAGAAAGAGAAATCTTATGCTCCCATATTTTTAGAGCTCTTGTTTTTCTTGAAAAACAATGTCTCTTTGTGATTATATTTTGAAAAGGGAAAGCATAAACTAAAACCCATCTAGGAATTCATAATAATGGAGATCTATAGGAATTTAACATTTGCAATGCAATGTTGAATGTACTTCTCAAAGAACATTGTTCCAAAAAAATTAGGGACAACAGAACACACCTCCCTACATTTCCCAATGAATAGAGATCGATGGAAATATCATGGTTTGTGAGTTAACCTTATTGTATTGTGAGAGAGTGTTTATTACGTGAACTCCTACTATGATTTTAAAACTATTACACACTCTATTAATAGATGAAACATGCATCGCTTGTGTCTGGAATAACCATGAACCCTCTAATTTCATGAAGATTAGGAGAACATCATCTTATTTCCACGTTGAAGATTTTATCTTTGTAGGTGTGTTGTTGTTGATATAGAAATATACTTCATGATGATAGGGTGTTTTGTTCATCCATGAATCCATGAATCATGTGAATTAAGAAATGATACCCCAGTTATTGTGTGTGTTTCGGTGTGTGTATGAAAATTGCTAAACACTGTGGGTTTTGTGGGTATATAAATAGAAATAAAATAAAACAAATAGAAGAATGTACATGCATGAACTTATTATTTGACCATACCCAAGGCAGTATGTGTGTGGAATTGTATAAAATGATGAATAAAATTTTAATATTATATACATTCATGAATGAATATGTAAAATGGTAAAATTCTCTTAAGAAAATATAAACCACATCAATAATTTTCTAATTAAAAGGAGTTCAACTGAATCCTACATGGATGATTTCATGCATATTTGGAAAGAAGAAATGAGAGGATTTAGATTATAGTAATTCGCATTAATAAGATAATTATTGCATGAATAATAACATAGGTTCACGTGATTCTATACAAGAAGAATATGTTTTAGTGATGTTAGATATTTCACTAAAGAATAAAGAAGAAGAAGAAGAAGAAGTGTGCATTATGATTTTAAACCAATGAATTGTTAAATAATAGGTTAGTAAATTGAATGATACTTTTAATAAAACAAGTAATGAGTAGATTAATCAAGAATCATTGTGACATCCAATAGGACTCAACATGTGGAATAATCTCTTAGTGATTAAAACCCTTTTTAGCATGGACAAAACATTCCAGGGAGGTAGTATTGAGAACCAGGAAGGAGGTTCATGTTGGACTAAGTCATCAGCAATTTAGGGATATAGGATTGTTTCATTACCCCCTCAAATAGGTATTGACCCACACTAGATTAATGAATATTTATGAACCCAACAAAGAATAAATTTTTAATAAATGTAGTATGGAACCCATGTAATGGTAATACCCGAGAATGGAAATGATATAGATTCTCTTATTTTATTAGTGAACCTTGTAAAAATATATTGTGCATAATTTTACTACATCCATATAATTGAATGAAACCAAGAATGCAGAATAATATAAGCATTATGATAACATGATAAAATGCACTTGGATAAAAATATTAAATTGTTTTAAAATATCCCCAATACTGATTCACACCCCCCCTCATTATTAGGAATATCCCAAACTGGTCCTCTCATTTGGTAATAGAGTTAGGTTCACTTCTAACATATTCTCTATAGTGATGTTTTTCTCTATTGAAAACTTTATTTTCTATCTTCAGTCAACAATGAAGAGTTGTTTTAGTGACGATTTAGTTATCTCTGATAATAATTCTATATCTACCAAGAGCATGATTAATTGGAAAAAGAAAGAGAATATAAATATGAACAAGAAGACCATGTTATATAAAGAATAGGATGTATCTATTTCTCCATATCTTGATGACAGTGATGAAATATCATCTATGGAATGTAAAGAAAAGGTGGATCAATATTCCACCATGAATAATGATAACCTTCCTACCTAATATTATCATGAGGTATGTGTTAGTAAAATTGAAATTTATTCCCTTTGATGAAAATTCTAGAACAAGTAGTGATAATCAATATACAAGATCTCAAGAATTATTAGGTAAAATATTATGAACTATTATGAATGGTAATCCTAAATAAAGTTCATCTCTCATGGGTGACATATTTCGACGTATGCAAGAAGATATCATATCACATTGCTGGAAGGTGAAATTGTGTTTTGGATAATGGCTTGTAAGAAAAATTATTAAATGTTTAATGATATCCAGACAAGTTGGAGCCATTGAAGAAAAAAAGATGGAATTCGAAGTTTTTTCCTAAAAATGGTATGATGATGTTTAAGATAAATATTGAGCCAATTGGACTCTATAAGAAAAGATCCATACACATGAAGATGAGCTGAAGAAGGGAACTGATGTCAAGAGTTTACATTTTGATGAAAATACAAAAAGATGATAGAACTTGACTACTTACTTTAAAAAATGTTTAGATGCTTGGAAATGAAGTTCAAAGAATGAAGAAGACTTGTAAAGAGTATATGATTATGATTGAATATCATAAAATAATCTACATAATGAAATGTATAGAATTGGAAGCTCAGTTGTCCAATCTTGAAAAGATACATATTTCCACTTCACATCAGAATGATACAGTGGCTACACCAATTCATAGTTCATTGGTGGACTCTATAGGTGATTGCCCTTCAACATGTGATAATAATATCATGACCTCACTCAATGATTTATCAAAAGAAACTTAAAAGGAAATAGTACCATACATGCCATCTTGTACTCTTTTCTCGAGAAATGTTTCTACAAAGAGTGTATGTTTGAGTAGAAATTAAAAACATGTATGGATGAGTAATGGTGTTGAGATACCTATCCCCATCTCTATCATTGATTATAAGAGGATTTTGTTAGGTTTTTCCTCACAATGAACACAACCACCATCATTATCAAAGATCAAATGTGAATGTTGGATTAATGGATCACCTTGATTAAGAATCTCAACCTTACTATTCCTATTGATAAAGAAGGAGGATCCTCTTTATTCCCTTATATCATTTCGTATTGCATTTGTTTTTATAATACAGGTAATTTAATGTGAAGAATGTTCTTAGGGGAATAAATGGATAAATAGTGATGAGAATTGTTTTCAATAGAGGGGTAGATAAAATGAAGAAGCTTCATGAATTATTATCACAATGGGTATCAAATTATTCTTAAAATTGCTTGATGCTAATCTTATTTAAATGGTATGTCATTTATTAATCACTAATCCTTGGTTAAAAAAATAATATAATTTTTACAAAGGATGAGTAATTGAATTATTCAGCTATAGAAGAATAATGAATGTTCCCTAAGGTCACTAATCCTGCCTATTTCACTTGAATGTATTTAATCTATTTATTAGAGTAAGTGAAGGGTTTTCATTTGTGTTATATTTAGGATGATTCAATATCATCACCCAAGATTGAATGTGAAAAAACCATGAAGACAAGTATTAGAGTTCTCAAGTCTTAAGGAATAGTGATTAGTGGGTGAATAGATAGATTTTGTTGTCTAAATCAAATCGTCTTGTTTTCTACACTGAGAACTCATCAAGTATAATTATAGTGAAATTATGGATGGTACAATGTTTTAGTATAGATTGATACACCTTCTCTCATGAACTTTTTATTTTTTTCAACAAGGGGTGAGTGAAATGAATGTTTGAAAAGTGAGAGTTTGAGTGAAATAAATGAGAAGGGGAGAGATAATATTCACATAGAAAGTTTCATTTGAGAGAAAACATTGAGTGTTTATAACAAATAAAATATGGATATTATTGGGAGATCATTTGTGTATGTGTTTTATTTCTCATCAAATATTCTAGATGTTCTGAATAGTGATCAATATAAAGGAGGAGGTCCACAGTTAATGGAGAATGGATGATGTGATGATTCCTGATAATTTTTTATGGATTCAAAACATTTGGTTCCATGATTGGTAAATTCTCCATCTTGTTAAAATAATACAATTTTTTCACAGTTCATAAGATCCACATACCCTTATTGAAGGTGATACATTATCTATAACAATGAATATGGTTGATGTACCATCTATTTGAGGAATATTTTTGTACTTTGGAATCCATTATCCAAAAATAGTAGAAAAAGTGGAAAGAGAAGTTGTGCATGGGATTTGAATTATTAGTTAGCCATTTAGGGGAATTTATTTACTAGGTAGAGATTCACTACATATTTATATCATTTTTTTACTAAGTAATTTTATTTGGTCTACATTAAATATCTGTATAACACACTTTACCTACCAGTCAGCTTCAACATTAGGCGCATATGGGAACATAGGGTCAGCCTCACCTAAGTGAGGACGGCTAGGCCAGCCTGCAAGAGGAAAGGCTATGTATAGGTTTGTAGGAGCACATTGGTAAAAATAAATTATTAGGTTTTTTCAAAGTCCCGTAGAGGAGTGGGCACAAAGCATGCCCTCATAGAACTGATACAAGGTAGTACATGGGAGGTGTAGAGGCAATTCTATGAAATGGTTGGATCACATTGATATTTAAACCGCATCTCCTCCACATTCTTCATTCGAAGTGTGATAAGTACATTAATTAATGGAGTGATCTCGGTTTTCCATCAGATCTCACGTGAAATCCAGTCTTCTCTTATAATCCCTACTATCCATCACATCATGAATCTCTTTGATTTAACCAGAGAATTTTTATCCTCTACTAGCCTATAAATTAGTCATGTTGTCGCCTTCCTCTCATGACTACTCAACGCCATTGCTACCATGCTTGAGATGAAGACAAAACTACCATGATTGAATTATATACATATAATTATGATCATGTTTACATCGAGGGGACAATTGGATTGAATTGAGACTCTGCATGCAATTTATATATGGAATGCATGCAGATAACTTGAATGAAGTCTCTATTAATGAAAATGATGTTTCAAGGATATGTGGATGATTCGAGTATTGATCAAAATGAATATTTCATGCAATACTGATTTAATGAACATGACTTGTTCACTGAAAACATGAAGGTGACCTGCATTAGGAAACAATAACAATTTGCATCAAATCTTGAATTTCAAATACGGGTTTGATGATTTTAAAACCAATGATCTCAGCTATTCACAAGGATCGTATTTACATAATCTCATATAGTATTTAAACAAGATACAAGATGATGATCCTCATCTTTAACAAGAGAATCCCTAAGAATGGGTTTTCTACTGCACAATATTTTGAGAGCTCTTAGTTATCATGAAAAAAAGTCTCCTTTTGCTCCTATTTCGCCAAGGGTAAGAAAGAACCACAAGATTTTTACAATTTTCATTGAAAAGAGATTCATAGGCCTTAGAAATTATAATTCGTTCTCAAATGTTCTTTATAAAGAACATTTTTTCACAGAATCGATGGACAACAGAGCCCACCTCCCTACCTTTCGCAATGAACTAAGATCCATGAAACCCTCCTTGTTCATGAGTTATCCTCAATGTACAATGATCCAATGCTTGAGCCTTGCAATCCCACTATGATTCATGAAGAAAATCACACTCTATTCATAGCATAACCACACATCCCTTATGTGATGACTAACCGTGAATCCATTGGTTTTAGGAACAGAAGGAGAATATCCTATTATTTTCATGTTGAAGCTACACTATTTTAAGGGGTGATATTTTTGTTAAAGAAAAGGAATGCATGAAGATATGGGATGTGTTCATGAATGAATCATGTGACTAACATTAATATACACAAGTTAATGTGTGTGAAAAGGTTTTAACACATTTTGGTTGTGTGCATGCAAGGAGAGATAAATAAGAAAACAAAGGGAAGAACATATATGATTGAACTTATTATTTAAACATACCCAAGGAAGTATGTGAGTGAACATGTAAAGAAGTAAGAATAAAAATGGAATAGAATATGAATTCATCCAGGAATATATAAAAAGATTAAATTCCATTAAGAAAATAATAACTGAAAAAATATGATGTAAGAGAAAAGGAGGAGTTCTTCCAAATGCTACATACATGATTTCATGCATACATGATAATTAGAAATAAAAAATTGTATTCTGATGATATACAGTAAGCTGATCCTCTTTTATTGAGTAATCATATAAGTTTTTTTATTTTATCTATTATGAAGAATAAGTTATAGTGAATTTAGTTATTTCATTAAATGAGATGAATGAATAAGAATATGTGTGAATTAGGTTTGGGAATTGAATAAGAGAGAAATTAGAGGTTACTTACATGCATTGTACTAAGCATGTAACAACAGATTAGTTGAATAATCAACCACCGATGTCATATTCAATAGGTCTCAATAGGTGGGGGACTCTATTGGTGTTGAATACCCTTTTCAATAGGGAGAAGGTAGTCTAGGTAGGATTATAGAGAACAAGCAAGGAGCTACCACTCATACTAGGTCATCACCAGTTCAAGGAATTTGGATTGTTTCATTCCCCCAACAATGTTTAGGGACTCAAAATGGCTTAATGATTGTTTTCTAATCCAACCCAATGTAAACAGTTAATACATTATAGTGGAGAATACATTTACTGGTCCCAACCATACATAGAAATGATGTAGCTACTCTTATTGAGTAGTGAACCTTGAAAAAAGATCTTGTGCATATTATTATTTCCTTTTTATTATTTAATGAAACAGGCAAGAGATAATAAGAGAATCAGGATTCTAATATGTCAATATGTACAAGGATAAAAAGTAGGAATAGGTTTAAAAATTACAAACACAAATTAACCCCTCCCCTTTAATGTTAGGCATAACCCAAACTGGTCCTCTCATGAGGTATCATGTTTTGTTTACAACTAAGAAGATGATATGAATAAATACTCAAAAAAATCTATATGGGTACATTCATTATTTAATAAAAATCTCCATGAATTATTTTCAAATTTAATTACATATTCTTTAGTATGTGTTTATGTATTCAATATTATTTTTTGAAAACATATTTTTTATTGAACGTGATTTATGATTATGTATGGGGAATTTATATAATTATAACTATTATGTTCATAATTATTTCAAATTATTATTTTCAAATATTAGTTTCAGAAACTACAAGATTACATTTTTTGATTAAAATTTTTATTTCATAGATTCATGTATGTACTTTTTAATTTTTACCATACATATATATTTAGGTATTATTTCTTCTATTATTATCTAATTCAAAAATATGTAAGTATTTTGTGGTTGAAAAATATTAATATAAATATAATTTATTTTATAAAATCAATACAGATATAATAATTTTTTAATGTTCAATATAGGTTAAATTTTATGAATTCATATTTTAAGTTTATAATTACATAAATATATATACTCATATACATCTTCAAGAGTATGATCTTCAAAAAACATATATGTGTGTACTTTCAATAAAGGATTAACATTCAATTAATCAATATAGGGATTTTACAAAAGTATGTGTGTATATAAATAAAAATATATATATATTTATTAATGAAAAAAATAGGGACTTCCCTATCGTAAAATTTTATTAATTAAATAAATGCAAAGATTCATTCATTACAAAGAGTTATTAAAAATTCAAGAATATAAAAAACCACAAATATCATCATTAACCAAAGGTGATCAAAAAAAGTAGATAAAAAATACCACACTGGTCTCATCTAAATAATCACCTTTAAGACCACGAATTTTCCATGTAATTTTTATAATTATATGGTAATTTTACGAATCTGTTAAATTTAACGGTGCATGATTTAGAGGACTGGTGTGCCCGAAATGTATTTCTAAAAAACAATTTTTTGTATGTTCAGTAAACGTGTGTGCTATTTTTTGTAACATTTGAACCGGTTCTTGGAATTCAAATCTGAGAAAACCGTAGAACTCGTAACACAGATATTTTCTAAAGGAAACATTCACCATGAATGAAGTAGGTAGAGAGTTAAAGATAGTTTTTCAACAATTCGTGGATTTAAATAAAATAAACATGATTTATTTTATTTTTGAATATGAAACCTTATTTTTGAATTTTGGATGTGGGGACCACATGAGGACGGTAGGGCTTTTATTGATGGGCATTAAATTCCCGGTTACACAATTTAAGTAACCAACCGAACCCCTCTACATTAATCTGAATTACCCCATAGAATTCCCACAAATCGATGTGCCATCATTAAGTAACATAACTTAATTAATATTGGCTCCTCATTTCCCTATTGGAAATCGTTGGAAAAGAGATTTCTGATAGCCTTGGAGAACGGGGAAGAACATTCTCCAACGAAGAACCAACCCACACGAAGAACTAGGAACTAACGCCGTGCTCGGATCAGAAACATCTTTCGGGAGTGACGAATGCTGAAGTCCCCTTC
This sequence comes from Viscum album, assembly GCA_963277665.1. Classification (NCBI taxonomy): domain Eukaryota; kingdom Viridiplantae; phylum Streptophyta; class Magnoliopsida; order Santalales; family Viscaceae; genus Viscum; species Viscum album. The sequence goes on along the minus strand of OY728127.1, from coordinate 1,051,782,981 downwards.
ATCCACTACATCTTCTTCCTCACGAAACCTCCAACGAACGTCAAGGTAGAGGTTTTTTTAAATTTATTTATTATTAAATCTCTTTTTGTTGATTCTTCTTGTTCTGGATTCACAATGATGATGGCCAAACAAACAATTCCATCATACCTCACATATACCTTTCCCCCTTTCTATTTTGTTCTTCGCGATTTTTTGTGCGTTCTTCAACGTCATATATTAAATGACACCAGAAACACAATGTTTTTCTAAGCGTGACAAATGGACACGGAGCCCTCGACCCGAGGATTGTTAATATGCAAATTACCTATTAATCGGGATTTGAAAAAACCCTCAATGGCTCGTGGAAGAAGGCGGCGGCTGGCACTCGGCCAGCTGCGTGGACGGAAGGGAGGTCCGCGTCCGCGCCACCTGTTGATGAGGAGGTCGTGGCTCGTCAACCACAGTAGGTCAGCGGGCAGCCGGAATCAGGCTGGCCGTAGGGCGGAGCGGTGGCGTGTGTCCTCACTACTGGTGGAGTAGGAGCCCCTGACCACTTGGTCGTGAAGGAGGCCAAAGAGCGGTAGGCCATGTCAACTACGGAGGAGCAGCGGCGGGCCACTGTGCAGCTGGGAGGTGAAACGGCCGGAACACCGTTCTGTTTTTGTAGTTCGGTGGGACCCTCTCAGGTCCCTCGATGACAAGGTATACCCTAAAGGTGAAACCCCTTTCCAGTTCCAAAAATAAGGGGGTCTACCCATCCATTGGGGACAGCGCAGGTGGACCGCGCCACTGGGCAGCGCCTGCGGGCCGGGCCGGGCTACCCCCATTGTGGGCCGGGCCAGACCAAGGCCAAGTGGGCTGGGACCACCAAGGCCCAGGCCAACCAGGCCGGACCCAGACCCGGTCGAGTCGGCCCTAACCGGGTCGGGTCGGGCCTGGTCGGGTCGGCCCAGGTCGGACCTGACCCTGGCCCATCTGGACCCAATATTACTTAAAGGGCCCTATCTGAAGAACCATACGTCTGTTTGATGAACCGTCTATGGAGTTGGGACCCTTGGAGAGAGAAGGTACGTTGGTTATAATCTACCTGTGTTTTGGATAATGATGTATTACATACGGGTTGGATCACACCTTGAATCCAACTAGGACCTCGGATCGGAAATCCTACTAACATACAAACTGAGGAACCAATTGACTCACTGTCAGTTGTGTTGGGTCCCTTATGATGTGATGGACCATTGGGATAATTTTTGTGGTACATAGTTGCAGTTCATGTATCTACCATTATCTTGAGTAGCGGAACCTCTCAGAATAAATCGTGCGTAGTGAGGGAACCCAGTGGCTAGCAGTGAGGTAGATGTGGGAGACATATTTTACATAGGTTAAAAACCTATCAACTCTGGGCAGGGTCAGATCCTATGGGGGTAATTACCGTGGTTAACACCTATAGATCATTTTTGGGTCCGCGCTCAGGGATCCTATGGGGTTCAGCGCATACCAATCATGTGTGGGTCATATCTTGTGCGGGTCAGTGCTCAGTGATCATGTTTTTGTTTTCACATACTGATCCAGTGTGGGTAAGATCCTATGTGGGTCATTGTGGGGGTTAGTACCAATCAATCCTATGTGGGATAGACTCCATATAAATAGAAGCAGTGCCTCTTGACAGAACAAGATAATCCAACTCCTTGACAGATCATATGAACTTTTATACTTCACTAATATCTATGTGAGATGAGTCTTATATATTCAAGGTGTTATCTGTGTGGTACTATTACCTTTGTTGTGTACATGTGTTGTACTATATCTTTGAGGTATTACCTGTGTGGAACTCTAACCTTCGTGGTGTTACCTTTTTTGTACCTCTACCTTTGTTGTGTTACATTTGTGGTATTATTCCCTCTTGTGTGAGATGACTATATTTTGATATCATTGGTATATGTATGGACATATACCTATGTAGAGTTTATGTCTTGCTTTTGTTTTACCCTTTGATGATTTGGAGAGACCTTCGGTTGTCCTGGGATCCCTACTTAGTATTGTTATACTCACCCATGCACAGGTTATGCCTGCACCTTGTTGTGACTGGTGCAGATGACGGACAACACTGACTAAGGATGAGGCTACCTAGACTGGTGGCTTCTTGGAGGTTGTCATTAGATGAGGCGATCTGCAGAGACGACCATTCTATATTTGTACCTACCCTTTTGGTAGGATCATTGGAGGCTGTTCACAGGAGTAGTTTTCCATTTAACTAGTACCTTCCAATTTTAATTGTACTTTCTAGTTGGGAATGTATTCTGACCCCCTTTACATACTCTACACATAATTTATACTAAAAAAATTTCATTGTTCTCGTATCCGGCATTGCAGTTGGTTGTGTGAGTTTACAGATTATAATGGTAATTCATTCCCAGCTTTAAGAAACATACCTTTAGGCACTAGTCTCCACACCCTAGCCTATGGAAGGTAGGCTTTGGGTAGTCATGACATGGGCCCCGGGGGATGGGTCGTGACAATTTGTATAAAAGGTGTTCAGTTCAACCAGAGAAGCAGAACTCTAATCTTTTCATTAATACAATAGTGACATGTGTAATGAGTGTGGTTTTCAGTTCAGGGTGTCTAGTGTTTGTGCAGTAGCTGACGTATCCATACACCAGGACCCTAAATTATATTTTCCAACTCAATTCATGAAAACACAGAGTGTGTGTGTTATTGAAAAGTTTTCATTTGTTATCTATTTGATTCATCTCACCAGGTATAACTTATTATATGTGGAACACCTATTTCTTTCATGATTCCTCCATGTAGAGAGCCAGCTAGGTCTCCAGGTAGAGTACTTAATGACAACTCTTTGAGCGACGAGGCATCGTTACAGGGCCCCCTTACGGAATTTGTACCATCGGGTGGTATACTAGCAGCATCACTACCTATTGGGAAGCCGATACCATCCGCCCCAACAGAAGAGTGTGCATGCCTCTTGAGTGTGTTGATGGAATTCCAATGCTAGTGGCCACCAAGGTTCTAGGGAGAGAAAGATCCACTAGGAGGATGAGGATTGGCTGGAGGCTATGGTTAGCTTTTTTCGACAGGTAGGGAAACCATATGATTTCATGGTTATCCTTTCCACTAGCCTTCTTTAGGAAGTACCGGGCGGATGGTGGACCTTGATGCTCTAGGTTCACGATGAGGTCACTCTCATCTCGGCGTACTTCATGAGGCTTTGTACGGAAATGTTTTCCCAGTGTCCTTACACTCAATGTGTATACAAGATCTTCTCCACTTGCAACAGGGAAGCATGACCGTGGCTCAGTATATGTCGAGGTTCACCGAACTCTCACGATACTACACTAACATGGTGAAGGGCCCTTTTTTCTGGGGCCATATCATGGAGAAGGGGATCAGATGGGAGATTATAGATTCTACAGTTTCTCTCAGCATTTTGACGCTGGTGAGGTAGTTAGGGAGAGAACTCTTAGTGGAGGGATTTCTTGGTTAGCAGTCACTGGCTGCGAGACCCACCATTGGATGACCCATAATAGAGTCATTGGCAACTGGAAGAAGTCATATGATGTTGATGTCCAAGAGGACCAGATCTACAGGTGGCTGACCACAATATACATGGACGATGGCGCGGGGATCTAAAGAAAGATTAGGACTGGAGAGAAACAAGTAGTGTTATTCGTGCGGCGTGTAGGGTCACATGTCTCACGACATCCCGAACCATCATACAGACGTACAAAAAACAGTCAGGGGACCACCTGGGCAGAGTAGATAATTAGATCAACGAGGTCTGTAGGAAAGAGGTGGATGCGGTAGAGTAGTAGGTCATGCATTAGGCAGTGACCGGCGATTCGAGGTTCTTATGCCTCCACCACCAGGTTGTCATCCTCGACCACAGGTAGCAGGTGGACAGGGACGAGCTCAGGTTCAGGAATGTAAGGACTACAACCACAATTCTCTAGAGAAGATATGATGTACGATCTGTGTGTACTCCACCATAGCTTCAGTACTTATTGACATAGGTTCCGGTCATTATTTTATTTCCACATCCCTCATTCAGTGATCAAATATTCCGGTGGAGCCATTGGCTCAATACTTACGGCTAGAGAATCCTAAGGGAGCATATTTGATGATTACACATTGTTGACAGTAGTGTATTCTTACTCTAGGAGACAATAGCTTCAGCTGTGATCTTCTAGTAGCGGCATCGAGGCCTTGAGATGTCATCTATGGAATGGAGTTGTTATCCACATTCCATTATTAGATTGACTATATTAGGTAAAATGTTCATTTTTTTCGCATGGATGGGGCCATGATTTCCTTCACCAGTGAGAAGGGAACCTTGGTATCTTAGGATGGAATTATCCGGATGAGGGTTCTACTGATCACGCAATCGTTAGCTAGCCTTACCCTTGGAGTAATTGATGTTGTGATTCTGAGCTATCATGTTGTGGTGGACCAGTACACTAATGTTTTTCTTGATTATGTTATAGGCCTACCTTCTCACAGAGATGTGGACTTCTACATCCACTTGTACCCCAAGATGGCACAGATATATACCACAACATATCAGATGGCTCTCGCGGAGCTTTGAGAGGTGCGAGTGCAGCTAGTGGACTTGCAGAGAAAGTGGTTAATTAGGCCCTGTGTTTCTCATTGGGAAGACCCGATTTTGTTCTCTAAGGAGGATGGAATTCTAAGACTCTGTGAGGACTATCGGTGCCTGAACCAAGTGACCATGATGAATAAGTACCCACTTTAGAAAATTGATGATCTCTTTGAATAGTTGAATGGATCATGGTGGTTTTCGAAGATAGTCCTTAGATCTGGATATCATTATCTTAGAGTATGAGATGAGGACGTGAAGAAGGTGGCCATAAGATGTTAGTATGACCATTATGAGTTCCTGGTTATGCCATTCAGCATGACCAACCCCCTAGCATAGTTCATGGGTCTCATGAACAAGATCTTCCATCCATAACTCGATCTCTTTATGGTAGTCTTAATCGATGACATCCTGGTATACTTAGCGATAGAGGAGGAGTATTCCTATCAACTTCATATAGTTCTGTACACACTCCAAGAGCACCGACTTTATGGAATGCTCTCAATGATCCAGTTTTGGATCCAAGAGGTTCACTTTTTGTGACACCTTGTCTAGGAGGCTGGGGTTGTTGTGTATATGAAAATATCGAGGTTGTACATTCTTGGGAACCACCTAGGAGTGTGATGGAGGTGGGGAGTTTCCAGGGATTGGCCGGTTAATACTAAAGGTTTTTGCTTAACTTTTCAAGACATGAGTCACCGTTATTAGCTTTGAAGAAGAATGTGAAACCCTTCGTGTGGTAGAGAGATTCCAGCAGAGTTTCCAGGAGCTGAGGAAGAAACTGATGAGTGCCCCCATCTTGGGACTACCGGAGGAGGGCGTTGGGTATGTAGTCTTCTACGAAATATCTGGGATCGGGCTCAGATGTATCCTAATGCAGGAGAAAGTAGTTGTAGACGCCGGAAAAGTCCGTTGCTCCCAAACGAATCTCCAGATGCGAAAAACGAAGTGATATTTGGAGTCAGAGGCACGTTCCGGAGGGCCCGGAGGGCTTGCGCGAAATTTCAGAGGCCCGCGCGCAAAGTTGAGTCGCGGCGCGCAATCCTCCCGGGATGCGCGCAATGCGCTGGGCCGGCGCGCTATTTTGCACGCTCATGGCCTGCGCGGCTCCCTTGCGCGCCGGGTCCTGATTCCGCGCCCGCGAAGGGAATTCCGCGCCCGAGACCGGATTCCGCGCCCGGGGTTGCCTATAAATATAAGGCGACCCCCGACATTTTGGAGGTTACCAGAATCCGAAGCGTCGCTCGTTCGCGCAATCCAGCCCCTTCCGCGCGCAATGCCGATCTTCAGGTAACCTCCTTTCTTTCGCGCAATAGAGCCTTGGGGTTCGCCTTCGTGTGCAATCCCCTTGGCTCCTTTCCTTTGAATAATCCTTAACCCGAAGGCCTTTGCACGCAAAAGAAGCCTCTTGCGCGCAATTGCCCTCGGGTGCGCGCAATCCAGCCCGATTGCGCACACCCCCCATTTTCAAAGTGGCCATTCGTTAGAGAATGAGCTGTTGCCCCCGCGTGCTACCCGAAGCCCGGTGCGCGCAATCTCAATCATCCGCACGCAAAGGGCTGGCCCGATTGCACGCCAGCCCGCCATTTTGCGCGCCGACCTGCTGTTTTGCGCGCAAATCTCCTCTTTTGCGCGCAATCCGCCAGGGTCGCCCCCTTGACCCCCTGAGGGTACTCGCCTGCGTGGCGCCCGATGATCTTCATCCTGGGTGCCCGCACCGTGCGTTGTCTTCCCGTGCGGCCCTCCAGGCTCGTGCGAAGTGACACGGACCCATCGGCGGCAACCAATGTCCAGCATGACGTTAATCTGCACATTCGTCCGGCATGACGTTAAACTGCACATTCGTCCCGCATGACGTTAAACTGCATTCGTCCCGCATGACGTTAAACTGTACCACGTCCGCGCTGTAAGACGTTAAACTGCCAAGCACCTTCGTCCTCAACACACGACGTTAAACTTTACTTCGTCCGGCAAGACGTTAAACCATCCGCTTCGTCCTCAACACACGACGTTAAACTGTACTTCATCTGGCAAGACGCTAAACCGTCCGCATCACCCGATCTCGTGCCTCGCACGCAGGGTCCCCCCCCGGTTTGGATGTGGCCCCCACCCGCTCGTCTCTGCAGGGATGTCGGGATTTCCCCTCTTTAGGGACGATTTAATGGGAGCGGCTTTTCCCTACGGGGGTAGGGTATTACAAACCCCTAGTTTCTTGTGGGGGGGCTGCACATGTGTATCTCCATTGCGCTCCCCCACTGCCGAAGCCAGTAGAGGGTGTGACTGGGATCGAGGTGTCTCCTAATTTCGGTCCAAGTCCCTTCCAACTGAGTTTTGCCGCATCCGGGCTGCCTCAAGTGCGTAAGTCCTGACAGAATGAACTACGTGGACTTTGATCCCTGTCTTCTAAACAGGGTACGTAGGAAACCTCCCTGAGGTTCAAGCCCACCACCTGGTCGTCCCGGTCGTATTCACGTCGGTTCGTCCATCAGTGGACCCCTCCAGGGTTCACGCTTGCGTCGATTCACCTATGAATCCGCCCCTGTGGGAGACTGCTCGTGTGTATCTCCACTGTGCCTCCCCACAGCCCCTTTTTCCATTTCTCCTTTTATCGTCCAGCATGACGTGAAACTGTGATCCACCCGGCCGTTCCATCTCCCCATGTGCGAGGTGGTTCGGTTCAATCCTCCGCCCGGCGGCCTCGACCCCTTCGTGAGTCAGCTTGCCGACGTCCAGCATGACGTTAAACTGTATACCCGAACTACGTTGACTTTGATCCGTGCTAACGCGCGGTATGTAGGAAGCCCCGACGGGGTCCAAGCTCTTCACTCCATCATCCATCCTGATCCTTACCCGGGCCGCCACATCCCGGTGGGGTCATGCCACTTCACTCCACTCCATATCACTTGGGAAGCCGCCCATGCGCTGGCCCCAGCGTCGGAGGTTCCCCGCAAGGGGTTCTGTCATCTGATCCACTTTTCGTGTTGATCGGTCCGATGCCGTCCCCGCTGGACGTTAAACTCGCGGCGTACCCCATGTTAAAACATGGGAAGCTGAGGAAAACCTCAGGGGACACAGTTCCCCGCACCCAGTGCGGGATGCCTCAGGCCATCATGCCTTCGAGAAGCCCTATTAGGGACGGAAGACAGATGTGCAGAGCCACAGTGTTACGACACGCCCCCAGCACCCAGAGCCACCCGGCCTCCTCACCGCAGGTTGCTGCCCCGACCAGACTCCTTGGAGCGTCTGGGCGGAAGCAGCGTAATTAACCGGTGTCCATGAAGATATGGCACCGGGAACGAGATTCACGAGCATGTCTTAAATCTATGAGGGAGACCCGGATTAGGCGACGAGTTCCGAGGAGACGTCCAAGGAAGGAGGAGCCGACATCCCATCATCCCGGTTTCGATCAAGGAGAAGACGCCCCTGAATAAGGGATGGATGCCGCCCGCCTTTGGAAAGCGGGACTGCGGGACCACAAGCCGCGCGCCCATCCCCTCGGGTCGACGGGTGCACGCGCGAACGCGTCCTGGCGGAACAGCGTAACCTGACGCACATCCGCACCGGAACAGAAAAATGGTGAACCCGACGTGAATCTCTTCTCCTCGGTACGAGGACCGATGGCTTTCAGAGGTGTTGGAAGACCGGCATGTTGCCCGGCCAAGCATTCAGTCTTACCCGCCAGGGGCTGGGGAAGGGACATCGGGCACTCCATCTCGCAACGTCGAGGGCCTGGGTTCCCCCCACGGAAGGCGTCGTGGCGCTAATGGTTGGTTGTCGATTCCTTTTTCCTGTCAGTGTTAATGGGTCCTTCTCCCTGCTTTCAGAAATCAGGTCACCTGATCCAGTGCCCGATCATCGCCCGCCCACTGGCGCAGAGGTAGGGGAAACACCGACGCGGCTACTCCGCGCGGTCCCGCCCGTTCCACAGCCGTCCCAGCATCCGCAATTGCGGGACGACCACGCCCTCTCTCCCCCTCGGAGGTCATCCAGAGAAGGGTGATCAACACCTTGGTGCGGAGATATGAGGAAGAGGGAGTCATCCCCACTAGGGACATGGCTCGCCTAGACCTTGAGGAGGCTGCACCTCGCCACCACCGCCGCCCCCGAGGGCCGCGCAGGGAGGCACCGCTGCCTACCTCAACGTCCAACCGCTTCGGGAGCTTATCCCCGGAGCGCTCTGACAGTTCCCTTCCCTATGCGGATGAGGTGGAAGATGTCCGGGATCACCCTATCCGGGATTCGCTCCAGGGATCTACGGTAAGGGATCCCGCCAGGTCACGGCGACACCGCCGCCAGGCCTCTCAAGTCGAAGAGCGGGCTCTCCACCTGCCTGTGCCGCTCATCCCGACTCGTCTGTCCCGACTCCAACGTCGGGCACGAGCGGAAGAGGATGCCCACCTTGGGGCCCTAGCAACAGCGGCCGCATTGGGCCAAGCCACTGTTGGCTCCAGTCGCCAGGCCCCTGCGCATCCTGAGCAGGGGAAATCCTATGCCTGACCTGGATCGAGGCCTTGACCGCCCCAAAGGCAGGTTGGGTCGACTCTCCCGGTTGCTGGTGCAGGCAGTAGCCACCGCGGACCACCTCGCGGTTGCGCTATTCACCAGCGGGATCTACTCCGTGTGGCCGATCCAGGAGGCATGGGTCATCCCACCTTCCGATCCCGGCCCGGAGGCCTGCCCGGAATCATCTCTCCCCACGTCCCCTTTGATATCTGTCCCGGTGCCCCTCGCACCTTGGTTTCCAGTCCTCTTGGCCCCAGCACCAGTGCGGCCGGAGGACGCCAGGACAGAGATCAGCCCTGCCCCGAAGAACCACCCAGGGGCAGGAAGGCAAGGCGTCGACGTCGAGGGAAGAATGTTACGGAATTCCGGACAGAGATCCGACCGGTTCGCTTCTCTGATTCAGAGGCGGAGTACGATTCGGCGACAGAGCCCTTTCCCCAATCCCGCCAGTCAAGGGCAGGGGTAGGAATGCGGCACGTCAGCCTCGTGCTCCCCGAGAGCGAGATCGATGTGATCCCCGCTTCTCTCCGAAGGTATATCCAGAGTAACGAGGGCCTGGTAGACCCCCAAGGATCAAGCTTGCGGTTGGTACCGGACCCTCCGGAAGTGCCTTCCGTCTCGATCGGAGAAGCCGGAGACTTTTTCTGGGGACCGACGGTCGAACCACGATCTGGTGCACCCTCGGCGAGCACCGATGCTACGGCAGGATGTTCGCTTGCCGGCCCGTCCTATCGTGATGTGGTAGCCAGGGCACTGCCAACCTCAGAGGGCAGCCTGGGATATGGAGGCCAATCGGCCTGTTCGCCGTATTCACCGCCGGCCAGCCCGTCAGCCCGGCGGCCCGCCTCGGCACCACTGCCGGTTCCCCATCCGTTCCCAGCCATTGAAGAGGACCAAGGAGATCTGGGTCCCGAGTTTGAGTCGTGGAGCTTCTGGACCGTCCTTGCAGAGGGCCACTTCCCTGAGAAGTTTTGGCCAGTCGCAGGACCGGGCTTTGATGCACCCGAATCGCTCACCCCGGATGAGTTCGAATGCTTCCGCCGAACTCTCCAGGAGACTCGCTCCTGTCTTCACCGCCTACAAATGCCATACCCCGGGAGTCAAGTGCACCTGGAGGATATTGGTGAGCAGTGCCGTCAAATTGACCTGGCCATGCTCCCCGCGGCTCGGCACCCCGGGTCATTTGAGCACCACGAGGCCCTCCAACAACGATGCGTTGAGTGTTTTGAAGTACTCCGCAAAGTTATCGAGGAAGCCACTCCCCACGTGTATATCCGTGGATGGGGGTAGTACGCTGCCCTACGCTTTAGTGTGATTCGCCGACAGCCCGATTCGCTGGGTGGCCCTGAGGGTATATCCCCAGGGACAGAAACGGTCAATATGGCTGACCTGTCGGGAGAAGGGAACGACTTGGAACTTCTCGACGGGGGCTTCCCCCCCGAAGACAAGCCGTCGTCAGAGCCATCGGTGAGAGTTACTCGTCATCAGAGGAACCTCCTGGGGCTCCCCGCACACACTGAAGCACTGACATTGAGCCGAAACGTCAACAAAGGAAAAGAGCACAGAGAGGCTATAAATCCCGCCGACCCATCTGCCTCCATGCAGAGGGCAGAGGAGGATCCCGAGAAGGCTACGCTACGTCCGCAGCTCGCCGAACAGAAGAAGCTGGTTGACCAGCTCCTCGCCGAGCGCGCTGCAGAACGACGGCCTGACTACGGTGATCCTAGGCCAGGACAGCAGGGACCGGAACAACCGCTCCTTGACAAGACTCTCCCGGGCAACCGTGATTAGGCCGTGTTCGCCGACAGGAGAGAGGCCATTGCCTACGGCAAGAGGGCGCGGTATGTTTCGCCACACCCTCCCGAGCGGCGTGACTACCTGAGAGACCCCGCTCGGATTCCTCCCGCTGCCCCAAGGGCCGCTCTGCCCGCCATCCCACGAGCTGCCGAGTTCGACGACCCGGTCGACGACCCGATTGAAGGGCCATGCAATGCGCTCATGGTTAAAGATCCTCGTCAGGACTGGAACCCATGTCCGGAAGATCCGATGGCGGCACTCATCGCCCGCTTGGAGGCCTTGGAGACTCGGCAGGTGGCGATCCCACCGGACGGCAAGCCCTACCCAGCATGGGTGGATGACATGCCGGCGCCTCCGGGATTCGGGAATCCCACTTTCGCTCCCTTCAACGGGACTTGAGATCCGCCACAGCATTTAGCCCACTTCAACTCGAGGTGCGGGCCTATGTTGGGGACTCCGACGCAGCAAGAGGCCGCTAAGCTTCGCTGCTTTGTTCAGACACTGGAAGGGCCAACATTTGTCTGGTACAGCCAGCTCCCCGTCGGGTCGGTAACCAGCTGGGAGAACCTCCGTAGACAGTTCCTCTACCAGTTCAGTTCCACGACCCGGAAGACAAGTATCGCAGACCTCTTCAAGTGCAAGCAGAGGCCTGATGAGCGAGTCGCGGACTTCGTCGCCCGATGGAAAGGTCTCACGTATTCCCTTGACATGCCATTGACTCAGGAGCAGTTGCTGACAATGTGCGTCGGGAACGTCAAGACCGAGCTGGTCCCTTCCCTGATCACTCAAAATTACCCCGGAGGGTTCAGGGACTTCTCAGACAAAGCTCAACGTCTTGAGGAAGCCCTGCAACAGGCCAGCCAGGCACACCCGCTGCCTCCTATGATTCCTGCAAGGAGAGTCAGCAGGGCTGAGCCCGCTGCTGTTGCCCAGATAGAGGCCCCCAGGCCGTTGGAGCTGCTGCCGGCGAGGCCAGCTCCACAGCCTCACAGGAATCCGCCCCCACGGGCTCAGTTCCCGTCCCAGCAGCGGCAGCCTCAGAACCGGCCGGCCCCTCCGCGTAATGTACCGCCGCAACCCAGGCGAGATAATCAGGGTCCACCTCCTCGGCCGGCCCCTCTAGCCCCTCGTCAAGACCACGCTCCCAGGGGACCGCGACACCTGACTTACTCATTCCACAAGGATCAGGTCCCCGGTTATTTCCGGAGCGCCCTGGAGCAGAGGATTGTGCGACTGCCTGAGTGTTGGAGGCCAGAGGAGGCACATCTTACGAATAACCCCCGCTACTGCCCCTACCATCGGGCCCTGGGGCACACCATCCAGCGGTGATATGTGTTTAAGGATTGGCTCCAAGACCAGATTAAAAACAATGTAATCAGGTTGGGCCCAGCTCCAGCACAAGTGGCGGGCGTGTTCGTGGGATCAGATGACGATAGTGGCAACGAGGACGAATGGCAGCTGGTCTCCAACCGCGGATCCCAGAAGTATAATAACTGGATGGCCCGCAAGACGACCATTCGCGCCCATGGAATCATCCGTGCGCGCTTGAATCAGCCTGAGCCCCCAGAATCTGCGGGTGCTGCTTCGGCATCGTCGTCCCAGCCTGCCTCTTCCAAGAGGAGCAAACGGCGGCAGCGCAAGAAGGAAGAGCGCGCCCCGCCGGTTCCGCCACTATCCCGCACTCTCGGCGATTTCATGCCCCCGGAGATGGGGGTCCCTCCTCGGATCCGCCCGGTGATGGATGATTCGTCCGATGACGGTGTTGGGTGCGCTTCGGTTAATACCGTCGAGCTGGTAAATCCCTTTTCGGTTCCCGACATTGAAGAACACCAGGTGGACCTCCCTAGTGTCCCCGGTCGTCGCCACCGTCGGAAGAACCGCAGCAGCAGGAGTCGCCGGGGCCCAGCCGTTGGTACCTCCAGCCAGGCCGTGCATGCCACTGAGACTAGGCAGCAGGCTCAAAACCGAGCACAACGTGCGCCGCCCCCCCCATTCGGGGATGACGGATTCGCCTCCACCGCTGTTTGTGGTGTGGGACCAGGCAGAACCGCCTCAGCCGCGTCACGACCAGCTCCGCCCTGCCACGGGTCCATCCCGGCCTCCTGACCCCAGTACGGTGACCATTTCCCGGACTGCAGCCAGTGAACAGCGAGATGCGCCAAGTACCAGTCGGCCGCTGACCCAACCGGCAAGGCCCGTCATGCTTCCAACCGCAGAGCAACCTCCTGCAACCAGGGGCTCACGCTTGGCCAAAAAGTATGATGTCCTGAAGCACTTGGATGACATCCCAGCAAGGCTCTCCATCCTTGAGGCTCTGCGCATGTCATCTGAGATGCGCGAGGCACTCGCTGAAGCCCTGAAAAGCCCCCTCCAGTTTGAGACAGAGGTTGCGGCTGCAGAGGCCTTTCACGCCGAAACGATCGAGAACGCCGAATTTCAGGCAGTTATCTCGTTCTCTGGTAAGGATGAAGACCCTCCTATACAGGGACACATTCGCCCGCTGTATGTCACTGGCCAGTTCATTGGCCTTGAAGTCCGGTGCTGTCTTGTCGACACGGGGTCCGGGATTAACCTGATTCCAACTCGGACGCTCCAGAGATTGGGGTTGTCTGAGGATGAATTGATTCCCTCCGACCTCAGGATCCAGGGGTACGACCGCACCGAGCAAACCCCGGTCGGCAAGATACGTTTGAAGACCCAGTTCGGTGACTTGGTTGCCAACACCGAATTCATGGTGGTCTCTCAGGACACTGCGTACAACGCATTGATGGGCAGGCCATGGTTCCATCTTCACGCGGCGGTTCCCTCGTCATACCACCAATGCCTCAAATACTCCCTTAATGGTCGAGTAGGCGTGCTTCAAGGAGATGCCTCTCCTTTTGCCTCGTGTGAAGCCCGCTATCTGGACGCGGACTATTACAAGAGCAAGGATAAGCAGATCCTGGCAGGTGAGGTTGAGCCTGTCGCTGTTGCAAGTGATCCCTGGGCAAGTCTGGATGACGCTTACGTCCTCCCGATTCAACGGTTGGACGTGGCCATGGTCTCGACGGCCCGCGAGTCTCCTAATGAGATGACCACGACCGCCCGCGCCAGCACCAGTGGCCCAGCAGGATCTGGTAGCCCCAATGCAGTTTCCAACGCAGTCTCTCCCGTGGACGATCCCTCCCCGAGTGGAGAGGATATGGAAGACGCACCCCCAGCCTTTGAGGAGGGCGTCCCCGCCACGGTCGATGAGTTAATACAGGTGAACCTTGGAACCGAGGCCGATCCAAGACCCACATTGGTCAGTGATGCCATGCCCTCTGAGGAGCGGCAGCAGTTCGTGGACTTTCTCAGGCAGCACCGTGATGTGTTCGCTTGGGGCTATGACGAGATGTCGGGGCTAGATCCTCAGGTAGCCGTCCACCGCCTTCGTCTCCCGGCGATCCATCGCGGGTTCAAGCAACCTCCCAGGAAGATGCACCCATCCCACGGTGCCATGGTTGAGGCCGAAGTTGACAAGCTTATCAAAGCCAACTTCGTGAGGGAAGTTCAGTACCCCAAATGGCTGGCCAACATTGTGCCGGTCAGGAAGAAGAACGGGCAGATCAGAGTCTGCATCGACTTCCGCGATCTCAACCACCACTGTCCGAAGGATGATTTTCCCCTTCCAGTGACAGAGCTGTTGATTGATGCCACGGCAGGGTTCCAAGCCCTCTCCTTCATGGATGGATACTCCGGATACAACCAAATTCGGATGGCCCCTGAGGATGAGGAGTTCACTGCCTTCAGGGCCCCCAGGGTACCTTTTGTTACCGGGTCATGCCCTTCGGCCTGAAGAATGCAGGTGCCACCTATCAACGGGCGATGCACCGCATATTCAAGCCAATCCTCGGCACACTGGTGGAATGCTACGTCGACGACTTGGTTGTCAAATCGCGCCAGCGTCAGGACCATCTCAAAGATCTTGAGAAAGTGTTCGGCTTCCTCCGGTCTCACTGCCTGAAGATGAACCCGTTGAAGTGTGCCTTTGGGGTCACCTCCGGAAAGTTCCTTGGATTTGTGGTAAGATACCGGGGTATTGAGATCAACCCAGAGAAAATCAGGGCGATTAGCCAGATGCCTCCCCCAGGTACCATCCGGGAACTGCAAGGGTTCCAAGGCCACTTAGCCTATATACGCCGATTTATCGCGAATCTGGCCGGCAAGTGTAATCCCTTTTCTCGGCTCATGAAGAAAGGTGCCACCTATGTCTGGGATAAAGAGTGTCAGACCGCTTTCGAGGAAATCAAGCAGTACCTGCTTCAACCTCCGGTTCTGATGCCGCCTGTATCCGGGAAGCCGCTGGTCCTCTATGTGACCGCCCTGGAACGGTCCTTGGGTGCCCTTCTCGCCCAGAAGAACAACGAGGGAACGAAGAATAGCCTCTATTACCTCAGTCTCATGATCCTCGATGCGGAAGTTAGGTATTCCCCCATCGAGAAGAGCTGCCTGGCGCTCGTATTTGCCGTACAGAAATTACGGCACTACTTGCAGCACCATGAGGTACAGTTGGTTTCTCGGGCAGACCCGTTGAAATATATCCTGAGCCGGCCTATGTTGACTGGCCGTCTAGCGCGGTGGGCTGTGATTCTCCAGCAGTTCGACATCAGGTATGTGTCTCAGAAGGCCATCAAGGGGCAAGCATTGGCAGACTTTCTGGCAGCTCACCCGACCTCCGCGGATCAGCCGCTGGATCTAGGCTTTCCTGATGAGACCATTCTCTCGGTTGATCGAGCCGATCCATGCTGGCAGATGCACTTTGACGGTGCCTCCCGGAGCCCCACCGGTAGAAGACTCGATAATCCTAAGCTCAACAGAGTGGGCTTGGGTATCGTCTTCATTACCCCGGAGCGAGCCGTGCTGCCATACTCGTTCCTGTTGTCAGAGGGCTGTACCAACAATGAGGCGGAATACCATGCCCTCATCACCGGCCTCGAGTTGGCTCTCGAGATCGACGTGCCCCGTCTGTGCGTGAAAGGGGACTCCGAGCTGGTCGTTAAGTAGATCAATGGCGACTATGTTGTCAGGAATCCGGAACTTGTGCCATTGCTGGAGTGCACCCTCCTTCTGATGGCCCGGTTCCCTTCTCGGCCAGAAATTGTCCATATTCCCCGGTCGCAGAACGGTCGAGCAGATGCTTTGGCCAGCCTTGCTGCGTCACTTGCGGAGCCTGAACAGGACAACCTGATCGTCCGTGTGACGCGCCGCAGGCTCATCGCTCCCGTTATCCCGGAAGAAGATCGCGGCCCGTTGGTAAGTAATCTCACCGCGGTTGCCCCTATGCCCGGAGCCCCGAGTACCCCAGATATGATAGTCGGATCGGCCCCTGATTGGAGGATGCCTTTGGTTGAGTACCTCCAACATGGAATTCTTCCATCGGATCGGGCCGAGCGCGAGCGAGTTCGACGCCGCGCATCGCAGTTTGTCCTCCAGAGCAGCCCCGGCCTGGAGCAGATCCTCTACAAACGCGGATTTGATGGTGTTCTCCTCCGTTGCCTTTAGGGAGTTGAGATCCCACGAGTCATGCAAGAGGTTCATGCTGGTTCATGTGGCGCCCACCAGACTGGGCCGAAGCTGTCCCACCAGGTTCGGAGGTTGGGATACTTTTGGCCCTCCATGATCCATGACTGCATCGAGTATGCCAGGAGGTTCCATGCGTGCCAGGTTCATACGAACTTTGTGAATCGGCCGCCAGAGCCTCTCCATACCACTAAGTATTCCTGGCCCTTTGCAGTCTGGGGTCTGGACGTTGTGGGAACTTACCCACCGGCGACAGCTCGCCAGTGCCGGTTCATTCTGACCGCCACAGACTTCTTCTCCAAATGGGCAGAGGCGATTCCGCTCAGAGAGGTCAAATCCTGTTCGATCGCTGACTTCGTGACCTCCAACATCATCTATCGATTTGGAGTGCCTCACGCTATCCTCACGGATAACGGAACCAATTTCCGAGCAGCCGAGTTGAAGAAGTTGTACGCCAAGTATAACATTCGATCGAACGATACATCTCGCTATCATGCGCAGGCAAATGGACAGATCGAGGCATTTAACAAAACCCTCTCTAAACATTCTGCAAAAGATGGTTGGTCAGAACAAGAAGAGTTGGCCGGACAAGCTCCCCAACGCCCTCTGGGCTTATCGGACGACGACTCGCAATTCCACCTAGATGACCCCTTATTCCCTGGTGTATGGAGCTGAGGCCGTCCTGCCCATCGATATCCAGTTACCGTCCTTGCGCACTGCGGTCTACGACCAGCAAGCGCCGGACAGAGTTGCTGAAGCCCGTCTAGCCGAGTTAGAAGCACTGGATGAGAATAGACTTCGCGCTTTGCACAACTTGGAGAGGCATCAAAGCAGAATGGCTCGAGCTTTCAATAAGAAGGTTCGCCTCCGCTCCTTCCTGCAGGGTGATCTAGTGCTAGCCCTAAGAGCACCGATGATCCCCGGCAGGAAGCCGCCCAAGTTGGAGCCCAAGTGGGAGGGACCTTTTGTTGTACACAAGGTCTATCCCAATGGCGCGTACTCCCTAGCGACTATGGATGGTGAGAGTGTCACTCCTCCCACCAACGCTAGGTTCCTCAAGCAGTACTTTGTCTGAGTGTGCCAACGTCCTGCACGACGTTAAACTGCATACGTCCAAGCTGCACGACGTTAAACTGCCCAGCGTATCGTCCGCGCTGCAAGACGTTAAACTGCCAAGTGCTCTGTCCAACATGACGTTAAACTGTACATCGTCCTGCATGACGCTAAACTGAACCACGTCCGAGCTA
Source organism: Viscum album (assembly GCA_963277665.1). Lineage (NCBI taxonomy): Eukaryota > Viridiplantae > Streptophyta > Magnoliopsida > Santalales > Viscaceae > Viscum > Viscum album. The sequence goes on along the minus strand of OY728127.1, from coordinate 1,051,765,305 downwards.
CAAGACGTTAAACTGTTCAGCATTCGTCCTGCATGATGCAAAACTGCACCTCAAGAACTACGTGCGGCTTGATTCCCATCCTTATGGGATACGTAGGACCGCCTGGACATTCATGTTTCAGGCCCAGCCCCATCCTTTGGGAATTTCCATCCCATCTCGGGCCCTTGGCCCAGTTGCCTCCGGGTGTGCGGCGTATGGTGTGAACGCGGGGCTATTCCCTCATTCACGTCGGTTTGCTCGCCACGCTGTACGCCCCCCACGTTTGGGGATGCCTTCTGCTCCCCCCTTCTTTTCTCGTCCTGCATGACGTTAAACTGCACTTCAAGAACTACGTGCGGCTTGATTCCCATCCTTATGGAATACATAGGACCGCCTGGACATACATGTTTCAGGCCCAGCCCCATTTCCCGGGAATCTCTATCCCGCATCGGGCCTCCGGCCCAAGTTCCCCTCCTTTTTGTGCGAGGCGTATCGCGTGAGCGGGGGATTATGTCCTCATTCGCGTTGGTCTACTGGTCGCGCCGTACGCCTCCCCCCGTGTGTGGGACCACCTCACACCTCTCATCGTCCTGCATGACGTTAAACTGCCTCTCAAGAACTACGTATGGCTTGATTCCCATCCTTATGGGATACGTAGGACCGCCTGGACGCTTGTGTTTCAGGTCCAGCCCCGTCTCTTGGTTGATCACGGGGATCTGCCCTCTTTTGGTTGCTCTCAGGGTGAGTCCTCCGACCCTTTTCGGTGATCTGTTAACATGTTTTGGGTACTTCGGTCTATGACTCGTAGTGTCAGATTCAATCCCGACAAGTCCTGTGTTGCTTGTCAGGCCTCGCGCTTCCTCTTGTTCGAGCCTTCACTCAAAGGGATCCTCGTTAGCAGTTTGGGTACGATGCCTCAGTGCTCTCCTACAGCTCCCGGTCGATTTACCGGCGGGTCTTGGGCCGCAAATCGATATGAATCCTGCGATTGAGCGGTTGGTGCTCGTTTGCTTGCCCCGTCTTAGGCTGACGCGGTCGGATGTTGTGTTGCGAATATGGTCAGCAACGTCCTTGATCTCCATGTCGGCTCTTTCAGGCTCTGAACATTGGTTTCGCAGTCCTCATCACACTCCGCCTTTGTGCGTTGTAGTGGAATCTCGACACTCTTTTCATAATGACCTTCAGTACACCTCTACACGTTAGGCAGACCAACCAGGGTAATGATGTCGTTCGAGGCTCCCATGATCTGAGCACCAAGGATATATGCGGATGTCCTCCCTAAGGGCCATGCGTAGCTGGACCCTCGTCCCCATAAGGAGGAAAGAGTCGCCCGAACAATCGCGTTCTCGGCCCAGTATATCTGGAGGCTAGCATCTCTGCCCCTCGGGTGATGGACATACGCAGGCCCCGATCCCAAGACTCCTCTCTTGGAATCGTGCGTGACCGCAGGGCTGGGTATGTTCCCACCTACGCCGTGTCCGCCGTACCGCAATAAGCGGGTTCCTCCATGGTCCGAACCACACGACCTTAAACTGTGTTGTCTGGTCCTACCACACGACCGTAAACTGTGATCGTCTTGGCCGCCCGACGAGAAACGGCACTGCATCGTGATGTTCTCGTCAGGGGACACTCATGTTGGGCGCTGGTTAATAACCACGCCATTCATCAATGCCTTCCGTGGCTTCATTATTGTGGCGACGCCAGAGATTTCTCAATCACAGGCATGTCGCCGCACAAAGAAAAACCATTCATCTTTAAGGACAAACAAGAAATATCAAATGCCGCTCCTTCTGTGTGCGAGGGTCAGACCCGCACTCTTCCCCGCGCTGGTACCCGATTGTGATGCGCCGCGCTTCAAGAACTACGTGCGGCTTGATTCGCATCCTTATGGGATACGTAGGAACGCCCGGATGTTTGAAACTTCGGGTCCATCCCCCCACCTCTTAGAGATTCCCCCTTCTCTGGGGAATCCGCCGCCTTCAGGTCACCCTCAAGGCATGTTCCCCGACCCCTTGCAGTGGTCCACCGGTGTCAAGAGTACTCTGGTTTATTTCCAGGAGGTTCAGGATCCGCTTGGTTAGGTTTCCTCCACTTTTCAGGCTTCGTGCTCCCTTTCATTCGGACCCATCGTCTACGCCCTGGGTGGAGCCCCCGTGAACGGTTCGGACACAATGCCTCAGTGCTCTCCCACCGACTCGGGCCGGTACCCCCAATGGCCTCGGGCAGCAAATCGATATGAATCCTGCGATTGAGCGGTCGATGCTCGTTTTCTGCCTCATTCCACCAACGGTTAGTGCGATATTGATGCTGCTTTTCCGCCACGGTCGGCAGTACTCCCATATCGTTACCCCGGTGCCCCCAGTCCTTGAGTGAATGGCCGCATGATTCACATTGTCCACCTCCCATTCTGACCAGGCGAAACCTCGACACTCTTGACACTATGCCTCAGTGCATCTTCGCATATCCAGGGGATAGGACCACGATGTGGCGTACTTTGAGGTCCTTATGGTCCGAGCTCTAAGACCTTAAACTAAGATCTCCTCTTATGGTCCGAGCTCTAAGACCTTAAACTAAGATCTCTCCTTATGGTCCGAGCTCTAAGACCTTAAACTAAGATCTCTCCTTATGGTCCGAGCTCTAAGACCTTAAACTAAGATCTCCCCTTATGGTCCGAGCTCTAAGACCTTAAACTAAGATCTCTCCTTATGGTCCGAGCTCTAAGACCTTAAACTAAGATCTCTCCTTATGGTCCGAGCTCTAAGACCTTAATCTAAGATCTCCCCTTATGGTCTGAGCTCTAAGACCTTAAACTAAGATCTCTCCTTATGGTCCGAGCTCTAAGACCTTAAACTAAGATCTCTCCTTATGGTCCGAGCTCTAAGACCTTAAACTAAGATCTCCCCTTATGGTCCGAGCTCTAAGACCTTAAACTAAGATCTCCCCTTATGGTCCGAGCTCTAAGACCTTAAACTAAGATCTCCCCAAACGGGATTCTACGTCCTGCATGACGTTAAACTGCACTCTCAGAACTACGTGTGGCTTGATCTCCAGCTTGATGGAGTACGTAGGAACGCCCGGGCATCTCAACTCGGGTCCAGCCTCAGGGATCGTTAAGTCCCGCCCCTCCTCGTCGCCGGCCGTCTGGCCTGGCTTCTGGTAGAGTGGTGCAGTTGTGATATTCTCCCCGATTCAGCTCGGGATGCCCCATTGCAATGATGGGAAGTGACGGTTTCCTCGTCAAAGAGGTGCTGTCTGAGAATTGGGGTGACTCACGGCCAGATTAGTGCATCCGCCTAATACGCTTTCCCCACGGTGGCGCAATTTTGAGAGCGTTGGATTCTGTCCGAACAATCGTCACTTCGCCCCACGCTTCGCATGCCCTGTTGATCTGGATTTCCACCCTTGTGTCTGAAGGAACCCCCAAAGCGGTATTCATGATGACATGTGGTCCGCCTCCTGCAATATGAATGATGACCTTCGGTCCGTCTATTGCAGTTGTTATGGTCGATCCACTGTCCACCTACCGTCTTGGGAATTTCCTGGAAGGCCGACCGTTGTGGATGTCTGGATTCGGGACACGCGATTCACCCTTTCTCATTTCCCTATGTTCGGATAAAATCTCAACGCCCCTAGCGTTGTCCCGCTCGTGTGTTGGAATAAGTTGGGGGGATGATACATTGATTGGGTCTGAGGTCTCCTTTCCTAGGAATGACCTCCCTCTTTTCTCCAGAAATCCAGGCCCAATTATGGATGCCTGATGCTTGGTTAACACTCCCGCAAGACAACGAATTGTGGTTGAGCATGTTAAGCCAAAAGATGCAGATAAATATATTGGTTCATACAAAGGGATCAAGGTAGCAGAAGCAAAGTGTTTTGGGAACGGCAAAACAAAGCCCTTAGGGATTAGCGTGCTGAATGAGTCTTTCTAATGCCGCTACCCTTTGGCTGGTGGCCTCCAGAGCTGCTTCTCGCTCTCTGCGTGCCCTCTCTTCGTCGGCGGTCGCAGCACGCAGTTCGTCGATTCTGGCCTGTGCACGCTCCCGCTCGACCTGAATTGTGACCATCTGTTGGCCCGCCTCCGTCAGCTGTACCTGGGCGTCAACCAGCTGGGCTGCTAGTTGCTCCACAAGCTCGGTACACGTTGCGACAAAGGCCTCCTTCTCTGCCGCCTGCCCTTCGAGACGCCGGACTTCCTGCTCCGCCGCGAGGAGCGCCCGCGTGCTCTCCGACATGTCCCGACTTTGTGTGACTTCGGCACGCCGGCAGCTCTCGCGCATCTTTTCGGCCATGAAATCACGGACCGTCAGATGGAGGCGTTGAGCATCAGCTCCCCCGGCACACAGGAAGCGCAGCCAGGTTTGAAGTGATCCCATGCGCCCCAGCCACTCCGATGGGTCTCGCTTGAGGAAGCGCTGGATGCACTTCCACCCCCTGCGGCGCGTTATCCGGCTCTCCTCGACCGCCTCCGCGTCCGAGTCGTCCATCTCCTCGGGGTCGGCAGGCCGGTAAGCAGGGAAGGCAGCCAGCAGGTCTGCTGCAGGGTCCGCCCCTGGGAGGTCCTCATGAGGGATAGGTTCCCCAACATCCGGGCGAACTTCTTCTCTCTCCCCAGCGGAGCTGACACCCTCGTCAGCCCCCGACCTCTCTCCGATGTCAGCACCGCCGGCGTCCGCAGCCCACTGATCAGCAGTTGGGGGGGCCGACTCGGTGTGGGAAGTCTGTTCCGGAGCAGACGGCATGTCCACCACTGGTCCACTCGTAGATGGCCCGGGTTCGGCAACCCGACGAGCCTCCAGTCCTGAGATCACTGCGCAGGGCATGCCATGGTTAGTCACGGATCGTCAATGGCAAGCACCAGCAGTAAAGCAAGGAGAAGCAAGGAGACTTACGGGAGGTCAGAGCGTCATCTTCCGCTATCCCGGCCGCCACAGGAACAGTTGCAGCAGGGGGCCCTTCCGCGCCTGTCAATTCGATAATGGGTGCCTGGCCCCCGCCTTGTCCTGCTGGCGCCCCTCCTACTCCCGCTGAGGACGCCTGACCAACATCCGTGCGCTCCTGAGAAAGGTGGAGAAATGGGTTAGAAGCTGCATAAGGGAATGGATGAAGCAGATTGAGTAGGGATAGAAGCGGACCTCGAGGAGCGCAGTGACATCAACATTGTCAGAGCCGGCCATCTCGCCACTCTCCCGCGGACTCCCCTGATGGGATCTTCCCTCGGAGCCTTCATCCTCCCCCATCTCATCCTCTTCCTCGGAGTCGTTGCTACTGTCGTCTTCTTCCGGCGACATTTGTTCTGGAGCGGGCTCTAGACCGAGCATCACCTTCACCAGAAGGGATGGCTCCGCACGCTGACCACGTTGGCGCGCGTAATCGTCCATGGCCGTCAGATACGCATACTGCCGGTTGAAGTCCACCCTGTCGGCAATATGGAGGCGCCCGACCTCTGGCAGATGGATTCCTTCTCTGAGAATCTTTCGCCAGATGGCGTCGGTCCCCAGTGACTGCCGCAGGGTCATCCAGGCCGACCACAGCGCCGGGAAGACTGCATCGTGGGAGGGTTCGAGCAGACGTCTCACCTGCTTCCCGGGCCGCTCTTCGACCACCGCGCGTGCCCCCTCTCTGGGCGCCGAGGTCGTAGCGGCAGCTCGCGATGTGCCCGCCGCCGAAGTCCCTGCCCGCGCCGGCTCCGCTGCTTGGCGCGCCTCCGTTCTCCCCCGTGTGGCGGCGCCTCGCCTCCTTCCTTGATGCCCGGTCACCGCACGAGTAACCTCGAGCCACCGAACTGGCTTCCGTAGAAGCCCCTCGGGGTACGCGATGGCCTAGTGTTCGGCGTACTCGGTTGCCAAGCCTGCGTCAACCCCGGTAGGAGGGAGAGTGATGACGTCGCCAGAGCCGAAAGCGGCAAACATCAGCCACATCTGGCGAAGGACGCAAGGGTTCGTCTCCTCCCGGACAGCAGTGAATACCCTCTTCGGCATCCGCTGAAGGCACCCGAACTGCCTGGAGAATCGGGCTGGCACGTAAGGCTCGCAGATCACCTTCCCGTCGATCCGAGCCACGAGCACCCCGCCCCGCATGTTCAGGAAGTATTCATGCTGCTCCAGCGGACCCTGCCCATTGTCGATCATCTGGCCGACGGGAGTGGGGAACGGACTGAAGTTGAAATTGGCATGATTGCCAATCCGAATCCTCACGCCCTCCTCACTTAGGGTCATCGGAGCGACCCCCGCGATGTTCAGCAGGGAGGGTCGCAGGCCGTTGCCCGGAGGAATGATGGCGTTCGGAAACGTGTACCCACCGAGGTGAGCAGCCACCCATCCGTGGAAGAACTGAAAGGGCCCACAGATCCTTCGTGGCGACCCCCCTCGTGAGATGCGTCCCAGGATGGCATACAGCCTCGCCAGCACTGGGACCCCGAGGTTGTATCTTTTGTTGGCGGCCATAGCGCCCGCCACCGCCAGTGTCGCCGGGCGAACGCCCATTCTCGCGTCCCGCACTGGCAGGAGCCACCCACTCAGAAAGGCGGCCAGGAACGCCGCGTACCGGACATTTGGGTCCCGGGCCTCGATGACGCGGTACCCCCATGAGCGGTAGTCTCCCGTCTCCAGGACCCGCCAGTACGACCCGTTCCGGCTCCTCTGAGCTGCGGTCGGGCACCGCTTCCCCCTGCCTGGCATCTTGACCGCTGGGTCATGCTCCAAGAACTGGCCGAACCACTCCTTGTAGGCTATGTCCTTCTGGAAGTCCTTGATCCCAAGCCGCTACGTAGACAGGTAAAGTAGATGCCATGTCAGAATGGGAGTCCGCGACCTGTCCTCCCAGATGTTCTTCGGGGGCAGGAACTCATCGTATTGGTAGCCCTCCAGCGGGATACCTCCGATGCAGTGGATGTCCCAGAGACCGATGTCGACCTCCCCATGGTGAAGATGGAAGGTGTTGGTATCCGGGGACCAGCGGGTGAACAGCTCCGGCCCGAGCTCGGACTGCTGGTAGAAGTGGAACTACGACGTCCACACCGCCTCAAACAGGCCGATGTACCGCAGCTCCTCTGCGAAGTGATCGCAAGTGTGGCGTACCCAGAACGCCCAGGCCCACTCGCTGGTGAAATTGCCCCCAGACCGCAAGTCCCAGTCCTTCAGCCAGCCCTTGGTGTCGTCAGTGACACTCTGGCGATATGTGCTCGAGTAGAGGGCTGGAGAATTCTCCGCAGTAGGCTCACCCCCGTCAATGGTTCGCGTCCTCGGGTTCAGGACATAGACGTCCAAGTGCCTGGTCTCCCTGGCAGGATGCCCATTGTTGGTGATGTTATAGCGGGGAAGCTCGTCCTCCCGATTCACCCAGGTCCGTGGCGCATCAACCTCGAACCCTGGCACCGGAACCTCATCTAGGATGCCGAAGTTCCAGAGCGGCAGGTTGTCCGACAGCGGATATGTCTTCTGGGCCGGCGTCAGCAAGTCGAACAGGGATTGGTTGTTGGAAACAATCTCCTTGGCTCCGTAAACCACCTCGTTCGCCGCCATCTCTGCTCTGCGAATGGCGGCATCCCCCTCATTTCCTTGATGCGCGGCCATCTCAGAAGTTTCGGGAGTCGTGCGGGTTAAGGGATGAAGCGTGCGAGATCGGAAGAGGCTGGTAGAGAAGTTTGAAGGTTGGCGCGCAATCCAAGTGGATGGCGCGCAATTGGGAAAAATGTCGCGCAAAAGTCCGGGTTTTCGCGCAAAGACAGGCGAATTCCGGATGGTTTTGCGCGCCGATCGGGCGAATTTTGCGACCGGAAAAGGCAATTTCGCGCACGAGAGCGTTGAAGCTTATCGCGCGGAAGGCCTGTGTACGGAACATGGAACCCTGGACCCCTATTTATAGACGAGGCCAGGATTCCGCGCCGTGCGGAACGCTCGATTGCGCGACCGCGGCTGCGAATTGCGCGCCCGGCACCCCTTTTTGTGCGCCTAAGTCCTGCGCAGCCCAGGACTTCGGCATTCCGGTGTCTCCCTCGGAACCCGATCGTTGCGGCCTCTCGCCGATCAGATTCTGAGGGGGGGCTTTTGTAGACGCCGGAAAAGTCCGTTGCTCCCAAACGAAGCTCCGGATGCGGAAAGCGAAGTGATATTTGGAGTCAGAGGCACGTTCCGGAGGGCCCGGAGGGCTTGCGCGAAATATCAGAGGCCCGCGCGCAAAGTTGAGTCGTGGCGCGCAATCCTCCCGGGATGCGCGCAATGCGCTGGGCCGGCGCGCTATTTTGCGCGCCCGTGGCCTGCGCAGCTCCCTTGCGCGCCGGGTCCTGATTCCGCACCCGCGAAGGGAATTCCGCGCCCGAGACCGGATTCCGCGCCCGGGGTTGCCTATAAATATAAGGCGACCCCCGACGTTTTGGAGGTTACCAGAATCCGAAGCGTCGCTCATTCGCGCAATCCAACCCCTTCCGCGCGCAATGCTGATCTTCAGGTAACCTCCTTTCTTTCGCGCAATAGATCCTTGGGGTTCGCCTTCGCGCGCAATCCCCTTGGCTCCTTTCCTTTGAATAATCCTTAAACCGAATGCCTTTGCGCGCAAAAGAAGCCTCTTGCGCGAAATTGCCCCCAGGTGCGCGCAATCCAGCCCGATTGCGCGCACCCCCCATTTTCAAAGTGGCCATTCGTTAGAGAATGAGTCGTTGCCCCCGCGTGCTACCCGAAGCCCGGTGCGCGCAATCTCAATCATCCGCGCGCAAAGGGCTGGGCCGATTGCGCGCCAGCCCGCCATTTTGCGCGCCGACCTGCTGTTTTGCGCGCAAAGCTCCTCTTTTGCGCGCAATCCGCCAGTGTCGCCCCCTTGACCCCCTGAGGGTACCTGCCTGCGTGGCGCCCGATTATCTTCATCCTGGGTGCCCGCACCGTGCGTTGTCTTCCAGTGCGGCCCTCCAGGCTCGTGCGAAGTGACACGGACCCATCGGCGGCAACCAATGTCCAGCATGACGTTAAACTGCACATTCGTCCAGCATGACGTTAAACTGCACATTCGTCCCGCATGACGTTAAACTGCATTCGTCCCGCATGACGTTAAATTGTACCACGTCCGCGCTGTAAGACGTTAAACTGCCAAGCACCTTCGTCCTCAACACACGACGTTAAACTGTACTTCGTCCGGCAAGACGTTAAACCGTCCGCTTCGTCCTCAACACACGACGTTAAACTGTACTTCGTCTGGCAAGACGCTAAACCGTCCGCATCACCCGATCCTGTTCCTCGCACGCAGGGTCCCCCCCCGGTTTGGATGTGGCCCCCACCCACTCGTCTCTGCAGGGATGTCGGGATTGCCCCTCTTTAGGGACGATTTAATGGGAGCGGCTTTTCCCTACGGGGGTAGGGTATTACAAACCCCTAGTTTCTTGTGGGGGGCTGCACATGTGTATCTCCATTGCGCTCCCCCACTGCCGAAGCCAGTAGAGGGTGTGACTGGGATCGAGGTGTCTCCTACTTTCGGTCCAAGTCCCTTCCAACTGAGTTTTGCCGCATCCGGGCTGCCTCAAGTGCGTAAGTCCTAACAGAATGAACTACGTGGACTTTGATCCCTGTCTTCTAAACAGGGTACGTAGGAAACCTCCCTGAGGTTCAAGCCCACCACCTGGTCGTCCCGGTCGTATTCACGTCGGTTCGTCCATCAGTGGACCCTTCAGGGTTCACGCTTGCGTCGATTCACCTATGAATCCGCCCCGGTGGGAGACTGCCCGTGTGTATCTCCACTGTGCCTCCCCACAGCCCCTTTTTCCATTTCTCCTTTTATCGTCCAGCATGACGTGAAACTGTGATCCACCCGGCCGTTCCATCTCCCCCTGTGCGAGGTGGTTCGGTTCAATCCTCCGCCCGGCGGCCTCGACCCCTTCGTGAGTCGGCTTGCCGACGTCCAGCATGACGTTAAACTGTATACCCGAACTACGTTGACATTGATCCGTGCTAACGCTCGGTACGTAGGAAGCCCCTACGGGGTCCAAGCTATTCACTCCATCATCCATCCTGATCCTTACCTGGGCCGCCACATCCCGGTGGGGTCATGCCACTTCACTCCACTCCATATCACTTGGGAAGCCGCCCATGCGCTGGCCCCAGCGTCGGAGGTTCCCCGCAAGGGGTTCTGTCATCTGATCCACTTTTCGTGTTGATCGGTCTGATGCCGTCCCCGCTGGACGTTAAACTCACGGCGTACCCCGTGTTAAAACATGGGAAGCTGAGGAAAACCTCAGGGGACACAGTTCCCCGCACCCAGTGCGGGATGCCTCAGGCCATCATGCCTTCGAGAAGCCCTATTAGGGACGGAAGACAGACGTGCAGAGCCGCAGTGTTACGACACGCCCCCAGCACCCAGAGCCAACCGGCCTCCTCACCGCAGGTTGCTGCCCCGACCAGACTCCTTGGAGCGTCCGGGCGGAAGCAGCGTAATTAACCGGTGTCCATGAAGATATGGCGCCGGGAACGAGATTCACGAGCATGTCTTAAATCTATGAGGGAGACCCGGATTAGGCGACGAGTTCCGAGGAGACGTCCAAGGAAGGAGGAGCCGACATCCCATCATCCCGGTTTCGATCAAGGAGCAGACGCCCCTGAATAAGGGACGGATGCCGCCCGCCTTTGGAAAGCGGGACTGCGGGACCACAAGCCGCGCGCCCATCCCCTCGGGTCGACGGGTGCACGCGTGAACGCGTCCTGGCGGAACAGCGTAACCTGACGCACATCCGCACCGGAACAGTAGTGATCGGGTATGGTTCTCAATAGATGAGACAACATGAGCCGAACTATGATACACATGACTTGGTGTTAGCTGCAGCGGTATTCTCCTTGATGATGTGGAGACATTACTTGATGGATGAGCATTATGCAGTCTAATCTGATCAGAAGATTCTCTGGTATAACTTCTCTCAGAAGGACCTAATCATGCGACAACAAAGTTGGCTTGAGTTCCTCCAGGACTATGACATCGAGATAGTCTATACTCCAGGGAAGGGGAATGTAGTAGAATATGCACTCAGCAGGTGATTATGTATAAAATTACTAAGTGAGGCACTAGAGCAGCAAGATTATTTGTTTATATCCTATGTGGATCTAAATTGAACAACTTATCTTTAGTCTCTGACATTCACTCCCCTAATCCTTCAACGTGTTATGGAGGCAGAACTTTGGAATGCTAACTGCAAGTCCTAACATGCTCAGATATCCATAAGACATGCACCTGATGGCTTTTCTGAAGGTGGGGATCACGTCATCATCTTAATAGGGAATACTATGGTACCTAATTCAGTAAGGGAGGATGCGTTGAGGTAGTTCCATACATCCCCTCTAGTGTTACATACAGGAGTGTAAAAGATATACCAAGACTGCCTGCGTTAGAACTAGTGGCTGGGAATGAAGATTTCAATGGAAGATTTTGTATCAAATAGCCTCACTTGTCATAAATTGATGGCAGAGCATCAGGTTCCATCATGCTTAGTTTACCCATTAGAGGTTCCAGTGTGGAAATGGGATGGGATTTCCATGGACATCATGATGGGACATTCATTCACATTAGGGAGTCATGATTCTATCTGGGTGATCATTGACCAACTCACCAGGTCAGCCCACTTCCTACATATTAGAGAGAAGGGTTCATTATAATTCTTGGGATGACTCAACAATAAGGATATTGTATAACTTTTTGGAGTGACATCAACGATTGTCTCCGATCGTGATGCATGTTTCACTTCCCATCTATTGAAGTGGTTGCAGGAGGAATTGAGTACATAGCTTCGGTTGAGTATGGCCTTCCTTCAACAGACGTATTTTCAGACCGAGTAGACCATTCAGCCCCTCGAGGACATGCTACATGCTTGCATCCTTGATTTTTGATTTAGCTAGGACGATCAATTTCCCTTAATTGATTTCACATACAATAACATCTATCACTCCACCATCGTTATGGAACCATTCGAGGTGTTGTATGGACAACCTTGTTGATCAACTATGTGATGGACTAACCAAGGAGAGTCAACACTCATTGGACCAGAGATGGTACAAGATACCATAAAAATGTGCATATCATCTAGGAGTGGATGTTGACTTCACATAGCTGGCAGAAATCCTATGTTGACATGAGATGGTGACCATTAGAGTTTGAGGACGACGACCATATCTTTCTACGGATCTCACCTTGACTAGGATTTTAGAGCTTTGGCCAAGGCAGAAAGTTATCTCTGAGGTTCATCGGACTCTTTTATGTCCTCAGTAGAGTTGGCGAGGTGGATTACCGCTTAGCTCTTCCACCTCAATTGCACCGGGTGCACAATGTTTTCCACGTATCCCAACTAAGAAGATACATAAATGATCTTTCACACATCATTGTCTTGGGAGAGGTGGACATAGATGATGGGGAGTCATTTTTGGAGCTTCTAGTGGATATTTAGGATCGAAAGAAGCTGGTACTTTGTGGGTCATTGATACCTCTGGTCCGCATTCGCTGGTTGCACGAGAACCTCCAAGAGAGCACATTGGAGTGGGAGGCTTAGATTTGTGCTCAGTACCCCCACTTGTTTCTATAGTTTGTGTTGGGGATTTTGGGGATGAAAATCCCTGAGGTGGAGAGAATGTAATGACCCGGATATTTCTATGTAATTTTCTTCTAATTATTTGGGAATTTTACGAGCCCATGAAATTTTACGGTGCATGATTCGGTGACCCGAAATGACTTTCAGAAGTTTTTGTCATGTACATTCAGTATACATGCGAGTGGATTTTTGTAACTTTTTAACCGGTGATCGGAATTGAAATCTGAGGACACTGTTGACCTCGCAACACTCATATTCTCTTAAGGATACCTTCACCTCACCTAGAGTAGGTCGAGTGTGAAAATTATTTTTTCAGACATTTCATGGAGGAAAATAAAATAAACATGATATATTTTATTTTTGAATTTAAAACCTCATTTTGGAAAGGTTGACGTGGGGACCCCATGATGATGGTTTGGAATTTATGGATGGGAATTAAATTCTAGGTCACACAAATTATGTAACCACCCAAACCCCTCTACATTAATGTGAGGTAACCCTTAGAATTCCCCCAAATTGATGTTGCTACATTAATTAACCTAACTTAGATAATATTGGCTCATCATTTACTTGTGGTAAAATGTTGGTTTAGGGGAATTGCGAGAGCCATGGAGAACTGGGAAGAACATTCTCCAATGAAGAAGCACCCCCAAAGAAGAATGAGGAACCAATGCCAAGACCATATCGGAAGCGACTTGCAGGAGCGACGAAGACCGACGTCCCCTTCAGCGACTTCATCTTCTTCCTCACGACATCTGAAATGATTGTCAATGTAGGGGGTTTTTTAAATTTATTTATGATTAATTTTTTTTTGACTCTTCCGGTTCTGGATTCAGAATGATGATGGCCAAACAAACAAGGCCATCATCCCGCACATATACCCTGCCCCCATTATCTTTTTTTCTTCGAGGATTCATCATGCATTCATTGATGTCAAATTTTTAATGACTCTGGAAAAACAATGTTTTTACGATCTTGAAAAATGGATGAAGTTCCCTCAACCCAAAGATCGTGAATATGAGAATGAAAAAAAATTTGGGCTTGGAATGAGGCCGGAATGGATCGCGGAAGAATGAGGTGGCCAACACCCGGCCGACCATGAGGAAGGAGTGGTGGAGCATGTCTGCACCACTCGATGAAGAGGTGGTTATGGCTCGTTAGCCGCTGTAGGGTAGGGTGGCAGCTGGAATCCATTTTTCCGTGTGGTGGAGGGGCGGCGTGCGTCCGAGCCGCTGGGGGAGCAGGATTCCACAACCGTTGGGCTACTGCGATGGCCGAAGAGAATCCGACCATGCCGTCCGAGGAGGAGCAGTGGTTCGCAACCACGATGCTGGGAGGAAGACCGGCCAGAACATCAGCCTACCTTTGTAGTTCAGTGGGACTAGCTCCAGTACCACGGTGACATGGTAGTGCCTAAAGGCGCTGCACCTTTGCGGTTCCGAACGGAAGGGGGTACGGTCCCCCTTCTGCGCCAGCTCGACCGTGCCAGTGGGATGGGCTAGGCCACCCCCATCGCGGGGTAGGCCACACCATATCCCATCAAGACGGGCCCATAGAGTACCACTTTGTGTTGGAACGGGTCGGTTCTACCGGGTTGGACCGGTCCCGGGAAAATCTGGACCCATTATTACTTAATCGGCCTTAACACGAGAACCGTACATCTGTTTGATGAACTGTATGTTTCACTAGGAAATATGGAACAATTTTGTCTAGTTGGTATACTCCACATGAGTTTTGGATAAATATGGAGTACGGTTTGGTTCGATCGAACCCTGAATACAACCGGGCCCTTGGAGCGGAAACACTAATAATGTATAGACCGCGCGTTCGTTTGATGCGTCGTCAATTGTGATGGGTCCCTTAGGATGTGACAGATCTTTGGGATACTTCTTTGTGGAACATTGTGGTAGTTGATGTACTGATCAATGAATTGGGGAGTAGAACCTCCTAGAATCAAGGATGCTTAGTGTGGTAACCCAGTGGATGGCTATGTGGAAAAGGTTAGAGACAGATCATACAGAGGATAGATACTTATCGACACATGGCAGGTCAGTTCTTGTGTGGTTCATTACAGAATTTAGCACCTGCTGATCCAATGTGGGTTAGTGCTCTGTGATCTTTCATGGCTCCTCTCATACCAATCATGTGTGGTTTAGTCCTCATTGATCATGTGTGGGTCCGCGCATACCATTCCTGTGTGTGTCAGATCGTGTGTGGGTCAGCGCTCAGTGCTCCTGTGTGGGTTAGTGCATACCGATCTTTTGTGGGTTAGAATGTAGAGACCCGAATCTTGACGTACATAGATATTACATTACTTTTGCGGAATATATAATACATAAAAAAACATACACACAAGGATCGTAATAGTTGAGTGTCTTTGGAAACTTGGAACGTAATCCTCTAATCGTGGTGAAAGATCTTCAACATCTCCCATAAAGATCTTCCACTTTTTGTTTCCATACCTAAAACCATTCTTTTAAACCAAGGGGAAAATAAAACATAAAAAGGGTGAGATCAAATGCTCAGTAAGGGTAAGCATGGATAAAATAAAACATAACAAACACATTTTAACCTAAAAACATGAACATAATGTTTAAACATCAAAATCTTGAGCAACGACTTGAAACATGAAAGTACATAAGGCATAGATCATAATGGACCATAAATAATGATAACATAGCATGGGAATGAAACATGTAATTTTTGAATCCATTAATCACATGTAATTATTTCCATAGTATCCAAGGAATTGCTGCTAAGACCATCTTAGTGGACAAAGTCCCTTTCTAAATCGAGTTCACTCCTCGTTCTAGTCCTATAATACTGAACCAGATTACTTACCATTCCATCCATATCTATCTAATTAGATATAAATCTTTACCCAATTCATTGGAGGGAGATATATGTCCCACCCATATCATAATGAAATCAATCTTACATGTGCCACAAAATAAACATACATCATTCATAATAACCCAATAAATAAAATGGGTTTCATAAACATCATCACATCATCACATAATCCATATAAAAGAAATGGATATCATTTCATAATAAGAAAAGCTAAACCATGTAAATCATAGAGATATTATACTTGAAACATACACATATGAAAATAATGTCATCTTAGATGGAAAATGGTTTTGATAAAACACTTGAAATGATTTCTTGAGGAAAATATCCTTTTTTTCTTCAAAATCATTTTCTTTTCAGAAAATTTCATGAAATTTTAAAAGAAAAAGTTTTTGTTGAAAATTTTCATGAAATATTTTGGATGAAGATTCATGAATATACGGCTTTATAAAACCGTAAAAATCTGTTCGTGCCGTATAAGTTAAAAAAACATTCTTCTCATACTTTTTCCGGAAAAGTCAAAAAGTAACTCGTAACAAAAGATTCCATACATACCATGTAGTAAAAGTCAAAAATGATTAAAAAGGACATTGAACATACATGAAACCATTTTTAGGAAACATGGAAATGGATGAGAACAATAACCCCATTAAATACTTACGAATAAACAATCTCGGATAAGAATGAGATTGAAATAATTATCCCTTACCTTAGGTCCGATATGCTTCGTACGTATCCGAACCTCCTATATAATGATTTAAATAATTTCATTGACGTACTAAAGAATCATATTCATTGTTATGATATCATATATTCTTCTCTTATGACATTATATTACCCGTTCTTTTGTAAATTCCATGTTAAAGAGCATTTTGCGTAAAATCGTATCATTTTTCGTCCGTGTTTTGACTTATAATTATTCATATAATTACTTAGATCATGATTAATTAATTCCAGAATATAAAACATGATTTATATATAATATATATTCAGAATATAAATATATATAATAGATCGATAAATGGAAAGAAATACACAGTTCATGGAGACGGTAGGCCGTACGTACGCATGAACATTGTTTTCATTTCCTCATTGAATTGAATGAAATTAATTGGATGACATACATATATATATATAAATAAATCCAGTATCATTATTATGTCATATATTTCATTATTACTTATTATATATACTTTATAATCATTTACGAATGGTTAATCATTGAGAATGAATCTCATCGCGTTGTGGAGACGGTATTCCGTACGTACGCACGGGCAATGATATCATTCCCATGTTCGTGGAATTTTATTGGAGTGTATGTATACTATTAAAGAATCAATATCACTTTACAATAATAATATATAGTTATTATTTACACCATTATACCCATCCAAGTAAGGTGGTGGTGGAAAATAGATTACACCACGGCGTGGAGACGGTATTCCGTACGTACGCATGCGCGGTGATTTCATTTTCCGTAGGATGGATAGATGGTGAAATATGGTTGTTTCATACTTATAATAACAGATCAGTATATTAGTGATACTGATGTTATTACTTCATAATGAAACAACCTAAGAATAAGAAGTGGAAGAAGAAATAAAGGTGAATGAATCGGTAACGGACATTACCTCTTCTTTGAAGCGCCTCTTTGAGACCTCCTCTTAGGGCACTAAAATTGGTCATTGAAGAAGACCAGGACCTCTAGTATGTTTATAGGGAAGTGTAGAATACAAATTGGCAGGGTTTGGACGATCTTGAAGTCTCAAAGTGGTGTGAGGAAGAGAGGGAGGAGGATCCCTTTTATAAGGGAGGAGAGGGGCACCTTTGGAATAACTAAAAATATTTTTTATTATAATGTAATATTCGTTTTTTTAAAGCTCCAAATTGATTTATTTCAAATATAAGGTGGGTATAGGTTTAAATCTTCTAATCCAATAGAATTTAGACAAGTTTAGGTCATTATATTAACCTTAACTTTTAGTTTTAACTCTTAGTTAATTAGATTGACATTTATCATGTCACTTTGTATTTTTATATTATATAGTTAATAAACTTACCATATACATCCAAGAGACCCCCAAGTTGTCAATTAATGATACACCTATCATGATATAAGTATATTGGCCGAACCGTATATTTTTAAGAATATAATAACAATTTTTAATATAATATTTGTTTTAAAAACTATTTTATGTCAACTTTGACACTATTTGGTAATTGATTTTTGTGAAAATCATAACAGAATGATTAGTTCAAAACATTTTAATTAAATATATACTAACATGTCATATTAACATATAAAATTATTTTAATTCATAAAAAGTCTCAAATTACATTTATTTGGGTATTTATAACATCAATTATGTCAATATTTCATTAATAAGATAATTATTGCATCATAATTGTTTCACAAATAAATTAAACTATTTTAAGTCTAAAAATTATAAAAAAATACCATTATGTATGAAATCATTTTAGATTTATAATTAATATTTATAGTCTAATTTATATTAGGATTAACCCTATATTAAATACGATTTAGTTATTAAACTTTTATTTTTACTATTTTTACCTTTTTTTAAATAAATTAATAATAAATGTCCTAATCTAATCCATGTTGGCATAAATGGTCATATTTTATTACTAAGGTTGTTTTTGGTCTAATTACACTTATCCAATAGAATTAGGACATGTGTTATGGTAATAATAATATCATGTTTACCCTTAACTACCCGATTTACTTTTAACCGTGGTTAAAAAAAGTAAAACGTTACTATTCACCAAAAATTATTTTCATCTCATTGAAGCACATTTTAGTCCTTCATATTAACCATGTCTCTCGGATTTTTGATATTCCACTCACAGAAGAGGTAAAATTATGTTTTATTAAAAAAAATCAGTTTTTTAACTACCACTTAGTGCTTTCACTATTCATCAAAAAATGAATGTTTCCAGAAAAATATAAAAAATTAGGCCTAAGATATATTTGATATTATGAATTCAAAAATTATGTCTATTTTACCAAATTCAAAACATATCCGTTGCATTAATTAATTTAAAAATTAGTTCCCGTCATCAAAACAAATATCGTGTTCTTAAGAGATAATAACTATCAAAAGATTGACACTTGTTTATGTCTGGTTTAAATATGAAATTACATACAATGAACAACATTGTATTAAATTGTAAAAATATATTCTAAATATACATTAAAACCACTCAAATTAATAATTTATCACTATTAATTATTTCTATTAAAAAAGATGTTTTTAATTAAAATTTAGTAATTTCCACTATTCATCAGAATATGAAAGTTATCCGAAAAGTACCAAAATTTCACCCAAAGATAATTTCGATATTCTGAATAAAAAAATGAAGTCTATTTAAAACAATAAAATTTATAAAATTTCAAAAAGTGGGTTTTACTATTCTTAACGGGTAGTTCATAATAATATTATAATAATATCTCGTTTAATGAAACTCGGTATTGCGTACTACACACGCTATCGAGGAAGGTTGAGATTGCGTTTAATGCAGCCAGGTTAGGATTGCGTGTTGTGAAAGACTCCATTGTTGTAACGTACATCACAAGACATCAATAAAATTAAAAAGAATATTTCTCATAAAATCTCAGGGTGTCACATTCTACCCCCCTTTAAATGAATTTCGCCCTCAAAATTCATCAGGGTTATAAACAGTTTACTACTCGAATGTTTATTTAATAGAAACCCACATCATAAAAACGAATACCAAAACCAATCTTTGAAAACTAATGTATGAAACATAACGGTTACCCAAATTAACTAATCATTAGGTTTCCACATAGGAGAACATAGGTGAAAATATGGATATGGAAGAGATACCTAACCATCATGTTCTGATAGAGAGTGGAAGAGAACATGGCTATGAAAAATCCAAAAATCACAAAGCTATTGATTTGTGATGATCTAAGGTACCATCTAATTCATCGGATATAAATAAACTAGGACAAAATTTTTGGGTTTCAAGATCATTTCCCTAAAGTTGATGAATTAAAAGAAATACTGACATGATTTTGGTACAATCTCACTGTTGTTCGTGAATTGAACAATTTCCACTTCATCCCTTAAAGAAAAGAAGTTGAATTTGTTATTCGTGATGTGTTAGCAGATCATGTGATAGAATGATGTGTCATTCCATCTGTTTCAAACAAATGTTTAGAAAAAGTTATAAGTCCATCTTGTGGTTAGATTAATCATATATGGTTCAAAAAACGAACTTATACTTCATATGTCATACCTCTTAATAAAATAAAACTAGTTTCTACTAACCAATGACTTTCTGTAGGCCAGTGGTAGGTGATAAAGGTCAGTCACACTTCAGTTGTGGGTTCGATTCCCACAGCTTTGTCCGACACGATGGGCTGTTGCCCGTCCTGAAGGTTTTCCTTTTTCTAAACCTATATTACTATAAAGTCCCTCCAATAATATCGAAAAAACTTCTATCCTTAAACAATACTGACTTATGTCCAACATAATCCATTCCAATCTTTAGGATTATCCATAATACTTAAGTCCACTCTCATAATATAGTGAAAACGATTACCAGATATTTCATATAACAAGCATGTTAATACCATCGTTGATCACTATATATCATAAGATATGTTTTGTTGGTCACATTCCAATCATTCGAAGGCCTTAATCATGTATTCTATTGAAAAATGAATACCCATGGAACCTTTGTGAAAACATTAATGCAATTATAAGTTAACACATTCCACATACCAAAATCATCAAAATTTTATATACTCAAACCATGAAATCACATATTCCTTATATCAATCATGAGCTCATGAATACAATCAAACATCTCATTATCTTCTTATTCCTTCATTATGCGCATATCATCTACTTTCCAAAAATATCTGAAAAACCTTCCATGGTTACTGGTACCATTCAACATATACTTTCAAATAATTTTATTAAAAACAATAGTGTAACAATCCTTAGATGATTCTTTATTCCATAGTACCATTAACTATACAATATAACTCTCGATAAACATACAATCATTCCACTACCTTCTAAAACAACTATCTGAGCATCAAAACTTCTTTCAGCTCATATATCATTTGTGGTCTCCTCATCATCATCCACATAAATACTACCCATATGGCCATGCTGATTCTCTTCATAAGATTTTTCATTAGGTCTTTGGTTTGCATAATGCCCGTACATTCCACATTTAAAACATCTAATCATTGTTGATGTTATAGTAATACCATTATCCTTGTCCATGGTGTTAACTAAAACATTTCCTTTGCACTTACTGGATTTGTTTCCTTCTTTTCCAAACCCAAAGCATCATCCAGTTCCTTTGAAACAATCTCCCTGATGCCTCTTCCCACATGATTTACATGAGGTAAATTGAACTTTCATTCCTCTATGATCATCATGAAACTCCATCTTTCTCTTGTTATCTGAGTCGGGAAACATACCAAAGATGATATTATTGATCATATTATGAGATTTCTGATTAGGCATAATAACGATGTTTGGACTTCCAGATCTCATTTCATTTGGTTTCTCATGAAAAATATCATTCCATTGTCTGTTATATCCTCCATTATCGTGAATCTTCCTGTTTCCAGTCATTTTCTAAAACCAAAAAAGAATAGTGTGAGAGGAAAAAATCATGCTAGGGAAAATAAATAGTAATGGGGGAGTTCCCTCAATATCTAACATCTTAGGTTAAATTCTATGATCATTACCATAGTTCTAGGACTATATCCTATAGGTATACTTATCCTTAGGGACATCCCTAGACATACCTTAGAAATATCTCTAGGGATCTCACTAACGTTTTCGCATCCTAGTTTCCAAAGGTTGACTAAACCTTTCCTCTGATACCAACTCTAGAGACCCGAAGGTTGACGTACATATATAATACATTACTTTTGCAGAATATATAATACATAACAAAAACAGACACACAAGGACCGTAATAGTTTAGTGTCTTTGGAAACATGGAACGTAATCCTCTAATCATGGTGAAAGATCTTCAACATCTCCCATAAAGATCTTCCACTTTTTTCCTTACCTAAAAACTTTCTTTTAATCCTGGGGGAAAATAAAACATAAAAAGGGTGATCTCAAATTCTCAGTAAGGTTAAGAATGGATAAAATAAAACATACCATACACATTTGAACCTAAAAACATGAACATAATGTTTAAACATCAAAATCATGAGCAATGACTTAAAACATGAATGTACATAATTCATAGATCATAATGGAACATAAATAATGATAACATATCATGGGAATAAAACATGTAATTGTGTCATCCATTAAGCACATGTAATGATTTCCATAGTATCTAAGGCATTGCTGCCAAGACCATCTTAGTCGACAAAGTCCTTTTCTGAATCAAGTTCACCCCTTGTTCCAGTCCTGTAATACTGAACCGGATTAACATATCGTTCCATACATGTCTATATCATGAGATATGAATCTTTACCCAATGCATTGGAGGGAGATATAGGTCCGACATATCTCATAATGAAATCATTCTTACTTGTGCCACAAAATAAACATACATCATTCATAATAACCCAATAAATAAAATGGTTTTCATAAACATCATCACATCATCACATAATCCATATAAAATAAATGGATATCATTTCATAACAAGAAAATAAAAAACATGTAAATCATAGAGAAATTATACTTGAAACATACAGATATGAAAATAATGTCATCTTAGATGGAAATTGGTTTTGATAAAACACCTGAAATTAAATCTTGAGGAAAATATCCTTTTTTTTCTTCAAAGTTATTTTCTTTTCACAAAATGTCATGCAATTTTAATAGAAAAGGATTTTGTTGAAAATATTCATGAAATATATTGGATGAAGCTTCGTGAAAATAGGGCTTTATAAAACCGTAAAAAATTGTTCGTGCCGTATAAGTTAAAAAACATTCTTCTCATACTTTTGCCGGAAGAGTCAAAAAGTACCTCGTAAAAGAAAGATTTCATACATACCATGTAGTAAAAGTCAAAAAATGAGTAAAAAGGACATTAAATATACATGAAACCATTTTTTGTAAACATGGACATGGATGAGAACAATAACCCCATTAAATACTTACGAATAAACAATCTCGAATAAGAATGAGATTGGAATAATTATCCCTTACCTTAGGTCTGATATGCGTCATACGTATCCAAACCTCCTGTATAATGATTAAATAATGTCATTGACTTACTACAGAATCATATTCATTTTTATGATATCATATATGGTTCACTTATGACATTATTTTACCTGTTCTTTTTTAAATTCCATGTTAAAAGCGTTTTGGGTAAAATCGTTTCATTTGTCGTACGTGTTTTGACTTTTAATTATTCATATTATTACTTAGATCATGATTAATTAATTCCATAATATAAAACATGATTTATATATAATATATATTCATAATATACATATATATAATAGATTGATAAATGGAATGAAATACACCATTCATGGAGACGGTAGGCCGTACGTACGCATGAACGTTGTTTTAGTTTCCTCATTGAATTGAATGGAATTAATTGGATGACATACATATATATATATACATAAATCCAGTATCATTATTATTTCATATATTTCATTATTACTTATTATATATACTTTATAATCATTTATGAATGGTTTATCATTGAGAATGAATCTCATCGAATCATGGAGACGGTATTCCGTACGTACGCACGAGCGATGATATTGATCCCATGATCGTGGAATTTTATTGGATTATATGTATACTATTACAGAATCAATATCACTTTACAATAATCATATATAGTTATTATTTACACCATTATACCCATCCATGTACGGTGGTGGTGGAAAATAGGTTACACCACGGCGTGGAGACGATATTCCGTACGTACGCACGCGTGGTGATGTTGTTTTCCCTAGGATGGATAGATGGTGAAATAGGGTTGTTTCATACTTATAATAAAATATTAGTATATGAGTGATAATGATTTTATTACTTCATAATGAAACAACCTAAAAAGAAGAAGTGGAAGATGAAATAAAGGTGAAAGAATCGGTAACGGACATTACCTCTTCTTTGAAGCGCCTCTTTGAGACCTCCTCTTAGGGCACTAAGATTGGTCTTTGAAGAAGACCGGGACCTATCCGATGTTTCTAGGGAATTGGAGAAGAGATTTTTTCAGTGGTTGGCCGAGCTTTAAGCTCAATGTGGTGTGAGGAAGAGAGGGAGGAGGTGCCCTTTTATAAGGGAGGAGAGGGGCACCTTTGGAATAACAAAAAATACTATTTTATTATAAAGTCATATTCAGTTATTAATAGATCAAAGTTGAATTATTTCGAAGATAAGGTGGGGATAAGTCGAAATACTCTCATAAAATTAAATTTAGACAGGTTTAGGTCATTATATTAACCTTACTTTTAGTTTTAACTCTTAGTTAATTAGATTGACATTTACCTTGTCACTTTGTATTTTTATATTATATAGTTAATAAACATACCATATACATCCAAGCGACCCCCAAGTGGACCATTAATGATACACGTATCATGATATAAGTATATCGGCCGAAACATAGATTTATAGTAACATAATATCAATTTTTAATATAATATTTGTTTTAAAAACTATTTTATGTCAATTTTGACACTATTTGGTAATTGATTTTTGTGAAAATAATAACCGAATGATTAGTTAGAATCAAGTAAATTAAATCAATACTAACATGTCATATTAACATTGAAAATTATTTTAATTCATAAAAAGTCCCAAATTACATTTATTCGGGTATTTGTAACATCAATTATGTCAATATTTCATTAATAAGATAATTACTGCATCATAATTGTTTCATAAATAAATTAAATTATATTAAGTCTAAAAATAATAAATAAAATACCGTTTTGTAGGAAATCTTTTTAGCTTTCTAATAAATATTTATAGTAGTATTTATCTTATGAATAACCATATATTATAAATGATTTAATTATTAAACATTGATATTAACTATTTTTACCCTTCTTTAAATAAATTAATAATAGATTTCCTAATCTAATCCAAGTTGGCCTAAATGGACATATTTTATTCCTAAGGTTTTTCTTGTACGAATTACACTTATCCAATAGATGTAGGACATGTGTTAGTGTAATAATAATATCATTTTTACCCTTAACTACCCTATTTACTTTTAACCGTGTTAAAAAAAGTAAACAGTTACTATTCACCAAAAAAATTATTTTCATCTCATTGAACCAAATTTTAGTCCTTGATATTAACTGTGTCTCTCGGATTTTCAAAATTCCTCTCACAGATGTGGTAAAATTATGTTTTAGGAAAAAATTCAGTTTTTTAACTACCACTTAGTGGTTTCACTATTCATCAAAAAGTGAATGTTTCCATAAAAATACCAAAAATTAGGCCTGAGATATATTTGATATTATGAATTCAAAAATGATGTCTATTTTAACAAATTCAAAACATATTAGTTGCATTAATTAATTTAAATTTTTTTTCCCGTCGTCAAAACAAATAGTGTGTTCTTAAGAGATAATAACTATCAAAAGATTGACACTTGTTTATGTCTGGTTTAAATGTGAAATTACATCCAATGAACCAAATTGTATTAAATTGTAAAAATATATTTTAAATATACTTTAAAAACACTCAAATTAAAAATTTATCACTATTAATTATTTCAATTAAAATTTAGTAATTTCCCCTATTCATCAGAATATGATTGTTATCCGAAAAATTCCAAAATTTCACCCTAAGGTAATTTTGATATTCCGAATCAAAAAATGAATTCTATTTTAAAAGATAAAATTTAGAAAATTTTAAAAAGTGGGTATTACTATTCATAATGGCTAGTTCGTAATAATATTATAATAATATCTCGTTTATTGAAACTCGGTATTGCATACTACACACGCTATTGAGGAAGGTTGCGATTGCGTGTAATGAAGCCATGATAGGGTTGTGTGTTGTGCAATTCTCCATTGTTGTAACGTACAACAGAAGACATCATTAAAATTAAAAAGAATATTTCTCAAAAAATCTCGCGGTGTTACATAGATCATATCTGGGTAATTGAGGGTGTTATTAACTACCGATCCTATGTGGGTCATAGTCCAAATAAACAACAGAAATGCCTCTTGACGGAATAAGATGACCCAGCTCCACCACTAATCAATTGTACTTCTATAAATCACTTATAACTGTGTGAGATGAGTCTTATATCTTAGAGGTGATACTTGTGTGGTACTCCTACCTTCGTGGTGTACCTGTGTGGTACTATATCTTATAGGTGTTACCTGTGTGGTACTCTTATCTTCATGGTGTTACCTATGTGGGAATTCTATATTTGTGGTGTTACCTTTGTGGTATTATTCCCTCTTGTGAGAGATGAGTATATTTTGATGGCATAGGTATATATATGGGAATATTTCTAAGTAGAGTTGATTTATTTATTTTGTTTTATTCTTTTTGGATTTTGAGAGACCTTTGGGGGACTCGGGGTTCCTACAGAGAATTTTTACTCCCACCCCTACAAGGGATACACCCGCACTTTTTCATGTCTGGTGCAGATGATGGACAGTACTGAATGAGGACAAGGGTACCTGGAATGGAGGCTGCTCAAAGGTGGTCATTTGATGAGGCAATCCACATAGACGACCATTTGAGAGTTGTACCTACCCTTCATGTAGGATCCTTGGTGGTTGTTCATTAGAGGTGTTTTTAATTTTAATTGTACACTCCTGTTTTACTTTTAAATTCATGTTTGTCTTGTATTACAGCCCCCTTTACTTACAATAAACAATATATTTTACTATATAGTTTACATTTTTATTGTATACTTCTTTGTTCATGGTTTTGTGTGTTTAAAGGGTATACTGGAAATTCCTTTCTGGTTTTCGGGAATATGCCTTCCAGTGCTAGTCGATTGCCCATAGGCTTTTGAAGGCAGGCTTGTGGTAGTCACAGAACGGGCCCCAGGTGACGGGTCGTGATATTTCCATCATTGTCAAAGAATCTAAAAAATATTTGGAATTTATGTAGTCATGAGAATCAATCTTCTTGATTTACTCCATATCTTTAAAATAAGAAATCCAATGAGGATAAATGTGCCATGGAACATTCCAAGAATGTGCCCATAGAGCATCAACAATGGCCTAGGAGTCAGATTACATCCATAACTAATTCCAATTCATTGGGGCAGTATGCATAAAAGCATAAATTAAAGTCCATAACTCAGTCTCTTACGTAGTCTCATATCCAATGTAATGATACAAACATCCTTTCACAAATCTATAGTAGGTATGAAAAACACCACCAAAGCCTGAAGTACACAGGATCCAAAAGAAACTCCATCAACATTTACCTTAATACTAGGACAAAATAGGGGCACTATTTAAATAATCTCTACCCAATAGGTCTTCCCATTCTTCCTTACAACCCACTTGATTAATAGTACAATGATCGAATATACAGTTCTTCATTTCTCTAGCTTGTACCTTAGAAGACACATTCATGTCCATATGGACAACCATCCGTCTAGCATGAATCCCAATCTTAACATTATTAAATATAATATAATTAGGAGTTTTCCTTGTGAAATATACATCAGATGGAATTGCAACCAGTAGAAGATTCTGAATTTTATTTCTGCGATTACTACCAGCCATGTGTTTTGAAAGAATCACCTCAAAAGTGTAACTCCATTCTACATGAAATAGATCCGGGATATAATCCAATAAGATGAAAATGAATGATCAATTAACAAATATATTATACAAGATCATATATTCTCTCATACATATGTGACATTTAGAATCCATGGAGATTCCCACCCCCTGTAATTGATCAATGGTGGTAAATCCTTTTTTCCAGATTTTCCAAAAATGGATTTCTCTAGTAGGATAAATGAAATTCATCCTGAATTTATCATGATACTCTGGTACATTACAACCTCCATAATTATTCATATTATAAAAATCCAAACTATTGAAAATACAAATCATATTCTTGTGCTAAACGAAAATGTCCCTATCTAAAAATAAGTATCTCTGAATATCATGAGAAACAGGACTGGGAAAAGTGTTTTATAACTATTCATATTGGTATGAATTTCAAAAATTTCCATGTTCCTTATATTTTGAAGGATAATCATGATCTCATTGAATAGATTATGAAGCCTACGGGTGGTGTAGCAATTAATTTTGAATTCCATAGAAACTATCCATATTGAGTAAATAATTAGAATATAGGAGCATTTCCATATATCATGCATTATGGATGAGGCCATATATTTGGAGTACCCATACATTAGAGTTTAATTAAACATATATTACATAAACTCCATATAGGGGTCATTTAGTGTAAATATATTCCATGTAAACATAGAATGTATAGAATAATTAAAAATCATGTGAAACTTAATGACAAGAAATCATTTTTCTGTGGATTTGATTCAATCCTTCGAAGAAGCCTTAATATATTTTCTCTCAAATACTAACCCAATCCAAATGAACTACCTGATCATTCAATGAAGCATCATAAAAATACAGTGAGGTCATTTCTAAATAGAAAATGTACTCAAAAATATTGAAGTGGTCACTAAATTGACCAGGAAAACACTTCCCACATGGGACATAGATTTCCATTTTCACATAGTCAACTGATTAATAATACGAACAAAAGTATCCAAAAGATGGGATCTTCTATCATTCCCCCAAAATAATGGAAATCAATGCTAAATAAAGGTCATTCTCCCCTCCTAGAACCATGATTTTTGGAAATTTTGTTCTATATTTCCAAAAAATCCCCTACCAAATATAATTGATCACTTCATCCAACTTATAGATTTCCATACAAGCTATTTATAATGATCAAAAAATAACCCTAATATAATTTAATTTTTTTCTTTGAGGCTTATCAAATGATAAAGATATCATCATCACAAAACATATGAGTAATAATGAACATACCTCTTACACTCATGATTTGTTTAATTAAGGAAATATTAACCATGCCATTCATGCATCTAATAAGGTAGTTTTCATCCACAGAACGATGAAGGTCTCATAAAGGGTCACCATGGCTAAATAAATTGGAACTTCTGATGAATAATCTAGGAGAACCATTAATAAGAATGGTATGATTACTAGAACATAGGATTACAGTGATCATCCTAATAAAGACCATGGAGAATCCATACTTCTTGAGAAGTACAAAAAAAATTAAATTCCATTTTAAAGTATCCAAATCAATATAGATATCAATATTGGAGGAAAAAATTTCATATTTAGTCTCCCTGTTGAGGATATACACACTCTATCAAGTAGTAAAATGGTATTTCCTAGTATTCCTAGCAGAGACAAACCCATACTGATTCATAGTGATATACTCATCTTCAACATTTCCTAACCTAATTGTAATGGTTTTGAAAATTGTTTTGTGAATTTTATTACCAATAGAAACATAATGGAAATTATAGAAGTTAGTATTGTTCTCTTTTTTAGAATAAGAACAATTATGTTGGAATTGAGACCATAAAGGATATGAGCATGAATGAATAATTGTTTAACATTCTTAACCACCTCAATATGATTAATTTCCCAATAAAACATAAATAATTTATTTGAAACCCCATTAGGACAAGTAATATGATCAATGTATGGAGAAAAAACATCTGCTCGAACCTCCTCCTTAGTGGGAACTAATGTGAGATCACATTTTTCCTCCACTCCAACATACTCTGTAAAAACATTATTCATTCTGTGAGTGCTATCAGAACCATCAACATAATATAGATTTTGAAAATACTCAATCACTGCAATATAGAGTTCATTATAGGTTTGGGAAATACAATCATTAACACTAATGGATTTAATCCCTCCACTATTTATTCATTCCTTATGAATTCTCTAAAATTGAATGATATTTATGTCCCCATTTTTCAACTACCTCACATTTAACTAACCTCTTCTCAATCATTCTTGGATATTTAAAAATCCATCAAACTTCGATAGATAATTCATCTCATCACTTGAAGGTGTATCATGATCTTGATTATGAATTTGATTGCTTAACTGTCTATATTCATAATCATTGATGTAATCATCAAGGATAAAAAAGGATTACCTACACCATCCTTTTAGTTTCCCTTTAATAACATTCACTTTACATGCCAACACATGTATCAGGATACCATAAAAACTAATATACCAGGCTTCTTGAATCATTTCTATGCACTCAGGGATTCTATGAAAACCATTATTGAACATGATGTGTTGGAGTATGACACTTCTAATTTTTTTGAAAACATCATAAATGAAGGGATTACGATCTAGTTATATTCTTCGTATAGTAAAACTACAATCACCACAAGAATCACTGCCATCATTAAACTCTATGAAGCATCTGTCATGTTTTCTGGACTACATTTCATTGATATTATACATATTCCTATTATAATTACCCCCATTAATAATAAAATCAACAAAGGATCATTTATCAATACACAATGAAATATAATGAGAGTCTAATCTATGAATTTTAATTACAGTCATCTCTTCAGGTCACAAGACAGTGTTAAATTCCCCACCATGAACACACCTCTACATCATTGTCTAAGATATTAAGCATAAATACCTCCATATCTCCCTTATATTGATATTTCAATCGAAGTAATAAATGAATAAAATTGGTAAATTTTAACCTTAATAATAAATAGACCCCATAATGTGTTGGGGTCATTTATTAAAGGAACAAACCTGATCATTGTCATGTTGTAAGGCCAATAAATTATACATGTCAATGCTGTGAGAGTTATAATAAAAAAACTATATCCAAGAGCATCCCTATTAAATGTTTTCCACTTTTAGAAAATCATCATCGGCATATCAAACCTAATAAAAGGAGTATTATGTGTCATGAAAAGATTCCTACGGGTAGTGAAAATTGGTGTGTTTCCCAACCCTTGGTAGTTCTTGTATAAAATCTCAATTTATTAAGATAATTGCTTCTTGTTTGAAATCCTTTGTTATGTGTGAACACTTAATTATTATTCCATATTCCATTAATCAATTCATTTTCTATAGTATCACAGTCCTCCTTTTAACCATTTTTATTTTCAATTTGTTCCCCCTACAATAGAGATCTTGCATCTACTATATTATAATCATTATATCCATAATGATAAGGGACTGTCATATCCATAACAAAACCACATGAGGAAATATACCTAGATACAGGAAATGCCTCATAGGCCAACAATCTAGGTTCACAACCCATTTCCTTTCATCAATCACTCTCATTGTTTAATATTTGGGAGGCCTTCCAGCTATCCTTTTAGAATCTAAATCACAGTCCTAAACTAGTCTGGTAACAACCTCTTTACTAAATGGGGATTATCTAGGGAGTGTTTACCAAAAATTTTGAAGTCTTTATACTTCTGTAAAATAACTTCATCAAATCATCTCTAGAAGGAGTCTCCATTTGAACTGAAATCACAATATCCCTAATAATGTTCTACATATCGTAAGAAATCGGTTTCTCATCAATATCACCATGCATTTCCAAAAACCCCAATTAATTGATATACCAAAAAATTTCCCAAGGAAAAAAGAGGTTATATGAGGGTGTGATCGGATCCTCATACCCATCAGTAAGTGAGGATTCAAGAGAAGCAGACTAATCCAACCAATGATATCATCCCTGATATTTTCTGAAGTAATTGGAAGGGATTGTTAGGGGAAATAAGGTCCATTTTATATTTGGATGCACCCACTTTATCAAGAACAATATATTTTATTCTTGGGAGTTTTTGGAACTTCCTTCCAATCCTTAGTTTTTGGGGCCTCCCTAACATTATTTTGAATGCCCCTACAAATTTCAATTGAATGCCTACAAATTATTCATAGGTCATAGAAGGGTGGGACACGCTCAAATTCAACCATGAAACAAATTTTATATCATTCATAATTAATTTGATATTATGAGGAATCTTAAAATCTATATTAAAACATAAAATGATGTGAGAAAAAAATCCAAGATCACCTTCAGGAATGAAGTGACGAATTATAAGAATGTTCACAACAATGGATTCCAAGTCATTAGGGATTTTGGATTCCAATATACCTAATTCAATCCATAAAGGCAGTTCCAAAACTATTCATTTGATTACTTCTAGACTATGGGATTGAAATTGACATCCCAATCGATGATGTAATGAATACTAGGTTTGAGCTATGGGTTACAAAATTTCAAGCTGCTGTAAATCATCACCACATTGGAAGACAAAAAGGAAATACTCACATCTAATTGGTATGATCTTCAAAAAAATATTACCTCAGGATTGAAAAATATGGTCCTTATAGTTTACATTAGACAATGGATTCTCACCTCTCATGTAAATAACATGAATAAGAAGATTTTATTTTAAAAGAATGATTCTTTGATCAGTGAAACTGAGTCCAAGACAATTGATAATCTACAATCATCTAGTTTATTGACATGCAAGAAATGTGTAGGAAAAACCATAATCAGATTTGGAAATCCTAAAAATGTATACGAGAAGGAGATTCTTGAATACCACATAAGTGATCTAGCATGAACATCTACCCTAGTATGAATATTGGGAAATGAAACATCGTTGAAAGAAAATCCTTGTCTATACTTAACGAATCCATGATCAATAGGAAGAAGAAATTTTATCATTGTTTAAGACTTGTAATTCGAATATTCTCTATTCCAAATACATCCAACCTTTATATATAAATATATATAACTTTGGAAAATATATTTTAATTTTAATGAATATTCAAATCATTTCTAATCATGAATCTTATTCAGTTTGATATTTTTATGTTTTTATGGATGAATTGTTTTATTTAAAATATTTTATTGTGTTATATATATTTTTTATTTTTATATATGTAATTATTTAAATGATATTTATCAATTTTTTAAAGGAAAATATGGAATTGATAATGTATTCAAGAGTTTTGTTTTATGAAATTTTCAAAATATATATCGATGGAATTTTTCCTAAAATATGGATTTCTCATAAAAAAATTCATAAAAAGTTATTTGTTAATGATAAAAGATATACATAAAATCTTATTTTTTTTAAAATAATTTATTTAATATTTCTATTTATTTTTTAATGGATTATGATTGAGATAAGAAAATATATAAAAAAAGTTTCTTAAAATTTGATCCGGCACATGGGTATCATACGATATAATGGGGAATGAAACCCTGGCCTCATGGAATGTTGTTACATTGGTGATATTACATGTCTCCATATGTGTTTTCATAGGATCTTCCTAGTATGAAATCAATCCATACATATGATTATATCTTCATAATTATTTCAAAGAATAAATACAATTTCATTAAATGGCCTAATTTTTAAATTTTTTTTAAATACGTATCTTTAATATGTATTATTTATATAAAAAAATTATTTGATATGGAGTAATTTTAAAGAGTTTTTATAAAAAAATTCACTAGTTTTATAACCTCATATGAGGAAATATAATTCTCTACTCATGTTTTTTTTAAAATATTTTCAAAGGTATCTTAGAAGATCCAAGACATACATGTTCATTTTCGGAGTTAGCACATGCTTGAGAAGTACATATTTTATTTTTATACATCTCTGAAAAAATGTGACTTCTTATCTAATTCACTAGAACCAAGGCTAGGAAAGCTCATGGAATTTATTATGTGGTGTGTATTTGTTCATATTCATTTCTAAAAAACAATACACAACATTTATATGCATTGAATCTTGATTTACATGGTTGTGGGATTAC
The DNA here is from genome assembly GCA_963277665.1 of Viscum album. Taxonomy (NCBI): domain Eukaryota; kingdom Viridiplantae; phylum Streptophyta; class Magnoliopsida; order Santalales; family Viscaceae; genus Viscum; species Viscum album. Next base: position 1,051,732,069 of record OY728127.1, on the reverse strand, counting down.
ACACACCCACCATGAATGAAAAAAACAATAAAATATGATAAGAAAGAGAGATAAGGGGGTAATGTATATTGATAAAATTTCTACATGGGAAATAAAAAAAGGATCCTTCTAATATATCCATAGTCCTGGACAAAGAGTATTTTTTGTTACCCATCATGTTCATTTTGACTCAGGATACTTTGAGTAGATCCATTAAAGCCAATATGATGGAATATACAATTCAACCTTACCACTACCGTTTTCATTTCTAGAATTTTTCACAACTTATCTTAATAGATTACATGGTTATTTTCATTAATGGGAATTTTATATCTTTCTGGGGGTCAATTAAATTCTTTAAAAATTCTAAATGTCGATTTTGCATCATATTCATAGTGAAAAATGAATCATTTGCCTCTCAAGGATTTATTCAGAGAGCTATTCACAGAGCATAGAATCCAGTCAAGGAATTACCATTATTAGTCTCCCTATGGACTATCATAGTCCCTGTATTATGTCAAGGATGCTCAGAATCAATCATCTGGATAAGGTATGGGTATAATTTCTACTCACATCAACAACTGGAAAAAAGGGTTCATCTCCGTCAAGGGGAGTACCAATCTATCAATAGTATGCTCACTTATATTCCCATCCATGTTATCTTATTCCATAATATCCCAAAGTATATTCATATGAATCTTGATTGTATTATTACCTTTCTGATTTAGGACTCAAACTCCGAGGGCCAGTGTCATTGGGAATCCATACCCTGGATGACCTTTCCCACATATGAAGGGGGTATTAGATTGTATAGTGTCTCTAATATGATGAATTGTCTTCATTTTCTATTGGAATGGGAGGTAGTATAAGGTTTTACTCTTTGACAGGGGTCATCTAGGAGAAATATAGGATTAATATAGGGAATTTGATCAAAAATTATTCTTAGCTATGGAGAATGATTCAGAAACATGTACCTCACCTTATTAATCAATTTAGATATATTATTTGTCTTGACCACATCATCCTTTTTCATAACAACTGGGTGAGTGATATCCATGAGTTTCCCAGTTTCCCAACCACTGAAAATTCATTCAAACAACCAAGAGTCAATCCTACCATTATAAAAGTGGTCCTAAATTAATAGAGACTTAGTGTTTTTCATATTATTTAGCTCTCGGATGATCTAAATATGATTCCCATATTCTAGATTTATTTTTCCACCACCTATGGAGAAATTTCCTTCACCCTACATATAATTTTCTCCCATGGAGACTTCATCATCTTTCCATTCCAACATTTGAGGGGATTCACTTGAATGTTTTCTTATTTGTATTCAAATGATCATGTTTCATATATCCTTGTGTTGAGGCTAACTCCCATTTATTTTTTGAGAATGATTCAACCAGTGTAGTCTAGGAAATAGAAGTGATGTTACCTAGACTAGTATACCCAGTTCGTCTAGATGATTCCTTCCTATAGAGATGGTTCTCGGGAGTTGTGTCCAATATAACAGAGCTGAAGGCATCTGATGTCATATTTTCAACATGTTGTTGGTGTATCATGAAGGGGGGGACACGTTGTATTTTGATGTTGTGTCATGCTGTATGACAACTCTGGTTCTTGCACTATATAGATGATTTTCGATCATGGTATGATTTTGAAAATTTATTAATAGGCCCATTCTATGAGGTAGGTTCTTTTGAACAAGCTCAGCTCTTAGTCTGATAAATTTAGGGCATTAGTGGTGCACAATATTTTCTAGACACCACCAGTGGAAGGGTTGAAGATGAAATTAGTGGGGTCCAATTCACTTGGTATTATGAAGGGTCGAGGGGAGATCCGTAACTCAAGAGGAAGTGTGGTGGCAGTGTATAGAGTAGGGTTCAGTCATAGTGATTCCATACATGCTGAGGTTTGGGCACTTCTCAAAGGGATTCAGTTCATCCTCCTCCATCACATGCCTATTTCGATGATTGAAACAAATTAACGAATTATATATGATTCACTTTAGGGTAACATCTCCATTCAATGAACTATCACATACCATGTATGGAATTTTAGGCTTATCATCGACAGTAGAACAAGCTTATGTCATACTTTATGCAATGGTAACAAGGTGGAAGAATTCCTTTTATTTCATCATTTTCATGATTTTGACTTCGTTTCCTTATATATCTGGGGTTCCTCTCCCCTAGAGTGTGCTGAAATTATCCAAGGAGATTCCCTTGGTCTTTATTATTTCTATCCCCCTCAATCAATATTTTTTTCTTTTCATTCCTTCAAAAAAAAATTTCTTTTTATCACAAGTACTGTCTAAACTGTTTTTTATAAAAATATGATGTTGGGTATGTGTGTGATGGTTTCCGCCTATGGTAATTTTGAAAAAGTGATGGAGGGATAATAATACACATATTTTGGTTAATATTATAATTGATATTATTATTATTATTATTATTTTTGTTTATTAATTTTTATTTTGGTTTTATTTTTCTAAATTATTAGTATTCGTACTATTTTTAAAAAAATTACTGGGTAGTTCGAATGGATTTCCAATATGGTCTGCCAAACTATTAGGCAATTGTGTGGAAACTCAATCTAAGAGATATAGGTGGTAACATGTTTTTTAGGGCCTACCAAATGACTATGCATCTCTTTGTCCTACCATGGTAGTCCCACTATCATGGGATTCAAGGTTTTAAAAGCATGTAGTAAGATTTATTCTAACCATGTTACCACAATGTTCCACCCCCAATCTGACCCACAAACCACCACATTCCAATAAAAACTATGAAGAATATATACAATGTGAAAATATGAAAAATATTAATAATATAATAATATCCGGATAGGGTGTTACACTTCTCCCCCCCATTGACACTTTATACTGCAAGAATTTTTCAAAACACTAGAGTAACTGAGACATGAAGAAATGATGAAAGTCCCAAAAAAATAACCTCTCCCATTGGAAGGACAAAAATTAGAAACTAAATATCCTGTCACTACATAGAAGCATATAAACCAAATAATAAGGTAATTTTTTAAAGTAATCATCTTTTAATTCCATGAATTAATAAATGAGTCCAATGGTTTCAACCCACCAAATGAAAGGCCCCAATGAGAGAGGATCAAATTTTTAAGAATAGTCAAAATAGTGGAACAAACAGACCCTTAATATAATAACCAACACTGAAAATCATTATGTTCTCCTTGGTATGTCCCAGAATAATCAGTAGATTACTATCTATATTTTCTAACTAGTTACTATGATCAGGGTCAAGCAGGGAATAACAATGAATTTTAAATTGTGAACCCATTTATAAACCATCTTACCATAACAATTTTTTATGGTTTTATACCCACCATATAGGATAAAATGTTAAAAAATGAATATTCCCAACTTTAGTGACATCAAATGTGGTAATATAATTCAATGATATGAGAAATGAGACATGAAATGAGAAAAAAAACATCCCCCATTGATAACAAGATTAAGAATTTCCCAAAAATGAAACTGTTATGAAAAACCACTAACACCCAACTATCATCAATACTACACCAAATTATTCAATAATATTCCTAAAATACACCTCAAGCCACTAAAACCATTCAAAACGGCTAATAACCATTCCACAATATACATCCAGAAGGAATGATTAAAAATATTTCAAGAAAATGAAACCATTATCGTGATCACAACCAACTTCCACAAGAGTTCTTCCAAAAGTATCCCAACATAAGCCGTGAAGTTTTTCCTAATAAAAAGGTTTCCTAAAAATAATCTTATGTTAAGGAAAAACTCAAAAGGCTTTCACTCCAACGTCGTAATAAATAATTTATTAAATATAAACCTACCCTATATGATTCTCAACAACATGAAAAATATCACTATGAGAACTATAGATATATCCCTAATATATAGAAAAATATGTTACCCCATAATCAACAGCTGATAATTCCAAAACGAATCATCCTCTACTAGTGTTGTGGGTGTCTGCACAGTCAATAATCAATTTGGTAATTGAAAAAAGATGGATTAGAAAGTACAAATTGAAAACTCTTGAAACAAACGAGAGAGTGATCCAACAAACATGAAACACGAACTGATGAAGGAGACACCCCAGAAACATGATCCCCCGATTCAAACTCCTCACTATATGGGGAACCCATACCAATATAGGGAAATGCATAACCCCTACTAGATTCACCCTAGAGACCAAATTAGATAGGAATTCCTCAATCACCAACACCACATATATAACTTTCATGAGAAATTGAACTAAATACATAAAATCTTTGATGATTTCCCAAATAAATAATTTAGTTTTCAGCTAATCTCTTTATAAAAAATTCACATACAATAAACTACCCTATTTAAGATGGTATTAACATCCATTCAATATCTATTAACCTAGCAGAAAACCCATCTGTTAAGCCATTCTTTAACCTATAATACCCCAATCCATCATGAAAAAACAGTCAAAAGAGGATCTAAAAATGACTACAACACTATACCAACTCTTGAACAATATATCTACTTTGGAAAATTTTGGGTTGCATACTCTACGACATTTAGTATAAAACCAAATAAAAATTCCAAATAAAAAAACTCTACCACTCAATCATAAATCAATAATTAAAACTCAAAACACAGTATAAAATTAATATCAACATTACTAAAACTAATAGTTCTAATACATATATCCCTAATTAAGAAAAATATATCACAAAATACCGAGTAATAAATATTTTGAAATTTTCTTTTTAAAAAACTCTTTTTGAAGGAAAATCTAATATACAAGGTTGGGAACATTCCATTGGTATACTATAAGACCTCACTTATATAATTTCTTGTTCCAATTCAATCATACAAATACAAATACCAATAAACATTCATTTATATCACACATTAGTTCATATATGGGAGTATTCATAGGAATTCTATGTTTCACAAAAAATGTGTTATTCTATATCAAATCATTTTCTCAAATATTTTACACAAATCGAAAAAAACAAAATTTTCACATATCCAAGAATTTTTAATTTCTCAAAATAACTTCTCATCCAACATTTCACAAAACATTTCAAAAATTGAAAATAAATTCAATTTAATTTTCAAATTCCCCAAATCATTTCCTTTTGGAATCTCACTTTTCATACAGAAGACTTCATTTTAACGTCTAAGGGTAATAATCCAAAAACTGGTAAAACCCACACAATGAAGGAATACTAGAAATATAAAACCCAAAGAATTAAAAATATATAAATAAATAAACAATCTTGCTACACAAAATTTGATCGTATTGTTTGGTGATCTTTCCACTAATCTTGTGATTACCAAATTAGAATAGTGCAATTTACATGGTCTAGAGATGGTTTAATAGAATATTCACAACAACCTTGCACCTGATAAAAAATGTAAAAAACCACATATTCAATTGGAGATCCTTGATAAAACCATCAAATTCTCAAATCTAATGAAAAAAACTATGTTAAAAATTAAAAAAGACTCATAAATTCCCAAGAGAAATGCTCATATTATGATGTAAAACAATCATGGAACACCTTGGAAATTCAAACTACCTTCCAAATAGATGGTCATCAACAACCTAAAAATGACGGACTACATGAATTCCAAAAATAATGACTCCAAACTATTATACATCCCCAATTAAAAAGGATGAATGTTCTGATACCATTTCTCCAAAACAATCCTTGATAAACCATGAGCTGGGTACCCATGCTGGCCTGTAATAAGTCCCATGAAAAATTACCAAAACTCTCAGTCTATCAACTAGATCCGGGAATAAAAAATTTCTCTATTAAGAATGATCTATCAAATGAAAAACTTTGTAATGAAATTAACATAACAATAAATAATATAGTTATTTTTAAAGAAACCATAAATTTAATAGATAAAATAAACACATGACATACCTCCCTATGACAACATAGGTCACCATCAACCATATAATTATTCTTTCTCTATGTGTGACATTATACATGATCAAAATGTAATTGAAAATGATATTTAAATTTGGTGTGAGCATAAGAATGACCAGTAAGGAAGCCAAATGATAAACTACACAGTATGTGAAAGCATTATAATGAAAACTATTTCATGCTAGTTAGAAAATAAAAATATTAAACATCTTTTTTCTAATTAATTTTAATAACATGTAATAATATATACCCATAGAAAACCTAGTTCCCTTTTCAATTACATTATATTGTCCATATAATATTTCTCTAATAAAAATTTTATAAAATGAAATGTGTTAATAAAATAAAATTTAGTATAAAATAAATTGGTAAAAATAAAATTATAAATTGATAAAAATAAGTGGAAAACAAATTATTTTGTAGACATTAATAAGATACCAAAAAATGGTAATTTAAAATAGTTCCATGGAGGATATTTGTAAAATTAAAATAATAAATATGGGAAATCACTATGTAACTAGGATAGTTGGGGTCCAAGGATCCTCATACCCTAGTGATCAAAACGTATACTCCCTTTACATTTATGGGCATCTAGATAGATAGAAACAAATGTTTTAGAAGTCCCCAATGTCTAATTATGTGGTTTAGTTATTGTTGTAGCATAATAATATCGAGGAGCATGGGAAAGATCCTTGCCAGGTCGTCTAGAGTACATGTGTTTATACCACCTTCCTTGGAACTGAGGATTCGCATGGTCATTCCGTAATTTTTAAAAATATGAAAATCCCATTTTTATTATCCCAAAAAAATACAACATCACCCTCCAAAATCCATTGAAAAATATTTTAAAAAATACATATATGAAATACATTTCACCACCATTTCACAAACACTAAAAAATCCTAAAATATATATTATATATTGGAAAACTTTTAGAAAACCACTGTTGAGCTCATTTTAATCTATATATGTGATTAATCCTTTTGGGAGATCATGGCCTCATGGCCAAAATAACTTTGGGAATTTTCAATATACATGATTGAATTAATCTGAAATACATTTGATAATTTTAAATGATGTTCATTTTGAAATAGTCTTGAAAACATATTTAAATAAAGAATAGAATTTCCATAATACAAACAAAAACATGAAAAATAGGGGAAAGTCTAATGCCAAGAAACCCAAATATTTTCATATCATATAAACAATATATAATGAATGTAACACACATTAAAAACCCTGAAAAAATAATAATTGTCTTATTAAAGGCTCAAAAATTTGGTTATCTTAATCTAAAAAATCCTCACTTAACAATTTTCACATCACACATGCAGGCATACAGACACAAATAGATGTATATATATATATATGAACCATTTCACAAAATGTACACATTACCCCACAATTAAGGTATATATATAGATAAGGTGTGGTGTTACATAGCTATTTATATGTTTCAAATCCATCTTTTGCAAGAAATAAATTTTCTCTCTCACCAAAAGTGGCCCAAAAAAATCTTCACTGAGGACTATAGTGCAGTAAAGAAACAGGAAAAACCCAAAAATTAAAAATATCTTTTTTAAAGTTGGTCAATTAATAAAACTATATGAAATCTTATTCAAAACAAAAGAGAACATTATCCCTTAAATGAAATTAGAATGAAAAATTCTCAAATGAACCTGGAAAACCTTTGAAACCAATCACCAATAAATAATATACACAACATTGGGTTATGGTACATCCATGCTATATGCATTACCTGGGAATGAAAAAAACCAAGACGTAAGGGAATAATAATGGAGTAGTAGGTGACAGAATGGGAGAAATGCTTACCAGTGGAGGTTACAACACAAATTGAGAGGATATTAGACCAATAAAGGAGGGGGAATAGAGGAGGTCACATGCACTGAGAACCCTCTATTGTATTTTTGAATGAGTGAGGGAGGGAGAACATTACTCCATTTTGGTGAATTATTTGAGTTAGTTTTATTATTATTGTTGTTATGTTCAATTAATTTTTTTATATGATTTATTTATTATTGTTGTTATTATTATTATTTAAAAAATACATGGATATGTCAAAGTTAGTGGTTGGATGGTTCTTCAGCCTGTGAACTGACCATTGGTCACCTCTATCTAAGATTGAGGGTACAATTCATGATTAATGATCCCTAGATCATGGCCATGAAACCATAAAAGTTCTTCTATCAAGGGATATATTATTTGTATAGGTTGGTTCATGGTTTCTTCTGGTCATTCTCTAACTAATCCTCCCCTACATTCCAACCTAGAATCCACAAATTTCCATGGAGAAATCCTTGATAAGATATAAAAACAACACCTAAAATAGTTAAATAATAGAATAATTTCATGTTAGGATGTGACACTATGATACTTGAGTAAGGGCCTTTATAATTTGTATCAGATGAAATTTATTAATAAAAATGGAAGCTATATTTTTTAAAACATAGATTAGAGAATATTACAATACCTTTAAATTTTTAGGACATGTTTAATTGTATTTTTACATAATAATGTATATATTATTTTTCTTTCCTATAATTAAATCATTTTATGTATAATAAATGTAGATGTGGGGTTTAAATAGTTTTAAAAATTCTTATTTACTCAAAAAATTAAATATTAGCTTTTGAGTCGAACTTCAACAAGTGTATGATAAAGGGTATTATGTCAAACATGTTTTGAGTATCTCATGATATATTCTTGGGATAGTTAATATTTTCATTACAAGCAATTATGAAAAATTTGAAAATAATTCTAATATTTGAAAAAAATACAAATTAAACAATGTATTGGACTATTAAATTATTTATGAATATTTTTTACAATTAATGTTCAAGGATTCAATAATATTCAGTTAATACATTATGTATCATATGGTTATTAAAAAATGTAATTTCTTCCATTTTTTGGAAATGGTCCTAGAGGATAGAAATGGAAGCATAGAAATTCAGGAAATCAATTGAGTGATTTACCTATTTTAAATTAAACATAAACTAGAGCTGAAGATGTTGTTCAAACTAATAAATTTATAACTATATAGACATAGTCGACATGGGTTATGTCCAATAACATTTGATATAATAAAAAACATATCAATCCACAATTCAAGGAAACAATATTTGACAAATTCATCCATTAGACCCCTCTATCTTTTAATGGGATGGGAAATCCATTTCTTAGTTGAGTAATGAATAAGTTTTTTATATAATATATTTCTAAGTCAAGGAATTAATTAAAGGTAGATGGATTTCATTATAGTTAGTCATATATCATAAGATACTAATCAATTTTGGTTATTTAAATAAACAAAATAAGGATGATTAATAATTATAAAAAATGGAGAGGAAGTACTTTATATTTAACTTGTTGTAAACATATATTCCTCATGGGAAACGAGTGGATATAGAGAGTCAATTACATAGTATAAAAAAATTTGATGAAAAGGTATACATGGATGGAGACGAAGTGTAATGGATATAAAGGCATGATAAATACTACAAAAGTATTCCAAAGATCAAGATTTACTATTTATTGGATTAGGTTACTCCAATCCTTCAAAAGGTACTAGTATCATAAACCATGTCATTATAGGAGGACATCGTATGATGTGATATTAAGACAGATAAATAATAACCCAAGCCTTATGGATTCAAAGTAAATAATGATAATAAAGGGGGGCTGAAAACCCTAGAAAAGTAAACATTGAAATGATGAATAAGGGAATGGTGAAATTTTTATCTCCTAGTAAATGATGAATGAAACACTATGAAACATTCTTACTAGGATTTGTAGTTTACTACAAGTATGGAGAGAAAGGACACCATTCTACTAATTAAAAGGGAGAGAAATAATATTCCAATGTATAATGATTAAAAAATCCTAAGGTGGACACTAGGTGAATGATAATCCCTACTATCAAGGAAATTTTCACTAGAAAAGGACATATGATAGAGGCCATGGTTATGAGATCATAACTAAAGAGGATAAATTCCATAACGATGTGGACCTATTTACATTAATCATATCCTAAAATTTATCTAATGATTTATATGGTTTTAGGTTTTTTAAAATCCTTCATTTCTTTGAAGATTATAGTGAAATTTAGATATTTTTTTAGAACCACCATAGGGTAGTTATCAGTCAAGAATCCTAGTGGAAGTATCACCATAGTAAGCATGTGTCAATCAGTTCCCATCATGACACATGAATTTAACATTTTTACTATACACATTATTATATTTATAGATGATTTCGATGTATTGCATGCTATGTAATGGATATAAAAATAGGTTATAATAAAATTTATTAAAATTATTAGGATATTACAATGTGAGATGAAGATATTTAATTGCTTCTATTTAGAGGTTCTATTTCATCATATGATTCATGTACAAACCCAACCCTATTAGGTCTTATAAATGAGATTCATGGGGAAGAAGAAAAGAAACCTATCAATAATGGAAAAATTTATTTTCAAATAGATTATGTAACTTTTTTAAAGTAATAAATTGATTTATTTTATGAGTAATTACCTAGACCTCACCAATAATTTCATGTTATGTTTTTCTTTCACATAATACCAGATGCCATAAAAATATCAAATACAACATTTATAATGAACATTATAGAGTTAGTGGGGATAAAGAAATAACTAGGGATGTAGTGTGATAGAGGATTTATATTCCCTAGTGTTTCAACTTGGGTATCCCTTATTATTTTCATTAATAACAAAGATTGCTCTAGGATTCTACATATTGGTTATTTGGAAATCAATGATATAACGATAAATAATATGTACCCTCTACCTCACATTGATGAGTTAGATGGTTAACTTCAAATAGATCAATTTTCTTTTAAAATTTTCTAATTTACTATGGGTATCATAAATTATTAGTAAATAAGATTGGTATTTCAAAGAAAATATTTCATATGAGGTATATAAAATACCAGTATATAGTACATTAATTTTGATTGACTAAGTCACCCTCTTTCCACATGGATTTAAAGAATATAATATTAAATTAATAACTTGATAATCTTGTTTTAGTATGTATTGATGTTATCTTAGTTTAATATATAATCAACAAGGACCATCCAAGACACTTTAGGATCATACTTGAGACTCTTATTGTAAAATATTTATTTGGGGAATTTATAATATGTGAATTTTAGATTTAGAATGTATCTTTTCAGGGATATTGTTTCTCCAATGATGGTTTCTCAGTATATTTTGTATAGTAAAAGGAATACTGAGAATGGAATATAGAGACAAACATAACCAATATATATATTTCATTGGTCTGTTAAATTTTTATCAGTTCTTTGTTCATAATTTTTCCATTTTTTCTTACCTATTATCCATGATTACTCAAAATAGGGTTTGGTTTCAGTGGACAATGGAATATAAAGAATAATTATATGAATTTAATAGTATATTGACTAATTACTTAATTTTGAATCATCCATCTGGAAACTATGATATTTTAATATATTGTAACACATCGATGAAGGGACATGGTTGTGTCCTGATGTAGAATGATAATGTTATTTCATTTGCATCTACACAGTTAATGTTTCCTGAACAAAACTGCCCAACCCATGATCTTTAGTTGGAAGACATAATCATTACATTAAAAACATAGATAATTTATCTATATTGTGGAAATCATGAGATATATACAGGTCATAAAATATTGAAATACATGTTTTAACATAAAGATATGTCCATGAGGTAAAGTAGAAAATTCAAGCTACTAAAGGACTACGATGGGTCAATACACTAATGCATATGGATGGTGAACAAGGTAATGAATGAATTGATCCCAAAGTAACATGGATACCTTACCAAAAAATAGATTGAAAATGATCCTATGATAATGTATTTAGTTAACATAGAACTGAAATTATTAAGTATTAGGAGACATCACACATTTCTTAAATTATTTCCAAATAATTGTTGTGGGAAAATAAAAATAGCTATCAATATGTTTATGACAATATTCTAAATAAAACTCAAGCCCTGAATTTTGGGAATTTAAAAGATATCATATATGTATATGACATTATTATATTTTGAAAGATAATATTTGTTTAATATATTCATGAGCTAAAAATGGAATTATTGGTTGAGGATTAGAGATTAAACTTCTATATACACCGTGGTTGAATAAATATATTTAGAGGATTTAAGGAACATTTTTTATGGATAATTAGAAGTAGGAAATTATTGATTATATGTAATGAAATTTTCATACACTAAATAATGGATGATATGTACAATACTAGAGGATTCATCCATCCTATGCCTATTCTAATGTATAGATGGGTTGAAATTTCAGGGGAATGATTTACTAGAATATAAATGAATCCTTAAAGAATGTTTCAATATTCGTTATTTATTATCATCTCACTAAATTTACAGATTTCATTATTAAAAGAAACTTTTTACCTCTATAGTGACAAGTATGAATCGACATTAATAATGTTGTTAGTCTTCATGGTGCATCTCTTCTAATTTTGTATGATCATGATCAATGATTTACGTATAAATTTGAGAAGAGACATCATGGGGAACTTGATATTGTGATTTTTAGCACACCATTTTACCCTCAATTAGATGGATAGTGCTATATGATTATAAAATTATTAAAAGAAATATTTATGTTGTAATCTATTGAATTTTTGACGTATTTGGGATCGATACTTACCTTTTGTGGATCTTGTTTATAATAATAGCTTCCATTAAAGTGTTAAACTAGAGTTATATAAAGCATTATATAAAAAGTTATTTTTTACTCCAACATGGTGGGATAATTTTTGTGAACAGAAGCATGTAGTCCTAGAATATTTTTAGGTGGAAATAGTAAATCTAAGGATTATTCAAACCCATATCAAAGCATCTCAAAGCTGCAAAAAGAGCTAAGTTGATAACCAAATTAGTTATTTCTAATTTCATGTAGGAGATCACATTTTATTTTATGTATCTACATATAATGGTGTTATGATGTTCGTTAAGAAAGTGAAATTGATCCCTAGGTACAATATACATTATTAAATTGTTAAAATATTTGGCGCTTTGGTTTACCATTTGGGAATTCCTTCACATCTCTCTAAATTACATGATGTGATCCATATATAATTATTAAAAAAGTAGATACTAGACCCAACACATATTCTCACCACATAATAAGTATAATAGTAACATAATATATCTTACTATGAAGATTATATCAAAATTTTATATATTAGAAAAAAAGTGCCTTGGAATCGGTTGACTCAGTTGGTAAAGGTACTTTGGAGAAATCAGAAGATACAATACACGATGTGGGAACTAGAATCTGTTATGATGAACAAATAGCCAAATATATTCATGAGGTGGATTATTGAAATTATGTGGATGAATTTTTTTTATATATTTTAATACCCAATTACTTTATGATATATTAATTTTTAAATAACATTAATATCATCTAAAAACACACGAAAGCCAGAGTCTAAAAGCACAATAAAATAATATAAAATTATTAAGATTTTGCTAAATATGTGTTCATTATAATGACTAACTAAATTATTAATATTAAATTGTTCTAAAAATTTATAATTAAAATTATGTTTTATAAATTGATAAAAATATATTGGATGAACAAGTGATTCTTTTTGAAACATAGTATTTTTTTAAAAGTTTTCATGCCATGTAATATAGAATTATATTAAAATTTATTTTTGAAACATATATAAAATTTAATTTCAATAAAATGAACATAATTTTAAAATTATCGTGTAAATTTTTTTTTATTGTGAAACTTTGATAAATTCCTAAAAATAATATTTCATTGATGAATAGTGAATGGTACAAATTTCTATTAAAATTTGAATTCTTATTTATTGAATATGAAAATTTTAATTTTTTTTAAAACTATTTTAAAAGTAAAATTAGTTCTATTATATTATAACAAATTAAATTTTTATCTTTGGAATCATTTCTATTCTACGATTTCATATAAAAGTTTTTCTGTTAAGGAATTGTTTCAATGAAAAATAATTTTTTCGATGTGCTTGCGGTATAAATTTTAAATTCAAAATTTAAAAATATTTTAATTGAATACAAATAAAATGGATTTAATATTTTAAATCATAATAATTAATTTTATAAAATATTTCCATCATTATTTTTTATCATAGTAAATACTAAAAATGTTAAAAGTTAATTATTGTGGTTAATGTTACTATAGGCTTACTTGGGGGGGGGAACTAAGAAGATAGAAGATTTAATCATCTACGAACATTTTTAATTATAGTTGGGTTTCCATATTACATCCTTATTGAATATAAAGTTCATTAATGTACTATTTAATATCCTTTTACCATTTGAAAAACATGGGTACAATTTAATGTTTTCTTAAAATTCATGAGTGTCATTCCCCCACTAATAAAAGGAAACCCCTCAACTGTACTCTTTATACATAAAAATTCCTTTCTCTTGAAAAACAACCAAAAACTCCCTTCCATAAATCCACCCCCATCACTTAGATTAACTAATTCAATCAAAAACCCATTCTAGGATGATTTTATGTATAAACCCAAAGAGTTCCTACAAAGAATATGTATAGTTATTAACCATGCATCGTCATTTTAATTATTCATATACCCACATAAAATCATATAAATATATTATAATATAATATAAATAATTCATTAAATATAGTGATATTGTATTATGTTATTTTTATAACTATTATACATATCATCTTCCATCAAATTGGAAATGAAATCCTTGATCGTAGATACGGAAGACTACAACCTCACGAACTGGTGTAATTGGTTTTCCATCCCCAACATTCCTGGATGAATATAATAATTTATTTTATGATTATATATGATATTTATTAAATAATTATACTTATATAATTATAATATCATATATAACACCTTACCTTCCAGTCCAAAATAAAACGATAGCATTGCTCATCTGTACGTGAGGACTACCACATCCACAAAGTGATCCAACTTGTTTTGTTATTATTTTGTTATGGATTGTAATAATGATATTTAAAATAAATATATGTTATATATATGATATATTAATGATATTGGAAATGTTTATTATATTTATGTTTCTTTAGTTGCATCAATCAAAAATATTAAAAACAATGTTCATGTGAACGTACGACAAATTTTCGTCATGAACAGTGTGACTCATTTTTATATATATTACTATTATGGAATATTATAAACAAATATATGATGAATATATATTATATTTGTATAATTTTTAAAAATATTTATTATATTTAACCATGTTCAATGTTAAAGGGCCGAAGCTACCAAACAAAAACATACATGAAAAATTAAGGTGTTATCACCTAAAATAGTTTGTTTAATAAATTTTTTTAAATAAATGGGAGATAAAAAAGATTCATGTAAAAAAATAGAGTGTGATATATATAGGTATGGTTTTGTATTAAATTTATTGTAAATACATATTATTATGTAGCCATTTTGGATACATATGAATGAAATATGAACTTAGGTAAGTGTTTCTCATCCCACTTTTAGTTTGGTGAGACATATGAAATATTTATCACATCATTATTCTATTTGTTTTATATAAAAAAAATTTTAATATTATTTAATGAATCTATTTATCTTCTTATATTTGTAATGTATATTTTTATGTTACTTATTTCTTAGTGGTTATGATTCAGAGGTTAGAAATTGGGTAAGAGTATATTTCACAATCTCATCATTATTCAGAATTATATTTTTAAGTTTCCCTTTGTGAATTTATTTTATATCTATATCCTAAAAACTATAGTTTCTTATTTTTTCATATTAGTTAAATATTCATTTCATATTACTATTTTCAACTATTTGGTACTTTAAATAACTGAGAAAAGTTTGAAAAAAGGGGACCTTAATTCTCTCTTCGGCCGAAAATATTTTTCTTCTTTTCCATGATTTCTAAAAA
Source organism: Viscum album (assembly GCA_963277665.1). Lineage (NCBI taxonomy): Eukaryota > Viridiplantae > Streptophyta > Magnoliopsida > Santalales > Viscaceae > Viscum > Viscum album. Next base: position 1,051,716,159 of record OY728127.1, on the reverse strand, counting down.
ATATATAAAATATATATTAGCATTATAAAAATTATTTATTCAATAAATTTTTACCAATGTTTTACTTTTTAAAAAATTGCTTCAAAGAAATATTTTTTTATTTTCCAAAATAGGTAATTCTTAACATTTTCACAATGGTGTTAAAGGAACAATTTTTAACTTATAAAATTTTAATGGAATTACCCAGAGTGTTGAACACTAATTATGTTAATGATTACTATACAGGATTATATTCTTTTTTCAAATAAAAATTTTCCATAAAATTTGGGAAATATTTTACTCATTAATTCTGTGATTTCAAAGTAAAAAATATATTTTCCTAAATAAAATCAAGCAATTTTTTAATATATTTTCTTATATATCAACATCAATTTTATAATATTATTTTTAGGATATATGATTATTTAACAATTTAATATAATATTTATTATCATTTTTACTATGAATGTACACATTTATACCATTCAAAATATTACTTAGGATGGTTTATGTATATTTTTAATGATTTGGGAAATTTTTAACATTTTGAATGCTTGATTTTAAATATTAATGTTAATATTTATTATTATTATCCCAATTTATATGAGGAATTAATTGAACTTTGATAGATATGATTAATTCCCACTATCGTACCTCATTTCATCAATAGGTTTTAATAGAAAAAAAATCATGGTTATTTGGCAGATCCCATACCCATTTATATATGTTGTCTTGGAATATGGCCTTTAAGGTATGATTATGATTTATAAACATAAGCATTCCATCATTATTACATTTTTATTCATTTTCATGTTATTATTTGACTATTTATAGTATCTATGTATAAATTTCAAGAACAAGTGATTATTTGTATTGAATTATCTGTTCTTCCGTTATTCCTATAGTATTATTATTCATAATCATGTTACTGATTAAATGAAATGTGTTTTTAGTTTTTGAAACTTCAATATTTATTATTTCAAATTTTGTCATAATAGATTCCACTATATTCATACCCCTACGGAAAATTTGAACTCACCCCTTTCTTAGGTTTCCTTTCCCCAATATGATATGAAGTGTTTTATGATTTTTATAAAATTATATACTAATGGGAATAATTGTGTTCTAAATTTAATTACTATGTTTTATTTTATGTTTTAAATTGTAATGTGAGAATATTATGTGTGTCTAGTTTTTGACAATTACTAAACATTTATGTCCAGTAGGATGGGATATAATGTTTCTAGAAATAACTTAATAATGTAATAATGTAACCAACGACTCTGGGATTCTATAATTGGGGGTTTTTCAAAAAGTTTAATTCAGTTTAATCATATATATGATCAAATTCAAAAAATATTAAATGTTTCTAATTTTAACAATAATTTAATTTGACATGGTCTTATGTAAAATGAGTATCATCTTATTATAAAACCTAGTCAAAAGTTTTATTTAATATGATTCTGATCCACATTTATATTAATTTATCAAAAAAATGACATAAAATTAATCTTCAATAAGGATAAACTTACATCCTATCATGATTCCACCTTTTCATGGTCCAACATGTGTCAACAGTCCATATCACCCATGTTGGATCACTATAGGGCTTGAGGAATGTTCTTGAATACACTAGGATAGAAACAAGTTCAATAGAACTATATTGAATAATGTTGGAATGATTTCACCCATGAAAATCATCAACAAGTAGTGGAACAATATTAAAAATCTGGTGTGGTATTCTCAAATATTGGACATCTATTAAACATTAAATAACTCATTTCAAATATAAAATGTAACCAAATGATTAAGAAATTTATAAAAACATCCAATTCCATTGTTAAATACAACACAATATTTTTTGAATCATGGTTATGATATAGTGAGGAATTTGATAAAAAGAAAATTTATATGTATATGATATAATAAAAAAATAAAATATTCAGAAAATATAAAACCAATCCTTGAACATCTCTATGTGACCCTACAATGGAGAAAAACACTTAACATTTGATAACAAACAACATAGACTTATATAATTTCAAAATATCAAGAATTAAATAAAATAATAAATTAATGTGACCCTATAGCGTGATAGATAATAATTTTTTCATCTAAGAGATGATTGGGAGCCATGGAATTAAATATGGATTTCAGTTTTTATAATAATATTTTTATCATGATTCATGTAAATAATGGGTTTATCTAAAAATAATACATTTTTATTTTTCATAAAAACTAACATGAATAGTATATGTTTATGCCTAATGTAATCACTTTGAATCTAAAATATTATAAAAAATTAAAATCATAAATAATAAAGAATAATTTTCAGTAAAAAGATGATAAAATTCACTATTAATTAAATATTTTGAAGGCATTAATTTGTTAATGTGGTCAAGGATAATTTATTAATATAATATAATTAAATAATTTAATGAGATAATATGTTACAACAATCTCTAACATAGTGGTAAATAAATTCATAAGGAAGATCATCCAACCATGTAAGTCACATGATAATTCTATTAAAGGAAATAGAATCATCCAAAATATTGAACTCTCAATAGAAATATTTAATGATGTAATTGATACCACAGAGAGTTCATGCATTCCATCCATAAATTAGTAAATGTATTTGCAAGGTAAACTTTTCAATTTTTTATTTCTTGTACAATTTCAGTAGAATCAGTTTCAATTCAAATGTTATTCCATCATTGGGATTTTGAAAGAGATACCACATTGATGAAACCAAGAATCATGCCATAAATAGGTGTTTCCAATCCATATGAACCATAGAAACATCCATTAATTTTCCCTGTATGATCACGAAAAACAATACTAAAACATAAATGTATATTATTCTATTTAGAGGCACCATAAATGTTTATTTTAATCAAATTTTGGAATGTAGGATACTCGGAAAAATATGCAAGGTCCATGTTGGTGTCATTACCTTTCAAGCGAATTCCAGCCTTATTAGGGATGTGATGTCCTGAATTGAATTTCTACAAAATTTTGATCACATCACATTGGAATCCATTATAGAAAAAATTATATTTTCAATGGTTGAATGTAGTTTTATGGTAGTGCTTCTATGAAATAACTTATTACAACCATACTAGATAATTTGCATTATTTCCTCCACCACTACAAGAGACAGGTTTGAGAGCTATGGAAAAAGAGATCCCATGATATACTTCTATAGAATCTGAAGATATTCTACCATCTAATGTATTTCTTCAAATTTTTAATGGGAATATATTTAAGGATCTATAAATAATAAAATATCTGTGTTTTTAGGATCAAAATTGCATCTCTATGTTTTAAAAGTTAGAATTATCTAATTAAGGGTAATATATCACAGTTAAAATATCAATTCAATAATGACGTAATAGATTCTGACTTCATTAATAAATAAGATTAATATTATTTATAAAACTTGGTTATTTTCATTGAAATCATTTTTTATGTCTTATATGCATTACATACTTCACATAAATAATGAAATCCTAAATTTATAGCTTTTAAAGGCGTTTTGGTTAAATTTTTATCCGAGGAATAAAATATTGACTATCATAAATATTATAAATGTACATATATACTATTGGATTGAGATGGAAAATTGTTTTCAGTGAAAACGCATATATACGTAATATACTAAAGGGGTTTTGAATAGAGAATTAAGAAAATGAATTTTTATAATTCATTCATTTCTATAGTCTTAATAAAACTCAATTGAGATTTATACCTACAGAAAAGGATCACATGAGTTAAATTCCATATTCATCAAAAATGGAATTAATCATGTTTTTCATGTTTTTTACTTAACCTGATTACTCATATTTTTTGATAACAATATGTAGATTCCAATATTACCTAGGTAAGATTATTAGTATCTATAAAAATATATATCTTTAAAACACTTTATTTCCATATCTATTACATAAAGTTACACAGAATACAACCTTGTTGAACATGAGTCCAAAATTATTTGTGTATTTAGGCACATATTATAAGAACCTGAAATAAATATACAATGCCATAATCAAAAACTCTATAATATTACATTAATTTCCCTTGATCTTGTAAAACATCATGATTTGACCTTGGGATTCACAAAAGGAAGGGGATAGATATAAAAAAATTAATCGAATAATCAAATAATAACATGATGATGTATTAAATTTTATAAAATTTACATTTCAACAAGACATAAAAGGGGTGAGAATAATAAACATGAACATAGAATCTTGATATAAGGTGATAAAGTGAAGGCAACATAGGAATGTGGATACACTATAATACATTACATATGAATACGGCAGTTCTAGTTATCAAAAAAACATCACATGGTAAAAATAGTCCCATGAATTATTATTCTCACTATAAAATCACATATATAATATCTCATGATACTGACACATTGCCCAATTAATTGTAGGACTATATAATTATCTCTCAAACATATCATTCATAACATGTACATGCATTTGTGTTCAAATATATTATTCAAACTGTGGATGTATTTAATAAATTTTAATCCCAAAACAAATGATTATGAGTTATATTCATATATTTTCCTTGTCAATGATTTAGAGGTAGATCTTTGTGAATACCCTTGAGTGGAAATGGGGATGGGTACTGATTTAAAAAATGTTTGGCACGGAAAATCACGAGAAAATTTTTAAATCATAACAGGGTAAATAAATAATAATGTAAGGGTATAATGAGAGTAAAATGAGTGGATCATTACATTGAAATCATATGTTAAAAAATAGGTATGTCTAATAACAAATACAGTCCTGAAAACATTTAAATCAAGAAGAATCAAAATATTATGTTTCCAAAATAAAGGGGATATGGAGAGAATCATATAATATTAAATGGGACATCTTAAATTAGGGGATGAGATTACTAATATATTTGGAACATTATGGGAGGGATCCAAGGATGTAAGGGTGGAGTAATTTTGTTCACAAAGTGAATTTAGTGAATAATTAAAGGATTTTACCTGGATTATATTGATAAAGAGAGAGGAATTATTTATTAATTTCTAAAAACAAGTTTTCGACTCTATATGATAAAATAATCAAAACCCAAAAACATAAAATAATTATTTCCCATGGTTTCTACCAAAGTGGAGTGGTTATCAATATTTTATTAATTATGGAACAAAAATAAATAAAATAATACCCTTAGTTATATGAATGCGAGTCATATTTATAATAAATGTATTTTAAATTAATAAAATATAATATAAATTTAGAGGATTAATTATGTGTTTATAAAATTATTCAAATTACTTATAAAAAATATTACTATAAATGGAAAACATAATATTGGTTATGGATATACATTATTTTATTTATTACATCAATTTTTCATTCATGATATCATAAGACATACCATATTTAATTTGTTCTGAAAAATTCAACTATTCCATTAAATTATGAAATTATCACTATTGGATAATTTCAAGGTTATAATTTCAAAAATAATATTTAATTTATCAAAATAATTCCATATCTTATAGAATTTACACCATATATAAAAATCCTCATTTATTAAACAATAATAATTTTTGAAAATAAAAATTAATTTAACCGTATAAAACATAAATTTGAAAACATAAAATAATATTATTTTTTATATTTAAATATATTACATTATTAAAATAAAATTTATTTTGAAAATTATTCAAGTCATCATAAACAGTATATTATTTTAAAATATATATTTTCATAAATTAAATTTTATGTTCCATAGTATCATTTTATAATTTCTTTCAGAAATGTTATTCATTCATTTAATAGTGATAATAAAATGGAGGAAACATAATATTTTTTATTGAAAATAAAATATACAAAATTATTATTACCATGGTCTTCATAAATTGACCATATTTATATATGGGTACACAATAAGGGTATGGTGTGTGATAAATAGGTTTTATGGGGGAGGTTCTCCCAACATAGATTGGGTTGTGATATCTATATGAATAAATATCTCATATAAATGGATTCACTCATGCATTAGAGGTTGAATCATTGTTTGGACATGTATTGGGAAAATCATGATTACTCCATATCCCATCTAAGCTAATATTAGTGTGCTATATAGGGTACGATCCTACTAGTAGAAGCCATAGATCTGTCCTTTAGTGTCAATTAGTCATTATTTTAACCCTTTATATACTAATGTTAATGGTTACTATATAATAGATATATTATCATTTATTATGATACAGAACAGACATTTAAATTGGGTAGACTATTTAATGGTAAAAAATAACCAATGATGGGTATGTGTTTTCTATAACTACATTAAATAATAATTTATTTATTCATTTGAAAAGGGAATTCAATTTATATGTTTTCAGGTATTTAAATTCATCCCACCTTCAGAAATTTCTACATATAATTTTTTATTTAAAACACTTAAATATATGACATTAACTTTATTTCATCACATATTCTGGTTCCCATTCCACTTCCTCAATCAAGTTGTTTTTTGACTACACATTAACAAGGTATGTTTTCGGGTTTTGTAGAACAGTTTCTCTGTAATCCTTGATCTTCATTTGATGCTCCCCGTATGATAGATTATTCTTGAATGATACCACCTATAGATCTAGTACATGTGATAGGTCTATATTTCACTACCTGAAGAGTGATGCATATAACATATCATCTACATGAGATCTGTTAGGTGTGAGTGCTATTTGATAGGCCCTCATTACTATATTATCAAGGATATCAAAGGACATAGTGTCTCTTGGACTAAACTTTTCTTTATTTAAAAACATCATGACTTGTTTCCATGTTGATATATTAAGTATCTCATTATCCCTGGCCTCAAACTCTAGTTCTCTTTGATGATTTATTAAATATACTTTATGTCATCATTTAAGGAATATAATATGATGCTGAATTTTTTGAACATTTTCTCTCAACTCTTGGATATGGTCAGATCCCATTAGATTCCTCCCTCAAACCTCACCCCAACATGTCAGAGTTGGAAACCACTTCCTATATTGATAATCACAAGGTTTAATTTTAATTATAGAGAGGAAATTTTGGTTATTTTAAAACACTACTAGGGGAAGGTGATGATACCATCATCCCTGGAAATATATTAAACATGATGGAAACATATCCCCCAATATTTTAACAGTCCATTTATATTATCCATCCATTAACGGGTGATAATAAATACTAAAACTCAACTCAGTATCCAATGATGGATGAAGTGTTTTCTGTAACCATGAGGAAAACTTGAGATAATCATGTGACACAATTTGGAGTGGAACTTCAAGAAATATTACCACTTATCATATGAAAATTTTTGGGAGTCGGTAGATAGATTATTATTCATTAATATTAATGAAATTCACTAACTTTATAAGATGAACAACTAACACTTAGATGGTTTTGTTTTCTTTATATGTACTAAGGAGTGATATGATGAAATACATGGTTATATTTTTCTATTTTCATACTTTTATAGGTAATAATAGCATCATACAATATGATTTTTGTCATTATTACTTGAATTATAGGTATACAAAACATAAATATAAACACTCTGCAATCTCCCTTGTTATATTATTAGACCATTTTTTGTAATTATGATATATATACATCCTAGTGCTTCTAGTATTAATAAATATTGATGATCTATACATATAAAATAGAAGTTACTTATCCATATCTTGTTTTTATGGGACATATATATATTTTCCATAACATATAACTCCATTTTTTGAAAAGTTTAACTCTCAAAATTATGATACATGTTTATATAGTTCATGGTTATCTATCTATCCATCCATGATCATCTCAAGGATGGATGGTTGAATATTTATTTGGGAAATTTACTATGAAGATGATTATATTAATCTCATATAAATAATTTTCTTTTATAATAATATTTTATCCATTTTAATCCCCATTAGGGATAGGGTTGTAGGATCCTTTCTATTTAGAGATTCTTTTTCATTGTTTTCCCTCCATGGGTATTATTTCAATAAAAAATCATATTCCTAGATCATATAGATCCACCTTCCAAGGTTGATATTAAGATCCTTTACTGTGAATATATACTTAACATTTTATTATCCATATATATGTCACGCTTGTATCTATATATATAATGTGATCAAATATATATTGGGATGAAAACTGAATCCAATTCTAGGTCATTTAGATGGGTAATTTTGATCAGGAATCTTTAATTATTGGGGTGAATATTCTATCATTCAGTCATGTTTCATTAGTAGAAAACCAAATCCCTTTTTGGATTTATCTATATAGATCTTAAATCATTACACGATAGTGGGTAATGTGAGCATAAGTGTATTAATTATAATCATTTTAAACTCTTTAAATATTTCTTCAATATAATTATTCTAGACAAAGATTTAATCTTTTTTTAGTTTTCTTTGTTAGTGGGACTATAAATCATGGTAAATTTCTCACAAATCTTTGATAGTAACAAACCAATCCAAGTAAACTAAAAATTTACACCTCAAATTTTGATCTATTCCATCCTTTAATTAATAATCCATAAATATTCCTTTATTGGTGATGACTTGCTGTATTAATTTTACATGATAAAACTGGAACACACATTTAATATACTACACATATATCATTTTCATTCTCAGGGTCATCAGAAAAACATTAATCTTATCATAATATTCCTCCTTAATTTTTTAGTAGATTAGATTATATTCAATATATATTACCATCAATTTACCATGTTATTATCTAAGGACTCTATTGATATATTTAATGATGTTACGTAGAGGAATAGAGAGTCCAAATAGACCTACTAAGAACACATAGTTCTCAAAAAACGTATCAAAAGAATTATTGTGGTTGTTATCCAACTTCACCTTTAAATTATAATATCCAAACCAAAGATCCTCCATATGGAAATATTTGGAACCACATACATGATAAAAGAAGTCATCAACTTAAGGAAAATTATCCTTGTTCATTATCATGATCCTTTTGAGTTCAGGATAGTTAATGAAGGGACACATTGACCCACCGTTTTACTTCATAAAGTGAATCGGTGCACCCCATGGTAAGGAAATGAGCATATAAACCCTTTATCTATATTATGTTGTACATTCTGCTTCACCTCCTCAAGTTCTATATTATCTATTTTAAATGGATTTGTGGATATTGGAAAATATTCATGTATAAGATAAATTGAGAACACAATCTCATGGATTGGAGGAAGACCAAACAATTTGATGGGAACCACATCATCACATTCCCACACAATGAGTATGTATTCAGAAGTGTTCATTAAATTTTTATCAATCATTTAATCAATATCCACTTTCTTATAATAAAATAATATCACTTATTGAGATGATGAAACAAAAATTGATTCATTATCCACCTAACACATGAATGGAATTAGAGGAAAATTAATGATATAATGTGTGACTTCTTTCACATGGAAGTTTATGTTGCATCAATATAAGTAAAACCAATACATTCCCATAATTTCATAAAATTCTACAATAGATAGTATAATTCCCATGATTAACATAGATACATATTACATAATTATAGATGAATATTCATAATATTTCAAAATGATATACCAGATGACCATAATAGATTTGTTTTATTGGTAACATGGAGAAGAATATTATAACATGGTGAAGGATCCACATTTTTTTCCACAAATATCTTCCTATTTAGTACTCCAACATAAAACGTTTCTTCATAACTCGAGGGAAAGAAACATCAGAAAGGATGCACTAATATGGTCAGAAATAGTTAATAAAGGAGATATGTAGTCAAAACATGATGATAAGGGTATGAGAACATGAGAATAATATTTACGATCATTCCTTGAATTTCAAATATCTTATTCATGAGTCGTGGTATCATGTTTGGTAGATCATAAGATATGATTTATATGGTAAACATAGGACAATTCCCATATGGGAATGACATAGAAGTAAGTCATAGATTTTTTTTATATACATACTCATAGAAAATAATATGTCATGGAAATAAACAAAGACCTTCATATTAGGTAAGGAATGGGCTAACCACCCATGTTAATGTGTTGATATTGGTATGAACACCCTTTCACCCTCCTTTACAGGATATGGAAGACCACTAATGTAGCCTACATTACATGCTTTGATTGACCACCCATGTACCCTCCTTTAGAAGTTTGGGATGACAACCCATGTACCCTCCTTTATAGGCTTCTGCAGAAAGATCATGTACCCTCCTTTACTGTCATGTTCTGACCTCAAGTTCACCCACCGTTATAGGCTTGGGATAACCTTCCATGTACCCTCTAATCTTGTATATTATTTATCTTTACACTGTACATTGTAGGTTTATATAGATGCCACTAATCCCATAATGAAATAATTCATTCATTTGAAAGGAGTTAATCAAACATTCAGCATATCATTACCCATAAAAAGAGATTGGTCTCAAACATATCATATCATAAACCATGAAATGAAATAGGATTCATAAACATTTCATCATATCATAACCTATATAAAATCTACATGTTTCTTTATCATTTCATCATAGAATAACCCGTGAATGAATGTGGATTTCCTAATATTTTTATAAAGGTATATCATGTTGAAGGCGAATGAGCATCAAAAGCATCATTTCATATTAAACAAAAACTATTCAAGGATATAATATGAATTTTGAAATTAGATCATTTCCCTTATAAATTATTAACTATATCACTGGGAGTCATCTTACTAGAAGGAATAAGTTTTTTTACTCTTCAATAATTTGGGAAAAAATTCATTCAATTATTACATCAAAGGGGGTCAAAGTCATGAAGGCCAAGGATATCTACCATTACAATAAGTTTAAATTTATTCTGGAGAGATCCAGTAAAAAACAAAAGAATGATTCACCCCTTACGATCTCGCTTTCTTTTCAAAGAACTAGTAGTAAAGTTATCTTCCATCCATGCGTGACTAACCATAATTCGTCGATCGATGAACATTATGTAATTCCATATATGGTACGCCAAATACCATGCTGGAAAATATTTTCCCTGATAATGATCATCCAAAATATTAGATTCAAATTCAACCACCATAATGATAATTTTTTAATGATGACATATAGAATGGCCCCTCGCCATAGAACATGCCTCATTTTACATATTCTTTAATATGTTATAGTACGTGATGAATCCAAAGAGAACCGAGCCTCTTCCGTCACCCACTGGGTGATCTCCTCTAATTTTCCCATCTAAATATAATCCATTAACACTGTTATTTAGAATATTATTTCAAGGATTCCATCTTACCCAATAACCCAAACTATTTCTTTTACTTTATTATGTTTAAAACACCACCCTGGGAATAATCCAATGCTGAGAAAAATAATTTACCCCAACAGAAATGAGGGACCCATGTTCTAGAACCAATGATCTCAAACACATCTATATGAAATGGTGAGGGTAATAAATTCTATCCCATTCATTTATTCTCACATCTGAGATAATCCAACATTCCATAGGACATTTCATTTTACCTTCCATTACATCTGTTCCATTATTTTAAGCACCATGAATCAAGGAACTCATGAACTCAATTGTTGAATATCTGCTGATAGAGACTCCAATAAAATTCCAAATAAAACACCAAATTCAATATTCCCAGTGGTCATTGAAAAAAGATTATAGGATTTTTCATGGGCTTCAGTAGCGCAACACTAATAGGAGGAACGAAGGACAACCCCTTCATTTGAATATTTTCATTGATAGTTAAGTCATGATTTCACAATCGCCAAACCTCAATATTCATTGGATGGAGGTATAAAATTTTACAAATGGTTTTGATTCCAAACCATTAATATTAATGCTGACATAAATCCAATCATGATAACCCCAACATGAAAATTTCCCAGATGATGATACAGTAAAAGAAAAACATATCTTCTCATCAACAAAAGTGATATTTGTGATGATATATCTTTAATGGTTTCCCATCATCGAGCTCATTAAACCATGTAAAAATTCTATTTCTCAAAAAGAAATTTTTGTACAAGATATTCCTGAAAAAAGAGGGAGCCACTGGAATAGTTATCATTCTAGAATTTAATTTCTCAACATCCCACCACACACTAATCCATATCTTTGAAATCTCCAAATGATCAATGATACTCATTAAAAGACCTAAATTTCTACTATTCATGGATTCACACTCTCTCATTTCGTCTCTATATATATTTATCTCATAAACCTTCTACATTTCATAATGACTTAGATGATTTCACATGCTAATTTGGTATGCATGGCTTGAATCGCATCCAAAACATTGCTCAAGTAAATTCCACCTTAAGAAATGGGGTTATCCATCCTCTTCTAGGGCTCCCAGATTCATCTATAATTATAATTTACATCAAAAGTGAATTTTATATGGTCTTTTTAAATCCATTTGACCATTACATTAGGTACATTAATAATGGAATTATTTTAATATATATTGAGGATAGTAAACCATTCTCAAAATTTATACGATCTCTAAATGAAATAAATTCGTTTTTCCAATTTTATAATGTAACCTTTGATCTGGTTAAGAATTTCAATGAACGTAACCTTCTTAATTAATCTACTATATATATGATGCTTGAAATATTTCATGGGTATTCTTCAATATTTAATCCTTAGCTTATGTTTAATAAGTTATTTACATTTCCATGATCGTTTTTTGATATATAAATATTTCCATTTTTTTTGATAAATTGTTAACATTGGTTTTCATAAATCATCATGATTTATTTTATATCAATAAATGGACCTAATAATATAGTTCATTAAATTTGAATTTCATCAGAAAAAATTAAATGGGGAATGATGTTGCAATGAGATATATTACTTTTTGTTAAGATAGACCCATATTCCAATACATGTTTGAGATTCCTAGTGAGTGCATCTTGGTATGGGTTGAATTTCTTATGATCATTTGTGTCACATTTCTTTAGGAAACATACCATCAAGAAAAATAAAAACCTCTTAAACATAAATAAAATGGACATCCATAATGAGGTGTATGATATAAAGAGCATGTTGAAAAACCAATAATTGAAAATTATGTTCCTTAGAACTCTTTTAAAAAAGCACCATTCAATAATATCATGCATTTCTACAAGATAAGTATGTGATTAATTAGTTTTATCTACATAAAATGTGCATTCTACCAATTAAATTAAAAAATGTAGCATAGTTTTCTATTTAACAACATTTATAACATCATTAAAGTGATATTCAATAGAAGATTAAGAAATATCCTTAAAATGATTATTTTAGAGGAACATATGGATTCAACCAAGGGAAATACCTTCATGGGTTACTGCTGATTTCAAATAAGACGGATGATGACATGAAAAAATTATTATTTAAAATAAATAATATTTAAAAATAACTTTTGTTAAAATAAATCATTTTCAAAAAAAATTCATTTAAAATCACTTTAAAAATTTATTAAGGATGCATTGAAACCTATTTAAAAAAAATCCATAACATAAATAAATATCATATATATTTTCCTGATAATGGAATGGAAATAACATTAACAAAAATTAAAAACATTTTTAAAAATATGTTTTTTTAAAAAAAATTACAACCGAAGAGATAAATAAGGTAATATTTTCAAAAATAACACATTATTAATTATATTATATAAAAATTAGTGGAAAATTGGAAAAATTAATAGAATATTGCATAATTAAAAAAAGTGTATGAAAATTAATAACAAATTTTGAATACTGGATCAAAATATTAAATCGATGGAATCATAAACATAACTAATCCTGATAAAAATGAGATTGTAACAATAAACTCTTACCACATTGGTAACATTAAATCATAATCCCTATTAAATAAAAACATTAAATTATATTTAAAATAGAATTAAAATAATAATATTAATTACATAACTTATCAATCAGTAAATATATACAACTCATTAACTAGTATATATGCATAAGAAAACATGTATCTCAATGAAGGAAACTTGAGGCCAAATACCCTTAAATATTTGGTAATTCTGGAACCATAAACCCAATTAAATAGATATACTCAAATAGACATGTAAATCCCAATAATAATTATTTTAAAAAACATAAAATATATTCATTGCGATTATACACACCTCATTTAAGAAATATATGTTGAACATGGATTGTGTCAAATGGAAAATAAAAGTGATGTGGAAAACCCTTACTACATGAGTGACATTATAATTGTGATAGCCATAAAAAATAAAATAAATTTAATTAATGAATGTCATGAAATAAATATAAGTCATGATATAACATTATATATGGATATATATACACCCCAAAAAATAAACAAGTGGTGAATATTGAATAAGTCATGTAGAAATAAAAATGAGACTAGTATTCCAAGCATATTAAGTCTTAATAACATTTCTACACATTCATGCCCAATAAAAAATAAAAATAAGATTATTAAACATAATACACTAAACCGAATTAATATATTTCATACTATATATGATTTTATAATCAATTTATATTACTTATTTATGAAGAATACCATGTTAAATTTACATTTTGATTAATAATCGAGTCGTTTTTCATATATTTTTTGACATTATATTTTTTGGAAATCAATCTTAATAATTATTTCCACATTTCCAAAATTTATAACATGATATAAATAACATTTATATAATATTTTTATATATTTTTATTATAATATAAATAATATTTAAATAATAAATGAAATACACCATTCATTGAGATGGAATGTCATATTTTCACATAAAAATTGTTTTCATATTCTTATCTCACTGAAATAATGAAGAGTAAATTATATATATTGTCATTTTAGTAGTATTTTTATGTCATATATATATCATTTTATTTAAAAAAATATCCTTAATACATTTTATGTAAATCTTGAATGAATCGCATCGCGTATTGATGCCTTAGTCTACCATACACACGAATGACATTTCCAATTCCCAAAAAATAGTAAGAAAGAAGGTAAGTGATATATTTAAATTGAATTAACATTATAAAATCATATATAACATATTTATAATTTATAAAAAATAAATAAATCATTACTCCCAACCTTGAAAGGTGGTAATGGAATAACGAACTATATTGACTCATGGGGAGGTAGTAAACAGTACACACGAATGACGATTGTGTATCCCATTTGACGGAAGTTTTTAATGTTTTTCATTGGAACTATACCAAAATATATATAATTATATGTAATATAATTATGTTATTATATAATCTTTATACAAAAAAATTAAGGGGTTTTAAGAAAAAAAATGGAATCATTGATGAATGTTGCCTCTTCTTTGGGTGTCTTATTTTTTTCACCAAAAGCCTTCCTTGGATGGAATTATATAAAATGTATGGATTCTTGATTAAGGGATTACATTTATGAGTTTTTTAATATTTATTAATGGTACAAATTTATTATATTTGGGACTAAGTTAGGGGTTTAGTCCCCATTTATAATGTAGGATGTGTATCATTCTTGTAAATATAAAATGGTAAACACTATTGTGAGGAATCACTTACATAATGTTCATAAAATAAATAAAATTATTAATAAGGTTTTTATGGTATAAATAAGTATATAAATGAGTTTTTTAAATGTTTATTAGTCATTTACACTTATGTGTTATGTTTAGTCCCTTAGGAAACTTTTTTTCTCTTAATCACCATGGTTATTTTTAAAGGTTTTCACTAATCATTATGGTCCAAAACTATTGATTCCTTATTAGAAATTATAATTTACTATGATTAAATATATTTAACAAATTATTCCAAATTCCAATCACATAATTGGAATAAATTAATAGAATGTTAACCCCACATGCAGGGTAATACAATAAGTTTTTAATGTGAAAAAGTTCAACGGTTTGAAATGTTTTTAAACTCAAATTTTTCTAAATAGATTCAAATTACATAAAGTGGATTAATATATTTAATATTAATATAATAAAATATATCAAATTTAATTTATCTAAATAAATAATTTGAAAAAAATGTAGTTTTTATTTAAAATTCTATGTTTTTCACTATTCATCCAAAAATGAAATATTTCAGAAAAATAAAAAAATTGCATAAGATAATATTGATATTAATTTAAAAAATTAATAATTTTCTTTTCAAATATAATTTTTATAATTATAAATAAATATATTTAATATTATCACGTAATTAAAATGCGTTTAAAGTACTTTTAGAAAATTATATCTCATTATAAGAAAAATTGTATTTATTCATATCATTATTCTAGAAAACATATAATATAAATTATTAATAGTTTATTTAATAGAATATGTATATTTGTTTTATTAAAAAATAAATCATCAATAGTTTTTTGTTTAATTTATTTATATAAAACATGTTTGTTCATGGAAAAGTGTATTTTATAAAGGAAATTACTATATTTTTTGAAATAGTTATTAGTCTCATTTATAGTAAAATATTAACCAAGAAATTAGTATTATATGTGTGGGTAAACCATATTTTCATAGTTTATTTAATCATATACATAACATTCATTCCAATGGATAGGTGATATATATATTAATATTTTAATAATAATACTAATATTATATTGTATTTTGGTAATAAAATGGTCTAGTGTGTTACACAAGATGTCAATGGACATTATAATTGTTTGTAACACACGAAAACATAGTGTTGTTTATAATAATATGTAATATCCCGCAATGTATGCATATTTATTTTTAATTATATGGAATTATTTCGAGACCGTGAAATCTGACGGTGCAGGATTCTGAGGCCCAGAGAGCACGAAATGATCCGTCAAAGTTATGTTAAGCTTTTTTTAGTGTGCGTATGTAATTTTCCTAAAAAAGTGGAATATCTCTTAAAAGTTTTCTGAGATCAAAAATCAGAGAGAAAAGTTGCATTCAGGATAGAGTACTTAACATATGTGCGACTTATGTTTAGACGGAATGGGTCTCCTGTTAAAAAACTGAAAAATGTCTTAACCGTAAATAAAATAATTAAATAAAGATATTTTATCTTTCAAAAGCATATATATCATGAATGATAACTCAGATTAAAAATCTAATACAACTTCTGAACTCATTAGTGAATGAATTCTTTAGGCAGATTCTATCATTGGCCGGCACGGTCCACCAATGAAAGTTAGTTTTTGGCCATAAATAAAATAATTAAGTGAAAATTAATTTATTGTAAAATTAATAACATCTAAAAGGTAAATACAATAAGAAATCCAAATGTATCGTTGAGTTCGTTGGGTCACGTTTCACTTAGGTAGAGCCTACCTCAACCGGCGCGGGTCAATGGTGAATGTTAATAATTTTATGAACTTTTTTGAGTACCTTACGTAAATGTGCGAGCGATGTTTTCTAACTTTTGAACCGATGCTCAGAATAAAAATCTGATGGCACTGTTTAATCTGCAGCACTAAGATTCACTTAAGGGAGGATTTTATTTGACTGTAGTAGGTACAGAGAAAAATTTTGTTTTGTATCTTTTTAAAATAAGAGAAATGAACTAATTTTGAAATTTTATCCTATTACAAACAAGAAAAGGGGTGGGGCTCGTGACGTGTCAAGACAATAAATTGATTGACCTGCCAACCCTATGTAATGGAGTCATTGGGGAATTAGGAATATTTCAAATCGATGAGCCACATTAAATTCTAACATTGTTACTTACCATCAACATCTCATAAATATTTGGAGATTGGGGAGATTAATAGACATAGCTTCATCCAGAATCTTAGTGCTGAAAGAGTGTCGCAACGCCAGACCCTTATAGGAGGGAGCTGATCCCAGAGGGAGGTGATGGGGGACACCTAACCATGAACCAAAGAATGATGTGTGACTGTCATCGTTGGGAACCAGTTGCTGGAAAAAATAACACGATCTTCCTTCAAGCCACTGACACTCTCTAATGGGGTTCGAGGTAGGGGGTTTTCTTCAGTTATGATTTCTAAATAAATTCCCTCTTACCCATTCATGAATAATACAAATAACGTAGGAAAACTGAATAACAGGTGGACCCATTATTCATTCCTATTTTCTGGAGGTTTTTTGTGGGGAATCATGTGGGGTTTATATTGATTTTTAATTCAATTGTTGTTAAACCCATAACCCCCCTCGTGTTATGAGAAAACTCAAAAGATTCAGGCCTAACTAACCTATCCCAAACCCTCCACTATATTTGTTACACACTTTTACCTCCTTGTAAGACCGACAACGAGATGATACTGACTAGCTACGTGGTGGATAGCTCATCGATTCCCACCACAAGAGAAGGCTGTGACACAGAGCCACGACATTCATTGGAGAGGTCGGCACTAGCAGGCCACGACGGTCATTGGAGCGGCCAACACTAGCCAAATGTTGAGGAGGTGCGGTGTGTAGTCATGGGCCGCAGGTTTGAAAAGGGCCTCGGTAGTTGGAGAAGGCAGTTGGCTCGTCTGCAGGCCACAGGAGCGAAGAGAGGCACATCGTCATGCGTCGTGGGTGAGCAGGATACTTCTGCAAAATTCGAGGCGGAGGTGGTGGAACCTGTGCCTCTGGGGGGTTCCACAACGCCCACGTGGAGCCGCCGCATTGGAAAACGAACATCCTCTGGGCCGTTCAAAAATTAGGGATATCGGGGGATTACACCCTCCACATTGGACTAAACCGGGCCGCCAACCTTGGAGGAGGCCACCGCCCTTCGAGCATTCCTCCGTCCTCAGTATGGGATGCCTCCCTTGGAGTGGTCCACCTTCATAGGCATGTAATAGTTCCCTCAGAGCATGCAGCAGCCCTCGGACTGGGACACCGCCCTTGGACCGGGCCTCTGCCTTCGGAGAGGGCCTCCTCCCTCTGACCGGGACGACGCCCTTAGACTAGGTCACCGCCTCTGGACCAGGCCACTGCCCTCGTAGGCCACTACCACACCTAGGCCAGGCCACCCTTACGGGCCTCCCCTCTTGCGGTCGGACCGTAAATCAGCATAGCGGGATGAGTTCACCTTATCCTATCCCAGATCGGGTCGCACCGGGCCGTTCCGACCGGGTCAAACCGGACCCAGGACACACCAGGCTAAGAAACACTCTAATGAACATATCTTTAGAACTGGATGCTCTTTTGATGAAATTTCTATGAAATTGGGACCCTTAGAGAGATACTGTTCTTTTTGCTTACTCCATCATTGTTTCAGAGAAACAAGGAGTACGACCAGGTTGGATCGCACCTGAATCCAACCAGGCCATCGACACTGAAATACCAATAACGCATAGACCTGGTGTCCGATTGATGCATAGCCTATTGCGTCGGAACCCTCATTACATGGCAGCTCATCATGTTACTTCTTTGTGAGACATAGTGCTGGTAGAGATGTGACTGATGGCTTGAGGAGCAGTTCTCCCAATCGCACTACGAATGGAACCCTGTAAATGGATGAGACCTGACAACTACTGTCTTTTTTACACAGAATGACTCAATAGCTATAGTATACGATGCTGAGTAGTACCTTAAAAGGCCACGTTGGGAGAGGGTGGTTCTGTTTGACATGGCAGACCACGTTGAGGAGTGGCCGCAGTGTGTGATGGGTTGGATTTCCTTAGCAGACCACATTGGGGGAGGGTGGTTTTGTGTGACCTAGCAGACCCACGGTATGCGATGGGGATTAGTACCTCAGTAGTTCAATGTTAGTTTGAAGCACCTCTATGTGATCCGATAGGCCCAGTATACTCAAAAAATATGGAGTTCTCCAGTATCCAAGGTGTTCAATGATGCGACTGGGGATGTTAATTTTTACTACCCCATGAATAAATCCTTGTGCGAGTTATCTTTATATTTCGCTTGCGATTGATGTTATACTAGGAGGTACATTAAGTATTTGGTGCTTTTCCTTCGTGGGGATACCCTGTGGTTTTTCTTTGTAGAATTTTAAGAGACCTGCAGGGTCTCAGGGTCCACACTGGGTATCGTTATACCGACCCCTTCACGAGCTTAGCATGCACATTGTTGTGTCTTGTGCATATGAGGAGCAGCTGGATACAGGATTGAGGGAGCTAGGACTAGGCAGTATGTGGATGAGACGGGTGGACGTGGAGTGTGGCAGAAGCGATATTTAACTAACCATATTTTTGGATCCTCATAGGAAAACCCAGTAGCTTTTATCCCTTTTCAATAGTATTTCTCTTTCAGTTGTACATGTACTTTTACAGTTGGTCTTGTATTCTGGCCAATATTAATTTCATCACTGCTTTTACTACATCACTTTACATCACAGTTTCTTCTTGTTTTGTTCTCAGACAATGTGTTTGTACAGTTTTAAATTCAATGTCTTCCCGTCATAGGGAATACTCCATTTGTTCTAGTCTCTATCCCCTAGCCTACAGAAGGCGGGCATGGGGTAGTCACCATACGAGCCCTTTGAGATGGGTTGTGACATAAGAGGTGAGATTTTTTTAACATTTAACACGATTTATGATCGGTTTTTAATTTGGTGTAACATTTAAATTTTTTCGATTTTAATGAATGATTAAATTCTGAAACATTAAATGAAATCCATAAAAGGATTTCAACTTATTAGAAAATCATAAAAATAAGGGTGTTAGATCAATTAATATTAATTTCTCATTAAAAATTAATCTTGGTCAAAAATATTTTAATATTGTAATATATTTTTTATAGAATACCACATCATACAAAAAAATGGTAATATATCCTTTAAAAGGGGATAGTTATAAACATAATTGTTACCCAAATTTAATAATAATAGTATTTCCACATAAGTGGACATTGGTGGAATGTAAGGACATGGGCATGGATTAAAAGTGTAAATAATTATAATGAGTGATTGAGGACATTGATAATAAGAATTTAACTGAACACTGGAAAGTTAACGACATCAAAACTAAAAAAACATTGATGATTTATAACACTATCATGTGAGAAAAAAAGAATGTATTATGATACATTCTTTAAATATCCTTTTCCAAGTGTTTATGAAGTCCCTTTGAATCTAGAAACAAATGGAAACAAACATACTTTATTTCATTCCATTTCATTAGAAATATAGTTGGGTACTAAAATTTATCAAAAAAATATCATGATTAGACCAGTAAATTTTTAAAGAATAAAAACAAATCCAAATAATATTTTAAGGGAAATATGTATGAAAATTAGAGGATTATACGATTCTGTGGACTATAAAATGGTACACCGACTACCACTCTCTGTCACGAGCAGAATCTGGTCACCATTAAAACAAGCTCCTGACCAAGCCCATAACAAGCCCCAAAGGGATTTACCAATCCCCCCGTGCCAGCACATTCTCCTGGGTATTATAAAATTATGTTTGGAAATGATTTACCTGAGTTAATAAACATTAAACAACAAAAAATCTCAATAAAAAAATCTGTATTTTTTTTAACTAAAACCATATTTTACAAATTTTCAGAACTGAATTACATAATTTAAAACAACTATAAATGACTACAACAACTAAATATTTCCACAATGGACATCCCACGAACCATACTCATGGAATGAGGCACCGCCCTCAAGCCGTCTCCACAAGACAACACCACAAAGGACCAACTAGAAACCCAAACCAATGTCGTTAAAAACAGCACCCAATCCTGTGATTGAAATAACCAAGACTATATGCACCTAAATGTGTATGTAGGGTGGGTTCCGAAGCCTAGTAGGATATAAAAACTAAGAGGTTATATGTTATAAACAAATAGAGATAAGAATAATGGATGTTTTCGAAACATGAAATGTTAGCTACAATTTCTAAAATATTAAACTATAAATAAAAATAGTTTTCAGGTGGGTATTTTAATGAATCAAAACTTTTAAAAATAATGTCTGTTCTACTGAATTTTCCATCCAACAATACCATATGGAAATAGTAATAACAAAGTAACAACTATGAATATGCAGTGGAAAATTACCCCAAGGCACTAGCTCCCTGTGGGTCCCAGGTACCTCGTATCACAGTGAAATTAACCATCATAAATACTGGTTCTCATGCATACACCACTAGTATAGAACATAAAAATTACCTAGTTGTCCCCAATCATCATCATCATCATAGTTCAGTTATTATTTTAAGAATAAATCTTTTTATGTGATACTGAGAGAAACCCCAGTGGGATCACTAGCATACTAGTACACACTAACCCACGTAGATACTCTACATTCCCTCTTACGCTCTAACAAGTTCAACAAGTCAAGAAATATAATTTTCACATGAAAATACCACTTCACCATCACACATTCACCAAAAATCCCACATTTACCTCACACAAGTCACATAATCCAGTTTTCATTCAAATGCATTTTTAAATCACACTCACACCAAAAATAGGACAAAACACATTCTTCCAATCTTTCACAGTTTAAAAAATATATTATCAATTTTATAAAAACTTTTACAAGATGTTAAACATCACAAAACAACCCACTCAGATGTTACATAATACCCTTTTTATAAAAAAACCCATTTTGTACATCACGCTAAAAACAAAACAGTCCACATCACATTCAAATATCTTTCACACCTTGATAAATCCGTGAATCAATTTTATAAAATACTTCCATGATATCACACACCAAATAACAGCCCTTTCACATCTAAAATTGACCTATTAAAAATATACTCCAACAAAAATAGCTTTCCTATATAATATCACCTCTCACATCAATCAACAAACCATTCCAAACATTCAGAAAACAATTCCATGGATTATACCCATGCTTTGCACATAAAATCCATTTCAAATAACTATTTTTAATCCAAAAGCACACCAAAACCAATATAAATCATAATTTGATTCCCTATTAATATTTACCAATCAACTAAAAAGTGTTATAAAATCTCCTTGAATACTACAACAAAATGTACACATGAGAAGAACACATTTTCATAAATCACATTCAAAAAGTAAAATATGGTTTTACACATGAAACATGTTTAAAACCCCTCTTGTAAACCCAAATTCACACCAAGACCCTTCCAATGAATAATTGTCATCCAAAACAACATTTACTAAACCACTTTATTATGTTATAAAATAACTCAATTAATTCCACAATAGTTACACATGTACAAACACCAAATTTTGAGCAAAATGAAACTGTACTATTTAATGCATAACAAAATCCATCAAAAAAGTTTTCACACCACACAAATCATATAAGGAACATGAAAAATATATAACTCAATAAAAATAACTCATTATTAAATGGTTACATATGGAATCAACTACATTTTTTGTTGAATCCCTCAAATCCTAGTGCAAAACATCGAACACACCACCACTACTCCACATGGAAGATAAAAACAACCTAAAACCACAATATTGGACCAAAAAGAAACCTGGTTAATCCCTAAGTATATAAACTAGCTACTGGACAAGAGTAAATTCATGAAATGGGAAAGAAGACCCTAATAAAAGGGTAGTAATAAAAGAAAGAAACACTTACTTAAAGAAATCATGGAGTTTTCCCACAAAAACCCAATTAAAGATGGGTTCCATGAATTATTTGGGGATCCTGAAGACCTCCCATGGATGATAGGGTCAAAATGTGGTAAAATAGGGTCGATTTGATTTATTTCAAGGGGGGAAATATTAGAAATTCAAACATATATTTAATGTAATGAACTCTCTGTACGGTTTGGCGGCATGGTTTGGAACCGTGCGACATGATATGGCCACCCAAAATGAGCGATTAACCTCCAATTTCAGGAGGGTCCATGTGGGATACAAAGGGGGAATGATAGACTATGAATAGGGGGATGTAATACCCAAAATAAAACCTCCTTTTCACCCCAAGACTCATCCAACTCATGGCTATAAACCTCCTCAGCAATATACCCCACAAGTGTTGATACATGGAGTGTAACAAAACAACTCCAAATCACCACAACCTTATAAGAAACATTTGAAAAAACAAGAGTCCATGTATCATAAAATACCCCCAAGACCATGGTCATAGATCAACAACATTAGAGAAACCAAAATTTCATACTCGGAACACCCGGAAACCAAGAGAATGCTAAGAACATCAAGTTGATTTGAACCAAAGAATAGAAATGAAAATCCAGGTGTGAAAATTCTCTCTTCCACAAGGCTTCCCATCCCTTGAAATTGACAACAAGGCTAAAAGAAAAAACCAAACCCAACTGATAAACCAAGATTCCATCCCTTTCCATTTTCACCCCCAAATTCCAAAACAAATCCATTAATCAATTAAGGAAGGAATAATCTCACAATCAAAATCATACATAAAATACCATAAATGAACAAGACAATTCACATTTCATCCCAAAATAAAATGCCTTAAACATTATCCGAACAAGATTCCAGAAACATAACCAAACGAACCACATCATTGAACATGGACACTCTTGATTTACTAAAACTAATCGGTTGGGCACTATCTGATCCCAATGTTTACCCATGGATGATGTTGGTAGTTAGATATCTCTGAAAGAGACTACCTACCCCCCAAACCAAGGCCAACAAAAAAAATCTATGTTATCACTATGAAGAGGCATAAGTGGGCTCCCCACCATAAAAGACAACATAACTTTTTCCTGAGAAGGGATCGAGACACTAACAGGGGAGCCCGAACGGAATCCCCGATATAATTGGTAGACATCCATTCAATATTTCAAAATGAAAATACAATGGATTCATAGCGGTATCCCCACCATAATAACCAACCATCATAATCTATCAGCATGGGCTAGAACAAAAAGACCCCAAAATTTAAATATTTGGGATGACCGCATGGTTTGTCCACACGGTTTGGGAAACCGTGCACTGACTATTCAGATAATTCTTTCTACGTGGATTCCTAGCATACAATCACTACTGATCATTTAATAACAATGTGCTCAGCCTATCTAGCCAAATTTCCAACCATTCCCTAAAGACACTATTGGGTAAAAGAGGGGAGGGAATTACTTGGGTGAAGAAATGGGTACAAGTCCCTCCTAATCATTCCACCGAATGGGAAAAATAGAAGCAGGATGATGATACTAGATGTTTAAACTCTTCCTATATTTCTTAATGAGGATATCAATTTGTACAAGCGAAAAAATGACTCTAGGATTTCCCTTGACTATGGGCCAGCTTCACTCCGAGGAATATGGTTGGAGTCCAAATGATTGAATCATTTTCGGTCTTGCAGTTAGGCTTTGGAAACCCCTATATAAAACTTATTAGTTCAATCCCACAAACAACAACACTGAACCCCATAAAGGATTAGCAGTGCGTAACCCATTTCAAAACTCACATAACCCTAGCCTGATATTTTACTGAAACAAGGGCTTAGATGATGCACATACATCACACATTGTTTCTTTGGGTGAGAAACAATGGAATGAAAGAACAAATATAAACACCTACCTCTAAAATAGTTGATTTTGATGTTTCTCCAAGGGAGACATACTCCCATCATAACAGATACTCTCAGAGTAATTAACGACCTTCACCTACACAGTTAAATGAGAACACGACATCACATGGTGTCACCGAACATGATCATTGTAGCCGATATAAAAAATACATTTGCGGGGGGGGGGGGGGGATTATGAATCTTCTCCAAACATTAGAAAATTCATGAAATTGTCTATAATATAATATCATGACCATATTTACCACACTGGTGGTTTAATGTGAACTCCTACATTAAAGAGAATATGAAGGACCTCAAGGCCCTCTTAGACACCATCCAGAGACTCATACACACTAACAACCCCAAACCACTTCCACCATCGATCAATCATGTAACATAAGAAACTATGGTCTCTTTAAACATTTCATGTTCGCTCTTCCACAACAAGAGGTTCCAAAAAATCACGAAATTAAATTTTGCTAACTCAATATCAAATGATCGAGAAAAATATTCCTTATATTGATCAACATAAGGGTATTCCAATAGAGAAACAATCCAGGTTTCACTTCAGTTGTGTACTATACCTTAATGGGGGCATACCTTAACAAACGCTAGAACCCAAGGACCCAACATTGTTGGTCCACTGGTCCTGAAACACCACAAATTATATCCAACCCCATTATGGGAGCCACCATAATGGTATCCCGAACCATTTCTCAGAAGATACCACTACCCAGCCAATCAACCCAGCTTACAGACCAAACAAAAACCAAAAACAGGGTTCGAAGTTGAGGGGTTCTTGGACTCAAAACATTCCACAACATCAAAATTTTCAAAAACACATAATGAAAACCAACCCAAACTAGTCATCTAGACATCATGTTTTCCTTTAAAATCATCTTTTTGAAAATTAATAGTTCAGCGGTTAGAGTATCCACCAATGGTACCCCATGGGCCTCACACATGCATGTTTCTATGACACATCGGGAACTCTCCACATATCCATCCCGACACTAATCCATACATTCCATAAACCATACATCATCCCATGTAACCCCATTTATGTGGTCACTATAGAAGATTCCAAAGGTTAAAATAAAAACTCTTTCCAATTTTCAAAACCAAAACAAATGACAATTAATTCCTTTTTTTTCAAGACCGCTATCCAAGAAATCCATCCCAAATTATGGATTAAAAAATATTTCAAAAAGGTACATTCAATAAAATGAAAAATCAATTTCAAGATATTCACATAAATTTCGAAACATCTCATCCCACTAAAACACATTTCAATAGTTTATAAAACCTTATTGGAAAAACATTTTCAAAACCAACGTTATCATAGTTCCTCCTTTGAAAAGAGGTGTATTCACACCATTATACCTTTATAAACAATTATGATATTTTAGTTCCACAATTTCAAAAATAAAACCCTACCCTCATTATTAGAATACCATTTCACAAAAAAACTACGCTTCTTAAATCCATGTCAATTTTTCGATTAAAAACCGAGGGCACAAGATAGTGTGAGGGGAAAATAGTCACCGTGGGTAACTTGGACATATGGTTGGATGCCATAATCCAATCACTTCACCATCTTAGATAGTATTCTAGGGAAATATCCCTCGCTCTGCATCAATTTGCAGACCCTGTGAGCTAACAGTGACTGTTAACCCAACACTCCTTTCATTTCCCATAATAATCATCAAACCAAGAAAACCAAAGGACTCCGATAAGTCCCGACTACCCATGGAAACATGAATTAATTCAAGATTTGTGGCTATTATACACACTATACACAACCATAATGGAATGTACCAATAATCCTAACCCAAAAATATCATGACAGTTCACCAAAAAACATGACCCAAAGAGAGTGAACCTCCTCTGATACCATTTTTTCACAAACTGAATATAGTTTCAATCGAAACTGGCACCCAACCCTACCCAAGACAAGGCCTATAGGGTGTTCCCAATCTCCAAAGGATGGAACATGTGCCTCGTTAACATTAAAAGTTGTTTGGGAATGAATTAACCGAGTTAATAGAAATTAAAAAACAAAAAAACTCAATAAAATAAATCTGGATTTTTCAACTAAAACCATTTTTACAAAAGTTCAGAACTGAATTACATAATTAAAAAAAATATAAATGACTAAAAAAACTACAATGAACCACAATGGACAGCCCATTAACCATCCTCATGGAATGAGGCACCACACTCAATCCATCTCCACAAGATTTCACAACGAAGGACCTGCTAGAAACCCAAACCACTGCCACTAAAAACTATACCCAAACCTATGACAGAAATATCAAAGTCTACTTACACACAAAGGTGTAAGTAGGTTGTGAGAAAAATATCTACAGGATACCACCACTAATAGATTCCATGTGATAATCATTTTGATATGAAAATCCTTCATGTTTTCCAAACATGAAATTATAGTTGTAATTTCTAAAAGATGCAAATTTAATAAAAAACAGTTTTAAAGTTTGCTATTTTAAAGAATCCACACTTTTAAAAATAATATAATGTCTACTATATTTTTCATCCAACCATACCATATTCCAATGGTATGACCAAAGTAACTACTGAGCAGAAGCAGTGGGAAATAATCCCTAGGAACTAGCTCGTTATGGGTCCTAGGTTCCTCGTATCTCAGTGAAAGTAACAATCACAAATATCGATTCTCATCCATGAGCAACTATTTGGTAAATACACATAACCTAGTGGTACCAAATCATCATCATCATCATCATCATCAAATTTTATTTAATGTTATAAGAATCAATCTTTCTTTATAAAACTGATGCCAATCCCCCAGGATCAGTAGCATACTAGTACACGTCAACCAACCAAGATACCCAGGTTTCCCTCTAGTTATCAAAAAAGTAAAAAAATATAAGAAATATAATTTCACATGAAAATACCAATCACACAACACACATTCACCAAATATACAACATGTACATCACAAAATTCATATAATCCACTTTTTATTGTAACGAATTTTGAAATCATACTCACACAAAAATAGCCCACAACACATTTCGCATATCTTTCACAATTCATCAAAAACATTTAAAATTTTATAAAATCATTCCAATAATGTTAAAAATTTCATAACATCCCACTCACATGTTACATAATACACGTTTCATAAAAAAAATCCATTTTTCACATCATAGTCACACATAACATCCCACATCACATTCACATATCTTTCACACCTCAATATATCCTTCAAATAATTTTAAAAAACATTTCCAAGATGATACACACCACATAAAAATACATTAACAATTAAAATGGATATTTCAAAAATATATTCCTAGAAAAATGGTTTTCTAATTTAATTTCACCTATCACAGAAGTGAATAGACCATTCAAAACATTCATAAAACAATTCTATGGTGTATAAATAATCTTTTCACATAAAACCCATTTCAAAAACCTCTTTCTAAGACAAAATCACAACAAAACCAATCCAAAACAAAATTAAAATACCAATAAATATTTACTAAACCAATCTGATGTGTTATTAAATATCCTCTAATAATACCATAAAAGGTAAACCTGAAAAGCACACATATTCAAAAATAACATTCAATAAATATATCAAGGTTTTACATATGATACCCATTAAAAAACCTTGTTGAATACCCAAAAGCACACACAGACCCAAACAAATTTGAATTGTAATCCCAAACAAAAATTACTAAAATATTTTAATTTGTTATAAAATAACCCAATTAATACCACAATTGTTACACATGAAGAAATACCAAATTGAGAGAAAAATAAAACATTGAAATTAAATGCTTAAACAAATCCATCAAAAATAGATTTCAAACCAGAAACATCAGAGGAGGAAACAAAAAATTATGTAATTCAAGAAAAGTATCTCATCATGAAATGGTTTCACATGTAGTCACCTATATTTTTTTAAAACCCTCAAATATTGGAACGAAACATCAACCACACCCCCTCTGCACCACAAGGAATATAAAGTCAACCTAAAACCACAATATTAGACAAAAAAGAACCCTGGTTAATCCCATGGAACGAACCCTAGCTACTGGACAAGAGGAACAACAACAATGTGGAATGAAACCCCTATGGAAAGGAATGAAATCAATTATATAAACCCTTACCTGATGAAATCTTGGAGTTTCCCCACCAAAACCCCTATCAAATATGGGTTCCATGGAAGCTTGGGGGTGCTTGGAGACCATAAATGGTTTTTGGGGAAGAATGGGGCATAAATGGGGTGGATTGGATTTATTTTTGGGAGGGAAATTGGAAATTCAAAAATATTATTAATGTTTTGTACACCCTGCACGGTTTGGAACCATGCGGCCAAACCGTGCGGCCTATTCTGGGCACCCAAAACCACTGCATTCTGCTCCAATTTAATGGGGTCCAAGGGGAATCCAAGGGGAAAATATAGTCAATGAATATGGGGAAATAATACCCAAATTAAAAAAACCTTTTCACCCCAAGACTCATCCAACTCATGGGTTCAAACCACATCAACATCTTACCCCACAAGTGGTTCCACTTGGAGTGTCACAAAACCTACTCCAAATCACCACAACCTAATAAGAAAATTTTGAAAAAAAATTAGGTCAAGTATCATAAAATTACCCCAAGACCAATGTCATAGATTAAAACACAAGAGACACCAAAATTTCAATCCCAGAACACCCGAAAACCAAGAGAAAGCTAAGAACTGAAAAGGGATTTGAACCAAAGCATGGAATTGAAAATCCAAGTGTGACACAGTACATAGAATTTTTCAGCTCTATGAGGTTTCCTATAAACATAAAATATTATTTGGAAAACTTAATATTTGGAAGTTCCTAGAAATGGTATGATGTGGTTTGTGAGGGAGTAGGGGAAATATCAACTCCGTAGATGACAATCCTAAAATATTTTCATCACCAACAATGGAGAAATCATCCATTAGAAGAGGAGGAACCATCTCCACTCAAATGATAATACATACGCATTACAAGAAGTGGTGTGGATTTACTCCCCCATAAAACCATTCCCATGAACCAAATATTTCACAAATGATATGGAAATGATTTCCCACTTCAGAAGATTCCCCCAATGAAAATGTCATCCCCATGTTGGGCTCGTTCACTAGGCTCCCACAAATTACACTTCAGGGCCCACCACAAATGTTTTTCCATGCCAGTACCCAGATCCATACTCTTCTATATATAATCCATATGAAGAACGAAAAATGGAAAGAGAGATGATTTGAAGACTGAAGGAGGATCTTTGAAGGAAATGAAAATATTAGAACCTATTCGACGATTCGTAGTATGTAAAACTCACCTCACATAATGAGTGAATAATAAATCATCCAACAATAAATGAACCAAAATCCATTTGCTGACACAAACCTCATGTTCCATGAACCTGATGACCACATCATGAATATCCATCATGAATAAAAAATCGTTGTGTGGGAAGAACCCAACCACATTTAGAAAAACATTACATGTGTGGAACTCAACCATGAATAGCAATAATAAATGCATGCGAAACCTGGATCTACATAGCCAATGGAAATGTGGATTGATCTTCAGTCTGTGAAATGTAACTCCATGAAGATAGAGCCTTTCCCCGCAAACCAAAACACTATTTTGAGGGAACCCCATCTCGCGTAAGAAAAAAAGATGTGGAAGTAGGAATCCTAAGTTATCTCATGTTCTAGATCCCTCCATCCTCCATCATGTAATCAATACTCATTTTGAACCCACTGCAACCATGTATAATAGAATTAGAACATTTCCTCTTCAAAATAAACTTGACATGTATGTTAATTTCATCAGGCACATCATCATGTTCCTTCGAATATATATACCCATAGTAAGAAAAATCGTGTGGGTTACCCCCCAATAAGACATACCCATGTAATATTTTTGACCCTACATTCCCATGGTAAAAAATGGTTACAATACTTTTTTCTCACATATATATCCATATTCATGGAACTAAGAGGATCCACTAGCCTTTCCCTTTTGACATGGGCTAGTA
Organism: Viscum album; assembly: GCA_963277665.1. Lineage (NCBI taxonomy): Eukaryota > Viridiplantae > Streptophyta > Magnoliopsida > Santalales > Viscaceae > Viscum > Viscum album. The sequence continues at coordinate 1,051,684,685 of OY728127.1, read as the reverse complement.
TCATTCGTCTTCTCTCTCTTGGGAGCCATAGTCAGGATCCTCCATGGACTAATCCCATATAACATCCTACACCTCTCCATCCTCAAATCATGGAACTATTCCCATGAAAAATTAAGAGAGGGATGTTTCATTCCCTTAGGAACATCAATAAGAGGATGGAGGATCAGAGGATATGGTAACCCTCCATACCACACCCCTCTCAATTTGAGATTTATCTCTATTCATACCAGAATACCTGTATATATTATGATCTTTAGATCAATCCCTTCCAATTGTTTTTCAAAATGAGGATGACTCATGTGGGGTTAGAGGTTTATGGTGATCAAGACATATTCATTATCCGCAAACCTATGGTCAGCATCCCTGAAAAATCTCATCTCATATCCAAACCTATGGGTATCCCTTGAGTGTAAGCCCTAACAATATCCAACCCCATGGGACGATTCCACACGTAATCCCCCATACAATCATGACCCCTAAAGTCTGTGGAAAATATTTTTATGACACAACTATTCTGAACTATGCGGAATTTTATTTCCAAATATCAGGGATATTTCTAAAGTCTCTTTAAGGTCCAAAAAAACCCCTAAACTCACCCTAATATTCTCTAGGACACCATACCAGTAATTCATGTTCACCTAGAAGAAAACATCTCTTTCAAATCCCTTGGTCTGCCTTAGTGTAAGTGGCACACCATCCTTGACTATGATCCTTCTACCTAGGATTGTTTTCTATATGAAATTAAACTGCAATGTTCATTACTTGTCACACGACATTAAAAGGGCATGTGGCTTGTTATGTGGCACCGATATTTTTGGGTTCTCATTTTACTCATGAGGATACACATGAATCCCATATTATGGGTTTTCCACAACATTAAAACAATTCTCATCCCCTTGGATGATTACACACTCCAAATAGCCTATCCATGTGTCTTAAAACTATTGTATTCTTGATAAGTGTCAAAGGAATTAAGAATCAATCCATAAAAGGTTAATATTGATGGATAACCTCATATACATACAAATCCCTCCATTTATAGAGAATCTAAAATTCATATCGATGATTCTAACCACCATCATATTAATGATGGATCATTACCTAAGAGTAATCAGTAATATATAAATTTAGTAATGGAAAATATATTTTTGAGAAAATATATTAAATCAATAAGAGTGTCCTGAATTAGACAATAGATCTCACAAAAAGGATGTGATGATCATGACCTCCCATCCTCTCAGAAAAGGTGAGTATTTAAGTGTTGTTGTCCATGATACCCTACATGTACCTACCATTGGAAATAAGTTATATGAATCATGGATATACAAACCATTGGGTGTTTTTGATCCATGAACAAAAAAATTTGGTTATCAATCATAGACTTTGTACCAGATGTCATTGATTGCACACCATTAAACCCATGCCATCAACTATTGGATGAATCACATCATTTGGGGGGGTGGAAATGGTCAACACACCATGAATGAGTTAATTAGGAAATTTTATTCACAATATAAATGGAAACACTCCCCAATTGGAATATTTCATTCATGAAGAAAGCACAACTTCAGGTGAAAAAATGGATAACCCAATGTGAATCCAGAACCATCTTGGAAATGTTCCCCCATTTTAGTCCCATTTCAAATACAAAATGTAAGAGTTTCATATGAGACCATCAATTACACATGTGAATACATTTATCATTTATTCTCATCAAACAATATACCAACCTGGTTTACCATAGTTTCTAAAAGAAAACATCTATCCTTCCGGATTCCACAAATAAAAAAATTTATTTAATATATTCCATGGATCAAATAATTTTTTAAACTCCATCAATGATTATAGAAACTAATTTTTAAATAAATACTTTACTAGTATAGAGGTCATCAAATTTAACCAATATACATTACCAAAATAACTCATCTATCTGTCCATGATAATAACAATTTTCCCATGAATAGGAACACATTAAAGGTTATATTCCCTTCATCAGAATAGCATCATTAAATTAAATGAAACTTCTAGTTAATCAGAACCATTAAATATATTATTCCATATCCTTAAAGAAAAACATAAATTTTATGATTTTTATGACATAATTATAAAATATTAATATATATATACATCAATAATCCTACTAATTTTGAAAAACACTTACTAGGCTTCATTATCGTGTTACTCAATACCACAATCCTAACACATGAAATATGAATCATGTCTTAAAATAAATCAAAATAAATTTAATAATGCTTATAAAAATTAATATTAATAAATCACAAAACTTTCATATGTCAGTCGTGGACTCTTGATCAGTTGATGTAAGAACATCACTCTTAAACCCATATTGATTTCCATCATTTAAATTCCATTGAAAACAATTACATTCAAAATTTCCATACAGTAAACACATAATATTTTCAAATATTGATAATACATTAGAGAGACTAATATTCAAATCCATTTCATTTACTAAGATCTTCATCTTCATTAATAATTTCATACTCTATATCCTTCTTCACCACATATAAAAAATATTATATTTCCTTTGAGATATTCTCATGAGTGATTATTCTAAAAATTTTGATTGATAGGAAACTAAATCTACATTCCTTTATGGTTACCATCACTTGATCTATCGAAGAAATATTTCCTTCACTTATTTAGGGAGTCTGTGTGTTGGTTATGGAATTCATTGTTAATCATGTTTTGTGAAAAATGATTATTCACAATAAAAAAATACTTTACTCAATTAATAATCCCATTAGGCTTCTCATCATTAAATTTTATGTAACATCAAATGTTAATATATATCCTTTTGGTTCACACTATTGACTAAAGCTAGAGAGAATATTTAGTGCATCACATATTAGAGAATAAAATCTAACAATAATGAATACTCGCTTATAGGATGTCTAAATGATTAAAAAAAAAATTAAATCAATGAAGCCATAGGTTCATATTAAGTAATTCATATTCAGATTAAATTTATGGGATTTAGGAAAGTTTATAAAGAGTTTTTGAATTCTAAAATCATGCCCCCTAAGAGTTTCAGACTATGTGTTTGGTAAGATATGTATTATTTTAAAATACCTTGATAAAATCTAGATCCATACAAAGTTTTAGGGGTTGTTACCTATATAAACATATGTTCTAGAGCAACATCCTGTTATAGTTTGCAGATACAGAATTCATTTTGTTTGAACCAATTATCTTAATCATTTTCCAAAATTCCATGAAATTTTTCTAAACATTTACTCATACATGGACTTATACATAGATTAATCCAATGTCAAAACCATATATATATCCTTTGGAAACTCAATAATGTATTTCCATCCTAGTTTCCAATAGTTTACTAAACCATTATTTTGATACCAACTGTAGTTACTGAATATTAATAAACATGGATATTTCATCAATTTATATGAATATTCATCACATTAAAATCACACATGTCTGAGGAAAATAATATTTTAGTGTCTTCCGTGACATGGAATACAATAATCTATCTCAGTGAATAGTTACCAATTTTTCCCACAATTATCTTCATTTTTAGTAATCCCACTTATATAAAATCCCTGACACATGACCCACTTAATAAGTGCCCCAAGCTATGTCTCTGATTGACCTCAGGCATGCCTTCCCATATGACAGAGGTTTCCAACAAGCTGTGTGTGTCTAAGAGTAATGTGAGGATAATATACCCTCTTCTTCTCAAGGTAGGAAATAGTAAAAAACACTATACAACAATGGATGTAATATAAACAAAAATTTAACATAAATAATAATCATAAAAAATAGGCTCAAACCATATCAATCTGTAAATATGTAATGTCATGTTATAGTTCCAACTGAACAACCCAAAATAAAGAAAAAAATATAATACCCTAAAGTGGTCATGGCACCCAGTCTAGAACATCAACCCAACTAATCCAAAACCCGACTCAATTCCCCAACACTGGGCACTTTCCCTTCTCCAAACTGGAAATAATGGAATTTTCTTGGCTACCCAATGGAGCGCCGATAAGGGTGTGAGTACAACTCAGTGTGCCACCACCAATGGTGTCAACAAAATATTCAATTAAAAATATATTGCATGATGGTGAATAATAAAGGAAAATAAACACATGATAGTTCAATAAGCCAATCTAAAAATGTTTCTGGTAGGATGATCTACCAATTAACCCATGGTTCACTACAAAAACATCTCATTTATCAATTAATTATTTTCTTTTATTTAATGGATTATTAATTTCAATGTTCTCAAGAATATGGTAAATAAACAAGTCCTATCTTATTAGGCATTACCTCAAAACAACCCCATTATCCTCATCTCGAATCCTCATTCAAGTTGGAATGAAATTGATAAGGGAATTAAACATTATCTTCTTACATAACCCATGAATTTAGGGGGTGGAGATTAGAACATTAATCAAACATGATGTTTTAGTGTAGAGCCTCATATCTATACCCCACTCTACCAAACAATTGGCCCATGATTATTAATCGTTCTCCACATACAACCACATTACATCCAAACATTGGAAATAACACTATAAACAGAAAAAAAAATATCAATTAACGGAAATCAAAACAATTCCACAATCCATTAACCCACTCATTATTTATAAGTCATAACACGTTATCCAATTTCATACTTCCCATTCCTAACTCCCTAATAATATTCACGTATAAAATGACTCATTGACGTATTCCCATTAGTCTCATTTATCCTTTTTCATACCTACCAAATAGCCCCTTCGGACATGACACAATATATACATATTACCAAGACCCCATTTTCACTTATATCATGCAAATCAATATATTCTTCATGGGATCTATATTATATCACAACAACCATACACATACTTATCTAACATCCATGTCTGCGAATCATCGACATACCCTATTAGTGGCACTAAAATAAGGTAGGTCATTCTCCATGTATCCCTCATGGATTATGAGGTGTTCATTTAGATATTTAGACAGCCAATATACCACATCTTACAAATTGAAATAATAAATCATCAGAAAAGGGAATAGAATAAAACCCTATACGAACAAATCCTAATAAAAACTATTTTATACAACTAGAAGACTACCTACCATCAATCTGTAGGAGAAAAAACTCCAAATCGATTCCTTAGATCCTAATTCAACAAACCATTGATGTATCATCCTCGATCTTCTATCCCGAACTAAAGTCATCCATTTGGCCTTCGTGTGAGGGGGAATGACCCATGGGAGTTCTTGGACACCTAGGTTAATCACTATGGGTGATGGAGGAAGAAGAGGGGAAAATCCTGAGATGGGTATACGAACTTTGTAATGGCATTTTTTTTAAAATATTTCAAGGTTTCACGGTTTCATGGATTACCCGCATTGTCTTCCAAACCATGCACAAACTGTTCATATGTGACTAACTGAAAACCCATCCATTGTATGGTCACCTAGGATTTCACACTGTTTGAACTAACCATGTGTAAACCATGAAACATGCCCAAAAACCCCATTTTTAATCATCTACATGTCATGAACCCATGGAACACCTCCAATCCTCCTCATGAACTGGTAAAACACTTATATAACCCAAATAAAATACATGAACTAAAATGTAAATAGAAACATACCTTGACAAAAATCTGGGATCTTACAACCTACCAACCTTATGACGGCTCATCCTTGAGCTGTTATTCTCGAGCATCATTGAGCTTTAGAGTAAAATAGGTTGGGCCCCAGGGAATTCATATTCGATTCTCACTACCATGTTTCATCTTGATCATTCCCATGATTCCAAAGAATGTGAACCAAATGAATCCCATTTCCTCAGAGGACCTTCTCACTATGGTGTATAATTAAAACCTATTTCTCATCCAAAGACACATTGACCTCATGCTTGACATCGTCCTTATTTTTCACAAGATATGGATAAGGGTGATACTGTAGGATTTGTGAAACATTAAAGATATCATGCATCCTTCTATACCATAGTGGAAGAGATTTTCAGAAATCCACTGATCTGATCCTCTCATCAATCTAAAAGGACCCCACATACATAGGCACCAATTTTCCATATTTCTGAATTCGATGGTGATCCATATTTAGAGACACCCAAAGAATAACACTATAACATACCCTAAACTGAAGGGGTTTACAACACCAGTCTGCATATGACATGTGTTTACTATGAGTCATTGAGATACACTTCTGAATCAACCAAAATTACTTCGATGTATCCTTCAAAAGACTTAGTCCTAATATCACAGACTCCCAAACATCATTTCAACACAATAGAGAACTACACAGTCTCTCATAGAGTGCCTCAAAAGGATACATTCTGATTGTGTCCTGATAACTATTTTTGTGGGATAACTCGACAAGTCACAAGTTTACTTTCCACAAACCACTAAAATCTAGGACACAAGAAATCAACTTGTCGCCTAGAACCAGAATTTTATGTTCTAACTATCCATTTTATTATGGGTGATAAGCCTTACCCAAAAATACATGGGTTCCAGCTGCCTTCTATAGGCCCTGCCTAAATTCTCTAGTAAAACAGGGATAAAGATCCAAAACTACGGTTATCTACACACCATATGACTATATTATATCTCATTAATATAACTCCCCCAACTAATCAACTGTATATGTATCCTATATCAGTAATAAATGACCCATGTTGTTCAGCCAATCCCCCACCACCCATATTTCATCATTTGATAGAATTGTCCTCGGATGTCCCACTATGAATTCCATTGTTATGTCATTACATTACCACTCTGGAATTATAAATGGCTGGTACAACCTACCAAGATTCTTATGTTCTCCATCACATATTGACAGGTAAGGCATCATAGTAGAAAACCTGCGATCTCTCTCTTCATTATCGGCCACCAATATTGGGTACGATTATTGCGTTAAATCATAGTCAAGCCAGGATTCACTGCCCAAATTGATGCAAGGAACGCACGCATTAACTCTTCAAGTACATATTGTGGCACCATAACATGAACATGATAATAAAAAAAACTAAACCAGCACTGGAAGTCAAATTCGATGGTGACTCCCAACTTTTGAGACTTTCATCCAAATCCAATCACATTGGATCCACTAACTAACAATCCTAGACCCTGCTCAAATGTGTAGATTCAACTACTATATATTCAATTTTCATCTACATGTACCCATATTGTACCTCCAGGTGAATCTCAATAATAAAATCTATCAATCTCCACTCTGAGTTGGATTCGTGAACCAACCAATTCTAAGTCTTCCAGCTCAAATCATTAGAAATACTATTCTCCTTTCCTAGTGTGTAAAATAACTCATAGAAGAATAAATGTATGAATTCAACCCATCTTCATTGTTGAACATTCAGATCCAACTAAGAGAATATGTACATAAGGCTTTTATGGGTAGAAAAAAATGTGATGTGTTCTACAATAAAGTAATGCCTCTGACACTTAAAAGAATAAACAATAGTATCAAGATCAACGACATTGTTAGGATAATTCCTCTCAATTGGTCTAAACTATCATGACCCATAGGCTATATACTAGTCATCATGCATCAATACATCCCCATGTCCCACACTGCATGAATCAAAAAACAAGATATACCCCTTATCTAGTTCTGGTAAGATCAGAATTGGTTCAGTAGTCAACTTCTTCTTTGTCACTTGGAAAACACTTTCACATACCACGACCACTCAAACATCACCACCTTCTTGGTCATATTGGATAGTGATACTAACAATCATGAGAAATCCCTAATAATCATTTGGTAATAACTGGACAACCCCATAAAACTCAGAACATCAGAAACGTTCTTAGGATGCTCCCAAGACGCAACAACCTACACCTTTTCTAAATCCATCGACACACCACACTCAGAAATGATGTGTCCCATGTCATGCACCTATCAATCTCGAACTAACATTTTGATAGCATCGTGTAAATCCTTTTCCCCTCTTAGTGTAAAAATAATGATGGCATGATTTTCAGAATGATCACATTGAGTTCTCGAGTACACCAATATTTTATCAATGAAAACAATCACAAACTAATCCTTATATGGGTGGAATATATGGTTTATCAAATCCATGAATTTATTTGGTGCATTGGTCAATCCAAACGGCATCACCACAAACTCAAACACATTTACTTGCTTCGAAAATCAATCTCTGGTACATGAGAAGGCCTGAAAATCAACTAGTGGGGTGTCATTATCAAATTTATCTTAGAAAACACTAGTGCAACGACGATCTGGTAGAATATTTCATCCATTAAAGGAAGAGGGTATCGATTCTTAACCATCATCTGATTAAAAATTATATAATAAACAAATATCATCATCAACCAATCTTCCTTCCCACCAAAAAACATGGGAGATCCCCGTGGTGATATATTATGGAGAATAAACCCCATGTCCTCTATCTTCTGTAGCTGAACCTTCTGTTCCTAGAGTTCAGTTTGCACCATTTGATATTGTTTAATGGAAACTGGCTCCACCCCTGGAAACATTTCAATCATAAACTATGCATATCTCTTGGGTGGTAACCCTGAGATGTCCGTGGGAAACACAACCTGAAAGTGGACCACAATGGGAGGGAAGACTAGTTTCACATCTTTCTCATTATTTAGAAATAGGAATGCTAATCAGTCTATGATTTCCCCTAGCTATTGACAACTCCATACAGAATTTCCCACATGAACATCCAACTCACCAAGAAGGACATATGTGTCTCTATTAAGTGTTGTTAACAATTATCGACACCAGTAATAGTTGATATTGGCTTGATACAACACCAAACAATCCATTCCCTTAATTAATTCAAAACATGAAACCACAAGAACAAACATATCCGACATAAAACGATATCCACCAACCTCCAGAGCACAACCCTTAGACATTATAATGTTCTCTACTCACACCCCTAATAGAGTATCAAGGCACAATACTCCACAAACACTCTAAAATGTTAATCCCAACACATCGACAAATCGATCTGAAATAAAAGAACGTGTTTCAATTATGTAAAATAAAGAACTAGAAATAATGGAATCTATAATTATCAAACCTCAAACAGTAGATGGTCTTACCTCACCACCTTTCAGTGCATTCTAAACTTCATAGAGATGACCTGCCCCATTACCCTAGCCTCCAACATGAGAAACATGTATTACACTGCCTTGAAATTGTGAGAGATCTCACCATGTATTTTCACATACACCACCCATACTAGTACGACCGTTGGAGATCCCATTTCATTCCTGGTATAGGGTATCTGACCACCTTCTTGAACTCAACATCTTCTGCTGACTCAGATTATTTCCTGTTATCCCTAGGATCCTCTGAAATCTATTCACATGGCCTAGCATACGACATGATAGTCACTCAACTAGTGTGAGGGGAAACTTCCCATGCATATACCTTATCCTACCACACTAATAATAGAATATCTGGTTTCCACCCTAAGAGGATGTCCCCCTCATATGTGTGCTCTGGAAACTTCCACCCTTCTCAAAACTTCCAAAACTACACTTCTTTCTCTTTGAGGCCACACCACTTTCCCACCCATCCTGAACCACATGTTCACTACCCAATGATGCCATCAGGAACCCTTCAAAAATGAGGGCTTTATCTAAAACTTCAATAAACCTATTTATATGGATGATATTCACCTGAGGCCTAATCTCATGTCTTAAATCATCCTAGAAACGATTCGTTATAACTACCTCATCCCCAGCCATGGTCAGAATAGAATGTCACAAGTCGGTGGAATTACTATCATAGTCCATGACTGACATTGTCCCTTGGATAATTCTCAAAAAATCTACAGCCTCCACTTACCTCAATGATTCATTATAGAAGTATTCATGAAACATCTCTTGGAAATCATTTAACAACATTCCTCCAGCCAAATCCATTTGGACCATGATGCCCCACTAATTATTTTCATGAACTCATAGAATATATGCCACCAACTTTACTCTTTTCTCCATTGGAATATCTATTGTGTTAATAATAGTATGGATGTACTCTAACCATTACTATTCTTCATATGGCCCACCCGCTCCAGTAAATTTCGAATGGTTCTGCAGCTCAAAATCCCGGGTCAGCTCAAACATACTCAGTGCGACCTACCATGGGTCATGTTCCCTTATCCGCATGAAGAGAGAAATTTCCTCATGGATATTATCTTCGCTATCATCTTTAAACACAAGTTTTCCTTACTCCACCACCATATGATAATTCTTAGCAACATTCTCATATATCCCAAATGGCAGACATCTTCAGGGTTTCATTTTTCTACAATTCCAAATATGAACATTTGAACTCAACCACAAATCTTTTAGGAAAATGAAAGAGATATAGGTAGGATCATTGTATTCTATAAATGACCAAATTTCATTCACTACCTGATTGAGCCCACTCACAACAGGAACACTACCCTTGGCCCTCCCACCGAATTCCATATCAAACACGAGTAGCTAATTCACAAGTTTTCATGAATTGTAATTTACAGTGATTCAAACAATTTCCTTCTCCGAATTTAATCTTACAACTTGTGAATTCACTTTTAATTCCATAATAAGAACAATCTTCTAATTACTAATGAACATTTTCACTCCGCATTTTACCCATTTATACCATCTCTTTAGGCTCAATTTCATTACATTTAAGAAAAACAATTGCATCATAACCTTTATATCTCTTACACCCATCTCATGTGTGTTCCTACCATGATACATGTCACTTATCTACATATTTGCCCATAATGATGCATGAAGGAACAATGTTGTGCCCTTCTGGACACGAAAAAAAAAAATCATAACGCTATCAAGTCACACATCATGTGGATCACCTTATGATAAAATATTATTATATGAAACAACAGACAACAATACATCCATTCTAACCTAGGGTGACATGGGATTTCCCTCACACATGGGTTAGATACTCTCAAGAACGAGCTCATTACCAACGCCCGCCACATCCCAACCTCATATATATCATTCCAAATAATAAAACTACAGAAACTAACTACTATTATACAACATTCTAACTTCCTCAACCTAAGTTCCACTTAACTGATACCCCAAGATGGACGACCACTTGACCTCCAATATGCATCCCCATACAAAAGAGATTGTCGACTAGAGGTGTGTGTATATGAGTCAAGTGGGAAGAATATAGCATTTTTTCTAAAATTAATACACCATAATAATATCTATATAAAAACGATATAAATATAAACAAATTATGGACATAACTAATATTCATCACCCACACTGGGTACAAACCATATCCAACCACAAATATGTCATATCATGATACACTACCAAGTGAACAACCCAACATAAATACAAATGTAAAAAATAAAAAATTGATCTTAAACCCATTCAAAATCCTCAACCATGATCATCCCAAACCTAACTTAGTTCCCTAGAATTGGGTCATTTCCCTTCTCATGACCTGCAACCATGAAATCAGCTCGGGTACCAAACGACAGCACGAGCAGGGTGTGAGTACAACATATTAGGCCACCACCAATATTTTATAAAAAATATCCATTCAAAATTAATGTGCATGCACGTGAATAATAAAGGGAAATAAATACAAGATATTTCATGAAGCCATTCTAACTATGATTCCATTATGATGACCTTCCAATTAACCCAATGTTCACTACTAAAACATCATATGTATCAATTAACAAATTTTGTGTGTTTAATGGATTTGGAATTTTAATGTTTCCAAGAATATGGAAAATAATAAATTCCTATCTCACTATGTATTACCTCACAACAATCTCATTTTTCTCACCTTGAATCCCTAGTCTGATTCAATGCATCTATTAGGGGAATAGACCTCGATCCCCTTCCCTAACCCATGCATTTAGGGGGTGGATCTTATAACCTCAATCAAACATGACCTGTATGTGTAGAGCCTCATTTTTATAACCTACTCTACCCATCCATGTGGACATTCTTATTTATCATTCTCCACATACAACCTCATTACCACAATGTATAGCCAAAAACACTAGCAAAAACACAATAAAATCAATTAATGGGAAATAATATTTTTCTACAATCCATTAATCCATTCATTATTTATAATACATAACCATTTATCCAATATCCTATTTCCCATGCTTAACTCACTATTCACGTTCATGTATAAACATGATTCCTTGAAATATTCCAATTAATTCCATTTAACCATTTTTCATGCCAAAAAATAATAAACCCTTAGGGTACTACCCAATATTAATATATTATAAATACCTAATTTTTACATCCTTCAAGAATATCAATATATTCTTCATGGGACTTATGTTATCAAACAATGGCCTTACCCTTACATAGATAAATTCTATGTCTGGGATTCATCATCACACCCCATGGGTGGAATTAAATAAGGCATGTAATCCTCCATTCATCTGACAGTGATCATGAGGAGTACATTTGGTTATTTAGACACCCAATATACCACATCATCCCAATGGAACCATGAACTCATCAATAAGGGGATAAAAATAAAAACCTACATGAACAAATCCAAATACACACTATGGGATAAAACATGCAGACCACCTACCTTGAATCCATTGGTGAACACACTCTTAATTGAAGCCTTAAATAATTATACAACACCCCTTTAAAGCGTCAACTATGATCTTTGATCGACAACTAACAACACTCTAATTAAACTTTGTATGAGTGGGGAAAAGCCTTGGGAGTTCTTGGCCACCATGGCTCGTCACAAGGGTTGAAGGAGGAAGAAAGAGTTAAAATACTTAGTTGTGTATAAGTATCCTATAATAGTATTTTTTTAATTTTTCCAATGATTATGGGATTCACAATACACCCACATGGTTTTCCAAATTTTTCACAAACCTTGTGGATGTCACTATCTGAGAAAAACCCCTCATACCATTACCTAGAATTTCCACACAGTTTGATGTAATCATGCACAAATAGTGCAGAAAGCCCAAAACAGCTTTTTCATCTTCTCTCCTTTTCCAAACCCTCAAAACACCTCTAAGACTCTTCAAGAACTAGTAAAACACTTATTTAACCAAAATAATGTACATTAACTAAAACATAAATAAAAACATACCTTAAGAGAAATTAGGGATCATACAACCTAAAACTGTTCTTCAAAACAAGGGGAATGTAATCATAATAAACGAAGACCTCAGATATATAGTAAGGGTAAATAAAGGAGAATTATATTATTTACTAGATTTTAAGGGTATGATATCATAGGAAAAACATTTTATGATCATACCCAACAAATCAAAGATCTTATACATTAATCATGGAATAATGACTGGTAGATCAGAATACATGAATCACATGGTAATAAAAGTAAATGATCCTTGAGATAATGAAATTGGAATAAGACTTGAATTTTATGTATAAATTGAAGAATAGAAAATATTATTTCTAGTATATATACAAATAACTTCTTAACATGTTTGGCATGGAATGTCTACATGTGTACCAGCATTGGGATTGGGGGGACCACCCATTTACCCTCCTTTATAGACAAGGGGAATACCACCCCTGAACCCTAATTTATATCCATGGGATGACAACAATTTTACCCACACATGAAGGCTATGATGACCACCCATGTACCCTCCTTTATAGTTTTGGGATGACCACCCGTAAAAACACCCCTTTAGAGACATGCGCTAACAGCTCGTGACCCCTCTTTCATAGGCTTTTCCTAGCCATCTATGTACACTCCATTAGATGATTGTGAATTCATATATTGTAACCTATGATCTCATAAAGAATATATCATTACCCAATTCATTGGATGTAGATACATGCCCCACAATTATAATATTTAATTCATTCATTCATGGTTAATAAAGTAATTAAACATTCATCATACCATGAACCATAAAAAGAGAAGTGTTTCATAAACATGAAAATAAAATTCCATGGAATTAAATGAGTATCATAGAAATTTCAAAATATCATAACCTCTGGAATAAATAAATTTTTTGTATCCATTTCTTTATAGAGTAACCCCAAAATGGAATTTTATTTCACAATATTTTTATCGCTGTATAACCCATGGAGAGAGAAATGGTTTCATGAAAAACGTGTCACCATAAACATAAACCATTCACATAATGAACATGAATGGGGGTACATGCATTATTTCATATGTAACAAATAAACTATATAAAAGGATTTCATATTAGATGGACAAGTATTTTTAAGGATGAGTTGGTTTTTTATTAATTGAAATAAACATCCTTGGAAAAATACTTTTTAAGACATAAAATATTTTTAAATTCCTTTTCATTGAAAATGAAATTTAACACATATAGAGGAATATATTAAAACCATTTTAATAATTTGTAAAAACATAAAAAAATTATAAAATCATTTTACTATTGAAGAGGATTAAAATATAATTCAAATAATTCAAATATTTTTTAGAAAACATGGTTTTGGTATAAAACGTATTTTTAACAGAGTAGAGAAATGTGGTCATATTTTATTAAAAAACATTCATAATTATATTGTGTACTAATTATTTGATAATTGTTACAATTACATGAATATATCTTCCATAACCATATGAGAATATTAATCATAGTAATTCATGAGATATATATCATAATATTTTACCAATGGATGCATAATCCTTAATAGTATAGATAATTGATTAGATTGTAAAAATAAACACTTATAACTTTGGTAAATCGGAATCATAATCCACTTAAAATAAGAAAATTAAATGAAGATTAAAATATCATGAATATATTTTGATTCATGATTTTACTGTTCAATAGAGAATTATATACATTGTAATAGAGTATAGGTATATAACGTATCATGTGCCTCAATAAAGGAAATGTGAGACAAAATTACCTTATTAATTAGGTAATTCATGAACTATAAACCCAATGAAATATAGATAATAAAATATATATCTAAATAATAATTATTAGTATAATAAAAATTATATATACTCATGGGAATTATACAAACAGTATTTATAAAATAGGTGTTGAACATGGATTGTGTCTAACAGAAAACGAAAGATATCCCGTACTAATGGAGTAACTTTATATTAATGATACCCATGAAAGAATAACATCAACTGAAACTTTGAATATCATGAAATAATATAAAATCATGATATAAAATTTCATATGGATATATATAAACAAAAAAAATGGTGAATATGGCTTACAGCTCACTGAAATAAAAGTGATATTTGATATCATATTACCTAAAGCCTAAAATTACTTCTTATAAATTAAAAACTATATAATTTCATTATATATAAAACATATAACTATATTCATATATACCACTAATTATATGATTTTTTATGAAATTTTATTACCCATTATATAACAATTCAATATTAGATTTACATTTTGGTTAATAATGACTTTTTTCCAATATGTTTTGTCATGCTATTTTTGGTAAAATTACATTGATCAAGATTTCATAATTTCTTGAATTTTTTCCAAGATATAAATAACATATATATACTTTATATATCTATTTATATTAATTTTAAAATTATTTGAATACGAAATGAAATACACCATTCACAAAAATGGTAGGTCATACGTATGCATGAATATTGTTTCCACAGTCTTGTCATACTAAATGAAATAGAAGTAATGACATATATATATTCAATATATTTTAAACATTATGTCATAAAAGTCACATATTTATATTTAATAAATCCTTAATATGTTCAATTTAAACAGTTGACAAATCACATTGCATTGCGAGCTGGTATTCCACTATATACACAAACAATGTTATCATATTACCACAAGTTGAATGAATGATGTTATGTGTTATATAATAATAATAAAAAATCCTAAAAACATAAATTTAATATATATCAAATATAAAATATAAAACCATAATTATTAACATCCTTGAAATACTGTAATGGAAGATTTCATGACATCAGTTTGTGAGGATGTATTTCGTCTTACACACTAATGATGATTAGGTATCCCATTTGATGAAAGTGTGTAAAGATGTATTTAATTACCTTCAGATATGAAAATTATGTATATTGATGATAATTATGTTATTATATAATATTTATATAAATATAATTGAATAGGTTTGATAAAAAATATAACAAAAACATTGGTTGATGAACGTTTTATATTCTTCAGGTTTCACCATTAGGTTTTCATCATATTCTTAAGTTTTTTTTTAATTTATGCTGAATTTATAGATTATAGGATGCAGATATGGAATTGTTTTTCGATTTTTTTTCATGATGATTCAAATAGATTAATAGGGGTGAATAAGTGAGTGGTTGAGTGCCATTTTATTATGGAGGAGGAATGTTATGTATATAAATACAAAAATGTAAAAACTATTGGGAATTATTCGTTACATCATATGCGAAAAATAATGAACCATTTTCTATAATATTGGTTGTATGGTATAAAAATATCCATCAAATTTGTTTTTGAAAAGATTCTTTTTCATTTTTTCTGTAATGATTAATTTATAGTCACTTAGTAAACTCATTTTTCTCTTAGTCATCAGGATTAGTTTTTACTTTGTTCACTATTTAATATTGTTAAAAATTAAATTGGAATTATTAGAAATTAGAAATTATTATTCTTTGAAATACAGAATCCATTTTTCAAAAGTTCAAGCACATATTAAATGAAATTAATATAATGCTTATTACATAGATGGTAGGAGGAAATATGTTTTTAAAGGGAAAAATTCCTATGATTTATTTTTTTTATCCAATTCAATGTGATGTTGACTCCAATAAAAAAATTGTATTTAAATATTTAAATCTATCTAATGATACTTTAAAAACTATTTTAAATTTAATTAAACTACATAAATAATTCCAAGAAATCTAGATTTCAATTAAAATTTTGTATTTTTCAATCGTCATCCAAAAATGAAATATTTTAGAAAAATACAAATAATTTAACCTAAGATAATTTAGACAATATAATTTAAAAAATGTTTATATTTAAAATAATATTTACAATTGTTTCAAAATTGAAATTTAAAATAAATGTGCATTTAAAAGGTAGTAAAAATACCTTTTATAAAAATACATCCATATATTATAAAAATTGGATTTTTTTCTTATATAATTTCTTGAAAATGCAGATGATGAAATAAAAATTTTTTAATGAATATTATATATATATATATATATATCATACAAACAATTACTAAATATTGGATTCTTTAATTTATATTATTAAAATATGAATGTGTATAAAATATTATTTTTACCTAAAATTAATTTATTTATCATCTAATACTTCTTAATCTCATTCCAAATTAATTAGAATCCAAAAAATTCAATTCATATATATGTTTAAAATAGTTTTTGATAATTTAGTTATGATTAATCCTAAAATAAATTCAAATGTCTACGTTATAAATATATAAATATATTAAGAAAATTATTAATAGTATATTGTAGTTTGGTAAAATACACTCTTGTGCATAACAGAAGCTACCGAAAGAACATGGTATTGTGTTTAACAAAATCCAAACATAGTTTTGTATGAAATGAATGTTATGATTGGTGTTTCATTTTACAAAATATAATATCTTATTTGAATGGAAATAATTATTTACTTGGTGTTTCATATAAAATAAATCATCTAATTTTGTAGCATGAATAATACACCATCGAATAATTTTAATTTATTTAAAGCAACTTAAAAAAATAAGTGTGTTATAGAGAGTATAATAATGTTCATTATGAACATCATCCAAAAAATATGAATAGTGGGTAATTTTTATGTTTGGGATTAAAAAAACTTCCCATCATTATCTAAATAGAAAACCCAACTCCCATGTTTAGAAGTGTTTTTTGAATAGTTATAAAAACATGTGTGATATGAAATAATTCATAGAACAATAATAAAAAAGATCATTCAATATTAATGTGTGGATAACTATCAATCATATCATAAATTCACTATCAGGTTCATCCTTAGTATTTATGATTGTATAATCTTACCCTTTCTATCTATTCCATTGTGTTTTCATGAGTTGATTATCATCAAAAACCCAAGTCTTAGTGCGTTGAATCAAATAGTGTCCATATTATTCACAATGAAAACACTAGAAAATATGATGATAGTACATAGTGGTATTCCTTTCGTCTATCACATTGGTGGGTTTCTCCAATCAAATGTGTTTATCAAGGTTCCCTTCTTCACCAATTATAAGGAAGATTCTTATCCCCTTCAGTAAATTTATAGGATGTTTCTTTCTTCCCTTTTGAAAAGTTGGGCATTAGAATTTCATCCCCCCGTATATTTTTCATTCAAACCACTATAAATAAAAATCACTATCTACATAATATCTACAAACCCAAAATATAGTTAGGATTTTTCTATCCGCATTTTGACTTGGAGGGAAAATGAGACAATTTTTTTTAGTAACGTTCAGTGTCTCAAATCGCCAAATATTTTATAGAATTTTTTTTATCCCACTGAAGAAGTAGTCATCTTTACATTATAATGAAATGAAAAATTATGAGGCATAACATTCTATTTATTTTATGTTTTCTTCACACACCTCTATGGATTCATAATCCTAATTACTAAGGTTGTGGAAATCCAACTAAATTTTCAGTCAAAGTGCATGGGGAAAATATTTATCAAAATAAATTGGGATTATTTCAACTAATATTCAGGTATATATTACTAAGGCTACATATTTTTTATTATCAACCACAATTAATTAGATTCTCACCCCATATGATAAACTCCTAACACAACATTATCATTCTCTTAGAACTGATGGAAGCATATGAATAGTTTGGTGGGGTTGATATGTTATTCAATGACTACTGACCATAATATCGCAAAATAGTCACAGTCCTTGTCATATAGATGCCTCTATTTACACACTCTCTTTATTAGGGGTATTTATATTTTCCCATTATTTATTCTTTTATTAAAAAAATTTTTATACTAATAATGTGTTTCATGATGTTAAAAATTCATATTCCCATCGGGTTTGGAATCTCATTGGAGAATTCATCAAATTTCCCATCAAATCGGTTGCTTACTCGATTAGACCTATTTCTATCAATTAATTAAAAAATAAATATTAGTTAGGGGATTAAAAATTTTAATCAAAAATAAATATTTTTAATTGATAAATCATAATGTTTGTTTATTCCTTAACCTATGAATTTCAAGGCTTCAATATAAATCATCAGTATTCTATTTTTCTAAAATAAAATCCTATAGGTATTTTGATTCCCCTCATCCTGGTTCATAAAATGCTTGGGAATTTCAAAATAATATCCCCTAGGAGTGTCAAAACTGTTTTTTACCTGGTTCTTTTTTTCATGCACCATGTGACGATTGATTCAAGATCAATAAAATCTTTTCAATGTTATTACACCTAGGTACAACTGTGCCAGAGCCATGTCCACTATACGTATACATATAGGGATTTAATTTCTCAGAAGCCACTGACACTATACTTTACCTAATTTAAGGATTTCTTATTATGTTTATTCTTATCAATATGCCATTAAATAGGGTTATCTAATCAAGATCCCCATACATAACAATACATTCCTATGATACCAAATAAGATAAATCATATCTTTTAAACACATTATTTCTTGATTTATTACATAAATATAAACTTAATAAATCCTGAAAATACTTTTAGACCTTGTGTCTTTGAGTATTTAGGTATATAGAATATAATTATAGAATATAAATAAAAAAACATAAACTAAAACACCATAATATGCCCTAAATTTAACTTGATCGTATAACTCTCCATGGTATAACCTATAAACGTAGATAAGAATGGGGTGAGTTATAAAGACCAGGATGGGAACAATAAAATTATAAAAAGATAAAGAAAATACATGTCATTTAATAAGAATATCAACAGGGAATAAAATTGGTGATAATTATAAACATGATCATCAATGTATGATATAATACTATTACATAAAGACACCATATGAATTTGGAAACATCAAAATACATTACATAAGAATAAATCAAGGCTAACAACCAATACAACATCACATGGTGGATATAGTACCATAATTTATTAGGTTCACTCCCTAATCCCATACGTGTTATATCATGAGTCAAAAAAATAGCCAACTAATTAGCGTTCTATACAATTCTTGGCTCGACTAAATCATTCATAACATGTACATTGATATGTGTTCCAAATAGATCATTAAGAAAAATTATTCCTTTCAACACCTTTAATACCATGATCAAGGAGTGTGGTTTATATTAATATAGCTCCAAAATAAATCAAGGATAGATACATATTTGGTGAATACACTTGATTGTAAATGGTAATGAGTATTCAATTGAAAATTTTTTAGAAAAGAAATCACTGGATAATTTAGGTATAATTTTAGGGTGACATAATTATTCAAGGATAGATTTAATGGGAATGAAAAGAGATAAAAATAAAATATAGATCTTATGGATATAAATATTTATGTTTACGAATGTATCCAAACCAGAAAATTTTAAGAACCACATGTATTATTAAAAAAAGGTGCTTCGATAAAGAGGAGGATATGTTCGCTTACATTGAGAGGGAACTACTAAAATCATGGGAGGATCTTATTAAGAGAATAGTAATACCTCGGGTGGGATTTATACGTGGAAGGTCAGCTAAATGTTGTGATCCATGGGTTTTATGTGAACATTAATGGGAGTTTTGGTGGGTTTTTATAGAAATAAATAGGCTTATTCTTTATTAATTTCTACAAATAGCTTATATAATCTATATGATAAAATAATCAACCATAAAAACCTTCCCATTTTCAGTTACCTCAGTTTCAACAAAATAATAGTGTTATTAAAAATTTTAGATGTGAAGGAATAAAAATCATTAAAATAATAACATTGGTGATATAATGGTGAGCCATGAATATAAGGAATTGATTATAAGACATTAAAATATAATTTAGGATTTGGAGGAGTCATAATGAATTTCTAAAATTAGTAATCTGAATGAATTATTTTAATGTGGAAAACTAATTATGGTCTTCGATTATATTTAATATATATATTACAAATTTTTTTATCTTTTATGATATCTTAATACATACAATATATTTACATAATATTTAATATTTACCCAAAAATCTGATTGTCTCATTAATTTTTTATAAAATCATCATTCGACAATGTAAAAAATAATTTTTTTCGTAATTAATATATTTTTTATCATAATAATTTGAGATTTTTTATAATATTTTCTTTTAAATCATGATCTCCATTTATTAAAAAAATATTTATATATTGATAATGAATTTTTTCTCAACATTATAAAAATTATACTACACATCCTATAATTAAATTATCATTCAAATTTAAATAAATATATTTTCATATGAATATTTTAAGAAAATATCCTTTATATCAAAAAATATTGAATTAATCAAAAAAATATTAATTGAACATATATATTTCCTAAGAAAATTTCTGTATAATCTTATTTAAATATATCTTTTATCAAACTTGGTATTTAGTAATATAAATGTAATAATAATGTGGAATTAATATAATCATTATTTTTATGAAATTAAAATATAAAAATTCTTATTACACTGGTGTTGATATATCAAAACAAATTACATATGTGTATTCCCAATGAGTTAGGTGTGTGATTGTGATGCTTTCTTTGGGAGGTTCAATAAACAAACATTGGATCATGATCATGATAATCTTGAACAAAAACAATTAACATTTTTAATCATTAGTTAGTTGATAAATCTATTCTTGGACATATTCAAGGGAAAATCCAATTAATTACAGCTCCCTTAGAATCTTTAAAAAATGGATTTATTTTTGTATGATCAAACAGATCAAGGCCATCTCTCATTCCTTATATGTGAGTAATAATTTATCATAATCATTGACATAAAAATCATAATGGCCACTATTGAATATTTATATTATTGTCTTTTATGATTCCTAATAGTTCATTAAATTTGAAATACTATCTCACAATACATAATCACAAATGTAGTGAATATTATTTATATAACTAAAGTACATAATAATGAATTTATTCATTAAAAAGGGAATTTTATTTAAAAAACATCTGGTTATTATAGTATGATAGAGCATATTTTTATTAAATTATTGAGATTCTATATGTATTTATTATTGGCCATTTTTTAATTAATACCTCTATATTTTCGGTGACTTGGATTCAGTAAACAAATCAATAAAGTTGATTCAATTACATTGTTAGGGTTTGTATTCTACATAAATGATACATTCATAGTCTAATAGAATAATAATAATCTAATCATGGATGATACTATCATGGAATTTTAATTGAATTATAATAAGAAAATATAGTCGGATAACTTAAGAGAGAAATGTGTGAATCATTGTCCCATCTATTTCACACATTTTAGTTAATTATCAAATACACCATAAACCAATTTCACCCTTTTACCACTCATATACATAAAATAAATATTAAATGATAACATGGACACCGATTTTTATCTAATTAACCTCTAATATAGAGGTCCTAATTTGATTTTTGGTCAGTGCATTGCTTCATTGTATACACCACTAACCCACTATCAATAGTGGATTTTGGTTGGTTCGATTTAGAACTAGGGCTAACTACTCATACATGGTTTAGAAGGTAACACTACCTCCCCATGGTTGTAAAATGTGATAAATAAGTGGGGTTTACTAACCTTATAGTATTTTAAGATTATTTCCTTGAAAACATGACTTGATGACCACTACAATACATAGAAGTGAATCTATATATTGTTATTATAGACTTTTGTGGATTCATTTAAAGGATTTATGAACATTATATTATATAATAATTTATTAATATATTATATATTAAATAACTAACACAAATTTCCTTCTCTAATTTTTAATTTTCAGATGTTTATGTTAAAATTTTCATCATCAATGCTTCATTCAACTATAATTTCTAACACTATCTCATTCTTCATTGTTGAATTTTTATCTCATGAATTTGAAATGTATTTCTTCGAAATTTCTTTATATATATATTGAATTTCATAATTACCATATTCCATGAGTATACTCCATTTTAGTAAGCTATAATCCACTACTTATATCTTACTTTTATATCTCATTTAAATTTCAACTTCACCCTTGGGTATTGGGGAAATGATATCTCCATTGATTTATTCATAATTTAATCATCAGTAAATATCCAATATCAATTATTTCATTCCCCAATTATCTCATCCTAGATTTTTGAATGATATGGTTTCATTAAATGGGAGACCTGTATATAAAAACATGTGCATTAAAATTACTTTTTTCACTTTGACCTGTGGAAAAATAAAGTGTATGTCTTTATTTATTACCCCTTTGAATATTATAAATATATTAGTATATCTTAAAAAATGATCCCATCTAATATAAATGGAATCTATCTATTAAAAACCCATTTATCTCTTTTGTAATACATAATAATTTCAATCACGGTGTCATGAAATTAATATATATTCCATTATTTTATAATAAAATAAGAAAAGTTGCAGAAAAATTTATCTAATTTTCTTCATTTTTTGTATATTATGACTACAATATGACATAAAATATGATATATTACAGAAACAATAGATTTATTCATCACCAACTACAATTTTTAATCATTTTAATAATTATTAATAGTATTTTTTTGATATCAATATAATTTTTCCTATGGTATAATGAAATCCAATAATCCACCTATACTGTTTCATGCATAATTCCCCACTCCTTCTCAATATATGAATAAAATTATACAACATTGTATGATATTAAATTTATTCTTCCACTATATTAATACAACTACTTATGATATAGGTGATTTATAGTGATATATCTTACTCATTGGCTGTGTTATCCTATCAGAGAACATTTTATTCTCAATTTTTTTATATTACATAATATGATTAGAATTCCTTATAGTGAAAGATAACTAAAAACGCTATTATTTTATTTATATAATATAAACTGATTCATGTATATTTTATAAGAGTTTAATATAAATGACCATGGGTTTGATCAACATTTTACAAATGGACATACATTATGAAGATCCTTCATTAATATTAGATGTATATAAAGGGATTTAAAATAAATAATTTAAAAAAAATCAAATTTCATGAATTATAAAAAAAAATCTCTATATTCTTATGACTTATGTAACCAAGGAGATAATATCATATATATTGGATATCAATACAAATTGAAGAAAAAAAATTTCCTTGTTTATTACCATTGTATTAAAGATCTATTATGTTATAGATATGTGATCACTATAAATATTAAGAATCGACGTTACTTGTAAGGACCCAAAAATTTTAAGGAAAGTTTTTTTCTTAATTCTTTAGAATTTTACGAGTCTGTAGATTCTGACGGTGCCTGATTCAGAGTCCCGGTGTGCCCAGAATCAATTTATGATGTTTTGTTTGGGTACAATTAGTAAAAATACAAGTGGGTTTTTCTATCATTTGAACCGTTGCTCAGAAATGAAATTTGAGGACACCGATGAACTCGCACCACTGATATTTTTTAAAAGGGACCATTACCGCAGTCGTGTTTTATGCGGGTTGGAAGTTATTATTTGGGGATTTATAATAAGTTTAATAAAATTGTTGTACAAAATTTTATTTATATGATTTGGATATTTCCTACAAGGGGGAGTTAGGGGTGGCGCCCACACCCACATAACCTCCCATGAGAGGATAATGTTTGGTGGGGCCCACACAAGGCCCTAACTCCTCAACTCCCTTAATCTCTCCATTAATACCCCCTTTATTTTTTTTGACATCTCCCCATCATTTATTTTGGAGAAGCCTATCCACCTTCCACCCTCCCCTCATTTATATGCCAACCTCATCAATTTAATTATGTGAGCACCTTTAATTAATTGATTCATTTGAATTAATTCGATAGTCATGGTAATATTATTTTAATATGAGAATCATATTGTTTCATTTTGGGTTGGAAATTATTCTCGTTGGGAAGGATCTGGACAAAAAAAGAAAATTGTTCTTCTCCGATGATGAACCCGAAGAATGCTAAATGACTTGAAGGACGTGAAGAAACTTCATCCTTTCTTCTTCCCCCAATGTCAGCGGAATCAACGACTCTTCCTCCAAAGTTGACGGGACGACACCGTTCGTCCATGACGCCTGACTACCATGATGCTCATCTTCCGCATCTCAACGACGTGCGACATTAATTATGAAGTAGAAGGTTTTCTTCAATTTTAATTGAATAAAATTGTTCCCCATTCTTCGTTGATGACTTGTTTTATCTTTTTCCATATTATACATCCTAACGCGAAGGGCACAGGCTGAACAAACAGAGCCCATCAACCCTCCATTGAACCTTGTTTCATTTCGATGGAGGTGGTGACGGATTTGGCGGCAATGAAATGAAGAAGTGGCGGCCGTATGCCGACTGCGTGCAGAGGAATAGCAGTCCGCATCCGTGGACCGCTCAGCCAAATAAGTACCAACCAGGCCAAAGGGATACCACGGAACCACAAGGGGTGCCATGCTGCGGAGAACCGCGGCCCGCGCTCCGCAGGCTGCTTCAGCGAGCGAACCAGCCGGCTCATCAGTCGGCTGGGTTGATGATGGATGTGGCACCCGCAGGTGCCGCGTAGGGGGACCACGGGTTGCCCGTGCAGGACTCTCGTGTTGGGAAGACCGGCTGGCTTCGGCCGACCGGATAGGCGGGCGGCGCCGCCGGTTCGGGAAACCGGGGGGCTACACCCCACGCATTGCTCAGCCACCCTGGCCGAGCCGCATCACGCGATGATGGGCCGCGCCACACCGGGACGGGCCACACCCCTCGGGCTGGGCCGTGCTCCACAGAGCCGGGCCACGCCGCGCCGGGCCGGTTGGTGCCCCTCCGGGCTGGGGCGCGCCCCTCGGGACTGGCCATGAACTTCATCGGGCTGGTCTGACAGCAGCCGGGTCGGACGCACCAAAACTTGGTCGACCCGACCAGCCAGGCCACTGGGCCTGACGGGCCGAGCCTGTTTTCACTTAAACGTGAATATAGTTAAGACCGCACATATGATCGATGTTCCATCTGTGGAATGAGACCCCCATGATTAAGCGGTCCTTTTGTGATTCTCTAAATTAGTTTTGGACGACCTAGGAAAATGGCTAGGTTTGGGACGAGCGTAATTCCAACCGGGCCCCTGGAACGGAAAAGCAAATATCTCTCAGACCAAGAGTCTGATTGATGCACCGTCTATCAGGTTGGGTTCCTTTAGACAAGACGAAAATCAGGATTCATCAACTCTAGACTTCGTTAAAGTTGATATATCGACCCCTTGGATAGAGGAGTGGACCCTCCTAGAATCGAGCGTGCTGTGTGCGGGAACCCTAGAGCCGGGTTCCACTATGACGACAAATCTAATGGAATCCTCTGTGGGTTCCGCAGCGACAAAAACAATACTAGAAACCTTCATGTGTTTGTTATTGACGACAACTGTACTGTAATAGTCCATGGGTTCTATAGTGATGTTAGTTGTATTGGAATCCTTCATGGGTTTGGCAACGACGACAACTATACTGGAATCCTCTATAGATTCGGAAGCGATGATAATTGTCCTGGAATCCTCCATGGTTTCTGCTTCGAAGAAAACTATACTTGAATCCTCCATGGGTTCAACAGTAACAAGACTGGACTGAACCGTTCATTGGTTTGACAGCAAAGAGACTGGACTTAATCCTTCGTGGGATCAACAGCAACGAGACATGACTGAATCCTCTATGGTTTCGACAACAACAAGATTCTATTGTTTTAGGTTTCTGCGGGTATCTGCCGTTTGACAGTGATAGTTGATTCAGTGGCTACAACTAATCATCTCTTAATCTCTTTAAGTTGTGTATATCTTGTGTGAGCTAAGTCGTTACCTTCAATCATTATCATTGATGTGATTGAATTTCTTTCATGTGTGGACTGGGATGTGCTTGGGATCGAGAGTTGGGGCTGAACATAGATTGTTGACTAAGGTATATGTATGGGAATATACCTAAGTAGGGTTTGTTGATACTACGTGGTTGTATCTTTCTTCTGTTGGTTTATCCTTTGTAGATTCTGGGAGACCATCAGGGGGTTTTGGGGTCCCTACTGAGTATTGTATACTCACCCATGTATGGGCTACCCCCGCACTACATTGTGTTGGATGTAGATGACGTACAACACTGATTGAGTATGAGACTGGTAGAGCTAGACGATACCCGGATGAGGATCACTTGGAGATATGTACACAGTGTAGATGGACGGACACGAGGTGCTGAGGTGGCCATGTCTACCCACCCTTTAGGTGGGATTCCCGGAGGACGACTCAGTAGTGGATTTTTTACTTCTCTGTAGTCATACAAGGTTTTTAGTTGTACTGTACATACTGTTTGGCTTGTATTTCCAGCACCCTTTCCTTTCAGCACATACATTTTTATCCATTATTACTTAGTTCTTTCGTTCGTTGCATATTATCTTGTGTCTGTTTACTTATATAAAGTCAATGCCATCCCTTTTTATCGGTATTTACGCCATTGGTGTTAGTCTCTAGCCCCGAGACTTCCGAAGGTGGGCTTGGGGTAGTCCTGCAATGAGCCCCGATGATGGGTCGTGACAAATTTGTACCAGAGGAGTCAGTTATACTACACAACTCCGGACTACGATCATTTATTTATGTTAAGAAATAGTGTTAAGTGTATTGAGTGTTGTTTTCAGTCTAGGGAGTCTAGTGTTGGTGCGACGACCAACGTATCCATACACCAGGATCCTATCCTCAGATTTCTAAATCAGTGCATGAAAATAATGATTGCATGTGTGTTTCAAAATTTTTCATTGTGATTAATTTGTGTCAGCTCACCAAGTATATTGTTTGACCGTGGTGCACCTGTTTCTTTTCAGGATGGCCCCATGAAGGCTGCCAGCTGGGGTTCTGAGTTTTGTACGAGATGGTAGCTCACCGAGCGACAAGGCCATGGTGTAGGGACCCATCATAGCGGAGGTACCAGCGGCACCTCAAACTACTGGACCACCGATTCCAACAGCTCCAACAGCAGAGAGTGCACACTGCCTGTGTGTGTTAAACGAATTCAAGAAATAGAGGCCTTTGATGTTTCAAGGCAAGTCAGATATTTAGACAGCCGAGTGTTGGCTGGAGGTTGTAGCACATGTTCTCCAAACAATTGGTACACCCACCGACTTGATGGTGTACCTACATGTTAGTCTCTTTCATGGAGTATCATAGAGGTGGTGGATTCTGATGCTATTGTTTTATGATGAGGCTACTGTCACGACCCGCCTTCACCAAAAGGAGGGAAGAGTCAGCGGATTGCCAGGCCCTTCCTTCTTTAAGATGAAGGAGAGATAATGACCCCCGAAACCCGGCTTCAATAGGTCCCGAAGTGGCGACTAGCACCAAGGGTATAGAAAATTTTCGCAAATGGAAGGCATTGCCCTTTTTATTATTTAGGATCGGGAAAAAGGACAAGTCGACCTCCCAAAAAGGAAAAGAAACAAGTTTATAAAAATGAACCCAAATAAAGTCCCCATGCATGTTTAAACAGTTTACAACAAGGTACAAGTACAAAAGAAAAGAAAGCTCTCAAGTACAATACCAAAAGAAAACAAGGGTACGGCAACAGCGACAACTCCAACTGTCCGACTAATAGGGTCCCGCGCAGCCCTGGTAGTCCTCCTGGAAACCTGAAAGTAAACGTAGGGTGAGCATACAAGTACACTCAGTAGGGAAAACCAAGACTCTCGTGCACAAGTGGGGGAAACGTACTAAAGTCCCGTGAGAAAAGAGTGAACCAAACAACTAACAAGGCAAACTATCCATCCCAGGCCTCACCAAGGCTCACTCCCCAAATAACGCAAGTCAAGTAATATATATAATAAGAGCACATCGATGTTTGGGTACCCCGCGCCACTTCCCCACTGGTTATTGAGACATCCTACGCATCGGACCAATCCCGCCATTCTCACCGCAGTCCCACTGCCACACCCGCCCGCACACACCTGGGCCACCACCACACGCAGTCCCACTGCCAAATCCCGCCCGCACACACCTGGGCCACAACCACACGCAGTCCCACTGCCAAATCCCGCCCGCACACACCTGGGCCTCAACTGTCACAAGTAACCATGCCTGCAAACACCTAGGCCAGAACAACCACCGCTACGCCCGAAGACACCTGGGCTAAAGGATCCACTGCCACGCCCGAAAACACCTGGGCCTCATCCCGAAGACACTTGGGAAACCACCTGCCACACACAACTGGCCAACCACCGCAACACCCTGCCCGATGGTTCTTGGGCTAATAATGGACTTCAGGCCATCACATCCTGCCCGAAGGTACTTGGGCTATCCGGGAAAGGGAGCAGAAAAGGAGCTAATAACCAGCCACTAAGTATAGTGTTGGGAAAAACACCCTTCCCCCATAAATGGGGGTGTTCGGCACTAAGTGCTCAACTTGGGTGGGGCGCGAATAAGAAACAAAAAGCTACAAGTATAGATATAGGTAACAAACACTCACCCAAAGCTTAGGTTTTCCTAGGCAACCTACAGAACACAATACCACAACGTCCGAGTCACAATTCACGACCCTTGCCCACAAAACCATTTGTCCCATTCTTGTTTCACGTTCAGTCAAAAATGTTCAATTAATTCTAAGCACTACTGGGCAACTACCATAAGCATAACCAAGGAAAACGTCAAAGCATAGATCAACCAAAACATTCACACCCGGTTCTGCCAACAGAGGATCTCTCCCCAATTTGTGATAAAAACTCACAACCACTGAAACCATGCCAACAGGAGATCCCCTCCCCCAAATTCACACAGCCACCGAGAGTATAAAAAGAACAGGGGATCCCATCCCCTCCCACACTTCCAGCAAACGGCCCGAAGGGAAAACAATCACTAACCACTACCAACACAAGTCAGGGATTTTCAGATTTAAACGATTTAACACACTCCATGATTTCAAAATCCGTGTGTTCTAACCGGGAGTTATCACAGAAGGGCCGGTCTTGGTGCTTTCAATTATTTAGCCGGATATACGTGGTTAACCAATTTCACAGCAGGAGTTCACAATTTCAGCAACCCATTTAAAACATCATGAGGGGATTCAAGTGCACACACACGACCACCAACGGCCTCAATTTTTCAGAAAACATAAACCAGTACAACAAAAGGGATGATCACAAGATAAAGCATAACAACGATCACAACCCCTTCCCCTTC
Organism: Viscum album; assembly: GCA_963277665.1. NCBI lineage: Eukaryota > Viridiplantae > Streptophyta > Magnoliopsida > Santalales > Viscaceae > Viscum > Viscum album. The sequence continues at coordinate 1,051,654,365 of OY728127.1, read as the reverse complement.
TTCCTTTAGAACTTCGTTTATTATCTTCATTAGGGTTTGGTTCAACCAATTCCATAGGAAAAAAAGTAACGCCCACCCCGCATGATACACAAAAGTGAGAGACGAGAGAAACTCCCTACCTGTTGATAGATGATCGACGTTTAGGCCGGGGGCGCGAAACTTTACGGATAACGACGCGGCGGTCCCGATGCACCAGAAGAGCCACGATCGAAGAAGGGGGAAAACCACGGCCTAACCCTTAATTATAAGAGCTGGGGACGGTTGAGATGAAACACAAAACCACAGAAGACGAAGGAGTCGTGGGTTGACCACGTGGCTTGACTCATCATTAATGGCACTGGGTGGGTTTAACCGACCCATGAATTAATGAATCATTTAATTAAAACCTTTGTGCGCGTTTCGGATTCCCAAGATATTTTTAACAAGGCAGAATAGGGTTTAAAACCCTATTTGTGAAAAATGAACGTTACTGGAACAACTTGGAAAGGCCGGGCGACGTCGGCCGGTTTCACCGATCGGTCTCACCGATCGGTCGCACCGATCGGTCTCACCGATCGGTCTCACCGATCGGTCTCACCGATCACCGATCGGTACCCCGCAAGGAAACCGGATTTTTGGCAAAGGAAGGGACCAAGGGGGGTCTGGGTCATCACATCAGATACCTCTTAAACAATTCTCGTCCCCGAGAATCAAAACAAACCAGAAGGAAAGAGAGGATCCGAACAACCATCTTCGAAGATACCTCTTAGGAGTGGACCCCCGCTAATTGAAAACACTCCCTGTCAAGAACCAAGCAACATACCACGCAAAACCGCCCGGTCATGTGGGTTTGGGGAGTTCCCCTCCCCCATGTCAAGATATTATCCGCTTTGGGCGGCACTGACTCGCCCGCACGGGTTTAATCGCATCCACCTTAATGCGTCCTGATTTGGGGTCGGGTTTCCCTTCCCTTTAGCCGGGGCTTTCCACACATAACAGAGGAAAGGAACTAGCACATTTCATAGACAAAAAAAAAGGTCAACGTTCTGTCACAACAGGCACCAAAGATTCAAAGCTCAGAACAACTCGGGGTATTGGGCACGCATTTGTGCTTCCCTCTCCCACATGCTCTCTTCGAGGCCGCCATGTCTCCACAACACACGAACCAGGCCGACGGTTCGTCCACGGAGCACTTTCTCCTTGCGATCCTCGATTCTGACAGGCCGTTCCTCGAAGGTCGCGTCTCCTCCCACATCTAGCTCTCCCCAGCTGATGACATGAGAGTCATCATGTATGTACTGACGAAGCTGGGAGACATGGAAGACGTCATGGACCCTCTCCAACTTAGGTGGTAGGGCCAGCTGATATGCTACCTCGCCAACTCGCCTCAGCACCTCGAAAGGTCCGATGAACCTAGGGTAGAGCTTACTCCCCTTTCCGAACCTCCGCTGCCCCCGTCGAGGGGAAACCTTCAAAAACACATGATCTCCCACCTCGAACTTCAGGGGCCTACTCCGACGATCAGCATAAGATTTCTGTCGATCCTGAGCTGCTTTCATCCTCTCCCGCACTAGCTGGACTTTCTCCGTGGTGCTCTGCACTACTTATGGTCCAAGAGTACCAGTCTCACCAACCTCTGCCCAGCATAAGGGTGAACGACATGGTCTTCCATACAAAGCCTCAAAAGGACCCATGCCAATAGTAGAGTGAAAACTGTTGTTGTAGGAAAACTCTACTAAAGGCAAGTGTCGTACCCATGATCCTCCGAAATCCAGAACACATGCTCGCAGCATGTCCTCCAAGGTCTGGATAGTCCGCTCTGTCTGCCCATCAGTCTGAGGGTGAAAAGCAGTGCTAAGGCGTAGTTGGGTGCCAAAAGCATGCTGTAACCCCTTCCAGACTCGTGAGGTGAATCGAGTGTCCCGATCTGAGACGATCGTTTTCGGAACTCCATGCAAACGCACCACCTCATCCACGTACCTCTGTGCTAAGGTACTCACGGGTCCTGACTCCTTGATAGCCAAGAAGTGAGCAGATTTTGTCAATCGATCCACCACTACCCAGATAGCATCTTGCCCGCCCTGAGCTCTGGGTAGTCCCGTGACGAAGTCCATCGAGACGTCGTCCCACTTCCACTTGGGAACATCTAGAGGATGCAACAGACCACCAGGAACACGGTGTTCAGCCTTCACCTGCTGACACACCAGGCATTTAGCCACGAACTCTGCCACTGCCCGTTTCACCCCGGGCCACCAAAAATGTCCCCTCAGGCCTTGGTACATTTTCGAAACACCTGAATGTACTGCCAAGGCTGAGCTATGAAACTAACGAAGGACTTCATCACGCATCACCTCTGGAACAAACAACCTCCGATGAAAGAGCATCCGACGTCGGCTGTCCTCCGACCATCCTTCCGGGGCGTTCCCCTGATCGATACGATCCTGCAACACTTCCACCTCAAGATCTCCCCACTGAGACTCTTCCACTTGCTGCAACAAAGAGGACTGTACCGTCATCTGAAACAAACAGCCTCTAGTACCTTCCACCCTTGCATCCAAGTGTAAGGCAGCCAACTCCCCCATCGCCTTCCAAGCATCAGCAGATTCCCGAACCACCTCCTGATGCGGCTTCCTACTCAGGGCATCAGCCACAACGTTTCCCTTACCTTCAGTGTATGTGATCTCGAAGTCGTAGTCCTGGAGAAACTTGACCCACCTCCGCTGTCGCAAGTTCAAGTCACGCTGGGAGAAGATATAGCGCAAGCTTTTGTGATCGGTGAAGACCACAAAGCGCTCCCCAAAGAGGTAATGTCGCCAAAGCTTTAATGCAAACACTACCGCTGCAAGCTCCAGGTCATGGGTGGCATAGTTCCGCTCATGGGGGCGTAGCTGCCTGGACCCATAAGAGATCACCCCTTGTCGCTGCATCAATTCGCACCCCAGGCCCTGTCCCGAAGCATCACAGAATACCTCATAGGCCATCCCTTCTTCTGGCAATCTCAACACTGGGGCACTAACCAGTTTTTCTTTTAGGTAGCTGAAGGACGACTCACACTGCTCGCTCCACATGAAAACCTGGTCCTTCTTGGTCAAAGCCGTCAAAGGGACTGCTACCCGGGAGAAGTTGGGTACGAATCTCCGGTAGTAGCCCGCCAGTCCGAGGAAACTCCGAACTTCCGCCACATTCTTGGGTGCTGCCCAAGAAACAATTGCCTCAACCGTTGATGGGTCGACTGCCACTCCCTGCTCAGACACTACATGTCCGAGGAAGTGCACTTCTCATGCCCAGAACTTGCACTTTGACAACTTCCCATAGAGCTGGTGCTGTCGTAGGACCTCCAAAACCGTCCTCAGGTGCTCTGCATGATCCTCTTCTGACTTTGAATAGATCAGGATATCGTCGATGAACACCACCACAAACCGATCCAGTTACTCCCGAAAGATGGAGTTTATAAGCCCCATGAACACGGTCGGGGAGTTCGTAACACCAAAGGGCATGACCACGAACTCGAAGTGCCCATACCTGCACCTGAACGCCGTCTTCGGGACGTCGCTATCCTTCACCCTCAGCTGGTGGTACCTGGATCGCAGGTCGATCTTCGAGAACCATCCTGCCCCCTTCAGCTGGTCGAAAAGATCATTTATCCTCGGAAGAGGTTAGCGGTTCTTGATCGTTACCTGATTCAGCCTCCTGTAATCGATGCACAACCTGAGGCCACCATCTGCCTTCTTTGCGAACAAGACTGGGGCACCCCACGGTGATGCACTTGGACGAACATAACCCCTCTTCATCAGATCGTCAATCTGTATCCGCAACTCCCGTAGCTCCGAAGGTGCCATCCGGTAAGGAGCCATCGAGATTGGTCGAGAGCCGGGCTGTAGGTCTATCCCGAACTCGATGTCACGTCGAGGGGGTAGAGTCGTCGCCTCCTCAGGAAAGACGTCCATAAATTCACGAACGATCTCTGGTACTTCCACCATTTCCTCATCTGTTGATTCTATCGTCAGTTCAGTCAACAAGGAGAGGAGAGGTTCCTCCCTCCTGTTTCCCTTCGGACAGCTCCGCTCGCCGGTGAAAGTAACAAGCTGGCCGTCCAAACCGGAGAACACCACCCTCCCTTGGGAACAGTCGATGACGGCGCACACAGAAAATAGCCAGTCGATGCCTAGGATGACATCGTACGGCCGAATCTGTAGCAGAAGGAGATCCTTAACCGACTGATGTGGCCCCAACATCAGTCTACATCCCCGACAAACGAACAGCAAGTCGGTCTGACCTCCAACTGGTGTGCTCAACACCAGGGGCACTGGAAGTCTCTCGGCATCTAGACCCAAGGCGCGGGCTAGACTGGGTGCAACAAAGGAGTGCGAAGCTCCAGTATCGAACAAAGCATAAGCAAGAGTGCTAAATACACTGATTGTACCTCGAACAACCTCTGGCCCTGCTGGAACTGTGGCTTCTGCGGCATGTAATTGTCCACGCCCAGCTCCCCTGCCCCTCGGCTGTCGGCCACCTCCCCGACCACGCCCTGGTCGAGGTCCCTGGGGAGCGCCCTGAGGTCGGCCTCCCCCTCCTATGTCTGTCTGCGGAGGAGCGGGAACTCGCTGTCCCTGCTGCTGCTGCTGGAAGGGTCTGGCTGGGAACTGCTGTTGCGGCGGACGCTGGGGATGACTGCCACTGCTGTACTGCACCCGATCGGGGCACTGACTCCGAAGATGTCCAGGGCTCCCGCAGATGAAGCACCGTGGTCCCGAGCCTGAAGGAAAAGAACGTGGACCAGGGGATCGAAACTGAAACTGCTGCGGCCTGCTCCCTACGGGTCGGAACCTGGAGGGTCCCGATGCCGGAGGCCTGGTGCTGACGGCCTTCCCCTTCGATGGTCCCAGCTGGATCCCTTCTCGTGACAGTCCGCCTAGAGCGTGCATCCTTTCCACCACTTCGGCCTTCTTATGAACCTCTAAGTATGTCGGAAGGGTAAAGGGGGTAACAGCATACTGGAGGGAGGGTCGGAGCGCCTCCTCCAAACGTCTTGCCCGAGACTCCTCATCGGGAAAGAGGTCTGGGGCAAAATGCAGGAGGTCCTTGAACTTGATTCCAAGTTCCCTCACGGACATGATCCCCTGCTGGAGGGAGAGTAGCTCCTGCCTCTTCTCCGCCTTCATTGTCGAGGAGAGGAACTCCGCCCGGAACTCCCTCTCGAAGTCCGCCCAAGCAACCTCAGACTCCTTCCTACTCCCCAGGTGAAGCATCCACCACTGACGCGCCGCTCCTCGCATCTGGCTAACAGCCAGAGGAACCCAGTACTCCGTCGGGGCCCGGATCAGTCCGAAGGCTATGACTAGCTCCTCCAGCCAGCCTTCCGTCTTCATGTCGGAGGTGCTGCCCTCATATTTCTCGAGGGCCTGTCGCTGAAAGGCTCGAAGAGTCTTCTGCCACTGGTCGTCCTCTTCCTCCCGATCAGCCCTCTGCCGATTGGCCAAAGTAGTCTCAGGAGTCTCGATCGCCCGTACCACACGTGGTCGCCTTCCAGGTGCCATAACTGCAAGGTAAACAAGGAATGCCTAAGCCCAGTAGTGCAAAGAAAACCGTTCTCAAAACTTGTTAAGATTTAATTTATTCTTAATTTCCCAAGACATCCCAGAAACACAAAAACAAAAGTCATTTATGATGCATGTACCTTTCCTAGGGTCTCTACCCTGCAATCAGTGTGGCCTCACTTGGTCGTTCGGTAGGTCCAGAGTCCTTGCATCGGATCACGGGGGGCCCTAAAATCCCGTGTCCTAGCCGGTCCTCCCTGTCCTAATTCACACACCAAGGTCACCCAACGCTGTTGCCTTACCATCCCATGCAATCCTTACTGTGCCTAACTCCAGACTCCGTCCTATCTCTCAACCTCAGCCTCTGATACCATTCTGTCACGACCCGCCTTCACCAAAAGGAGGGAAGAGTCAGCGGATTGCCAGGCCCATCCTTCTTTAAGATGAAGGAGAGATAATGACCCCCGAAACCCGCCTTCAATAGGTCCCGGAGTGGCGACTAGCACCAAGGGTATAGAAAATTTTCGCAAATGGAAGGCATTACCCTTTTTATTATTTAGGATCGGGAAAAAGGACAAGTCGACCTCCCAAAAAGGAAAAGAAACAAGTTTATAAAAATGAACCCAAATAAAGTCCCCATGCATGTTTAAACAGTTTACAACAAGGTACAAGTACAAAAGAAAATAAAGCTCTCAAGTACAATACCAAAAGAAAACAAGGGTACGGCAACAACGACAACTCCAACTGTCCGACTAATAGGGTCCCGCGCAGCCCTGGTAGTCCTCCTGGAAACCTGAAAGTAAACGTAGGGTGAGCATACAAGTACACTCAGTAGGGAAAACCAAGACTCTCGTGCACAAGTGGGGGAAACGTACTAAAGTCCCGTGAGAAAAGAGTGAACCAAACAACTAACAAGGAAAACTATCCATCCCAGGCCTCACCAAGGCTCACTCCCCAAATAACGCAAGTCAAGTAATATATATAATAAGATCACATCGATGTTTGGGTACCCCGCGCCACTTCCCCAATGGTTATTGAGACATTCTACGCATCGGACCAATCCCGCCATTCTCACCGCAGTCCCACTGCCACACCCGCCCGCACACACCTGGGCCACCACCACACGCAGTCCCACTGCCAAATCCCGCCCGCACACACCTGGGCCACAACCACACGCAGTCCCACTGCCAAATCCCGCCCGCACACACCTGGGCCTCAACTGTCACAAGTAACCATGCCTGAAAACACCTAGGCCAGAACAACCACCGCTACGCCCGAAGACACCTGGGCTAAAGGATCCACTGCCACGCCCGAAAACACCTGGGCCTCATCCCGAAGACACTTGGGAAACCACCTGCCACACACACCTGGCCAACCACCGCAACACCCTGCCCGATGGTTCTTGGGCTAATAATGGACTTCAGGCCATCACAGCCTGCCCGAAGGTACTTGGGCTATCCGGGAAAGGGAGCAGAAAAGGAGCTAATAACCAGCCACTAAGTATAGTGTTGGGAAAAACACCCTTCCCCCATAAATGGGGGTGTTCGGCACTAAGTGCTCAACTTGGGTGGGGAGCGAATAAGAAACACAAAGCTACAAGTATAGATATAGGTAACAAACACTCACCCAAAGCGTAGGTTTTCCTAGGCAACCTACAGAACACAATACCACAACGTCCGAGTCACAATTCACGACCCTTGCCCACAAAACCATTTGTCCCATTCTTGTTTCACGTTCAGTCAAAAATGTTCAATTAATTCTAAGCACTACTGGGCAACTACCATAAGCATAACCAAGGAAAACGTCAAAGCATAGATCAACCAAAACATTCACACTCGGTTCTGCCAACAGAGGATCTCTCCCCAATTTGTGATAAAAACTCACAACCACTGAAACCATGCCAACAGGAGATCCCATCCCCCAAATTCACACAGCCACCGAGAGTATAAAAAGAACAGGGGATCCCATCCCCTCCCACACTTCCAGCAAACGGCCCGAAGGGAAAACAATCACTAACCACTACCAACACAAGTCAGGGATTTTCAGATTTAAACGATTTAACACACTCCATGATTTCAAAATCCGTGTGTTCTAACCGGGAGTTATCACAGAAGGGCCGGTCCTGGTGCTTTCAATTATTTAGCCGGATATACGTGGTTAACCTATTTCACAGCAGGAGTTCACAATTTCAGCAACCCATTTAAAACATCATGAGGGGATTCAAGTTCACACACACGACCACCAACGGCCTCAATTTTTCAGAAAACATAAACCAGTACAACAAAAGGGATGATCACAAGATAAAGCATAACAACGATCACAACCCCTTCCCCTTCTTCCTTTAGAACTTCGTTTATTATCTTCATTAGGGTTTGGTTCAACCAATTCCATAGGAACAAAAGTAACGCCCACCCCTCATGATACACAAAAGTGAGAGACGAGAGAAACTCCCTACCTGTTGATAGATGATCGACGTTTAGGCCGGGGGCGCGGAACTTTACGGATAACGACGCGGCGGTCCCGATGCACCAGAAGAGCCACGATCGAAGAAGGGGGAAAACCACGGCCTAACACTTAATTATAAGAGCTGGGGACGGTTGAGATGAAACACAAAACCACGGAAGACGAAGGAGTCGTGGGTTGACCACGTGGCTTGACTCATCATTAATGGCACTGGGTGGTTTTAACCGACCCATGAATTAATGAAGCATTTAATTAAAACCTTTGTGCGCGTTTCGGATTCCCAAGATATTTTTAACAAGGCAGAATAGGGTTTAAAACCCTATTTGTGAAAAAGGAACGTTACTGGAACAACTTGGAAAGGTCGGGCGACGTCGGCCGGTTTCACTGATCAGTCTCACCGATCGGTCGCACCGATCGGTCTCACCGATCGGTACCCCACAAGGAAACCGGATTTTTGGCAAAGGAAGGGACCAAGGGGGGTCTGGGTCATCACAGCTACTCTCACCTGGGGAGACATCGATGGTCTTTTCGGGGCGGGGTTTGTACCAGCGACTCTACGCCCGGTGCATGCTCAGGAACTACTTCTCTATCTGCAGGGCTTTTTTACCATAGTCTATTATTATGAAGCCTGCAGTAGACAGATGTCGCAGAGGTCCTATCGGACTAGGCCATCAGGTTGGCGACCTCGTGATACAGTTTCGGTTGTGCCGGGCACCCGAAATAGAGCCAGCCATATGAGGAGCAGGCAGTACTATGCATGTGGCGAGCAGGGTCACTTAGATTGAGACTTTCTAACCCATCTTGCAGATGAGAAAAAGACAGTAGAGGTACCTTCTAGGTAGAGGTAGAGGTTCGACCATGGAGGTCCACCGGGAGTAGGCGGACATGGAAGAGGAGCTGATAGAGTAGCAAGTGGATAGGTGCGGGAGTAGCTATAGACATTGAGGCCTATGTTTATTATGCTTCTAGCTTCATTGATGTCGTTGTTTTTGGATTTTTTTGTGTCTTATTACATTGATCTGCAGAATTAAAAGACAAGTATTCTTGTGATGTTTGCTTCCCCGTCCTTTATATGAGGCTCAAACTGAGAGGTTACAGTTATAACCATTAACTTGACCCTCACATTCGAGATTCCTACTGGAGGATACCCAGTGACCACACACTTCTGCCGACAGCATGACTCAACCCTTGGAGGAGAGATTAATGGATGGATCTCTTGGTATAATTGTTGATGCCATACGATGTCGTCCATGTCATGAAATAGTACCATTCATGTTAGGATTGGCTGTATTTGGAAAAGAATGTGTTTAATGTAGGGGATGATACCTGATTTCTATTTTCGGAAAGGGAGAAATCATAACAGGTATTGTTGGATGTAAGCGAAAAAGTGAGTAGTAGATTTCATTACAAATGTATAGTCACACCCATAGTTCATTGAGAGAATGGTTTACAATTTACTCTAATCTCAAAAGACTCGGGTGTGTCTTCTCTTAGAAGGACATGGACCTGATATGGTGAAAATTGGCTCCAGTTCCTCCAGAACTATGACTTTGAGATAGTCTATACTCCTGTGAAGGGGAATGTTGTAGTTGATGCTCTCATGCAGGATATCGGGAATTCAATTGCTAGGAGAGGAGACAGAGAAGCTAGCCGCGTAGTAGATATCCTTTGTGGATATTGATGGAGGAACTTTTCTTTAGTCTCTCACAGTCACTCCTCCACTCTATCCATGACTTAGAGAGTCACAACATGGGGATATTGACTATGAGACGCGACGTGCTCAGATATCCACAGGTAGGGCACTTGATAGATTTTCTGAAGGAGGGGAGAACGTCATCTTCTTTAGGGGACATACCATGGTTCCAATTGCACTATAGGAGGAGGTTATAAGGTTGTTACAAACATCCCTTCTAGTGATATATCCAGGAGTGGCGAAGATGTATCAGGACCTAAAATGACAACACTGGTTGCCGAGTATGAAGAAGGAAGAAGCAGTGCTTGTTTCACGATGCATCACTTATCAGCTAGTGAAGGCAGAGCACTAGGTACCTGCAGGCTTGGTCAACCCTTAGAGGTCCAAGAGTGGAAGTGGTAGGGGATATCCATGGATTCTTTAATGGGGCTTCCAAGTACATCTAGAGGGAATGACACTATCTAGTTGATCGTAGAGCAAATCACCATGTCGGACCACTTCCTATCGATCAGAGAGCAGGGCTCTATAGAGTGCTTGGGATGCCTCTACGTTCAGGAGATCGTACAGCTTCATGGGGTGCCATCATCAACCATTTCTGATTGTGACGCTCGTTCCACTTCGCAACTATGGAAGGGGTTACATGCTTTGTCCATGTGTCCTTGAATTTGTTGAAACTGAGAGGATCATTTTCCCTTGGTGGAGTTTGCGTACAACAACAGCTACCACTCCACCATCTAGATGGCACCATTCGAGGCGATGTATGACCGACCTTTTAGACCACCTCTGTGATGGACTAACCCTGGAGAGTCAGCACCTGTAGGACCAGATATGCTTCAGGATACGACGGAGAAAGTGAAGATCAACCTAGAGCAGATGAAGATTTCACAAAGTAGACATAAGTCCTTTCCTGATAGGAGATGGAGACCACTGGAGTTCAAGGATAGCGACCTCGTTTTTCTATGGGTATCACCTCAATGAGGTCTACGGAGATTTCTCTTGGGAGGAAAGTTATATCCACGATTCATCAAACCTTTTCCGGTCCTTAGCAGATTAGGAAAGGTGGCTTACCGCATGACCCTTCCACCTCAGTTGCACCAGGTGCTTGATGCCTTCCACGTATCTCAGCTGAGAAGATACCTACATGACCCATACCACATCATCGACCACAAGGAGTAGGACATAGATGAAAGGGATAAATTCATAGAGGTCCTGAAAGATATCGAGGATCGACAGGAGTGGGTCCTATATGGACGGTCGATTCCTCTGGTGCGCTTTTGCTGCCAGCACGGGAACCTACGAGAGTGCACATGGGAGCGGAAGGCTAAGATACGTGTTAGGTAACCCCTTTTCTTTCCCTAGTGTGTGTTGTAGCATTACGAGAATGTAAATCCCTTAGTTGGGAGTAATTTAAAGTCCCGGAATTTTCAAGGGAATTTTTTTTTCTTAAGTAATTAGAATTTTACATGTCCACAGTTTCTGACAGTGCCAGATTCCGAGGCCCGGTGTGCCCGAAATCAATTTCTGATGCTTTGTTTGGTACATTCAGTAAACATACATGTGGGTTTTTCTATCATATAAACCGGTGCTCGGAATTGAAATCCAAGGACTCCTATGAACTCATAGCATCAATATTCACATAAAGTTTCCTTTACGATAGTTTCATTTTATGTGGGTTGGATGTTATTATTAGGGTGTTTATAATAAGTTAACTAAAATTGTAGATCGCAATTTTATTTATATGAGTTGGTTATTTCATACATGGTTGACTAAGGGGAGGGTCCCACACTCACATAACCTCCCATGAGAGGATAAAGTGTGGTGGGGCCCACACAAGGCCCTAACTCCTCAACTACCTTAAACTCCTCATCAACACCCCCATTAATTTTTTTGACAACTCCCCCTCATTTATTTTGGTGGATCATCTCCATATTCCACCCTGCCCTCATTAATATGTCAACCTCGTCAATTTAATTAAGTGATCACCCTTAATTAATTGATTCATTAGAATTAATTCGAAAGGCATGACAATATTATTTTAATATGAGAAGCCTATTTTTTTAATTTGGGTTGGTAATTATTCTCTTTGGTAAGGCTCTAGAGAAATAAAAAGAAAAGTGTTAATATTTGATGAAGAACACGAAGAACGCTCCACGACTCGAAGGACGTGAATCATATTCATCATTTCTTATTCCCCTGATGTCAGCAGAATCATCGACCCTTCCTCAAACGTTGACGGGATGACACCGTTCTTTCACGAATCCCAACTACCATGACGCACGTCTTATGCGGTTCGACGAAGTGTGGAGTCAATTAAAGGTATGTGGTTTGATTCAATTTTAACTGAATAAAATTTTTCTTCATTCTTCATTGAAGCCATGTTATATCTTCGGCCATATGATACTGCCTAACGCGAAGGGGGTGGGCTGAACGGACATATCCCAACGACCCTTCGTTGATCCTTGTTTTATTTCAATGGAGTTTGTGACGGAAGAGGGGGCGGCAACCAGAGGAAGCGGCGAAGGTATACCGGCCACATGGAGAGGAACCGTGGCCCGCATCGGTAGGCCGATTTATCGAAGATGAACCAGACGGGATGAAGGGAGACCACAGTGCCAAAAGGGGTGTCACACTATGGAGAACCGCGGCCCACGCTCCACTAGCCGCTTCAGCAAGCGAACCGGCTGGCTCATCAGCAGGCCTGGTTGATGAAGGTCGCGACACCAGCAGGTGCTGCACAGGAGGACTGCGACCCTCCCATGTGGGCCACTTGCGCCGGGATGACCGGAAGGCTTCAGTCGGCCGGACAGGCAGGCAGTGCCGCATGTTCGGGAAACCATCCCCCCCCCCCCAACTACATCGCTCGGCCACCCAGGCTGTGCCGCGGCCAGCCAGGTCGAGTCATGCCCCACCGGGCCGAGCCACACCCCTCAAGTCGGGCCGCACCATGCCGGTCTGGGTCATGCCCCACCTGGCCAGGCCATGCCTTACCAGGCCGGGTCGCGCGGTTCACTGAGCCAGTTTGATAGTAGCCGGGTCAGACCCGCAAAAACAGGCCGACCCGACCTGTCAGGCCAATGGGCCTGACGAGCCGGGCCCGTTTTCACATAAATGTGAATAACATTAGGATCACACATCTGATCAATGTTTCGTATGCGGCACTGAGACCCTTGCGACGAAGTGGTCCTTTTGTGATACTCTAAGTGATTTTTGGATGACATTGGAAAATGGTCGGGTTTGGAACGAGCGGAAATTCAATCGGGCCCCTTAAACGGAAAAACCAATATCTCTCAAATCGGGCGTCTGATTGGCATGTCATCAATTGCATTGGTTTACTTTTGATGAGACGAAACATCTGGATACATCATCTCTGTACTTAATGATAGTTGTCGTATCCACCCTTTGGCTCGAGGAGCGGACCCTCCTAGAATCGATCGTATTGTGTGCGGGAACCCTAGAGCTGGTTGCGACTACGATGACTATTGTTCTAGAATCCTCTTTGGGTTCAACAACGGTGAAAACTATACTAGAATACTCCATGGGTTCAGAAGTGATGAAAACTTTACTCGAAATATCTGTGGGTTCGGCACCAACGACATCTATACTAGAACCCTTCTCGGGTTCAACAGCGACGATAACTGTACTTGAATCCTCTGTGGGTTTGGTAGTGACGACCACTATACTAGAATCCCCTGAGGGTTCGGGAGCGACGACAACTATACTGGAATACTCCTTGGGTTTGGCTACAACGACAACTATACTAGAATCATCTATGGGTTCGACAGCAATGAGACTGGACTGAATCCTCTATGGGTTCAACGGCAACAAGACTGGACTGATTCTTCCATAGGTTCGACAACAACGATACTGGACTGAATCCTCTGTGGGTTTGAGAACCACGAGATACTACTGATTTAGGTTTCTGTGGGTATCTGTCTTTCAATAGTGAGAGATCATTCAATGGCTACAACCAATCATCTCTTACTCTCTTTATGTTGTGTATACCTGGTGTGAGATTATTCTTGACATTCAATCATTATCATTGTTGTGATTGACTTTGTTACTTTTATGGACTTGGATGTGCTTGGGATAAAGAGTTGGAGCCGAAATGAGTTAGATAATTTAGGTATATGTATTGGCATATACCTATGTAGGATTCTTAGATACTTCTTGGTTGAATATTTATTCTATTGGTTTATCCTTTGTGGATTTTGGGAGACCATCAGGGGTCTGGGGGTCTCTACTGAGTATTGTTTACTCAACCCTATACGGTCCATGGCCACACTACATTGTGTTGGATGCAGAAGACAGACAACACTGATCGAGGTAGAGACTGGTAGTGTTGGATGGTACCTTGAGGTGGATCACTTGGCGAGACACACACGGAGCAGACGGATGGACCCAGGGTGCTGATGTGGCCATTTGAACCCACCCTTCAAGTGGTATTCCCAGAGGACGACTCAGTAGTGGCTGTTTTACTTTTCTATAGTTGTTCTAGCTTTTCAGTTGTACTGTACTTACTGTTGGGCTTGTATTTCGACCCCCTTTCCTTTCAGCACTTACTTTTGTATCTAGTATAACTTAGTTCTTTCTTTCGTTGCATACTCTGTTGTGTTTGTTTGCTTATATAAAGAAAATTCCTTCTGTTTTTATCAGGATAAACACCTTTGGTGCTAGTCGCCAACTCGTGGCCTATTGATGGTGGGCTTGGGATAGTCACGGCATGGGCCCCGAGGATGCGTAATGACACTACTGTACAAGGATATTCTCTTCATTGTTCATCATATTATTCTGTTCTCTTACCATCTACATGAACCTAATATAATTAGTTTTAATATTATAAAATGAATAAATCTATATAATATATTTAAAATTGAGTTGTTTTATCCATCAATGAAGAAGAATTCAATAATCCTTATATTCTAATTTTTTTTAAATGAACATCATTTGATAACATGACATTCGAAATATAGACATTATAATATATGATATATATATAGTAATATCTGAATATCACTATCTATATTTTTTTAATCTTTGGATCTCATAATTAATGTGATGAAAAAAATTGGATTTTGTTAAATGTGGTATTATTTGGTCTCAAAATCAAAAATTAAACATCATAATGCACCTGTAGTATAGGGATATTTCATTATGGTATATATTGATAATATTATGTTTTTTTTGGGTAATGTATTAAATGTAATATAGATATTTTTTCACGCGAGACTTAATAAAATAAGTTATATAATCATAGTGATGTTTTCATAATAGTTATCATCTCTCTCATAGTTTGTGATGTGAGGATATTTCAGCTAGTGATAGAGAGCCTAATATATATAACATGTATCAATATAGGATATCACTCCATATGATAGAAAATAAAATTCATATATCGTATAAAATGATATGGAAAAATAATTTATATCCAAAATCCTTATTTAAAAAAGCTGTTTTAAAATTTAAATAGATTTTTTTAATTTTATGTATCTTTAAAAAACAAAACAAAAATAATGTATTTATATAAAAATATATGTAATTTTCATATTTAATTATTTCTTACATAAAAATTTAATTTATTTACATTGATTATAAATATTTAAATGGTAAATTTATTTCATTAAATTGGATATTTAATATTCAGGTTTATAAATTTTCAATATTATAACTATTTGGATGCATTAATTTAAATATTTTAAATTTATATTTTAAAATAAAATGTATTGTATTTAAGGAGTTTCATGAAAGCTGTATTATCAAATTCAATTTTGGTCTATAAAAATATAATATTTTTTTTGTTGAAATTTATGAATGTGGATTATTAATTAAAAGTTATATATATATATATTTATGATACTAATTTTTTAATTCAGATACATATAGTGTAAACATATATCTATATTAGGACTTTTTCCCAAATTTCCATAATTTTTGGGACTGCACATATGTATAGAAAGGTAGGATTGACTGCCCATAATCGTATTCATGATATTATGTTGTAACAACCCACTATTTATAATGTATTTTATTTAAAAAAATATAATTTTCTATAGCATATACCACACCTAACATTGTGATTAAATAGACTGTGATATACTATAATGATATAATTATTTAAATATTACAGTTTTAATCTTTCCATTACTTTAACATGAATAAATAGTAGTAACCACATTATGATGTACATTTTTAAAATTTTAACTTATTTATATAAATTTATTTGATCAAAAAAATGACTACTAATTTATTATTGATAAAAATTAAATCATATATAATTATGAACAAATACGGTTAAAATTAGTTATTTTTTCTATAAGGGGGGGTTTATATATATTTGAGAATTTATCTTTAAAATATAAATTTATGAATTAGGAAATTTTAGTTTTATGAAATAAACTAAAAAAATTATCCATCATTTCAGAATTTCATTAGGGTGTATTTTTGATATTTTTTAAATAATATCTGATTTTTTGGTAAATAGTGAAAATATAGATTTTATAAAAGATATCACATTTATAAAATTATCATGACCTAATAATTACTTGAATTTCTATAAAAAGGTTTTATAGTCCAAATATATATTTAATAAGTAATATAATAGAATTTAAAAATATAATGTTGTACATATAAATATATGTTTATCATTTTCAAAATCTAAGTAATGTTTTTATTCAAATAAAAGATATTGTTTGTATTTATAATTTAATCATGTTATCATAAGGTTCATTTCAGTTTAAATTTTGTTTTAATGTAAAATAATTCACCATTTATTGAACATAATCCAATTTATTATGGGTTAGTAATCTTTATACATTATTTTTGTAAAAAAAATTATTCTTAAAATATACAACTTTTTAATTACTATTTTTCATTATGTTTGATAAATTATTTAATAATTAATTTAAAACATGTCTATAAAAATTTATTTTGAAAAAATTGATAATAATTTTTATTATAGTTAAATATGTCCCCATTAATTTTTAGCATTATTAATAATATCCATCATAATTTTTTATCACCACTACCAAAGGTAAAATGAGTTAATCAGGATTGAATCCATGGGATAGAGTCTGAAAATTTCTAAAACAATTGATTTTAAATTATTTTATGAGTTTTATTCAACCATTATCATCTTATATTTGATAATATTGAATTTTAGTTCCACATTCATTTGATTAAAACCACTATTTTTTTAACTTAAGATTAATTACCAAATTTCACTCTATCCCATTTATTTTATTTTATGTGTTTACACCACACCAATGTAGTTCATTTTAATGTAGTAAAAAAACATCAAAAGTAATATTTTTTGAATTAATTATGGTGTTCACTGAATTTAATGGATATTTATAAGTTATTAATGATTATAACTATTTTTATATTCTAATTTAATTGTAATATTGTGGTTATTATTTTCAAATTATAAAAATAGTCTGGAAAATGACATTATATTGCATTAAAATGATAAAAAATACTTTCAAATCATTATAAATTCAATTAAAAATTATGATACATAAATTCTATTGTATATTATAAAAAATATAATGAATTATTTTTTCACATGCTAATTTCCATTTTTAAAACAACATTCATGGTCCTCAATGGTTGAAATATTGTGAAATTGTCATTTATTTTTTCCTATAAAATTTTTGTCAGTATATGATTTCCAAAGGTTCATTTGAATTTTGTTTTCCCTAAATGAAATTAAAATATTCTTCTAATTGTATTCCATACCATATTCCAAATCCCATGGAGTTACCAAAGATATCTCTTTCAATGGGATCAATCTTAATTGAATAAATGATATCATAAGTGGAGGAATATGTTATATCCATTTTATTTTATGATTATTTATTCTTCTAAAACCTTAAAATATGTTTTAGACAGAGTAAAATAATAAATTTTTTATAATAAATATACTTTAATTTAACAATATGAATGTCAAAAACATTATCACTCTCTTTTTCATTGACTGAGAAATGAAAAACTATCTCATCCATAATTAAGGATTAATATCTTTATGATGCGATGTATTTAATCATCTATTTTCAAGGATGGTTACTATGGTGGATTTATAGTATATTTATGATATTATTATGTTTCTTTAAATATAAAATACTATATTTTTTTCTTACCTTCCCACCTGTTGAAAAACGACAACGTCGGTTGTGTGGATTTGTGTACTCGCACCTCCACAAAGGGAAGTGATTCATTTTAAATTTACACATCATATGGATGGTAATCAGGATATATATGATGAATATATATGATATATCTTATATAAATATTATTCTTTAATGTTTAATTATTATTTATCAATCTTTTACTACATCAATCAAAATTTTAGAACATCACATGTGTGCATGTGTGGACTACAACATCCACAAAGTGATGTAATTTATTATTAATTTACACTATATTTTAATTTTTATAAAATATAATATATTGAATAAATACAATAACTTTTATATTATTAATATTTCTTTATGATTAAATAATTACCCTCATTCAAGGATCAAAACCATCGAATTGAAAAACACATATAAAATTGATCGGATTTCAACCAAATATTGATTTAAATGAAGAAATGATAATCGGTTGTTATTTAGAAATTATAATGGAATGTTGTATTATTATAAATTTATTAGTATTTCTTCCTATATATTTAAAAAAAATTTATCTGATAGGATATTAAGATCAGGTACAAAGCATGTTAGGACATAAGGTACGGGTTTTTCATCTCAATATTGTTTAATTTTGACATATTTCTTATTATGAACTATTTTTATTTATAAGGTGTATATAAACTCCATTGATATATTATAAAATTAATAAATTATTATTATTAGTATATGATTTTAAATATTTCGTTATTTTTTAAGGGGTTATTGACCCCAATGATTCAAAAGTGGTAATAGTTTATGTTGCAATTTCATTTTTGTAATCGGGATTGTTTCCACATAAATCTTCTGTAGTGGAATTATATTCTATTTTTGTATAAAATACCAAAAAATTAATTTTAATATTTTTATTTATTGGTTTATATATTACTCAGTTCATTCTCCTCTAATTAATACTTAAAAAGAAAAAACATTTTTAAGAAAATACTCACTTTTTTCTCTTTGGTTGATGAAAATTTCTCCCAATTCCATGTTCTTTAATATGATATAAAGAAATTTAATTTACATAATCAATTGATTAATAAAATTTATATTCAATAATATTTATATTTATTTATAAATTATTATAAAAATTTTTTTTAAAAAAAAATTAAAACTGTTTATTTGTGAATTTTTACAAAAACTGAGAATTGAATCATGGTTTTTTTCATTTACCACACAAATTAATTTTCTATTAATTATAAGAATTTTTCTTATTTTATGATTGGTTAGTAAATTTAAATAATTATCTTTTAAATAAATCATTTTCAATATTATATTAATTTTTGTTTCATATTTTTTTTAATAGAATAATATTTTTCACATGTTTTAAAAGAACTGTTTGAAATTTCTTTTTTATAGATAGCTTGTGATGATTATTTTTGAATAATGATATCAAGAAAACAATTTATTTCAATTACATTAATTATTCTTTGTGAAAATGATGAATAAATCTATGATCTTATGGTACACATATGTTTTATTTTTATTATATGATGTGAGGGAACATAATTTTTTAGTCAACCAGTGCATTGGTAAATATATATATCTCATTATATAATATGAATTTTGAAGGGGAGATAACGAATTCCAATAATGAAGAGAGTTTGTGACAAGAACCCATTCGATTATTGAAAATTTTCCAATATGCGATAATGGTATTGGAAATGATCCTTGTCTTATGAGATGATTTTGTAAGATTATGGTTGTACCAAATTTTTTAGGACATGTTATTAGTCTTGTTATATGATCTCATGGATTGTGATTGAATAATGATGATTCCTCACACTTATGACTCATGAATTTTCAAATAATAAATTATTATGAAATGAATAATCATAAATGAAATATGTCTGAATGGTTATGAACTTCAAAAGTTTTTACATTCCTCTTATACCGTAATTTTTATCATATTATGGAATATCATCATCTATTGACATCTCGGATGATTTCAATTACTTGGTATCAGACTCTCACTTTCTTATGGTTCTATTTCCCTAGGTTTTGAAGAATGAAATTTTTTAATATATGATTAAAAGGGAATTATGTGTGTAATATTTTGTGGGAGATTTTTTTGTCTAATTATGGAATATGAATATTTGGTTATAATTGTAAAAATACACATTTGATGAAATATATATTGGATCTTAGTATAAATGGATTCCATAATTATAAAAAAAACATAAAATATCGTGGGTATGTAATATAATGGATTTTGTCTGTTGATATTTTATTCAGGGTAGGTTAAAATTAAGTCACACCAGTTGGTATCAAAACCGATATGTAATGAATTAGATTTTAGCATCGGATATTGGTTTAAGGATAATAGGCTATCCAAATTTGTATTAGGTAAAAGATTAGATAAAATTTTAGGTTAGGATGGTATTAGATGAGAAAAAATTAATAGTTAATTATAACATTATGTATTGATATGATTTATGATTATCATAATTTAAAAAGTGTATATACCATTTTGGTTTTTTATGTTATGGGATTTTATGGTGACAGAGGAAATTTGGGGGAATTTTTATTGAATTTTAATATATCACTAGGGAATATATAACCTTTATTTTTTAACATGTCATTTAGTGAGATCCTATTTGGGTAGAATGTAATTGAGTATATAATTTCAAAGAAACACATAAACATTAACACTAATGTGTTCATTGATTATAACGTAATTTTAGTTAACTAAAATAAATGGGTTATAACATTTAAGGATTATAAGAGATTGAAAGGTGTATTGGTTACTATGTGATTAATATTTTTTTAGGAATTTAACTATATTTGAAACATTGTATGATTAATTTATACATAATATTTTTTTATATGATTGGATTTTATTTTAGGAATAAATATTGAGTTATCCCGTAGAATAATATATTATTTTTTTGGTTTTCTTGTGGTTGAGTTATTTGGGGAAAATTATTAGTATATTTTAGAGTATATATAATTAATGTATATAAAATTATATAATTTTACTTTATAAGTGATTAATGTTACATAGGGATTAATATTATGTTTATTTTTGAAGAATATATGACCAATAAATGAAATGGATAATTAGCTATTTGATTTTGGACCAATATATTTTGGAGGTGTTTTAAGGATAGTTATTTATGGAATGACTTATCTTTTTGTGTTATTTTTGTGGCACCAGAGATAGAAAAAAGTGTTTTTTTATATCGGATATTTTATTAGAATTTTATAACCATTTTGGATATGATTAATGTATAGAAGAATAAGGGATCATTTTTAATTATTTTCTATATTTTTTGATCCATTATATGATAAATATAGTGATTCTGGAATACAAATTTCATCATGGTCAATTATCATATTACATTAGGCGGAGGTTTAAAATTTCTTGAAATAAAAACCAAGGATAAAATTATTTGAAGAAATCTTGTAAGTATATTCCACCACATTATCTATCTTGATGGTAAAATAATTCCTTAAACTCAAGAAAGAGGAAGATAAATCTATTGAGTAATATGCGGAAAATATTACATAGCTATGAAATTGTACTTTACGTAATTCATTCACTTATATGGTCTCACAGTGAAAAATGTATGGATAAAGAAACATTTTATAAATGATAAGTTTCTGAATATTAAGAAACTCAAGAATTACATTCTCAAAAGGAAATGTAAATGATGTGTATTAATTTTTTTTAACTTACGTATATTTATCATCCACTCCATAAAATTGAATTTTAAGATGTTTGAAACCTTAATTGAACATGTGATTAAATTATGAGGCTGATTTTCATTAAATCAGATAGATTGAACCACTCCAGTAGTTTTTATTTTATATTATATTAATAAAATATATTTATTTTATAGATTGTACTAATAAACATCGATCTTAAAAAAATTGTGATATACTAAGGAAATATTTCTAGTTAATTATAAATGTTATAACCTAGTTGTTGGATTATCAGATATGAATAGGAATAACCAAATTATGAAATATTTGTTGAATAATTTTCCTTATTCAAATTTATTTCTAATTTCATAAGAAATATGTGCTTATATTTTAATGATATGAATTAAACAATATAATCGTAAGAATAATTAAATATTAAAAGCGTTATTTTTCTATCAAAGTTTGTTTCCCTTATATTGTTTCTATTTTTCAATTAAATGGCTTTTTTGTGAATATTAAAATTTTAATTTGATTAAATTATATATATTTTTGGAATAATATTATTATAGTTATCATGCATTTATTATTTTTAATAAATAAGTAATTTTTTGTTGAATGGTGAAAAATAAGATTATTTTTTTAAAAAATAAATATTTTTGACACAATCTTGATAAATATTTGATTTTCTATTTTATTAATATTTCTATAGAAAATATATATACCTAATAATAAAAATAATGAATTTAGAAAATATAATTTTGAAGGTATACATTTAATTTTTACTTTTTTTGAATTATATGTAATGTTTTTATTCAGATAAATTTTATATAACGTAGTTATCATTTAGTAATGTTATAACAAGGTATAATTAATTTTTTATTTTATTTTTAATTTCAAATATATCTAATTTCATTAAAATTAATATTTTTTATTATATTATAATCAACATTATAAATGAGTTTCTTATAAATTCATTTTTCTAATTCAAACAAGAATCTTCTTAAAAATTATTTTTATTTCATTTTCATATATATATTAAAATAAATTTTTACTACTTATAATGTTTTATTATTTTATAAATAACATAATATTTGGAATAATAATGGTCATAATAGGTAAATAGGTCATTTTTTTGAGATACTAATTAGGATAAATAGTAATTTTTCATCACCATGATGAAAGGTAAAATGGGTTGATCAAGATTGAAACTATGGGGTAAGGTACCAAAATCTATAAATAACATTAAATTATTATATTTTGTTAGTTTATTTTTCTATTTCTATAAAATATTAGATAATATCTCATTTAGATTCTACATTCCATTTATAACAACCATTATTTTATTTTATGTTATGTGTAATTAAAAAATAACACTCTCTCTCACTTACTATGAAAGAATCATATAAATATATATATAATTGATATATGAATGAATATAGAGGGTAAAATTTATTAATAATAATCTAAATATAATATTTTATGTTTTTTACATTTTTAGTAATGGTATAATAAAAAAAAGCAATGTTGATGCAGTTCTTGTGAAAGTTGTAGACAAATCAAATTAATAATTTTTCAAACATTGAAAGAAATATGTTTTGGGTGAACTATGGTGTTCAAATAATGAAACTATTAATTATAATTTATTAGTGATTGTAGAAATATTTATACTCTAATTTTATTGTTATCATGATTCATATATAATAAAAATAAATAAATACTCATGAAAATGAATTTAAATGGTAATTAGTGGTTGAAAACAATTTTAAAATAATTATATAATAATTAAAATTATATATTAAATAATTTTTGTGTTAAAATCATGACTATATAGTTCATGGTACGTTATTGTAATATATTTAATTTATAATATTACTTCTATGGCCTTTAATGATTGAAAAATTATGACAAATCCAATTAATTGTTCCCATAAAATTGCATTCAAGATATGCTTTTTAAAGGAACATATGTTTTTTTTACCTAAAAAATATTCCCCATATCTTCTTCACACTTACCATACCACATTATTATTCCCATTTAGTGACCATAAATATCTTATTTGAAGTAATCATGCTCAATCAAAAGGAGGTTATAAAAATAAGAGGCATATGTTTTATCATATTTATTTTATTTTTAATCCTTCTTATACCTAATCAAAATATTTTTTATCCATACTAAAATAATTCATTTAGTCTCATTAATATTATAAATTATTACTATTAATAGGGTAATAACTTTTTGAATGTTTTCAAACACCTATTGCTGATCCATCTCATTCATTTCAGTGTTTTTTAGTGTCTACGATTAGCCAAGAAGGTATGTACATTGAGGAATAAAATGAAATTATAGAAATAAAATTTGAGGTAAATAATGATCATCCACATATGGATTAGTAACTATAATACTACTAGATAATTTAAGAATCACTTTCTTCTACCAAGCTCATCAGCCGGCTGTTGAGCCCCCACCATGTAGCCTCTCAGTCAGGCAGAAGCACATCCTTCTTCCTTGACATAGTAGCTAACTGGTGGCCAAACAATGGATAACTATTATTCAGGGTGTTTATTTGTTATTTCTGATATCTATTATGATGGAATATAAAACTACTCAATGAAACAAGTCAAACTAGGCATTTTGCGGCTCATACTACCATAAATCAAAATTTAAAGTGTTATTTTACATAGAACATATCTAAAATAAGAAATTGTCATTGGGGACTATATATAGAACACTAATGTGGAATGTACACTAATGGATATGAATTAAATAGAAATCAAATGCAAATAATATCATCTTGTTCATTCTCTTGAATATACTATTGTGATTCATTATTGTAATAAAATTATTTATAATCTATTCCTTCAACATTCTCTTATAATTATTCAACTTTTCTAGATATTATAGAGTTCATTATAATGTTTATTTAATAAAAATAACCTCCCCATATTCTTTTTCAATTGAGTGAAACTACAATTACTGTAAAGGATTTTATTTTATTCCTAAAACCACGAAAAAAAGAAAGTGTCTCTTATCTATATTGATTTTTAACTAAAACTTATTCAATAAATAATATATTACTAATTTTATTTCATGGATATGGTAAAATTAAATGGAAATTAATTTTACATATATTAGTTAAAAAAAATTGAAGGTTATATTCTAAAAACACTCCACCAATTGAGTCAAGGAGATGTGGGGACTCATCCTGAGTAATTATTAGACTCATTTACCAACTTATATTTCTTTTACTTTTTAATTCCCACTTCGATTACTCATTTAATTAATATATATTTTTCTCAATTATTTTTTTAGATGTTTATTTAATTTTAAACATATATCTCAATATTTAATTTTAAAAAAAATATCCACACCCTATCTTTCCACATGACAATGAATTGATATCAAATATGACCTTATATTCAAAATTCAATTTTAAAATCATAATTAGTTTCATAGAACAATCCTTAAATTTTGGATTCTATCTCTAACACCAAAGGGTTTTTTGAATGACACTCAATTTATTGAGCCCTTTTCATTAATGGATTATATTTTAGTTATTCAAAAAATATAATGTATACTTTATTATATTTATATGTTATCCCTTTTGGAACATTTTCATTTATGGTTACCCTCACTCTAAATAATCAAATGGAATATGGACCAAAATTGATATTTTAGCCTTTTATGTTGATGTAATATCAATGAGTCCTATTTATTTTAGTTTCTATCATAGTTAATCTAATCATGTTTACAGATGTAAAACTACTCATTTAATTTGAAAACATCATGAATTAACTCATGATGGAAAAAATAATGTCACAGATAACTTACATGATATTTATCATATCGATTTTTAATGTTTTACATGAATTATAATGAAAAAATCTCTGACTACTTTACATAATTTATTTTATGTTTTAATGTTATAAAACATATTAGTAATTATTTATCTATTGAAATTTTCTTGAATAAGAGACTTTATGTTTTTCCATGATATTTGACACCCAACATAACAATGATTCCTGAAACCTAAGACATTAAAAACATGTCAATAGAAGAACTCATTGGATCGCACATTGCCTTATGTAATTATAATTAAATGAAAAATTGTAAATAAAGTAAATTATTTCAATGAAAATAATACAATTATCATTAACAAAATCAATTATTATTCATCCAATATTGATAAAAAAATGAAAATCACTCCAAGAAGATGAAAAAATTAATGAAAAATAATAAATATTTTTATCAAACAAATAATGATATTGAACATGTATAACTAGAGGTAACATAAATAGAATCAAAATAACAAATGAAATATCCAACTAAAGTTCCCCAAATTCAAAAATATTGTGAAGGATAAAATGTAATGAATGAAATCATTCAATATTTCATCATGTAGTGCAAGTGAATGTTCCGTTTATATAACTGGATCACACGATAAAGGATAAAAATTCCCTATAGATGAAAACCAAAAAATAATGAAAAAAATATGGATTGATACTATTGATATTTTTGCGGTTCAAATTTGATAAGTTATTATGATAATATATATTACAGATATAAATTAGAAATATTATTTTTCAAACTCAACTGAAAAATAATATTAAATAAAATGGACAATAATGTAATACTTTTTATATATGACTAACTATCAATAAAGAAAGTGGGGTTTTCCATGAAATTAAATGAGAAACCAAATGAAAAAAATTGAAATAAAAAATATGTATCCTCAAAAAATAATTAAGTTCACTCAAGATGAAAAAATTTAAATAATATCTTACAGTCCCATTGAATTGGAAAATATAATTTTGGGATTTCATTTTCAAATCAAGATATCCCATCTAAAATAAAACATTTTAATAAGGATTATCTCAAGATAAATATTGAAATTTTTCCAAAAAATGGATATCTCATTTAAGAATTTGAATATAATAATAATCATCATGGAAGAACCTGTCACGACCCCCTCCCATCAAAGATGCCCCTCCTGAGCTGGCAATGGTGAAAGGGAGATAATGACCCCCGAGTCCCGCCTCCAGTAGGCCCCGGGGTGGCGACTAGCACCAAGGGTATGAGTTGACACAAATATAGGAGGCATTGCCCTTTTTATTATTTTGGATCGGGAAAATAGGACAAGACAACCACCAAAAGAGAAAAGAACAAGGTGCTGAAAAGAAACCCAACCCATATGCATGTATAAATAAACTGAAACGGGTACAAGTACAAAAGCTGAATGTACAAGCGAGTACAGTACCAAAAGAAAAACAAGAAAACAAAAACTGCACAGCTCCCTCTGCCTGACTAGTAGGATCCCGCACAGCCCTGGAAGTCCTCCTGAAAACCTGAAAGTAGTTTTATATACGTAGGGTGAGCATACAAGTACACTCAGTAGGGAAAACCAAGACTCTCGTGCACAAGTGGGGGAACGTACTAAAGTCCCGTGAGAAAGAGTAAACCAAACACCTAACAAGGAAAACTATCCATCCCAGACCTCACCAAGGCTCGCTCCCCAAATAACGCAAGTCAAGTAATATATATATAAGAGCACATCGATGTTTGGGTACCCCGCGCCACTTTCCCACTGGTTATTGAGACATCCTACGCATCGGACCAATCCCGCCATTCTCACCGTAGTCCCACTGCCAAACTCGCCCGCACACACCTAGGCCACAACCACACGCAGTCCCACTGCCGAATCCTGCCCGCACACACCTGGGCCTCAACTGCATGCAGTCCCACTGCCGAATCCTGCTCGCACACACCTGGGCCTCAACTGTCACATGTAACCATGCCTGCAAACACCTAGGCCAGAGCAACCACCGCCACGCCCGAAGACACATGGGCCTCATCCCGAAGACACTTGGGAACCACCTGCCGCACACACCTGGCCAACCACCACAACACCCCGCCCGAAGGTTCTTGGGCTAATAATGGACTCCAGGCCATCACAGCCTGCCCGAAGATACTTGGGCTATCCGGGAAAGGGAGCAGAAAAGGAGCTAATAACCAGCCACTAAGGATAGTGTTGGGAAAAACACCCTTCCCCCATAAATGGGGGTGTTCGGCACTGAGTGCTCAACTTGGGTGGGGCGCGAATAAGAAACACAAAGCTACAAGTATAGATATAGGTAACAAACACTCACCCAAAGCATAGGTTTTCCTAGCCAACCTACCGAACACAACACCACTGCACCCAAGTCACAGTTCACGACCCTTGCCCACAAAACCATTTGTCCCAATTCTTGTCCCACGTTCACTCAAAATGTTCAATTGATTTTAAGCACTACTGGGCAACTACCATAAGCATAACCAAGGAAAGTGTCAAAATCAAGGATCAACCAAAACACTCACACCCTGTTTTGTTAACAGAGGATCTCTCCCCAATTTGTGATATTTTAAGTAACCACTCGGATTTAAAACTCACAACCACCGAATCCATACCAACAGGAGATCCCATCCCCAAATTCACACAACCACGGAGAGTATAAAAGAACAGGGGATCCCATCCCCTCCCACATTTCCAGCAATCGGCCCGAAAGGAAAACAACCAACCACCACTACCAACACAAGTCAGGGATATTCATATTTAAACGACTTAACACACTCCATGATTTCCAATTACGTGTGTTCTAACCGGGAATTATCACAGAAGGGTTGGTCCTGGTGCTTTCAATTATTCAGCCGGATGTACGTGATTAACCAATTTCACAGTAGGAGTTCACAAATTCATAATCCCATTTAAAACATCACGAGGGGATTCATCAGTGCACATACAACGACCACCAACGGCCTCAATTTTCAGAAACATAAACCAGTACAACAAAAGGAATGATCACAGGATAAAGCATAACAACGATCATAACCCCTTCCCCTTCTTTCTTTAGAACTCCGTTTATTATCTTCATTTAGGTTTGGTTCATCCCATTTCAATGAGGGCAAAAATAACGCCCACCCCGCATGATACACAGAAGTGAGAGACGAAAGAAATTCCCTACTTGTTGATAGATGATCGACGTTTAGGTCGGGGGCGCGGAACTTTACGGATAACGACGCGGCGGTTCCGATGCACCAGAAGAGCCACGATCAAAGAAGGGGGAAGCCACGGCCTAACCCTTAATTTATAAGAATTGGGGACGGTTGAGACGAAAACACAAAACCGCGTAAGACGAGGGAGTCGTGGGTTGACCACGTGGCTTGACTCATCATTAAAGGCGCTCGGTGGTTTAAACCCACCCATGAATTAATGAAGCATTTAATTAAAACCTTTGTGTGCGTTTCGGATTTCCAATATATTTTTAACAAGGCAGAATAGGGTTTAAAACCCTATTTGCGAAAAAGGAGCGTTACTGGAACAACTTGGAAAGGCCGGGCGACGTTAGCCGGTCTCACCGATCGGTCGCACCGATCAGTCGCACCGATCGGTCTCACCGATCGGTCTCACCGATCGGTCTCACCGATCGACACCCTTTAAGGATCCGGATGTTGGAAAAGGAAGGGACCAAGGGGGGTTTGGGTCATCACATTAGATACCTCTTAAACGATTCTCGTCCCCGAGAATCAAAACAAACCAGAAGGAAAGAGAGGATCCGAACAACCATCTTCGAAGATACCTCTTAGGAGTGGACCCCCGCTAATTGAAAACACTCCCCTATCAAGAACCAAGCAACATACCACGCCAAACCGCCCGGTCATGTGGGTTTGGGGAGTTCCCCTCCCCCATGTCAAGATATTATCCGCTTTGGGCGGCACTGACTCGCCCGCACGGGTTTAATCGCATCCACCTTAATGCGTCTTGATTAGGGGTCGGGTTCCCCCTTCCCTTTAGCTGGGGCTTTCCACACATAACAGAGGGAAGAGACTAGTACATTTCACAGCCAATAGTCGAACGTTCTGTCACAACAGGCACCAAAGGTTCAAAACTCAGAACAACTCGGGGTATTGGGCATGCATCTGTGCCTCCCTCTCCCACGTACTCTCTTCGAGGCCGCCATGTCTCCACAACACACGAACCAAGCCGATGGATCGTCCACGGAGCACTTTCTCCTTGCGATCCTCGATTCTCACTGGCCGTTCCTCGAAGGTCGCGTCTCCTCCCACATCTAGCTCTCCCCAGTTGATGACATGTGAGTCATCATGTAAGTACTGACGAAGCTGTGAGACATGGAAGACGTCATGGACCCTCTCCAACTGAGGTGGTAGGGCCAGCTGATATGCTACCTCGCCAACTAGCCTCAGCACATCGAAAGGTCCGATGAACCTAGGGGAGAGCTTACTCCCCTTTCCGAACCTCCTCTGCCCCCGTCGAGGGGAAACCTTCAAGAACACATGATCTCCCACCTCGAACTTCAGGGGCCTCCTCCGACGATTAGCATAAGATTTCTGCCGATCTTGAGCTGCTTTCATCCTCTCCCGCACTAGCTGGACTTTCTCCGTGGTGCTCCGCACTAATTCTGGTCCAAGAGTACCGGTCTCACCAACCTCTGCCCAGCATAAGGGTGAACGACATGGTCTTCCATACAAAGCCTCAAAAGGAGCCATGCCGATAGTAGAGTGAAAACTGTTGTTGTAGGCAAACTCTACTAAAGGCAAGTGTTGTACCCATGATCCTCCGAAATCCAGAACACATGCTCGCAGCATGTCCTCCAATGTCTGGGTAGTCCGCTCTGTCTGTCCATCAGTCTGAGGGTGAAAAGCAGTGCTAAGGCGTAGCTGGGTGCCAAAAGCATGCTGTAACCCCTTCCAGACTCGTGAGGTGAACCGAGTGTCCCGATCTGAGACGATAGTCTTCGGAACTCCATGCAAACGCACCACCTCATCCACGTAACTCTGTGCTAAGGTACTCACGGGTCCTGACTCCTTGATAGCTAAGAAGTGAGCAGATTTTGTCAATCGATCCACCACTACCCAGATAGCATCATGCCCGCCCTGAGCTCTGGGTAGTCCCGTGACGAATTCCATCGAGACGTCGTCCCACTTCAACTCGGGAACATCTAGAGGATGCAACAGACCACCAGGAACACGGTGTTCAGCCTTCACCTGCTGACACACCAGGCATTTAGCCACGAACTCTGCCACTGTCCGTTTCACCCCGGGCCACCAAAACTGTCCCCTCGGGCCTTGGTACATTTTCGAAACACCTGGATGTACTGTCAGGGCTGAGCTATGGAACTCACGAAGGATTTCATCACGCATAACCTCTGGGACAAACAACCTCCCATGAAAGAGCATCTGGTGTCGGCTGTCCTCCGACCATCCTTCCGGAGCTTTCCCCTGGTCGACACGATCCCTTAACACTTCCACCTCAGGATCTCCCCACTGAGACTCTTCCACTTGCTGCAACAAAGAGGATTGTACCGTCATCTGAAACAAGCAGCCTCTAGTAACTTCCACCCTTGCATCCAAGTGCAAGGCCGCCAACTCCCCCATCGCCTTCCAAGCATCAGCAGATTCCCGAACCACCTCCTGATGCGGCTTCCTGCTCAGGGCATCAGCCACAACGTTTCCCTTACCTTCAGTGTATGAGATCTCAAAGTCGTAGTCCTGGAGAAACTCGACCCACCTCCGCTGTCGCAAGTTCAAGTCACGCTGGGAGAAGATATAGCGCAAGCTATTGTGATCGGTGAAGACCACAATGCACTCCCCAAAGAGGTAATGTCTCCACAGCTTCAATGCGAACACTACCGCTGCAAGCTCCAAGTCATGGGTGGCATAGTTCCGCTCATGGGGGCGTAGCTGCCTGGACCCGTAAGAGATCACCCCTTGTCGCTGCATCAATACGCACCCCAGGACCTGTCCTGAAGCATCACAGAATACCTCATAGGCCATCCCTTCTTCTGGTAATCTCAACACTGGGGCACTAACCAGTTTTTCCTTTAGGTATCTGAAGGACGACTCACATTGCTCGCTCCACATGAAAACCTGGTCCTTCTTGGTCAAAGCCGTCAAAGGGGCTGCTACCCGGGAGAAGTTGGGTACGAATCTCCGGTAGTAGCCTGCCAGTCCGAGGAAAACTCCAAACTTCCGCCACATTCTTGGGTGCTGCCCAAGAAACAATTGCCTCAACCTTTGATGGGTCGACTGCTACTCCCTACTCAGACACTACATGTCCGAGGAAGTGCACTTCTCGTGCCCAGAACATTCACTTTGACAACTTCCCATAGAGCTGGTGCTGTCGGAGGACCTCCAAAACTGTCCTCAGGTTCTCTGCATGGTCCTCTTCTGACATTGAATAGATCAGGATATCGTCGATGAACACCACCACAAACTGATCCAGGTACTCCCGAAAGATGGAGTTCATAAGCCCCATGAACACGGCCGGGGCATTCGTAACACCAAAGGGCATGACCACGAACTTGAAGTGCCCATACCTGCACTTGAACGCCGTCTTCGGGACGTCGCTATCCTTCACCCTCAGCTGGTGGTACTCGGATCGCAGGTCGATCTTCGAGAACCATCCTGCCCCCTTCAGCTGGTCGAAAAGATCATCTATCCTCGGAAGAGGGTAGCGGTTCTTGATCGTCACCTGATTCAGCCTCCTGCAGTCGATGCACAACCTGAGGCCACCATCCGCCTTCCTTGCGAACAAGACCGGAGCACCCCACGGTGACGCACTTGGACGAACATAACCCCTCTTCATCAGATCGTCGATCTGTATCCGCAACTCCCGTAGCTCCGAAGGTGCCATCCGGTAAGGAGCCATCAAGATTGGTCGAGAGCCGGGCTGTAGGTCTATCCCGAACTCGATATCACGTCAAGGGGGTAGAGTCGTCACCTCCTCAGGAAAGACGTCCATAAACTCACGAACGATCTCTGGTACTTCCACCATTTCCGCATCTACTGATTCTATCGTCAGTTCGGTCAACAAGGAGAGGAGAGGTTCCTCCCTCCTGTTTCCCTTCGGACAGCTCCGCTCGCCGGTGAAGGTAACACGCTGGTCGATGACGGCGCACACAGAAAATATCCAGTCAATGCCTAGGATGACATCGTACGACCGAATCTGTAGCAGAAGGATATCCTCAACCGACTGATGTGGCCCCAACATCAGTCTACATCCCCGACAAACGAACAGCAAGTCGGTCTGACCTCCGAATGTTGTGCTCAACACCAGGGGTACTGGAAGTCTCTCGGCATCTAGACCCAAGGCACAGGCTAGACTGGGTGAAACAAAGGAGTGCGAAGCTCCGGTATCGAACAAGGCATAAGCAAGAGTGTTAAACACACTGATCGTACCTCGAACAACCTCCGGCCCTGCTGGAACTGTTGCTTCTGCGGCGTGTAGCGGTCCAGGCCCAGCTCCCTTGCCCCTCGGCTGTCGGCCACCTCTTCGACCACGCCCTGGTCGAGGTCCCTGGGGAGCGCCCTGAGGTCGGCCTCCTCCTCCAACGTCTGCCTGCGGACGAGCGGGAGCTCGCTGTCCCTGCTGCTGCTGCTGGAAGGGTCTGGCTGGAAACTGCTGTTGCGGCAGATGCTGGGGATGACTTCCACTGCTATACCGTACCCGATCGGGGCACTGACTTCGGAGATGTCCAGGGCTCCCGCAGATGTAGCACCGTGGTCCCAAGCCTGAAGGGAAAGAACGTGGGCCAGGGGATCGAAACTGCAACTGCTGCGGTCTGCTCCCTGCGGGTCGGAACCTGGAGGGTCCCGATGCTGGAGGCCTGGTGCTGACGGCCTTCCCCTTCGATGGTCCCAGCTAGATCCCTTCTCGTGACATTCCGCCCAGAGCATGCATCCTTTCCACCACTTCGGCCTTCTTCTGGACCTCTAAGTATGTCGGAAGGGTAAAGGGGGTAACAGCATACTGGAGGGAGGGTCGGAGTGCCTCCTCCAAACGTCTTTCCCGAGACTCCTCATCGGGGAAGAGGTCCGGAGCGAAACGCAGGAGGTCCTTGAACTTGATTCCAAGTTCCCTCACGGACATGCTCCCCTGCTGGAGGGAGAGTAGCTCCTGCCTCTTCTCCGCCTTCATTGTCGAGGAGAGGAACTCCGCCCGAAACTCCTTCTCGATGTCCGCCCAAGCAACCTCAGACTCTTTCCTACTTACCAGGTGAAGCATCCACCACTGACGTGCCGCTCCTCGCATCTGGCTAACAGCCAGAGGAACCCAGTACTCGGTCGGGGCCCGAATCAGGCCGAAGGCTATGACTAACTCCTCTAGCCAGCCTTCCGTATTCATATCGGAGGTGATGCCCTCATACTTCTCGAGGGCCTGTCGCTGGAAGGCTCGAAGAGTCTTCTGCCACTGGTCGTCCTCTTCCTCTCGATCAGCTCTCTGCTGATTGGCCAAGGCAGTCTCAGGGGCCTCAATCGCCTGTACCACACGTGGTCGCCTTCCAGGTGCCATAGCTGCAAGGTATACAAGGAAAGCCTAAGCCCAAGTAGTGCAAAGAAAAACGTTATTAAAACTTATTAAGATTTAAATTATTCTTAATTCCCAAGACACCCCAGAAACACAAGAACACAAGTCATCATGATGCGTGCACCTTTCCTAGGGTCTCTACCCTGCAATCAGTGTGGCCTCACTTCGTCGTTCGGTAGGTCCAGAGTCCTTGCATCAGATCACGGGGGGCCCTAAAATCCCGTGTCCTAGCCGGTCTTCCCTGGACTAATTCACGCTCCAAGGTTACCCAACACAGTTGCCTTACCACCCCATGCAATCCTCACTGTGCCTAACTCCAGACTCCGTCCTATCTCTCAACCATCCGCCTCTGATACCATTCTATCACGACCCCCTCCCATCAAAGATGCCCCTCCTGAGCTGGCAATGGTGAAAGGGAGATAATGACCCCCGAGTCCCGCCTCCAGTAGGCCCCGGGGTGGCGACTAGCACCAAGGGTATGAGTTGACACAAATATGGGAGGCATTACACTTTTTATTATTTTGGATTGGGAAAATAGGACAAGACAACCACCAAAAGAGAAAAGAACAAGGTGCTGAAAAGAAACCCAACCCATATGCATGTATAAATAAACTGAAACGGGTACAAGTACAAAAGCTGAAAGTACAAGCGAGTACAGTACCAATAGAAAAACAAGAAAACAACAACTGCACAGCTCCCTCTGCCTGACTAGTAGGATCCCGCACAGCCCCGGATGTCCTCCTGAAAACCTGAAAGCAGTTTTATATACGTAGGGTGAGCATACAAGTACACTCAGTAGGGAAAACCAAGACGCTCATGCACAAGTGGGGGAACGTACTAAAGTCCCGTGAGAAAGAGTAAACCAAACACCTAACAAGGCAAACTGTCCATCCCAGACCTCACCAAGGCTCGCTCCCCAAATATCGCAAGTCAAGTAATATATATATAAGAGCACATCGATGTTTGGGTACCCCGCGCCACTTTCCCACTGGTTATTGAGACATCCTACGCATCAGACCAATCCCGCCATTCTCACCGCAGTCCCACTGCCAAACCCGCCCGCACACACCTGGGCCACAACCACACGCAGTCCCACTGCCGAATCCCGCCCGCACACACCTGGGCCTCAACTGCACGCAATCCCACTGCCGAATCCCGCCCGCACACACCTGGGCCTCAACTGTCACATGTAACCATGCCTGCAGACACCTAGGCCAGAGAAACCACCGCCATGCCCGAAGACACCTGGGCCTCATCCCGAAGACACTTGGGAACCACCTGCCGCACACACCTGGCCAACCACCACAACACCCCGCCCGAAGGTTCTTGGGCTAATAATGGACTCCAGGCCATCACAGCCTGCCCGAAGATACTTGGGCTATCTGGGAAAGGGAGTAGAAAAGGAGCTAATAACTAGCCATTAAGGATAGTGTTGGAAAAAAACCCTTCCCCCATAAATGGGGGTGTTCGGAACTGAGTGCTCAACTTGGGTGGGGCGCGAATAAGAAACACAAAGCTACAAGTATAGATATAGGTAACAAACACTCACCCAAAGCTTAGGTTTTCCTAGCCAACCTACCGAACACAACACCACTGCACCCAAGTCACAGTTCATGACCCTTGCCCACAAAACCATTTGTCCCAATTCTTGTCCCACGTTCAGTCAAAATGTTCAATTGATTTTAAGCACTACTGGGCAACTACCATAAGCATAACCAAGGAAAGTGTCAAAAGCAAGGATCAACCAAAACACTCACACCCGGTTTTGTTAATAGAGGATCTCTCCCCAATTTGTGATATTTTAAGTAACCACTCGGATATAAAACTCACAACCACCGAATCCATACCAACAGGAGATCCCATCCACAAATTCACACAACCACGGAGAGTATAAAAGAACAGGGGATACCATCCCCTCCCACATTTCCAGCAATCGGCCCGAAAGGAAAACAACCAACCACCACTACCAACACAAGTCATGGATTTTCAGATTTAAACGACTTAACACACTCCATGATTTCCAATTCCGTGTGTTCTAACCGGGAATTATCACAGAAGGGTTGATCCTGGTGCTTTCAATTATTCAGCCGGATGTACGTGATTAACCAATTTCACAGTGGGAGTTCACAAATTCAGCATCCCATTTAAAACATCACGAGGGGATTCATCAATGCACATACAACGACCACTAACGACCTCAATTTTCAGAAACATAAACCAGTACAACAAAAGGAATGATCACAGGATAAAGCATAACAACGATCATAACCCCTTCCCCTTCTTTCTTTAGAACTCTGTTTATTATCTTCATTTAGGTTTGGTTCATCCCATTCCATGAGGACAAAAATAACGCCCACCCCGCATGATCCACAGAAGTGAGAGACGAAAGAAATTCCCTACTTGTTGATAGATGATCGACGTTTAGGTCGGGAGCGCGGAACTTTACGGATAACGACGCGGCGGTCCCGATGCACCAGAAGAGCCACGATCGAAGAAGGGGGAAGCCACGGCCTAACCCTTAATTTATATGAGCTGGGGACGGTTGAGACGAAAACACAAAACCGCGTAAGATGAGGGAGTCGTGGGTTGACCACGTGGCTTGACTCATCATTAAAGGCACTGGGTGGTTTAAACCCACCCATGAATTAATGAAGCATTTAATTAAAACCTTTGTGTGCGATTCAGATTTCCAAGATATTTTTAACAAGGCAGAATAGGGTTTAAAACCCTATTTGCGCAAAAGGAGCGTTAGTGGAACAACTTGGCAAGGCCGGGAAACGTCGGCCGGTCTCACCGATCGGTCGCACCGATCGGTCTCACCGATCCGCACCCTTTAAGGATCCGGATTTTGGCAAAGGAAGGGACCAAGGGGGGTCTGGGTCATCACATCAGATACCTCTTAAACGATTCTCGTCCCCGAGAATCAAAACAAACCAGAAGGAAAGAGAGGATCCGAACAACCATCTTCGAAGATACCTCTTAGGAGTGGACCCCCGCTAATTGAAAACACTCCCCTGTCAATAACCAAGCAACATACCACACCAAACCGCCCGGTCATGTGGGTTTGGAGAGTTCCCCTCCCCCATGTCAAGATATTATCCGCTTTGGGCGGCACTGACTCGCCCGCACGGGTTTAATCGCATCCACCTTAATGCGTCTTGATTAGGGGTCGGGTTCCCCCTTCCCTTTAGCCGGGGCTTTCCACACATAACAGAGGGAAGAGACTAGTACATTTCACAGCCAAAAGTCGAACGTTCTGTCACAACAGGCACCAAAGGTTCAAAGCTCAGAACAACTCGGGGTATTGGGCACGCATCTGTGCTTCCCTCTCCCACGTACTCTCTTCGAGGCCTCCATGTCTCCACAACACACGAACCAAGCCGATGGTTCGTCCACGGAGCACATTCTCCTTGAGATCCTCGATTCTCACTGGCCGTTCCTAGAAGGTCGCGTCTCCTCCCACATCTAGCTCTCCCCAGTTGATGACATGAGAGTCATCATGTAAGTACTGACGAAGCTGGGAGACATGGAAGACGTCATGGACCCTCTCCAACTGAGGTGGTAGGGCCAGCTGATATGCTACCTCACCAACTCGCCTCAGAACCTCGAAAGGTCCGATGAACCTAGGGGAGAGCTTACTCCCCTTTCCGAACCTCCGCTTCCCCCTTCGAGGGGAAACCTTCAAGAACACATGATCTCCCACCTCGAACTTCAGGGGACTCCTCCGACGATCAGCATAAGATTTCTGCCGATCCTGAGCTGCTTTCATCCTCTCCCGCACTAGCTGGACTTTCTCCGTGGTGCTCCGCACTACTTCTGGTCCAAGAGTACCGGTCTCACCAACCTCTGCCCAGCATAAGGGTGAACGACATGGTCTTCCATACAAAGCCTCAAAAGGAGCCATGCCGATAGTAGAGTGAAAACTGTTGTTGTAGGCAAACTCTACTAAAGGCAAGTGTCGTACCCATGATCCTCCGAAATCCAGAACACATGCTCGCAGCATGTCCTCCATTGTCTGGGTAGTCCGCTATGTCTGTCCATCAATCTGAGGGTGAAAAGCAGTGCTAAGGCGTAGCTAGGTGCCAAAAGCATGCTGTAACAACTTCCAGACTCGTGAGGTGAACCGAGTGTCCCGATCTGAGACGATAGTCTTCGGAACTCCATGCAAACGCACCACCTCATCCACGTACCTCTGTGCTAAGGTACTCACAGGTCCTGACTCCTTGATAGCCAAGAAGTGAGCAGATTTTGTCAATCGATCCACCACTACCCAGATAGCATCATGCCCGCCCTGAGC
The DNA here is from genome assembly GCA_963277665.1 of Viscum album. Taxonomy (NCBI): domain Eukaryota; kingdom Viridiplantae; phylum Streptophyta; class Magnoliopsida; order Santalales; family Viscaceae; genus Viscum; species Viscum album. The sequence goes on along the minus strand of OY728127.1, from coordinate 1,051,616,234 downwards.
TCTGGGTAGTCCCGTGACGAAGTCCATCGAGACGTCGTCCCACTTCCACTCGGGAACATCTAGAGGATGCAACAGACCACCAGGAACACGGTGTTCAGCCTTCACCTGCTGACACACCAGGCATTTAGCCACGAACTCTGCCACTGCCCGTTTCACCCCGGGCCACCGAAACTGTCCCCTCAGGCCTTGGTACATTTTCGAAACACCTGGATGTACTGCCAGGGCTGAGCTATGGAACTCACGAAGGATTTCATCACGCATCACCTCTGGGACAAACAACCTCCCATGAAAGAGCATCTAGTGTCGGTTGTCCTCCGACCATCCTTTCGGAGCGTTCCCCTGGTCGACACGATCCCTCAACACTTCCACCTCAGGATCTCCCCACTGAGACTCTTCCACTTGCTGCAACAAAGAGGACTGTACCGTCATCTGAAACAAGCATCCTCTAGTACCATCCACCCTTGCATCCAATTGCAAGGCAGCCAACTCCCCCATCGCCTTCCAAGCATCAGCAGATTCCCGAACCACCACCTGTTGCGGCTTCCTGCTCAGGGCATCAGCCACAACGTTTCCCTTACCTTCAGTGTATGAGATCTCAAAGTCGTAGTCCTGGAGAAACTCGACCCACCTCCGCTGTCGCATGTTCAATTCATGCTGGGAGAAGATATAGCGCAAGATCTTGTGATCGGTGAAGACCACAAAGCACTCCCCAAAGAGGTAATGTCTCCACAGCTTCAATGCGAACACTACCGCTGCAAGCTCCAAGTCATGGGTGGCATAGTTCCGCTCATGGGGGCGTAGCTGCCTGGACCCGTAAGAGATCACCCCTTGTCACTGCATCTATACGCACCCCAGGCCCTATCTTGAAGCATCACAGAATACCTCATAGGCCATCCCTTCTTCTGGTAATCTCAACACTCGGGCACTAACCAGTTTTTCCTTATGTAGCTGAAGGAGGACTCACATTTCTCTCTCCACATGAAAACCTGGTCCTTCTTGGTCAAAGCCGTCAAAGGGGCTGCTACCCGGGAGAACTTGGGTACGAATCTCCGGTAGTAGCCTGCCAGTCCGAGGAAACTCCGAACTTCCGCCACATTCTTGGGTGCTGCCCAAGAAACAATTGCCTCAACCTTTGATGGGTCGACTGCTACTCCCTGCTCAGACACTACATGTCTGAGGAAGTGCACTTCTCGTGCCCAGAACTTGCACTTTGACAACTTCCCATAGAGCTGGTGCTGTCGGAGGACCTCCAAAACTGTCCTCAGGTGCTCTGCATGGTCCTCTTCTGACTTTGAATAGATCAGGATATCGTCGATGAACACCACCATAAACTGATCCAGGTACTCCCGAAAGATGGAGTTCATAAGCCCCATGAACACGGCTGGGGAGTTCGTAACACCAAAGGGCATGACCACGAACTCGAAGTGCCCATACCTTCACCTGAACACCGTCTTTGGGACGTCTCTATCCTTCACCCTCAACTGGTGGTACCCGGATCGCAGGTCGATCTTCGAGAACCATCCTGCCCCCTTCAGCTGGTCGAAAAGATCATCTATCCTCGGAAGAGGGTAGCGGTTCTTGATCGTCACCTGATTCAGCCTCCTGTAGTCGATGCACAACCTGAGGCCACCATCCGCCTTCCTTACGAACAAGACCGGAGCACCCCACGGTGACGCACTTGGATGAACATAACCCCTCTTCATCATATCGTCGATCTGTATCCGCAACTCCCGTAGCTCCGAAGGTGCCATCCGGTAAGGAGCCATCGAGATTGGTCGAGAGCCGGGCTGCAGGTCTATCCCGAACTCTATATCACGTCGAGGGGGTAGAGTCATCACCTCCTCAGGAAAGACATCCATAAACTCACGAACGATCTCTGGTACTTCCACCATTTCCGCATCTACTGATTCTATCGTCAGTTCGGTCAACAAGGAGAGGAGAGGTTCCTCCCTCCTGTTTCCCTTCGGACAGCTCCGCTCGCCGGTGAAGGTAACACGCTGGCCGTCCAAACCTGAGAACACCACCCTTCTTTGGAAACAGTCGATGACGGCAGACACAGAAAATATCCAGTCGATGCCTAGGATGACATCGTACGGCCGAATCTGTAGCAGAAGGAGATCCTCAACCGACTGATGTGGCTCCAACATCAGTCTACATCCCCGACAAACGAACAGCAAGTCGGTCTGACCTCCAACTGTTGTGCTCAACACCAGGGGCACTGGAAGTCTCTCGACATCTAGACCCAAGGCACGGGCTAGACTGGGTGCAACAAAGGAGTGCGAAGCTCCGGTATCGAACAAGGCATAAGCAAGAGTGTTAAACACACTGATCGTACCTCGAACAACCTCCGGCCCTGCTGGAACTGTTTCTTCTGCGGCGTGTAGCTGTCCACGCCCAGCTCCCCTGCCCCTCGGCTGTCGGCCACCTCCCCGACCACGCCCTAGTCGAGGTCCCTGGGGAGCGCCCTGAGGTCGGCCTCCTCCTCCAACGTCTGCCTGCGGACGAGCGGGAGCTCGCTGTCCCTGCTGCTGCTGCTGGAAGGGTCTCGCTGGAAACTGCTGCTGCGGCGGATGCTGGGGATGACTGCCACTGTTGTACCGTACCCGATCGGGGCACTGACTTCGGAGATGTCCAGGGCTCCCGCAGATGTAGCACCGTGGTCCCGAGCCTGAAGGGAAAGAACGTGGGCCAGGGGATCGAAACTGCAACTGCTGCGGTCTACTCCCTGCGGGTCGGAACCTGGAGGGTCCCGATGCTGGAGGCCTGGTGCTGACGACCTTCCCCTTCGATGGTCCCAGCTGGATCCCTTCTCGTGACAGTCCGCCCAGAGCATGCATCCTTTCCACCACTTAGGCCTTCTTCTGGACCTCTAAGTATGTCGGAAGGGTAAAGGGGGTAACAGCATACTGGAGGGAGGGTCGGAGCGCCTCCTCCAAACGTCTTGCCCGAGACTCCTCATCGGGGAAGAGGTCCGGAGCGAAACGCAGGAGGTCCTTGAACTTGATTCCAAGTTCCCTCACGGACATGATCCCCTGCTGAAGGGAGAGTAGCTCCTGCCTCTTCTCCACCTTCATTGTCGAGGAGAGGAACTCCGCCCGGAACTCCTTCTCGAAGTCCGCCCAAGCAACCTCAGACTCTTTCCTACTTCCCAGGTGAAGCATCCACCAATGACGTGCCGCTCCTCGCATCTGGCTAACAGCCAGAGGAACCCAGTACTCGGTCGGGGCCCGAATCAGGCCGAAGGCTATGACTGTCTCCTCTAGCCATCCTTCTGTCTTCATATCGGAGGTGCTGCCCTTATACTTCTCGAGGGCCTGTCGCTGGAAGGCTCGAAGAGTCTTCTGCCACTGGTCGTCCTCTTCCTCCCGATCAGCTCTCTGCCGATTGGCCAAGGCAGTCTCAGGGGCCTCAATCGCCTGTACCACACGTGGTCGCCTTCCAGGTGACATAGCTGCAAGGTAAACAAGGAAAACCTAAGCCCAAGTAGTGCAAAGAAAAACGTTCTTAAAACTTATTAAGATTTAAATTATTCTTAATTCCCAAGACATCCCAGAAACACAAGAACACAAGTCATCATGATGCGTGCACCTTTCCTAGGGTCTCTACCCTGAAATCAGTGTGGCCTCACTTGGTCGTTCGGTAGGTCCAGAGTCCTTACATCGGATCACGGGGGGCCCTAAAATCCCGTGTCCTAGCCGGTCTTCCCTGGCCTAATTCACGCTCCAAGGTCACCCAACACAGTTGCCTTACCACCCCATGCAATCCTCACTGTGCCTAACTCCAGACTCCGTCCTATCTCTCAACCATCCGCCTCTGATACCATTCTGTCACGACCCCCTCCCATCAAAGATGCCCCTCCTGAGCTGGCAATGGTGAAAGGGAGATAATGACCCCCGAGTCCCGCCTCCAGTAGGCCCCAGGGTGGCGACTAGCACCAAGGGTATGAGTTGACACAAATATGGGAGGCATTACCCTTTTTATTATTTTGGATCGGGGAAATAGGACAAGACAACCACCAAAAGAGAAAAGAACAAGGTGCTGAAAAGAAACCCAACCCATATGCATGTATAAATAAACTGAAACGGGTACAAGTACAAAAGCTGAAAGTACAAGCGAGTACAGTACCAAAAGAAAAACAATAAAACAACAACTGCACAGCTCCCTCTTCCTGACTAGTAGGATCCCGCACAGCCCTGGAAGTCCTCCTGAAAACCTGAAAGTAGTTTTATATACGTAGGGTGAGCATACAAGTACACTCAGTAGGGAAAACCAAGACTCTCGTGCACAAGTGGGGGAACGTACTAATGTCTCGTGAGAAAGAGTAAACCAAACACCTAACAAGGCAAACTATCCATCCCAGACCTCACCAAGGCTCTCTCCCCAAATAACGCAAGTCAAGTAATATATATATAAGAGCACATCGATGTTTGGGTACCCCGCGCCACTTTCCCACTGGTTATTGAGACATCCTACGCATCCGACCAATCCCGCCATTCTCACCGCAGTCCCACTGCCAAACCCGCCCGCACACACCTAGGCCACAACCACACGCAGTCCCACTGCCGAATCCTGCCCGCACACACCTGGGCCTCAACTGCATGCAGTCCCACTGCCGAATCCCGCCCGCACACACCTGGGCCTCAACTGTCACATGTAACCATGCCTGCAAACACCTAGGCCAGAGCAACCACCGCCACGCCCGAAGACACCTGGGCCTCATCCCGAAGACACTTGGGAACCACCTGCCGCACACACCGGGCCAACCACCACAACACCCCGCCCGAAGGTTCTTGGGCTAATAATGGACTCCAGGCCATCACAGCCTGCCCGAAGATACTTGGGCTATCCGGGAAAGGGAGCAGAAAAGGAGCTAATAACCAGCCACTAAGGATAGTGTTGGGAAAAACACCCTTCCCCCATAAATGGGGGTGTTCGGCACTGAGTGCTCAACTTGGGTGGGGCGCGAATAAGAAACACAAAGCTACAAGTATAGATATAGGTAACAAACACTCACCCAAAGCTTAGGTTTTCCTAGCCAACCTACCGAACACAACACCACTGCACCCAAGTCACAGTTCACGACCCTTGCCCACTAAACCATTTGTCCCAATTCTTGTCCCACGTTCAGTCAAAATGTTCAATTGATTTTAAGCACTACTGGGCAACTACCATAAGCATAACCAAGGAAAGTGTAAAAAGCAAGGATCAACCAAAACACTCACACCCGGTTTTGTTAACAGAGGATCTCTCCCCAATTTGTGATATTTTAAGTAACCACTCGGATTTAAAAATCACAACCACCGAATCCATACCAACAGGAGATCCCATCCCCAAATTCACACAACCACGGAGAGTATAAAAGAACATGGGATCCCATCCCCTCCCACATTTCCAGCAATCGGCCCGAAAGGAAAACAACCAACCACCACTACCAACACAAGTCAGGGATTTTCAGATTTAAACGACTTAACACACTCCATGATTTCCAATTCCGTGTGTTCTAACCAAGAATTATCACAGAAGGGTTGATCCTGGTGCTTTCAATTATTCAGCCGGATGTACGTGATTAACCAATTTCACCGCGGGAGTTCACAAATTCAGCATCCCATTTAAAACATCACGAGGGGATTCATCAGTGCACATACAACGACCACCAACGGCATCAATTTTCAGAAACATAAACCAGTACAACAAAAGGAATGATCACAGGATAAAGAATAACAACAATCATAATCCCTTCCCCTTCTTTCTTTAGAAATCCGTTTATTATCTTCATTTAGGTTTGGTTCATCCCATTCCATGAGGACAAAAATAACGCCCACCCCGCATGATACACAGAAGTGAGAGACGAAAGAAATTCCCTACTTGTTGATAGATGATCGACTTTTAGGTCGGGGGCGCGGAACTTTACGGATAACGACGCGGCGGTCCCGATGCACCAGAAGAGCCACGATCGAAGAAGGGGGAAGCCACGGCCTAACCCTTAATTTATAAGAGCTGGGGACGGTTGAGACGAAAACGCAAAACCGCGTAAGACGAGGGAGTCATGGGTTGACCACGTGGATTGACTCATCATTAAAGGCGCTGGGTGGTTTAAACCCACCCATGAATTAATGAAGCATTTAATTAAAACCTTTGTGTGCGTTTCGAATTTCCAAGATATTTTTAACAAGGCAGAATAGGGTTTAAAACCCTATTTGCGAAAAAGGAGCGTTACTGGAACAACTTGGCAAGGCCGGGCGACGTCGGCCGGTCTCACCGATCGGTACCCTTTAAGGATCCAGATTTTGGCAAAGGAAGGGACCAAGGGGGGTCTGGGTCATCACAGAACCAATAATGTTCTTTTATATTAAAATATTTTATTTAAAAGTTACTTTTCAAAACAAATATGTGTTAAAAGAATTATTTATCTAACACATGTGGATGAAAAAAATAGGTACCAAATTTTTATATTCTTCAATATTTTTTAATAAAATTTTTTAAATGGAAAATCCCCTGGATCCATATGGTACATGATTTGAGGGTTCACAAGACATGTGAGTACTAACTACTCCGATTTCATCAGTTAGGAAAATATTGATATAGTCCATGTCACTTTTGGTGACAGCACAAGGTGTGAGATCAAAATATAGATTCTATTCATTTTTAATAATATAAAATTAAAAATTATGATTTATTTTTTAATTTATTAAAAATAATTTATAATCAGTATTAAATTACATGAAAATGGTTTTATTGTCACTTTTGAAAATGAATTTTTTAATGAGTATTATTTTAAATGAAAATTATTATTTTCATTTTATCATTTTTAAAATGATTATGTTATTTATTAAAAATCAAATTAATGTGAAATGTTAAATGTTTTAGTGGGAAATATAGAGAGTCATGGATTTGGAATAGGAAACATAGACATTATTGCACACACATGATTTCCAAACACGACTAAAACAATATATATTGAGATTTACCTGTATTGAATTTAAAAAATAACAGTGTCTATAATCCATTCCAACATAGTAAAAAACAAATAACATTACTTAAATATAAAAATTATGAATATTCCAATAAGTCCATTTATCATATTTATGTTGACATTTTTCAACCAACCCAAGTTTCAATAATAGGTTTTATATCATGGACATTTTTAATTGTCGATGACTATACATGATTTACATGGGTGTATTTCTTGGCTTATAAAAGTAAGGCTTTTAAATTATTTATTAAATATTATAATAAGGTTAAATATTAAAATAGATATATGATCATATCTATTTAGATAGGTCATTGGGTAAAATAAAAAATATATATTGTTTGATGAATTTTGTACATCACATGGTTACTATAAATCTTTTTATACTCTATGGACTCCATGAAAAAATTAGGTTGTAAAAAACCTGAAATCAAACACTTCTATAGATTTAATGAACTCTCATAAATTAATTTAAACTCCTATAATATTGTTAGTATTGGGAAGTTAATAACAATTTTTTTTATCTTGAACATTGTTCTTGAATGACCATTTTAAAAAAATCTCTATGAACCTAAGAATGGAAAAAAATTATTAAAAATGGTATTTATATAGTGTTTGGATATTCTTAAGAGAAAATAAATCCTATAATAAAATTTCTCCAAATTCAATGAAGGCTCTTTTCCTGTGTAGTCGAACTTTGGTAAAGTATACCGTGTCTTTAAGAAAAAAACCTAGAACATGGAAGAATCAATTACCATCAAAATTGATGAAAATTTTCTGAAACCACATCCCCAAAATGAGGATGTAGTGGAATAAATAGAATATTTGACATTAAATAATCATCCTACTTCTATTTAAATTAAATTTAAGGAATAAAAAAATCTAGAAATTTACCCATTAAATTGGTGAAAATCTAATTCCTTCTCATAAATACTTTTTTTATAGAGTTTTATGTCATTACTAATAATATAATGGTAATATTAAATGATGTAGAACAACATGCTAATATTTCACACCGAAAATCAATAAATGTTTATGATTCCATTAATGATGTAAATTGGGTACTTTCATTGTAATAATAATTGAAAAAATTTATAAAGAAAAACATGTGGAATCTTATTGATATCCCTAATGATCAACCAAATATTTTTACAAATTTATTTTTCTAAATAATTTATACGATCATGGAAATGATACTCCAAGCATAGCCAGACTTATAGGAAATTTCTATAATCAATTTGATGGAAATTATTATATTGAAACCTTTTCAATGGTTGTTAGGATTAAGTATAGTAAAATCATTTTACCATTCACGGTTCAATTAAATTTTACGCATTTTCAATGGGATGTTATGTATTTTTGAACTGTTTTATTTCCAAAATGGGTTTTGCTGATGAAAATTTTATTGTTGAATAATAACTATTTACAAATCATGTTTTTTATTTAAAAAATGATCTTTATTGATTTATAATCTCCTCGGGATTGAAATGAATGTATAAATATATTTATTTTAGAAGATAATTTTACAATGGTAAAAGATGACGTATCATTGTTTCTAAAGTATATTTTAAAGGATTTATTATTTTTTATATTTATATAGATTAGGATATGTGGTTAGAAAAAATAATCGATTTGTACGGATTTTTTTAATGATAAAATAATTTGAAATGAGTTATACTGGTTAGTTATGATCTTTTCTTGGTTTTTATGTTTCTAAAAAAATATAAAATAAAAAATTAAAAAATGTATATTTAAATACATATTTCATGGATTGAGTAATTTAGATCAGTAAAAAGAATGAGTTAATTTTCTAATAAGACATTTAATGAATGTGATAAACCATTTGAAAACATGTTTTATAAATATATGATTGGCAACCATTGTTATCTATTAATGAATTAAATGGACATAATTATTAGAGTTTGTATTTATGCTCATTTTTTATCAAACCTAGAAGAATCACATATTAAATCTCATAATAGATTTTTTTCTGATATTTTAATGGGTGTATAAAATCATATATCATTTACAAAAATGAAAATCATTTTGATCATTAAACTATTTAAAATTTATATATTAGAGGGTTCATATTAGATATAAAATGGTAATGTATAATTGGTCCCCTATTAAGAAAATACCTTGTCTCTTGGAGTACTAAGATTAAAAAATAAATTATTATTTATATATCTGATGTGAAATATATAACCATGATAGTTTTTCCCCTATATTATATGGTTAATACACAGTATCTTAGATAATGGTCCAGATAATCAACATGTTCCACTTAATTTATACAACACTACTGCCCCATGTATCTTTATAAATCATGTTATATCTGAATTTAATAAAAACATTAACTATATAAAATATCCTTGAGAGATTTGTTTCAAAAATTGGATATATTTTTAGTGTTTATGAGAAAAGTTTGTCAATTATCTTATACTTTCATGATTACCCTTATTATCAAATGATGTGATTTTTTAGGGGGGTTATGAATGATTTCCATGTGACACTTACATTATTCATAGACATGATGATGATTTTATTTTCATTTATATGTTTTTATAATATACTAATATCATATTTTTTGAATTATGATTTTCTGTCAAATAAATTTCAATTACTTAATTTTTTAAATCTTTTTATGGGCTGTATTTAATTCATTTTAAATGAATATCATGTTTAGGTATTCTTTTTTTTAATAATAAAAAATATGTTAAATGCATATTTTTTATAATTTTTATTATCAAGGGTGAGAAATGTAACATACTATTTTTTAAATGTATAGTAAGTGTGGATTTAACAATAAATTACATTTCTATCGGTATAAAACAAATGTGGATGTAATTTCTTGTATATGCACCATGAATGAATAAACATGCAAATGGATGGTTGGGTATTAACATGGACATTACCCTAGGAATGATTAGTGGTCCCTTACAAAAAACATAGTTTTACACTCCCATGGAACTTGATTTGGATAATTCAGATCACTTTTACAAGTATTTATTAAGGATTATTATATATATGCTGATATTTTATTTATTGAAAGTATTTTTAAATCAATTTTTTTTAGTTTCATTATAGAATATTGAGAATAATTATGAAATTAAATTTGAAATGTGTGTTTTTTAAATTCCCATTCTTTTCATTATTGAGTTTATAGTTTCATTATAAGTTTCATTATCATAAAAATGTGGTGTTTGTTAAACCTCAATTTGTCTTAATGATTCAAAAATCCTATTATTGATCTGACTATTTAATTCTAGTTGATTTCATTATTTACATATTGACATGAATATATGAAGTTAATTGATTAAATAAATGTATCGAATTTTTTTTGACAGGACGGAATAAATATAATCACATGGTAGTGGCACTTACAAGCCACTAAGAATCCAATGGCTAACCTATGGAGTAAGGAAAAATAAATTTTCTCTACAATGGTCACCAAAAAATTGGTGATCCCATAAAAGGTATATAATAGTCTTAGAAGAAGACCTACCTCTTTCATGACCTATAATAATGTTAGTGTCCACCCATCATCTAGCCAATGGTCCCACTGGAAAACTAGTGGGGGCATCATGCAAGATGGTAGACCTAATAAAACTATCAATTGAATGTAGAACAATTATCTTTATATCTCAATTTGATGATCTATTTGACCCATTAATACCCTCAAATTACTAAGGGACTTATTTGGGATATAAATATAATCCCAAGAAGTCTCTGACAACATGGAGTACAAACTCAAAATAAAACATATGTGAATCATATCCACTTGTTCCTTATATTTATAATAATCTTATTCTTCATTTATATATTATAATTATCTTCCATATCCCTTTCTTTATTTTTATGATTCTTATTATTCCAATGTTTCTAACATGTTATCGTGTTATCTTTATATATTTTAACAAAAACAAACCTCATCCTCTTTTTAATCCTCTATGTTATTACTACCATTAGTGAAAGTTATTTAATTCTCATATAATGTACCAAAAAAGATATTTACTCTTCATTTACTTTTCATCATTCTAAAACCAATTAAAACTCAACTGTATTCCAACTTAAGTGTCCCCCTACTACTAAAGCGAATAAACTTTCATCTCAGGTATACTAGTTACCACTAATGTCAAGGGTTTTAATATATGACCTCCAAATATATTAATGGTAGGATAAATTGGGACTAATCATATGTTATTTCCAACTCCATTATCAAATTTTTTTTCATAAATATTTAATTTTTATTGCACTTACTCGTTAAATTTATATATATCTCTAAAATATTGTTTATTTTAATGTATAACATAATTGAATAATTATGTCACGTTATTTAGTTATTATTTTTATGAGAAATATCATCCTCATATTATCACTTTAATCTAACCAACACATAGTAAAACTATTATATACCTTATTTCATTCCAATGGTAAATGAAAACATCACCATTGTGTATGTAAAAACAGTTGCCTCCATGAACTGTTATATTTCATCAATGAATTTCATGGAAGGTTATTATGATGAATTTATAGTATATATATCATATTTTTGGCAGAATTATGTTTCTTTAAAAATAAAATGGAATCTAATTCCATACCCTCCCATACCATGGAAAACATTAACTTCACACGTACGTGTGTGTGCGAAGCTACCTCTATGAAGCGAAGCAATTCATTTAACATTAACAATTTATATAGATGGTTATAAATATAGATTAAATTAATATATATGATATATATATTATATTATTATTATTATTTAGAGGTGATTTTTTATTACCTTTCATTCATTCCATCCATTCAAAATTGAAAACATCCCCTATGCATACATCCAGACAACTGACTCCATAACGTGATGCAATTCATTTTTTATCATCATATTATATGAATGTTTATAAAATGGTATATAATGTATAAATATATTACTTATTAATGTATTAATATTATATATATGTTGAAACCTTGATCAAGGAACATGGAATGTAAACATAAAATAGAAACATATACAGAAAATGATTAGTTATCACCTAAAAATTGAATTTCATATTGAATTATTGATGTGTGGGTGTTTAAAAAATATAATATAATAGGATTTATTTTGGTAATTCTTAATATTTTTCTAGTGTATACGTATAAGAAATCAAAATTATCTATACATGAGATTAAGATCAAGTATGAATATTGTCAGGACTTGAGTTGAAAGTTCTTAATTTCAGTATTGTTTTTATTGATACATGTTTCCTATAATGAAACTATATTTGTTTATATAGTCTATATAATAAAAATTTGATATATTATTTCGAAAATATATTCATATTAACTATATTTCATGTTTTATTTCATGTTATTTCTTTCTAGGGGTCACGATTTATAAGTTACCAAAGCATTAATGCTTTTTGTTGTAATCTCATTTTTTAATCTAGATTATTATTACATGAATCATGTTTGTTGGAATTATATAATATATAAAAATTAAAAAACATATATTTATTTATCATTAGGTATTTTATAAATTTTTATTGTTTTAGTTTCATTCTCATCACTTTTGGTATATAAAACGATCAAGAATGTCTTTTTAAGAAAAGAATACCTTATTTCCTCTATAGTGAATGCATTTTTCCATCCATGTCTATTTTCCTTAAAATGAAATCGTAATTAATAATTTATATAATATATTTCTTATTTAACTTCTTTTTCAACAATATTTTACTTTAATTTAAATGGATTAAAAATGTATTTTAATAATTTTTTCCAAACAGTTAATTTATTGAATTTTATAAATTGTATGGAAAAAATATCTTTTTAATGTTTATCAAATAATCACCTTTTCTTATCTCCTTGAAAATTATTTTATTTGAAGATTAAATTATATTTTTTCATTAGTATTTTTATTGAAATTCCTTATCTCAGAATTTCAATAATTATTATATAATCATTTATAAGAAAATGATATTTTCCTCAGGATTTCAAATAAAAGATCGAATGTAATTTTGATGTCTTTTCTCATCCATGTCAACATATATTATGGATTTTTATGATTTATGATGTATATTATATAACTATTACACAGATATTATATTTATTTTTGACTTATGATTATGATGTTTGATGGATGATTTCTGGAAACCTGTTTCATTCCCACTAGTTCATAACACTATGACGAAATTATGACTTATTTCTTGATCTTATTGCACATATATATAGTTTTAGTTATGTAATGAGTGTGAACCAAATTATATATTCATAAGATTTATTGTGTAATTAATTATATATCACTATATAATATGAATGAAGATGGGGAGTGAACCCATTAAAAATTTGAAATGAGGTTTTATAGTGAACATAACAAATTCTCTGAGTTTGTTGACTTTTGATTACTGTCTTGGAAGTGATCATTTACTAGTGAATTGATTTTATATACTTAATATCGTTCCATTATTATTATTCTTATTTATTATTCTTATTATATGCTCTGTTGAATCATGATTTATTAAAATTGATTACACACCCTTAGGACTCTCGTCTTTGTTAAAATTATAAATATTTATTCCATGACCCATGATTTATTACCTATGAATGATAGGGTTTGAACATAAATTGTTATTATAATTATCTCATGTCCTTATTCTTATCTTATTATTTTATATGATCATTGACTCTTATATTCTATTTTTACCCGTACTTGGAATCTGAGATCACCCTTTATTTTTATTCCAATTCCCTATATTACGAAAAATGATATCATGTATGATATTTCTATAGGGGTATAATGTTTGAGGAATTTTTTGGGATATAATTGGGTCTAATTATATAATAATAAAATATAGTTTTAATGGGAAAAATTTTATTTTATCAAAAATATATGGAGTTAGTTACACAAAGGGGCTTCCCTTATTCTCTAATACACTAAAAATAAAAGGTATTGGGTATGTAAGTTACTAAATTTTGTCAATTGATATTTAATTAATGGATGGTATAAATTGTGTCACATTATTTATTATCAAAGACATTATGTGAAAAATATGTTTTTTGATGTAGATCCAGGTGTTTGGATCTCAATATTTCTCATGAGTAATATATCTGTTTCTTATCATTTTAATATATTATATGAAATAGTTATATTTATGATGTGAATTGGATACATCATGATATATATTAAATATTATGCATTATTTTTTCATAGTCTAATAATAATATAAATTATTATTTATAAAAGAGTTATAAAATAATGTGGTTGAAAATATTTCATTTTTTGGAATGATATGTGTAAATTAATTTTTTAGAATCATTTCTAAATATATATAATTAAAATGATGTATATAACTAATGTTGGGGCCTATAAATACTATAAATAATCCATATATATATGTTTTTTCAAAGAGATCATATGTCAAGACCTTGACTATCCATTCCCATAAAGACCAGGTTAATGAGAAAAGATGGCGAGGTTATGCAACCTATTAATTATATTATTCATGAATTTCAAACTATATTTGTGGAATTAAAATAAATGGGAGATGAATTTAATTTTCATGTTTTTAATGGGAATAAATTGGTATATGAAGTAATTTTGGATGCTAGTTAAGATCTCTAGATTGTTGAAAAAAATCCCTCCTGAACATGTTGATGTACGAGGGAAAGTGTCCGAGGAAGGTTAGGTTAATAGGGAATTCGCCTTTAAATATTAATATTATATGATAAGTTTTCATGATGATTTTTTAAAATGTTATGAAAATTAATTACTCAACTCATAATATATGGTATTTATATTATATTTTTAGTATAAGGCCATGTTTGATGAGTGGGAACCCCCAAATTTCCTTGACAGAGTCATTACACAATGGAACTTTTCCTTACTAGATAATAAATTGTTTGATATGAATATCATATATTTCACATTAGATGATTATTTTCTATTATTTAGTTTTATAAAAATAAAATAATAAAATTACCTTCTCAATCATGAACTATATATAAGATATGGGTCCCAGATGTATCATTCTGAGGACTCATAATGTAATTTTTATATCATCACATGCTTGATTTTGTTTTATAAATATTCGATCAAGGGGGATGTTGAATTTTGTATTTGATTATTTTTGAATTATTAAAAAGTATTAGGGTTTTATTTATCAGTAGACTTGTTAATTTCATGACTATTGGATTTTTGATGGATCCCACTAAACAACATAAAGGGTTTTCCATTATAATAATAAATTGGATTTGAGAAGTCTTATGTGTCCCTAAATGAATTATGTGCTGATATAAAAAATAATCATTGGTTTTCGCTTGTTTTTATTAACTAAATATTAATAATTTCAATGATTAATGATTCTTGTATAATTCAATATATAATTTTGAGAAATGAGTTTTCCGCACAACTATACAAAAAATATATATGATATAATGGACATGATTATAAACCAAAATAGGTTTCTGATGAGATAAATTTTAAAAAAAGTAAAACATAGTGAAATGTGTATTATATCTCACTAATAGATATGATGTATGAGCTCATCATTTTTGATATCAACATATTTAAAAAAATATTTATTTAATAAATAATAAAACATTATACTCACGTCATAAATATTTTAATTACATATTAAAATTAAATTAAACATATACATCATTTTTAGATTAATTATATAATAGTGTTATAAAATATGAAGGGTTAATCATTATTAGGAGTTTTAAGATGGAAAAATAAATATTAAATGTAATATAAATCTATTTTTCTAATTTTTAATCATGATTATTGGAGACTGGTTGTTTATAACACATTTGTTATGATGTATATACATGAAAATGGAGAATATTTGATTATGGTAGAATTAGATCTAAATGTCCGAAATGGATCGAAAGATTCTACATTGGATATAGGAATATATGATCTATATCATTATTATTAGTCAATCATGGAATTAGGTAATTGTTAATTTGTTCCTTCTATAAATAAATATTTTCATTTTGAATCTATATTAGAAACCAAATGGTTGTGTTTCATTATTATGAGGAATATTATATATATATATATATGAATGAAATTTTTTATGCAACAAGGAATATGTTGAATGGATTATATTTTCTAAACGTGGATAACTCAATGTAAATCATTCAAAATAAAATTTTAAAATGAATTAGTAACTATAAAATATTTTTTTCATTATTTCATTGGATATATAAAATATAAATACATCCATTTACACTATAGATAATTTATTTCATAATCATTTTATTATGAATAGTTCGATATATTAAAAAAAAATTCGGAATACTATATAAATATTTCTTAGTTGAAAATAAAAAATAGAAATGGGGATATCAGAGTTAATACATAGTGTTGTTTGTTGGAAAATATTGACAAAATAATTTTGTGTTTATCTGTAATTTATAACTATATTGAAGAAATAAATTTGTTTGTTTTTTTGTTTCTTATTTATAACATGCTTGAAACATTAACATTTACATTATGAAAAAAACAATGTATGAAATAAACTTGGAAAGGTTATTAGTGTACTAGAATTATATTTTGGTGAAGAATACATTTGTAAATAGTTTATTGACCACATGAAATATTGTGAAATTATTTCATAACTTATTCTTCTACGTACACTTCAGTGGGATGATGTGTCTAAAAGGATTGATCATACATTATTAGAGACGGTTTCATAAATAGTAAAACCACTAAAACGGTTAAGTCCAATATCATATAATTGGTTTTTTAATGTGAAATGATTGGTATGGTAATGTTTCTATATATAAATGTCATTTATTAGGGAAATGTAATAGAAATATATTTTATCTATGATTAATAAATATTCACTCTATTAGATATGATAAATTTCCATAGTATTTATCTTTTTAAAAATTAATATTATGACTATATGAATTAACATATCTACGAAAAGAAATTATTTCTAAATTGAAATATCATTAAGGATGTGTATATTACATAACTGAATGGTTTTGACGATCTAAATATATCTTTAATGTTTTAAAATTAATAATAATAAATTTAATTATCTGACCAAAAATATCATAATTTTAATATCATTTTTATGATTTAATCAATGATTATGTATTCATCATCAAAATGTAGATAAATCCTGTATTTATTAGTGATATGTCCAATGGAATATATTTTTTGTTATCTTGTGTATGTATAACATACTAATCCTCAAGAAATGTATAACTATATTAATTCCTATTATTGATTGTTTCGAAAAATCATTATCAATGAAAATTTTGGTTGATAAAACTTATGTATACAGTATAATTATTAGTATATATATTTCTAGGAGGATTGATGTCCTGATACAATATATATATATGTTGAAAATTTTCCAAATATGTTTACAATGGAAAAGTAAAATAAGGGGTATATACCCATGTTATATTGATTAAGTCATAAAAATTATATATTTATATCTATAGGCATAGAAAGGAATCACCTGAATGGAATTAAATATGATTATCTAATAATATCATTCATATATGGCATTTTTTTCAACTCAACCTGATATATCTTATTATTTTATCATAATAAGTATATTATAATAAAATATTATTTATAGTCACAAGATTTGATAGAGAATATCCTTGAACATTAATATTTAATTATAATGCATTCATGGTCTACAGATGTGATAAAGAGCTCATTTTATGGGTTACAGATATAGCATAAAGAATGATAGTGATGGTTCAATATATCAATATGAGATTTTCGTTTTCAATAATGGTGATTCAATTTATTATAATTGTGCTATTTAGGAATTTTTTTTGTTTGAAATTATAATTATATTAAATTTTTATATAAAATAGTACAAAGGATGTTGTTTGGATCAAAAATATCATTATTGAACTAGGATTTTACCCTAAAATATTAGTTCGGATAAGATGTCTTTAGGATAAATAATTCATCATGATGGATTAAGATGCCTGATCACATCGAAGGAATAAATACATCCTTAAACATTTTCATCTAATTCTATAATTCATTGAGAGGGTTGATTTAAATATTTACCCACTAACTATAGAGTATAATATAGTTGATCCATTAAAAATAATTAATTTAGAAAAAATAAAATAAAGAGAATATAAAATAGTTTAAAATAAGATACATTAATTATTGGATGTAAATAAATTTGTATTTTTATTAATATCAATTATGGTTCATGGGATATAAATTCAAGGATTAGAAATTGTATTATGATTTTTAAATTTACTAAAATATACATTTTATCACTGATTCATGTGGGATGAATTTATTATTTGAGAGTAGAATGATAATTAACAATAACAAATATATATGTTTTTATAAAAAAATAGTTTCCATTGAAAGGAATGAGTCATGGAGATTGATTGAGAATAGAGTGAGTAGGGTATCTATAAGGACCCGACCATAAAACATTACATAATATTGAATTAAATAAGTAATTCACATTGAGGTTAATTTCCGGGTTAGAGTTTTAGAGATTTAGGAAATTACTATTACATCTCAAAATATTACAATGTAGACACTTCTACTAGGTTTCCAATTTTCCACAAAAATAAAAAAACTCTTACAAAAAGAGTCATGTCTAGCTCCATGTTTTAGACAGCATTATTTTTCCTTGACCCCATCCTTGAACCTATTCAGCAATAAGTTCGTTTAAAAACATTTCAAAACATTGGATGAGCATAAAAAGCTCCGTAAGGGTTATAAAAATGAATGAAAACATTAGTTCATCATTACATACATTACATAATCTCTTTATCATACCTCCGGAAATCAAATGATTTATGATTAACAAATACAGAACATAAATCATAAAGGTAATTTGTGGCATCCATATCATACTTACTTTGTAGCTATCACATCTACGTAGAGAGTAACATTTGGAATACCCATATCACCAGTATACATAAAAAATTACCATGCACATTAATATATTCATAACACATAAAACAAAAATAAAGGAACGATAACATTTCCACATTTTATTTCTAATATATCATTTAAATATATTAACATAAAAAATACATTATCAAACCCATATTCAAATAACAAAATACCTAAAAAGAGTATATGGTATTCATTTTCCATTTAAAACCATTAAGGGTTGTTAAGGAAGCCAAAGATCAAATAATAATTGTGGCGGTGAAAAAGGTCATTGTAACTGCTTACATTTCAAGGAAACATTCTTTTTTGACTTTTAGTAAAATTCCTCATAGGAAAATATTCCCTTTCAATGAAATGAAAAGTAAAGGTTACTAATACACTGTATAAATGCATGTTGAGAATAAAACAAAATATGCCTCAATGAAAGGAGATTGAGACGAAGTCCCTTACCTCATGTCCGAATTGACCCATTTTTCCTTTAATCTCATGAATAATAAACAAATATTAATTTTTACATTCTTAAGAACATTTTTCAGGTTTATTATTATTTTTATATCACTTATATCATTGTTAGAAACATTATGTAATCATTTATTTTATTAACTACTGTTTCGTCGATATTTTGTACTTGAGTAAAAATGAACACCATATAATTAAAAGATGTTCATGTTGTAAAAAATTAATTATCTACAGAATTATATTCATGATTTATATATCATATAGATTATATATATCCAGTATATATAAGTATTTATAATAGTACATAACATTTGGAGATCAAAAATGAAATGCATCGTTCAAGGAGATGGTAAGTCGTACGTACGCATGAACGCTACTTTCAATTCAAATTCATTCTTTAATAAACTTAAAACACAATGATACCTATATATATTATAAATATATTATAATATCTTATATTATATCATTAGATATACCCTTTATACATCCCACATAATTCATTAACGAGTCATATCACATTGAGGGGGTGGTAGTCTGCATTTCCTCAAATGAAATTATCGCGTTTACCAACTATGAAAATAATAATGGAATGTTATAAATGAAAAATACAGAAGAATAAAGAAAAAATAAACATAATAAATAATATATATATATATATAGATTCCCTTTAATGTCCACTGTGAGAGGCAGTAGTAGATAATTGTACAATCATCGCATCGTGAGGCGTTAGTTTTCCATTTTCAGAAATAGTATGTTTTCACCCATTTGATGGAGGTGTGTGTAAGTGTAGCTCGAATACTTATTATAACTACATCCTAGTATATTGAAGATACTTTTGATGTTATAAAATAATGTAATAAAAAGAGTTTATGGGGTTGGATATGTAAAATAAAACAAATTAACTTAAGAGAAGATATTACCTTTAGATTGGGTAACTCCCTTGGGATTGAGCCAAAAATATTTCATTATGTTATTTCAACCTAAGGTAAGGCTTATAATATTAATAGAGGGATGTAAGGAGATTAATTTATTAGAGTTTGGAGGAACAAAAAGGCTTGGGAGGAGTGAGTAACTGGTTATAAGTGGGGTATTTTCATTAGGGAGAGGAGGGACTCTTTAGGAAACATTGAAATAATTATTTTATTATAACCTCATATTCGATTTTAAAATGTCAAATATTCATTCAAAATAATGTTAAGATGACTCATGGTGGAAATAAAATAATCCAATAAAAATTCGATAGGTTTTGGGTAGTGTTTTAACACTTATAATCTTATTTATTTAATTCATTTATTAACGAAGTAAATATTGCATTATTATTGTGTCGTAAATAATTAATTTATTTGATGTCAAAAAATTATAAAAAAAACCATGATATATGAAATATTTCTATATTTCCAAATAATATTTAAAGTCAAAATTATAACTTATATAACCCAATGAAATAATTTATTTACTAAAAGATATTAGTTTTGGTTGATTTTGATTTTACTTTAAATTAATTAATACAAAATGTCATTATTATTCCCATGTGGCACCACGGGGTCCCAAATTCCTCCCAAAGATGCCCATGGATGGATATGTGTCGGAAAATAGGATTAGGACACATGTTATGGTAATTTAATGTTATTATAATATTATTGTAACATCCCAGGTAAATAAAGAATAATGAATTTTCATATTTATTAATATTTACGAATTAAATATTAATTTTAATTAAAAGGGGTTTCTACGTTCGATAGCGTACTCGGTACGCAACGATGAGTTTCTTTGAAAACATACGTTGCACACAAGTAATAAAATAATATTATTTTAAATGTTAGTTAACGAGTAGCCGTTGTACTAGAGGGAATGGATATAAATAACTAAAATATGATTATATATGTTTTTAAATGTTTATATATTTACCCAATAAAAGATAAAGGCTTAAAATACGGAAAGAGTTCAATTTTTGGGCATATATACTCTAATTTTCACTAAAGGTTCACTTATCACCTTTTAATGGTGAACCGTCATTAAATATAGTTTTGATCAATCTTATACTTTATTTTGGACCAAATATAACTCTTCTTTAGAATCGGGACATCAAAATTTACTTTGTGTAAATTTTTGGTACCTTTCTGTTAAAGTTCATTTTTTTATGAATAGTTTAAAATGTTGTATTTTAATTCAAACCCTATTTTTAATCTAATTTATTTATATGATTAGATTATCTTTTGAATTGGTTTTAAAGTGAAATTAGAAAATATTTTTACCATTAAATCCAATAGTGGTCATTGGAATAAATTTCACTTTGAAATTGGACTTAAACTGGTGTCAATCTTTTGATACTTATTGTTTCACAAAAACACGCTATTTGTCATGACAACGGGAATTAATTATTAAATTAATTAATTTGACTTATATGTTTTGAATTTTTTAAAATGTACTTCATTTTTGAATTCGGAATATCAAATATAGCTTAGGGTGAATTTTTGGTAATTTTCTGAAAAACTTCAATTTTTGATGAATAGTGAAACCACTAAGTGGTAATCAAGCAAACTGAATTTTCAGTTAAATGAAAGTTTACCACTAATTTGTATTGAATTTTGAAAATCCGACATACATGGTTGTCATTAAGAAGTAAAATGTGGTTCAATGAGATTTAAATAATTTTTTGGTGAATAGTAATTTTTTTTCATTAATCGCGATTAGAGGTAATTAGTGTAGTTTAAGGTAAAAATGGTATTATAAGAATGTTAAAACACCATGAAACTTGTACTAAACCTATTGGGTGAGTCATGGCCGACCAATACAAGCCATGGGCCAACTTGGGGACCCCATGGAGCCACATTAGTTGGAAAATGACATTAATATATTTTTATTTAATGTTAATGTGAAAATGACACTAACATAAATTGTTTTACTAAAATAATTTTTGAGTGGGGTTATACAAGTCCAAATTTTGATTATAAATAGTAATTGGAAAGATAAAAATTTTTCCTACATCATAGTATTTTTTTTATAATTTTTAGACATTAAATAAATTAAATTATATATGACATAATAATGATGCATCGATGACATCATTATTTGACGATTTAAATAAAATGGAAAGATAATGAAAAATATAAAACATACACATGGACAAAACCAATTGGATGAGTGGATTTCGAACCCTTATCACCTTATCCACGAATTCTACCAATGTGGGACCTTTTGAAACCGAAACACATTTTCAAATAAAGTAATATTTCCTTACTTTCCAAAAGTGCCCTCCTCTCCTCTTATAAAAGGCCCCCACCTCTACCCCATTTCACACACTTCTCAAGCCTTTTGCTCGGCCAACCCCTGCCCAATTACTCTCTCCACATCCCTCTCCTCATCCTAGAGGATTTCCTTTGGGCAGAATCCTTTCAAAGGAAACCTTTAGGCTCAGATCAAAAGGGAGTTACACTTTTAAAGGTAATTCATTCTCTCTTGTTCATTTGTTTTATTTTGCTTCTACAACCCTCTAAACTCTTTTTATTTACTTATTTTGTAACAAAACAAGTAACTTCAATATACTAGGATGTTTTTATAAGATTTATTTGAGCTACACTCTCACACAATGACATCAAATGGTTAAAGAACATACGGTTTCCGCGGATGGCGAAATTCTGCCTCCCGAAACGATGATTGTTCAATACTCATTTAACACATTCAAGGGTGGCCATTATGATGTCACTATTTTTATGTATGATATATAATATTTTTATGTTTTATTTAATCTTCTTTATTTTTCATTTTTGGCAATCCTTTATGGTTTCCATTATGGGTAAACACGATATCTTCATTTAAGGAAGTGCGGACTACCGCCCCCTAAAAGTGATGTGATTCGTTAATGCCATATGTGGGACGTGTAAAGGATGGATTTAAAGTTATTATATATGATGTTATACTGGAATTATAATATACCTCTATATCACTATTATTTCTTTCCATTAAAGTATGAGATAGAAATGAAAGTAGCGTTCATGCGTACGTACGGCTTACCGTCTCCATGAATGGTGCATTTCATTTCTTATCCCCAAATGTAATGTACTATTAAAAGTACATGTATATAATGGATATATATAATTAATGATATATCTAAATGATGAATATAATTCTGGAATTAAAATATTCATACCTCCCATTTAGTTTTAATTCCATTAATATGACAAAGAAATGAAAGTAGCGTTCATGCGTACGTACGGCTTACCGTCTCCATGAACGGTGCATTTCATTTCTTACCTATAAATGATTATGTAATATTATAAATACATGTATATGCTGGATATATATGATATATATGATATCAAAATCAGGAATTTCATTCTGGATATAAAGAACTTTTGACCACATGAACAACATGTAATTGTAAGAAGTCAACTTTCGACTTAAGAACCAAATATTGAGAAAACAAACATTATTAACTTAAATGGTTAAATAATGTTTATAACATGGAAATAAGTGATATAAAAGGAATAATGAACTTTAAAAAGGTTCTTTATCAAGTATAAATTAACTCAAGTTTATTATTCAGGGTGTTAAAGAACGATCGAGTCAAGTCGGACCCGAGGTAAGGGAAGTTCTTAACCCAATTTCCATTCTTTGGGTTAATCTCCTACTTTCAAATTATTTAATTATATTATTATGTTGTATCTTGTATTTGTACTTTATTTATGTGTACTTATAGTTAATACACATAATATATCTATTTCATTTTAAAAATTATCTTTGTAAGGGACTTCGTCTCAATCTCCTTTTATTGAGGCATATTTCGTTTTATACACAACTTTCTTTTATACGGTGTATAAACTCCTTTGACTTTTAATTTTATACAAAAGGAATATTTTTCTACGAAGCATTTTACTAAACGAAAAAAAGGAATGTTTTTTTTACGTACGTGGTGACAACGACCTTTTCCGCCGCCGCGAGTATTATTTGATCTTTGTCTTTCTCAACAAGCTGTAATGTTTTTAGAATAAAATAAATACCATATACTCTTTTATGTATTTTGGTATTGAAAATGGTTTTGAAAAAGGATTCTATTATGTCAATATATTTATGATATATTGTGATTGAAATGTGGAAATGTTATCATTCCTTTATATTGGTTTTATGTTTTATTATTTTATACTGGTACTTGGACATTTAACGGGTGGTTACGTTATAAACCATATGACGGGTGGTGCCGTGAATACCAGGACGGGTGGTTACGTTATAACCTCCAATGCATTGGGTATGGAAGTCGGCCGTATGGATATTCCATTAAGTATGTATGGAAATTGTCCGTATGGCTATTCCATTAAGTGATATATGTGGAAGTCAACCATATGGTTATTCCACATAAGTATGTTTATGTCCCATGATACCTTTATATATTCTATGTGTTCTTTATATGGGTTTTATGGTAATCCTTTGGTTACAAAAAGGTAAGTAATGATACTTTATTCAGTGAAGATTTTTTTTACTACTTCATGAAGGTGAAGGTATTACTTTGATATAGTATACATGGTTTACTTGATGTTTGAAAAACTAACAGTTTTCATTCTTTTTGTATCCCTTACTGAGCTTTTTATGCTCACCCCAAGTTTTTAGAAATGTTTTTCACAGGACTTTTTGTGGAATAAGGTCAAGGATGGGATCAAGGGAATTTCATGCTATCTAAAACATGGAATCTAAACATATTTCTTTTTAAGAGTTTTTATTTTATGGAGACTTAGTAGAAGTGTCTACTTTGTAATCTTTTATGATGTAATAGTTATGTTCTAATTCACTAAAACTCTAAACCTGAAAAGATCCACAACGTGAATTATTCTTTTAATTCAATATTAAGTAAGGTTTAAGGCTGGGGCCTTATAGTTGGTATCAGAGGTCGGTTTAGACAACTTTAGGAGTTAGAAAAGTGTTAAATTATAATATGATTGAAATGATATAGCATTTACGGATTGCCATGTTGCTTCGCCTAAGATATTTCTGTGTTCAGAATGGTTTTCCGCAGAGGAAACAAAGCAGCTATGTTGGGACGACATCAGGAGGAAGATAACCTTCCAAATCAGCAACATGAGATGGTCGGAATCAGAACTGAACAGTTTGTTGCAGTGATGGCACAGTTGACTCAGGGTATAAATGGTGGTGGTATCCATGCACGAAATCAGCCAGATCAACCGCAGAGGAACATGTCAGTGGTGGAACATTTCATGAGGCAACATCCCCCATAATTCAGAGGATCATCTGACCCTGTGCAAGCTGACGGGTGGATTAAAGCACTGGAGAAGATTTTTGATGTCATGGGGTGTTCAGAACATCAAAAGGTTAGTCTTGATATTTACCGTTTTGAAGGTGAAGCTGATCAGTGGTGGTCGATGGTGAAAAATATAAGGGATAGTGATGAGATTGAGGATCTTCACTGGGACGAATTCAAAGGTATGTTTCTTGAGAAATATTTTCCTAAGGTGGTTCGTCTTAGGATGGAAAAACAGTTCCTAGAATTGAGGCAGGAGGATGATTCAGTGGCTGCTTATGAAGAAAAGTTCACTCGATTGGCAAGGTATGCTCCAAACGTCATACGAGATCTTGATAGTAAAATAAACCGTTTTTACTCAGGGTTAAAGCCAAATTATCGAAGGGATTTAGCTTCTCGTGAGTTCAAAAGTTATGAAAAACTTGTTCGATGTACGGAGAAGGTGGAAATGGAGTTTGCCGATGATCAGGTGTTCTATGAAAAACAACAGAATAAGAGGTCTAGTTGGCAGGCAAAGGGGAAGAATTCATCAAAGAAGAAAGGAGGTAAGAAAACCAAATATCCATCCTGTGAGAAGTGTGGTAAAATGCATCCTGGAGAATGTTTATCCCAGTCTGGTAAGTGCTTTCAGTGTGGAAAGTCTGGACATATTGCTCGTAACTGTAAGGAAGATGATCAAGCAGGAAATGAAAAGCCAACGGTAAGATGTTTTAAGTGTAATGAAATGGGTCACTATGCAAACGAGTGTCCAACGAAGAACTCAACTGGGGGAATGCAGCCAGACTACAAGCAGAAAGGGGTGCTAAAATCCTTTGAAACATCTTCAGCAGATGTTGGGCCATCGAATGAAGTGGTATCAGCTCCAGGGAGCTTAGTATTTTTCGACGATTGACTTGAGGTCGGGGTACCATCAGTTGGAAGTAAAAGAAGTAGACGTTCCGAAGACTATGTTCCGTACTAGATATGGCCATTATGAATTTGTAGTTATGCCTTTTGGGTTAACCAATGCACCTGCTGTATTCATGGACCTTATGAATAAAATTTTCCATGAGTTCTTGGATAAGTTTGTGTTTGTGTTTTGAGGTTTGTGAAGAGGTTATGTGTGCCTTGTGATTCACAGTTGAAGAGAGATCTATTATGTGAAGCTCATAGTTCTCCATTTTCAGTTCATCCGGGCAGTACTAAGATGTATAGAGATCTGCGGGAGTATTACTGGTGGGATGGAATGAAAAGAGACATTGCTGATTTTACTGTGAAGTGTTTGACATGTCAACAGGTTAAAGCGGAGCGGCAGTTACCAAAAGGGATGCTTCAGCATTTACCAGTGCCAGAGTGGAAATGGGAGAATATATCCATGGACTTTGTTGTGGGATTACTGAGGACATCTCGAGGTAATAATGCAATCTGGGTTATTGTTGATCGCTTGACCAAATCTGCTCATTTCCTTTCTATACGAGATACTTTCTCTCTTGATCAACTTTCCTGTTTGTATCTTAATGAGATAGTTAGGTTACATGGAGTTCCTCTCGCCATTGTATCTGACCGTGATCCCAGGTTCACTTCAAACTTTTGGAAAGGCCTTCAGAAGTCATTGGGTACTGAATTAAATTTTAGTACAGCTTTTTATCCTCAATCAGATGGGCAGTCAGAACGAACAATTCAGACATTGGAGGATATGCTACGAGCTTGTTCGATGGATTATCAGGGAAGTTGGGACCAACATATTTCTTTGGTTGAGTTATCTTATAATAACAGCTTTCATTCCAGTATACAGATGGCACCATTTCAGGCATTATATGAGAAGCGGTGTCGAACTCCAACTTTCTACGATGAAGTGGGTGAAAGGAAGTTGATGGGACCAGAATTGGTAGAAGAGATGGCAGAAAAAGTTCACCTGATTCAGAAACACATGAGAACAGCTCAGAGCAGGCAGAAGAGTTATGCAGATAACCGGAGGAAGGATCTATCTTTCGAGGTAAGTGATCATGTTTTTCTCAAGGTTTCTCCTTGGAAAAGTGTGATGAGATTTGGTAAGAAAGGAAAGTTGAGCCCAAGGTTTGTTGGACCATACGAAATTCTGGAAAGAGTTGGATCAGTTGCATACCGAGTGGCTTTACCTCCGAGTTTATCTCAGGTACACAATGTTTTTCATGTTTCAATGTTGAGAAAGTATATGCCAGATCCATCTCATGTTTTGATTCCAGAGGTAGTTCAACTGGAAGAGAACCTATCTTATGAGGAACAACTGGTACAAATTCTTGACCACATGGAGCAAGTGTTACGGAATAAGGTGATTCATCAGGTAAAGGTTTTGGGGAAAACCCATGTGATTAGAGAGGCAACGTGGGAATCTGAAAATGCTATGAGGGATAAATACCTCCACTTATTTTGATAAGTGAATAAAATTGCGAGGACGCAATTCCCAAAAGGGGGGAAGGATGTAACATCCCAGGTAAATAAAGAATAAAGAATTTTCATATTTATTAATATTTACGAATTAAATATTAATTTTAATTAAAAGGGGTTTCTACGTTCGATAGCGTACTCGGTACGCAACGATGAGTTTCTTTGAAAACTTACGTTGCACACAAGTAATAAAATAATATTATTTTAAATGTTAGTTAACGAGTAGCCGTTGTACTAGAGGGAATGGATAGAAATAACTAAAATATGATTATATATGTTTTTAAATGTTTATACATTTTCCCAATAAAAGATAAAGGCTTAAAATACGGAAAGAGTTCAATTTTAGGGCATATATACTCTAATTTTCACTAAAGGTTCACTTATCACCTTTTAATGGTGAACCGTCATTAAATATTGTTTTGATCACTCTTATAATTTATTTTGGACCAAATATAACTCTTCTTTAGAATCGGGACATCAAAATTTACTTTGTGTAAATTTTTGGTACCTTTCTGTTAAAGTTCATTTTTTTTATGAATAGTGTAAAATGTTGTATTTTAATTCAAAACATCTTTTTAATCTAATTTATTTATATAATTAGATTATCTTTTGAATTGGTTTTAAAGTGAATTTAGAAAATATTTTTATCATTAAATCCAATAGTGGTCATTGGAATCAATTTCACTTTGAAATTGGACTTAAACTGGTGTCAATCTTTTGATACTTATTGTTTCACAAAAACACGCTATTTGTCATGACAGCCGGAATTAATTATTAAATTAATTAATTTGACTTATATGTTTTGAATTTTTTAAAATTTACTTCATTTTTGAATTCGGAATATCAAATATAGCTTAGGGTGAATTTTTGGTAATTTTCTGAAAAACTTCAATTTTTGATTAATAGTGAAACCACTAAGTGGTAATCAAGCAAACTGATTTTTCAGTTAAATGAAAGTTTACCACTAATGTGTATTGAATTTTGAAAATCCGACATACATGGTTTTCATTAAGAAGTAAAATGTGGTTCAATGAGATTAAAATAATTTTTTGGTGAATAGTAATTTTTTTTCATTAATCGCGATTAGAGGTAATTAGTGTAGTTTAAGGTAAAAATGGTATTATAAGAATGTGAAAACACCATGACACTTGTACTAAACATATTGGGTGAGTCATGGCCGACCAATACAAGCCATGGTCCAACTTGGGGACCCCATGGAGCCACTTTAGTAGGAAAATGACATTAATATATTTTTATTTAATGTTAAAGTGAAAATGACACTAACATAAATTGTTTTACTAAAAAAAATTTTGAGTGGGGTTATACAAGTCCAAATTTTGATTATAAATACTCATTGGAAAGATAAAAAGATTTCCTACATCATAGTATTTGTTTTATAATTTTTAGACATTATATAAATTAAATTATATATGACATAATAATGATGCAGTGATGACATCATTATTTGACGATTTAAATAAAATGGAAAGATAATGAAAAATATAAAACCTACACATGGACAAAACCAATTGGATGAGTGGATTTCGAACACTTATCACCTTATCCACGAATTATACCAATGTGGGACCTTTTGAAACCGAAACACATTTTCAAATAAAGTAATATTTCCTTACTTTCCAAAAGTGCCCCTCCTCTCCTCTTATAAAAGGCCCCCACCTCTACCCCATTTCACACATTTCTCAAGCCTTTGGCTCGGCCAACCCCTGCCCAATTACTCTTTCCACATCCATCTCCTCATCCTAGAGGATTCCCTTTGGGCATAATCCTTTCAAAGGAAGCCTTTAGGCTCAAATCAAAAGGGAGTTACACTTTTAAAGGTAATTCATTCTCTCTTGTTCATTTGTTTTATTTTGCTTCTCCAACCCTCTAAACTATTATTATTTACTTATTTTGTAACAAAACCAGTATCTTCAATATACTAGGATGTTGTTATAAGATTTATTTGATCTACACTCTCACACAAATACATCAAATGGTTAAAGAACATACGGTTTCCGTGGATGGTGAAATTCTGCCTCCCGAAACGATGATTGTTCAATACTCATTTAACACCTTCAAGGGTGGCCATTATGATGTCACTATTTTTATATATGATATATAATATGTTTATGTTTTCTTTAAGCTTCTGTATTTTTCATTTTTTGCATACCTTTAT
This sequence comes from Viscum album, assembly GCA_963277665.1. Classification (NCBI taxonomy): domain Eukaryota; kingdom Viridiplantae; phylum Streptophyta; class Magnoliopsida; order Santalales; family Viscaceae; genus Viscum; species Viscum album. Next base: position 1,051,586,086 of record OY728127.1, on the reverse strand, counting down.
GGTTTCCATTATGGGTAAACACGATATCTTCATTTAAGGAAGTGCGGACTACCGCCCCCTAAAAGTGATGTGATTCGTTAATGCCATATGTGGGACGTGTAAAGGATGGATTTAAAGTTATTATATATGATGTTATACTGGAATTATAATATACCTCTATATCATTATTATTTCTTTCCATTAAAGTATGAGATAGAAATGAAAGTAGCGTTCATGCGTACGTACGGCTTACCGTCTCCATGAACGGTGCATTTCATTTCTTATCCCCAAATGTAATGTACTATTAAAAGTACATGTATATAATGGATATATATAATTAATGATATATCTAAATGATGAATATAATTCTGGAATTAAAATATACATACCTCCCATTTAGTTTTAATTCCATTAATATGACAAGGAAATGAATGTAACGTTCATGCGTACGTACGGCTTACCGTCTCCATGAACGGTGCATTTCATTTCATACCTCTAAATTATTATGTAATATTATAAATACATGTATATGCTGGATATATATGATATATATGATATCCAAATCAGGAATTTCATTCTGGATATAAATAACTTTTGACCACACGAACAACATGTAATTGTAAGAAGTCAACTTTCGACTTAAGAACCAAATATTGAGAAAACAAACATTATTAACTTAAATGGTTACATAATGTTTATAACATGGAAATAAGTGATATAAAAGGAATAATGAACTTTAAAAAGGTTCTTAATCAAGTATAAATTAACTCAAGTTTATTATTCAGGACGTTAAAGAACGATCGAGTCAAGTCGGATCCGAGGTAAGGGAACTTCTTAACCCAATTTCAATTCTTTGGGTTAATCTACTACTTTCAAATTATGTCATTATATTATTATGTCGTATCTTTTATTTGTACTTTATTTATGTGTACTTATAGTTAATACACATAATATATCTATTTCATTTTAAAAAATTATCTTTGTAAGGGACTTCGTCTCAATCTCCTTTCATTGAGGCATATTTCGTTTTATACACAACTTTCTTTTATACGGTGTATAAACTCCTTTGACTTTTACTTTTATACAAAAGGAATCTTTTTCTACGAAGCGTTTTACTAAACGACAAAAACGAATGTTTTTTTTAACGTACGCGGTGACAACGACCCTTTCCGCCGCCGCGAGTATTATTTGATCTTTGGCTTTCTCAACAAGCCGTAATGTTTTTAGAATAAAATAAATACCATATACTCTTTTATGTATTTTGGTATTGAAAATGGTTTTGAAAAAGGATTCTATTATGTCAATACATTTATGATATATTGTGATTGATATGTGGAAATGTTATCATTCCTTTATATTGGTTTTATGTTTTATGATTTTATACTGGTACTTGGACATTTAACGGGTGGTTACGTAATAAACCATATGATGGGTGGTGCCATGAATACCAGGACAGGTGGTTACGTTATAACCTCCAATGCATTGGGTATGGAAGTCGGCCGTATGGCTATTCCATTAAGTATGTATGGAAATTGGCCGTATGGCTATTCCATTAAGTGATATGTGTGGAAGTCAACCGTATGGTTATTCCACATAAGTATGTTTATGTCCCAAGTTACCTTTATATATTCTATGTGTTCTTTATATGGGTTTTATGGTAATCCTTTGGTTACAAAAAGGTAAGTAATGATACTTTATTCTGTGAAGATTTTTTTACTACTTCATGAAGGTGAAGGTATTACTTTGATATAGTATACACGGTTTACTTGATGTTTGAAAAACTAACAGTTTTCATTCTTTTTGTATCCCTTACTGAGATTTTTATGCTCACCCCAAGTTTTTCGAAATGTTTTTCACAGGACTTAAAGTGGAATAAGGTCAAGGATGGGATCAAGGGAATTTCATGCTATCTAAAACATGTAATCTAAACATCTTTCTTTTTAAGAGTTTTTATTTTATGGAGACTTAGTAGAAGTGTCTACTTTGTAATCTTTTAAGATGTAATAGTTATGTTCTAATTCTCTAAAACTCTGAACCTGAAAAGATCCTCAACGTGAATTATTCTTTTAATTCAATATTAAGTAAGGTTTAAGGCTGGGGCCTTATAATTATATTTTACCCATTTTTACCATTTTGACCCTTTAATCATGGTAAATAAAATATTAACTAAAGTAAATATTTAAAATGTCTAAAAATAGAAGTTACCTATTTACACAAATTGGACATACTGATTACAACTATGGAATATTTTTTTCTAAATTCAAAACACAGAAGTGGCAATCATTAAATTAAAATTAATTCCCGCTATCAAAAAAAAATACTGTTTTTATGATATATTAACTATCCAAAGTTTGACACTTATTTATGTCCAATTATAAAGTGAAATTGATTATAATGACCAAAATTGGATTAAATTGTAAAAATATATTCTAATTAAAATTTAAAACCAATTTAAAATACAATATAGCCATATATATATTAGATTAAAAGGCACCTTTGAATTTAAATATAGTATTTGTCACAATTCATTAAAAAATTATCTTTATCAGAAAAATAAAAAAATTTACCAAATGTAAATTTTGATATCTCGAATATAAAGAAGAATTTTTTTTTCAAATAGAACATGTAAAAATGACCAAACTATATTTCAAGATGGTTCTCCATCAAAAGGCGGTAAATCTATCTTTTAAAGAATATTAGAGTATTTATGCTTAGATTCACTAACATTTTAAGCCTCTAACATTTATTTGATAAATGTATAATCATTTAACAAACATGTATAATCATATTATAGTTAGTTCTATTCATTTTATCAAGTAAAATTCACAGGTTTTAACTAACTTTTAAAATAATTATATTAATTATTGGTGAACAGCGTAAATTTTCAAAGAAAAACACTATTGCGTATCAGGTATGCTATCAAACATAGAATCCCCTTTAAATTAAAATTAAAATATAATTCAAAAATATTAAAAATCATTCAAATGTATTATTCTTTATTTACATGGGATGTTATATCCTTCCCCACTTTTTGGAATTGCGTCCTCACAATTTTTAATCACTTATCAAATATGTGGTTGTATTTATCCATCATAACATTTTCAGATTCCAATGTCTCCTCTTCAACCATATGTTTTTTGCACAAAACCATTACCAAAAAAATTACCTTATTCAACAAAACATTCAATCTATGGTCAAGAATCATGACTGGTTATTCCTCATAGAAGACATTCTCTTCCAACTGAACTACGTCTGCACTCGAAACATGAAATGGATTTGACATATACATTCTCAACATTGAAACATGTAAAACATTGTGTAATTTTGATAAAAATTGGGGTAAAGCACATTTGTACTCAACTACTCCAACTTTCTCCAGGATTTCATAAGGTCCAATGAACCTCAGAATCAACTTTCCCTTCTTACCAAAACTCATCACAATTTTCCATAGAGAAATATTGAGAAAGACATTATCACCTCCATAGAAAGTTAGATTCTTCCTCTAGTTATCATCATAGCTTCTATTCCTGCTCTGAGCTGTTCTCATGTTCTTCTGAATCAACAAAACTTTTTCTACCATCACTTCTACCAATTCTGGTCCCATCAGCTTTCTTTCACCTAATTCATCTCAAAAAGCTTGAGTTCAACAGTGTTTTCCATATAATGCCCCAAATGAAGCCATCTGTGTGCTAGAATGAAAGATGTTATTATATGAAAATTCTATGAAATAAATTTTTTGGTCTCCACTTCCCTGGTAATCTAGTGAAAAATATCATAGAAACTCCTCCACAGTCTGAATTGTTCATTCTGACATCCCATCTAAATGAGGATGAAAAGCTGTACTAAAATTTAATTCAATAATAAATTAATTCTGAAGGCCGTTCTAAAAGTTAGAAGTCAACCTAGGATCACGATCATATACAATGGAGAGGGGAACACCATGCATCCTAACTATCTCATTAACATACAACAAAGAAAGTTGATCTAGAGAAAAAGTTTCTAAAATAGGAAAGAAATGAGCCGATTTAGTCAATCGATCAACAATAACCCATATTGCATTGTTACCTCGATATTTCTTTGGTAATCCCACAACGAAGACCATGGATATATTTTCCATTTCCACTTTGGCACTGATAATGACTGAATCACCCATTTCATTAACTTCCATTCTGCTTTAACCTACTGACAAGCCAAAAACTTCACATTAAAGTCAACAATATCTCATTTCATCCCATCAGACAAGTAACAATCTCGAATAACTCTTTAGATCTTAGTAATGCCTAGATGAACTGAAAATAGGGAACTATGAGCTTCACACAACAACTCATTCTTCAACTTTGAAAAAAAAGCCACACATAATATTTTTCGAAACCTCAAAACACAATCATTATCAATGTCAAATTCAGTAAAAACTTACCCTTAATAACGAACTCTGCCTTTTTCTGTAACTCAATGTCTTCTTTATGCGCTCACTTCTTTCTGTGTGACAGAGAAGATTCCACTAACACCTGAAACAAAACAGAATAATTTCCTGCACCAGCAACTTCTATACCAAATTTAATCTAATCAAAAACCAAAGGATCTCATTCCAAACATAGAATGGTTAATGAAGAATTACTTTTTCGTCTCCAAGAATCACCCATTATATTTTCTTTCTCGGATGGTTATGTATCGTGAAATTATAATCCTAGACTAATTCCAACCATTTCCTTTGACACAAGGTCAATATTTTTTGAGTGAAAATATATTTCAAACGTTTCTAGTAAGTATATATTTCACATTTCACTCCATACAAATGACACCTCCAAATTTTTAATGCAAATTAAATAGTAGCTAATTCCAAATAATTTGTAGGGTAATTTAACTCATGGGGATTCAACTTACGTGAAGCATAATCAATTACCTGATCATTTTGCAGATGGATACAACCAAGTCCTTTCAACGAAGCATCACTGTAAATAACAAACTCACCATTTCTAGATGGTAGTGCCAAAACCGAATCATTCACCAATCTTCTTTTTAATTCTTAAAAACAATAATCACATTATTTTGTAAAAATGGACCTAACACCTTTTCGCGTTAATTTATACATTGGACTAGATAACCGTGCAAAATTATTATCAATCATACACTAATAACCTAAAAAACCATGAAAAAAATGGATCTGAGTAATATTTATGTGTCATGGCCATTTTACAAAAACTTTTGTTATAGTTTGATCTACAATTATTCCATTTTTTGAAACAATGTGACCCAATAAAGAAAATTGGTGTAACTAAAACTTACACTTTTTTATTTTTCCATACAGTTTATTTTCATGTAATGTTTGCAAGACAACCCTTAAATTTCTTTCATTCTCATATTTACTTTTAGAAAAACCCAAAAAATCATCAATGAACACAACCACAAACATATCCAAGAACTCACAGAAAATTCTATTCATAAGTTCCATGAATTCAGCTGGTGAATTGTTTAACCCAAAAGGTATAACTAAAAATTCATAATGGAAATATGTAGAACTAAACATGGTCTTCTAAATGTCTACTTTCATTACTTTTAACTAATGATACCCAAACCTCTGATCAATCACTGAGAAACACTGATCTCCCTGGAGCTGATCAAACAATTCATCAATATGACGAAAATGATACTTATTCGTAACATGGATGTCATTAAATGCTCTATAATCAGTAAAAATTCTCATTGAACCATATTTTTTAACAAATAAGACTAGAGCACCCCATGGTGATGTACAAGGTCGAATGAAACTTATATCTAATAACTACTGCAACTGGTTCTTAAAATAAAAAATTTCAATTTCTACCATTCAATAAGGGAATTTTGAAATTGGTTTAGAATCAAGAACTATGTCTACTGTAAATTTAGCATCTCGTTCAGGAATAATACTAGGAAACACATCAAGAAAAACCTCAAGGTACTCATTAACCACTAGCACATAATTAATATCATCACATCCTTTATTTTTGACAATTTGAGAAAGGTAACATTCATTTCCATATTTTACTATTTTGTTATCTTCATAATATTTTATCAAAAGTAAGTGTTCATTCTTGTAAACAAACTAAAAATCGTTCTGAAAATAAACCTCATTAGATCTGTAGTAAATCTTAACATGATAAACAGAAATCCAATCCATACCCAAAATAACATAAAACTCTACTAGAGGGGAAAAAATTAGGTCGGCAAGTAGGTTATTTCCACGCATAAGGATAAAAAGGTTCTAATGTTTTCTTTTTCTCTAAATATTTCATCCAGGTGTTTTCACTATAAGTTCTGTATTCATATATTGAGATGAAGTTCCCAATTTACTAAAAAAACTACTCTGATTTGAATGATTTTGTATACCCTGAATCAAACAACACATTTGCATAATCTGAACAAGCAAACATGGTACCTGAGACTACTTCATTTGATGGCCCAACATCTTCTAAATTAGTGCAAAGGATTTATACACCCCTTTCTAGTTGTAGACTAGATTCTTTCCCTTAGTTGAGTTTTTCATTGGATACTCATTTCCATAATGACCAATTTCATTTCACATAAAAATTTTACAGACTGTAAATAATATTTTTATTACCATTACATTGATCATTTTCAGTGCAATTACAAGACTTATATCTCATTTTACCACATCGGTATCACATAAAAGAATTCAAAAGACATTCCCCTGCATGATTTTTACCACAATTTTCACAAACTGTAATCTTAATTTTCATTCAATCAGAATTTATTGAAGGGTTCATCCCTTTTTCCTGCCACCTCGACCTCTTATTGTGTTCTTTGAACAAGAAAACCAGATCATCGAAAAACTCTATTTCCACAATCTCCACAAAACGAATGAGTTTTTCATAACTTTTGGACTCACAATAAGCTAAAGACCTTCGATACATTGGATTTAATCATAAATAAAAATATTTCATTTTACTATCAATATCTCGTATGAAATTCGGATCATAGCTTGTGAGTCGAGTGAATTTTTCTTCATAAGCAGCCACTAAGTCATCCTCCTCCATCAATTCTAGGGATTGTTTTTCCATCCTAAATCGAACCAAATTAGGAAAATATTTCTCAAGGAACATACCTTTGATTTAATCCCAATTGAGTGCATCAACCTGTTCACTATCCATGATATTTTTCCCCATCGACCACCACAAATCAGCTTCTCCATCAAAACGTTAAAGAACAAAACAATCCTTTTGGTGTTCTGAACACCCCATGACATAAAAAATATTCCCAATTGCTTTAATCCACCCTTCTTCTAGCACATTGTCATATGATCCACGTAATGATGGGGGATGTTGCCTCATGAAATGCTCTAATACTGACATGTTCCATTATGGTTGATCTTCCCGATATCGTGCATGGTTACCACCACCATTTATAGCCTGAGTCAATTGTACCATCACAACAACAAACTGTTCATTTTCGATTCCAACTATCTCAGGTTGCTAATCTAGAAGGTTGTCTTCCTCTTAATCATGTCCCATCATAGCTTCAATATTTCCTCTGCGGAAAACCATTCTATATAAACAAATATCTTATGCAAAGCATCATGGTAATCTGTAAATGCTATATCATTTCAACATTAGCATAAATTAATTTATGGAATTTAATTTAACAATATTCTCACATGTAACGTTGACTAAACTGACCATTGATACCCACTATAAAGACCCAACCGTAAAACATTACATAATATTGAATTAAATGAGCAATTCACATTGAGTATCTTTTCAGGTTTAGAGTTTTAGAGAATTAGGACATAACTATTACATCTCAAAATATTATAAAGTAGACACTTCTTCTCGGTTTCCATTTTTTCCACATAAATAAAAAAACCCTTAAAAATGAGTCATGTCTAGTTCCATGTTTTAGACAGCATGAATTTTCCATGATACCATACTTGACTATATTCATCATTAAGTCCGATGAAAAACATTTCAAAACATGGGATGAGCATAAAAAAATTTGTAAGGGTTATAAAACAAAGAACGAAAACATTAGTTCATCATTACATACATAACATATGCTCATTAATATACCTCATGAAATCATACGATTTATAACTAACACATAGAAAACATAAATCATAAAGGTAACTTGCGGCATACATATCATACTTACGTTGTAGCTATCACAGCTACGGTGGGAGTTATATTTGGAATACACAAAAAAAATATTTTCTAAATCACTTAGGAGAAACAATTACTTTTACCTTCGTCACATTACCTAATGCATTGGAGAGCTATCTCGGGATCACCTACCCTAGGTTTATCATGGAACCACCCGTATACAAAAAATGAAAAAGTAAAATAACATATTCATAACACATAAAACCTAAATAATGGAAGGATAACATTTCAACATTTTAATCAAAATATATCACTTAAATATATAGAAATAAAAAATCCTTTATCAAATCAATTTTCAAATAGAAAAAAATGTAAAAAAGAGTACATGGTATTCATTTTCCTCTTAAAAACATTACGGATTCTTATGGAATCCAAAGATCAAATAAAACTTGCGGTAGTGGAAAAGGTCGTTGTAACAACTTACATTTAAAAGAAACATTATTTTTTATCTTGTTTAGTAAAATTCCTCATAGGAAAATATTCCCTTTGAATTAAATTAAATTAAAAAGGTATTTATACACCTTATAAAAGAATGTTGAGATTAATATTAAATATGCCTCAATGAATGGAGATTGAGACGAAGTCCATTATCTCATGTCTGACTTGACCTGTTTTTCCATTAATCTCCTGAACAATAAACTAAAGTTAATTTATTCTTTCATAAGAACCTTTTTCAAGTTTATTATTCATTTTATTCCACTTATTACCATGTTACAAACATTATGTAAAAATTTTAGGTATTAACGGTTGTTTCATCGATATTTGGTATTTGAGTAAAAATGAACACCTTATAATTAAAAGATTCCAATGTCGTAAAAAATCCATTATATCCAAAAGGAAATTAATGATTCAGATATCATATATATTATACATATCCAGCATATATATGTATTTATAATAGTAAATAACATTTGTATATAAGAAATGAAATGCACCGTTCATGGAGATGGAAAGTTGTACGTACGCATGAACGCTACTTTCATTTCTATTTCATACATTAATAGAATTAAAACATAATGATACCTGTGTATAATATAATTCCAGTATAATATCATATATAATATCATTATCTCTACCCTTTATATGTCCCACATATGGCATTAAGGATTCATATCACTTTGAGGGGGAGGTAGTCCGCACTTCTTCATATAAAATTATCGCATTTACCCTCTATGGAAACCATAAGGGTATGTTATAAAAGAAAAATACAGAAAAATAAATAAAACATAAACATAATATTTATCATATAAAAATAATGTTCCATCTTAATGGCCACCATGAGAGGTGGTAAGAGATAATTGAACAATCATCGCTTCGTGATGCGTTAGTTTTCCATTCAGAGAAAAATTATTTTCTTCACCCATTATATGGAGGTGTGTGTTAGTGTAGTTTAAATCCTTCTCATAAAAATATCCTAGTATATTTAGGATTCTGTTGTTTTTATAAAATAAAAATCTAAAATCAGTTTAGGGGGTTGTAGAAGTATAATAATACAAAACAAATTAAGAGAAGATGTTACCTTTAAATCAGGTAACTCCCTTTGGATTGAGACAATTGGGTTTCTTGAAGAGCCTTCATCCTATGGTAAGGATTCTAGGATGAATAGAAGGATGTAAGGAGATTTATTGTGCATATATTGGATGATTGAAAAGGCTTTATAGGTTTGAATAAATTGGTTAGAAGTGAAGGATATTTATAAGGGAGAGGAGGTTCTCTTTAGGAATGTTTGGAACATGTATTTTATTATAACCTCATCTTCGGATTCAAAAGGTCAACTATTCGTTAAAAAAATTGATGATGACTAATGGTTGAAAAAAATAGTCTAATAAGAATTGGATAGGTTTTTTATATTGTTTAAATATTAAAAATCATATTTATTTAAATCTTTTATTAATATGGTAAATATTGCATCATTAATGTGTCATAAATAATTTAATTTATTTAATTTCCAATAATTATAAAAAAATTTCCATGATGTAGTTAATATTTCATTATATTAAAAGAATATTTACAGTCAGAAAGATAACTTATTTCAACCCATGTAATAATTTATTTACTAAATGATATTTGTTAATGTAATCATTGTCATTAAATTTAATTAATTAATATAATATGTCATTATTACTCCCTTGTGGCTCTCTGGGTTCACAAATTCGACCCAAAGATGCCAATAGTCGGATATGTATCATCCAATATGATTATTACACATGTTATCTTAATTTAATAATATTATAATATTAAATTTTACCCTTAATTACAAATTTCACACGTTAATCATGGGAAATTTAATATTTACTAAAGTAAATAATTAAAATGTCTAAAAATAAAATTGAACTATTTACCCAATTTGGACCTACTGATTCCAAATCTGGAATCCTTTTTTCTAAATTCCAAACATAGAAGTGGTAGAAATTAATTTAAAATTAATTCCCGCTGTCAAAACAAAAAGCGTGATTTTATGAAATATTAACTAGCAAAAGATTGACACTTAATTATGTCCAATTTCAAAGTGAAATTAATTTCAATGTGTGAAATTAGACTAAATACTAAATATATATTCTAATTAAACATTATAACCAATAAAAATATAATATAGACATATATATATGTTAGATTGAAAGGAACTTATGAATTATAATACAATATATTCTCCATTCATTAAAAAATTAACTATATCATAAAATTACCAAATATTTAACCAATATAAATTTTGATATCCTGAATCTAAAGAAGAGTATTATTTTGTCAGATATTTTATATAAAATTGACCATAAATCGATTTAAAGAGGGTTCAGCATCAAAAGGCGATAAATCAACTTTTTAATGAATATTAGAGTATTTATGTTTAGATTCATTTTCGTTTTAGGATGATAAATTTTATTGGATAAATGTAAAATCATTTAACAATCTTGTATAATCATATTATAGTTAGTTCTTTTCATTTCATCCAATACAATGTCTATGAGTTAACTTCTATTCAGAATAATAATATTATATTATTACTGTGCAACGTAAGATTTCAAAAAAAACCCCACTATTGTGTATCGACTACACAATCGAACATAGAATCCCCTTTAAGGAAAAATTAATATTTAATTCAAAAATATTAATAACCTTTCAAAATTATTATTCTATATTTACTTGGGATGTTATATTCTCGCTTGGAGATATAAATCCAATCAAGAGACACAAAGGAAACTTGTTTTTTATACTATCCCATTTAAGTATATCACGTGTAATGTTAGACATATTCTCTTTGATAAATCAAGAGGTTCATAAATAATATGATACCCAATATATTTGGTAATTCATGTCCCATTAATGAGATCCTTCATAAAATTTTACCATTCATAAATCATCTTTAAGGCAAAGATAATCAGGGATGGTAGGGTATGTTTCTTATCAGGAATTATGTTTTTATAAAAAAGATGAAATTTTTCCATCTATATGATAGGTATGTATTAAATTCAGAATATTTAAAAATACTAATGCCATTCATGTCCATATATAGTAAACTAACCTCTGATGATATTTTTTACATGGATTAATTGAATATATTTTATTCATCATGAATGATTAGACAATTTCAATAGAATTGATAATGTATGAGTTATCCAACATAATATTGAAAATTTACACATCTCATGGATGTACATGAAGTCCTAGATAAATAATTTATTTGAAAATTTGTGTTATAAATGCAGACATACAATATATAAATATTCATAAAGAGATATTAGTATATGATGGAGATCATGTATGAATACTTGGCAACTTGAGTACCATTTATTTTTTTATAGATATTTCTCATATAATATTTTTGTGGATTTTGTATTTATAATCATTTTCAGTACTAAAAATCACTATATAGTAACACATAAGGATATTTATTGATGATTGGGTTTTATAGAAGCATCTTATCCAAAATGATATAGATTAATAATGCACACCTGAGCATCATCAGCTTTCATGTGTTTTGAGAAAATGTTTATAATTTTAAGAATAAAAAGTTTATCATAATAACTATAAATGTATATTATGAAAGTGATAAGTATCATGTTTAATCCACTGATAAGGGTGGGAATCCTTTCTTACAAATCATTATTAACTATTGATTCAAATATTTTGGGTGAATGATAATGATGAAATGGATAACAAAATAAGAGAAGAGGGAATCTTTTTAGATTGTAACATTTTTATGGAAAATAATTATAGTAAACCAATTTTAATGAATTATTTTCTAAAAATATTATCACACTATCGTATTAAATGTCATAAATTGACAAGTTGAGTGATTTCACAGAACAAATAATTTTTTTTTAATGATTATTAATACTACCATATCATGTTCATTTCTTAAAAAAGATATATATTAAAAGTAATGCGTATTATGTTATATTATAAATGGAATAGTAAAAGAATAAATGATACTCTCATAGTCACATAACTTCATTCCATATTTGTGTTCTGACCATAATATAAACTTCTCTAAAAGAAAAAGAATGAAATGGGAAATGTTTTACACTTATTTTGATACTAATGAAAAAAATGAAGAATCCAAAATAAAAATTAATCAATCACATTTTTTAATGTCCTTATAATCTTATTTTAATATCCAATAAGCGACTACATAGTCATGATGGAATAGAAATCCATTGTTAGTGAGGATGTAATCCAAATAGATAGAGGATATGTGAACACGTAATAGATAACTGAAATAATCACCAAATATAAGTAAAACAACATAACTGAAATTCATGATACAATCTCACATATAACCTCCAATGTACCCACATAAAGGATCTATCAGAACTATATGAAGTTATAAAAAAGGTATTATCCCCTTTAGACACACTTTAATGTTTCAATAACACACCATATTTAAAGACCTAGGCATTATCACAGTGTAACACATAAGTTGTGATGTGAAATTATTGAAAACTCGTGATTTTTTTACATAGATGACTATCCTAAGGTTGTAGGGATTATGGTTGTGGAATAAACAACGATATATCCATTTCAATCATTGAATTTTACAAATATCATATTGTGACTTCTAATTTTCCCTTTAATGGTTTGAATCTATTTGAATCATCCCTTAAATAAGATGAATTACAACAGAATTATTATTGTATGAATATCCTACATCAAGAATATTAGCTCATTTCCTTATAAAAACTCTACTATGTGTTGTTAAATATCGATGATATAATGTCCTATGAGCCTTCATAATTAATCTTTATATGGGTTATTATTTGGATATAGGACACTCCGTTTTAACTTGGTTTGATATAAAATATAACTCATATTATAAAAGAGATTAGTATATACTCTTCTTTATATGACATAAAATATGGCCTTACCTTATGATGTTTTTGTTATTATGTGTTCTTTATGGCAGGAACCACCTACCATTGGAGTTCTATATTGGTTATCTATGTATAATTCTTACGCATAATAGTTATTCCAATGATCCATACCATCAGTCTTTGGCCCCACACTCATCCTTTATACCTAGAGGCTTGTCCTTAGGTAATATGAATTGCCTTCCCCATCAGTTCCACAACCTAGGTTCATTGCCATGTGTTGGTAATAATTTAGTTACTAAACAAGAACTCTATTAATTAATGAGATACGACTTATAGTTTAGTAATGACTTATCAAAATTTTCACATAGGATATTAACCAACTCATAGGCTCATCGTGGAACAACTGTATGTTTCATAGAATATGGTGATATTATTATGATATTTAGTAGTTACTGTTATATTGGATTTCTGGCATGACCCTGACTCATTGTGTCATGATTGTTTTAGATCATTAACTCAACATTGTTTTCAGCATCACTAGAACATAGATATAATTTTTTCTACTACAAATATTTAATATTCAATTACTTTTTAACAAGACCTCTAAATTTATATAATTTTTTATTTTCTATAAAATATAAAATAAAAAAAATCCTTATATATCAATTGGAGAATTTAAGCAGTCAGATATTATATAAATTTTATGACTATTTACAAATTATCTGATTCCCCCAAACACAAACAATTTGTTGTAACTAAAAATAAAACACAACATCAAACCAAAAATAATAATATGTTTCAACCATAGAAGTAATACATTAAATCATATTCATAAACATTCAGTTTTTATTTAATCCTTAAAAATTATATAACATATCTAATATTGATGTTCCTAGACATGCGACACCTTTCATTCTATTTTAAAACTCTTCTCCATTACATTCACATTGAACAATCTCTCATAATTACACTTTCCACTTAAAAAATACATTAATGGAAAATAAAATTACACATATATCTAGATAATTTAAATTTGAGTTATGTTTAATCTATTTTATATAAATTCCATCCAGAGTCATTTATGTTATATCAATATCTTCTTAGATATTAAAAAATCCAAAAAACTGGAAATTTATTTATATTTCTAATGACTCTTATAATGGTTTGTCGGTGTGGATGTAAAAATTTATAAAAATAGATACGAATAGAGGTTAAAATTTTTAGGTACAAGGTATGATATTAAATTATTTTTAACATATAAAAGTTATACTAATTCTCCTTCAAAATAAATCAGTTACAATATTAATTTTATATTCTTTCTCTATGGATTAAAAATTTACTTTCCAAAAATAGTATTAAATTACACTATTTTATGTTATAATTTAAATCCCTCGTAATTTTTATAAAATGGAATAATTCAATGAATTGGTATGACACCCTCATATGTTGAACAATCTATCTCTTAAATCGTAACCATTAATCTCCTGTCATCAATAATTATAAAAATTTATTCACGAAGGGGGGAAATGATGAGAAACAAGTCATTCCAAAGTAACACATTTATCATTCATTTTATATTTTATTTAAAGAAACTGAATCCATTTTGAATATTAAAAATTTATTATGTGAACCACATTTCATCATAATAAAGATATCAATCCATTTAATTTTTTCATTTTAACATATTATTATCAATTGCTATAATAAATCATTGAAACACCGTTTTAAGGTCAATTAATTTCATGTTGTTATACCAATGTATTAGTGAATGATGTGAAAATATGTTTGTAATGTTTCATCATATAATGAAATTTTTGGTCCATTTATGTATGATTAATGATCAAATGTATTTTAGGTATCAAGATCTAATGAGAGAAAATAATTAATTTATTTCCCCAATCATCTTAATGTGGTTATAAATAATCCATATTTTATAAGGTAAAAAATAATATAATTATATTCATTCATATCCCATTAATGTTACAGTAAATTAAGAACATGAATCGATATGTCAATGTAGTTTTATTGGACCTCATAGAAATGATAATTAAAAAAAGTATCAATTATACAATTCCTATTATTGTTGAGAATGAAAAATCTAATAAATTAAAATTTTTATGAATTATATTCAAAAGCAAAATAACATTGATTATAAATTTATAGAAACACCATATTCGAAGGCTCGTGTAGTATTTAATAAATTAATTATAATTATTGTTTATTTATGAACATTATCAATCAATGTTTTAATACATTCCCAAAAAAATATTTCTCTTAATTATATACGTTTCATTGTAATATCAATATGAAAAAACCCAAATGGGGTCCAAGTATACCTCATACAAAATTAAAGTAAACATTTTCATCAATGATTATCCACATTTATAAATATGTATAAATAGAAATAATTAAAATTTATTAATGGAATGACTCAAAAAATTAGAATTGTGGAGAATTATTCCCAAATATAACTGTGATTTGTTCCTTGACACTTATATGAATTAATTGAATTGATGTACCTACATGAATTAGTGTTTAGATGTTTTTATTATTGAAAAATAATAATATTCACAGGATACTGTGTGAGTTGAAAAATATATGAATCGAAATCATAATTCGCGCACATATCAAAAATCATATTCAATGTATACCATTCACATTAGAACAATTATAATATCTAATGTTTTTAAAAATAAAATAAATAAATGTAAAATAAAAAAACATAAGTTGAAAGTGAGAATTATAAAAATTATTGCCACAACTGGAAAACATGTTTTATTGAGATATCCCAAACAAATAATTCACACATATTACATCACATTGCATGAATAGTTATTATATATCAAAATAAATGACAACACTAAACAAGAAAGATCACATTATTTGGTGATTAAATTCAGAACAAAATTATTTCAAAACATTATAAAAAATCACCCATATGAATTCTTCACATGTGACCCTCTTTTTTACATATCATATGTAATTCTATTTTTCATAAGGTGGGGAATTGAAACACACGAAATAGTAAGCCCAAATTATCCATAATCATAGACATAACGTATATGAATCAAATATCATAAGTGAGCATAATATGGGTATATAGTGATAATAACCTAACCAATGTGATTAGATGTAACATAAGATAACCAAAACTAAAAAAAATATTATATATAATATGATTCATTTTATTTAGCTTTTCCATAATACAATTCATGAATCTTATGAACATAGGAAAATGAGTAAATAATCATAATCCATAATGAAATATCATTTGTTTGTCACATAACATTTCTATATGTCATATGAATGTGGAATATACATAATCATAAAAAATAATTTACTTTTTCAATGCACACTTTCATGACCAACATCACATAGTGGGCATAGTCCCTTAGTCGATTGGGATCATTCTTGACTCCCTTTATGAATTAATGGATTGTATTCACTCCTAAATCATTTATTATCAATGTCATGAGATTTATAGATTTAAATCATTAATTGGAGGTATATATAATTTCATTACAACACATAACATAAATATATATATATATATGGGTAATATATAAACATGAATACATTAATTATTTAACCATAGGATAATTATCACAGGGAAAGAAATTGGTTTCATGATAACTTCCCTAATAAATAATAGTAATACATCTAGAGTATGAAGATGGATAATATCATGAGATAATATCCCCAATTAATCATTATAAACATTAATAGATATTGAAATATACGAAAGTAGACATTTATACGTGAATTAAAGAATTTCCTAAAAAATTAAAAATATATATCATTTAATTTTGATAAATTTTATCATAAAAGAAAATAATTTATAAAAAATGTAAAAAAAATTACATTAGAAAATTCATAAAAACATTGAAAGGAATATATTTAAATAAAATTAAATAATTATAGGTCAAAATTTTCTCATGTGGAATATATTAAAAATTATTCTTTTATCGCATTTGATTATAAAATTCCACAAACTAAAAAAGAAACCTCCTTGAAAAGATTAAAAAGATATTACATTAATTATTATTTGAAATATGTAAATTAAAATATAAAATTAAATTAAATAATCATATAATTATATATTTTTACATCTATAAAATAAAAATAATAATTCAATTTTAGAGGATAAAAATTCTTGAATAAAATGAAGAGATAAATATTCTCACACTCATTATTGTGCTTTTAAGTGGATTTTTGATAAAATTGGAAGTGAATTGTTATGAAGGCATTTAAAAACCAAATAATAACCAATGCAAGTGGAAATATAGGGGTTATTAGTGAGAAATAAAAAATAAATATCTTGAATATAAATTTAATGTTAATAACCTCAATTTAAAAGTCATATAGTAAAATAATTCATTATCTTATACTTTTCACTTCATCAAATTTTTAATAACTCCTTATATAATAAATATAGGTTTATAATAATTTTAAATAAGAACCATATTAATATTTATTTTACTTATACCAATCATTAATAATTATTCATTACCCATATATGGAATACTTTATTTGAAAATAAATATATACGTATGAATTATTTAATTTTTAATGCATGCAATAGTTTGGTGATTTTATTCCTTACACCTTAATCATTGGTTATTCAGTGTTATAATTTTCATGATGATTTATGATGTTATATATAATTTTTTTTGAATTTTCATGGAAATTTTATGGAATTTATTTTTATTATTTTCGTGAAATTATTAAAAATATCATTTTTAGTGAATTTCAATTAAATAAAAATAGTTGATTTTTTTATTAATGTACTTAAATATATGACCATTAAATAATTATAAAAAATATAAAAATTAATCATTTTTAAAAATTAATATTTTTATTTATATTTTATTATTCAATCATGATGTAAACGTTATTCCATCATTCATATAGGTGGAAATCCAAACCTAAAGAAGAAGATGTTTTAACAATCTAATTATTAAGAACATGTCATTGTATAGTAATATTATAACTTTTAGATAAGATTAATTATTTGAAAATTATTTTATTAAAGACATTTATTCAAATATTGAGGATTTGGATAAAGAAGATAATGAATACGGAATACGGATCAGATAACACTTATGTTGAAGACTTGTATCTCTTTATAGAGATCCCCTTATAAATGAGGGATTTAAGAATTATTTCATTAATTAGATGACCCCAAACGTGTTGTAGGATTATTAGGTACCTAATTTAGGTTGGGGAGAAGTATAAAATTGATCAACATGGGTGTATTTAAAAATTTATAAGAAGGTTTCTCTCATAGATGAGTTTGCATGTCATTTTCATAAAAAAATACTTACAATATAAGGATATTATTGAAAATGGAATATCAAAAAATTTTGAAAATAATTGATAATGTATCAATTATGTTCTATAATTACCTATTATATCTATTTAAATACACTAATATTTTATATTTTATGAATTTCAAAATTATTTAAACTCGTTTAAATTATTTTATCCTTTACCGTGTTTCCAAAAATTTTCCATTGTTACATTTTTCATGTCAAAAAATTGAAAATGTTGTTTAATATGGATATTTGGATTCCAAAAATTAAAAATATTTTATAGTATTCAATATATAAAAGTTATAGAAATTGTGTTTAAAATAAAAAAATTGTCCTAAATAGAATACCGTTATGAAATATATATATTTAAGTCCAAAGTAATTATTTTTATACCATACCAAAAATAAACATTAGATTAATTTTTTTTAATATATATATATAAATAACATAATTCATTAATAAAATTATTTAACAGGTATCAATAAATATATTATTTAAAAATACCAAAAATAAAAAAAAATCATTTATAAATTTTCACATTAGAATTTTACCATATCATATTATATATCATCGATCCAATCAATATTATCAACCCATAGGTATTATAACATATAATAAAAAATCAAAAAATAATCTAAAAATAATATAAAATTATTACAAATAAATGTTCTTATAATAAAATTTTATTTTAATTTTCTTTCCTTCCCAAATTATTTCTTTATTTGTGAAGTATACTATATTTAATTTGTTATATACAATTACACATCTTTTATAAAGCTATTGGTTACAATTATATCCAATAATAATATATCTTATAATTATATATATCCCGCTGATATATGACCAACAACCATATATATACAGTCATATTTATAAGGGTGGTCTTGCATTCCTATATATAGTGATGGATGATTCAATAAAATTAATTAATTTATATTTATTATTTCTCAAAATTACTATTATATTTCAATTTTTTATGATTCCTTGCATATTTATAATTGGATTTATGTACATCAGTTAAAACCTCTACGATATGGATTTAATGTTCACAGTCTTTTTTACCTGTGTCTTATTCCACTTGTTGTTTTTTTATGATGATCCAAATTTGGTTATTATAATGTAATAATATTTATCTTGAATTATAATATTTTATATCAATAAAATATAAAAAATATTTTAGTTTATATTTATTACAATCTATAAAACACACAATATTTATTTAATGGGAAATACAAACTTAATTCATAAGGTGTCAGATTCAATCCCCTTTAAATGAAATATTCCTTTAAAATTTCATAACTATAATGAAAAGAAATTTGGTACTAATACTACATTGAATATTTTTTTTAATCTAAAATCCTCGAAATTATGATTCTTCCAAAGAATATTAAATTTGTAGGTGGTAATGACTCAATGTATTTTATCTCTATGATCCAGGATTTATATTAGTAGTTCCCCAAAAGAGAGAACATGTTCCAATTTTATAACCCCTGTGTTTAGTTTATATGATGGATAAGGTATTTACTTCCCTAATATTGATACATATATCACTTCAAGAGTGTGATGTAAATTTTTTTGGAAGTGAAAGATTATAATCTATCATCCCTACATGATTGAGGATTTTGAATGTATTTATTAATCAAGGGATCTACATTCAATTTCTTTATGAATCACATAAATCTATTTTATTATGACATTTGAGGGAATACCTTCTCATTTAAATGAAACTCCAAATATCACTGATGAATATCATTGTATCTCTTTTGTTGAGTTTTTTTACATTTAATGTTTCATTGAATATGTTTTTTTAAGGAAGATCCAATCCCAAAAGCTTATGATCACTTATTTCATCCCAATATATTGGAGTTCTACTATCACTATTAGAAAAAGTAGCTATTTCTAGAGAACAATAGCCCTGATAAGACGTTATAATGGTATTATATGGGAATATAGCCATGGTTATTAGAAACCCATGGATGTTTCTAGGCATATATTCAATTTTGATATTTCGCATGGCTATATGTAGTCATGGTTTTTTATATATCCATTTGCCAAAACTATCATGAATATATGTGGGCATATATCCACATTTAAATGTATCTTGTGGATATACATTTTCAATTTTTTGGATATATATATGGGGTAAATCTTCTTACGGTTATATGCATCTTAGTTCCTTGGATTTAGTTTCTCAGTGCAATGGGGTCCAATAAAAAACTACCCAAACATAATTTCCATCAGTATTAACTTTTTTTTTCATTGTATAAACATATTTTTACTTCATCCACACTCATTCCTATCTACTGTCTCCTTCATCACATGATCCCTCCTCTACCCCCTTTAACACATGTTTCCTCCTCCATTGGATTTATAAATCGAACTCCACTCCTTCAATAAGGGGGATCCTTCATGTGTGTTACATATAAACCCTCGTCATTATGTAGACCCTAACCCTTCTCATATAACTCCATCTAAATTAATCCATTCAAATATATTTCATCTTTCTCATAATTTTTTTTGATTCCTCCTTTAATTTTCTACGATTTATTAGATCATTACAATTGTCAAATAAATCGTAATAAATATTTCTTATGATTTAATTATATTTATATCTATTTCGAAGATGATATGTTTTGTTTGGATTTTGTGTATTATATACATTGGTTGTTTCCATATATTTAAGAGTGTTATGCTCAAAATATGGTATCATGATTTATGGGTAAAAATTTAATATATTCTCTATAATCATAAATAAATTCTTCATATATTTGATATTCTTATAGACTAGTAATCATCATTTACTAAATAGATTTCAGGTTTACAGTAATATATTATTAATTGTTTATGATATGGTTAAATCATTATTTCCAATGTCATTGTGGTTTTAAATTTTCATATATCTCTATTTAATTGTTCATCAAATGATGTATCCAGTTGTTCTTTTTAAAATGTTTTTGCACATTTCAATGATTATTTGTAGTAATAAAATTAATAGAAGAATTAATATTTGTATAATTGTTGCATAACATTAAAAGGATGAAAATTAAATATAATATTTATGAAAACAATGAATAAATAAATAATTTAGAGTATGAATTGAAAAATGGCTATAAATTAAAATTTAATAAATTATATAATCATGAAAAGGAAGAACATGAAAACATATTATCATAGTAAAAAAGTAATTAGGAAAATACGATAAAACTAGAAAGTAATTATTGTCATCTTTTTTAAAATTATAATATGTAATGTACTTATATGTAGAAAATGGATACATGGTTTTAAATAAAATAAATATTTTAAAAAATTAGTTTTAAAAATATGAGTTCAAAAAAAATGTATTTTTAATGACTCAAAATATTACATTAATAAACTTATTGGTGTTGAATAAAATCTTATTCACTAAAAATATATATAATTTTGATATAATAATAAAATTTATTAGTAAAAATAATAATAATTCATATTAATTCAAAAAAATTTGAGACATTGTCATATAACATTAATCAAAACTACTATGCTAATTAAAAAAGAGTCGTACAAGATGGGGGTATTGATGTTGTTTTCCACGGATCACGTTTTGAAGGATATTTATTATTTTTCAGAAGAGTTTAGTAAGGATATATTTCGTATTATATATTATTAATATATATATAAATATTATTTTCATTCTATTTATGGTATTTTTAATATTTTTTAATAAATAGTTTGTTGGTTATTAATTTTTATGTAATAATAAAATACCTATGACAATTATTATTTTTCCAAAATTTTTATTTTTAGTATGTTTATTTTTATCATAATGGATATAAGATAAATGTAAAACATTTATTTTATCCCTAAATATTATTAGAGGTATTTCCAGTTTTTAAAAATATTTATTCAATAATGATTTAGATAGTGGCCTAATTTGATGCACTTGATTTGATTATTTTGTAAAATGATGGCTCGCCATATAGGATGTGAGTTAATATATAACTAAAATTGGTTTAAAAAATATAATTTTTTATAACACAATATAGAAAAAGGATAAAAATATAATAAAATTGATTCATCTATGTCAAATGGGATGGAAAATTTATTCGATGGTTGGTTTCTATTTTTATACTAGGTCAACACATCTCATAAACCAATGTAAGGGGAAATGAATACATGAACAAAATTTTCATTTGATGACCTAAAAATTGATGTAGATAATGTTATATTATTGATGTAATATATGGATACAACATTATACTAGGAATTTGGAAATATGTTCAATAGTGATTTTTAAATTAGCTTACATTATGTGAATGAAATGTATGGATTTAAGAACACTATGTTTGACTATCTGTAAATCTAATTTCTGTGATATGTATTTTTTATCGATGAATTATTGTCCATGGATTTCAATATGATGATGAATAAGAAGTGTCATTGATTATTAATGAACTATGAGGAATAGAATAATGTTAAAAAAGAGATCACAACATACATTTCTAGAAATATTATGTGAATTAAGAGTACGAGACACATCATTCAAGGTCATTTATGTATTTAAGGAGATCCATAGTTAATTAGATTTATAATGAAAGTATTTATATTTCTATATGACCAATGATGTTTTGATGTTCCATTTTTATATATGAATATTGTGAACATGAACAACTGACAAAAATAAGTAATGTTGGTATGCCTGATAGGTCAAGAGACCTTGAGAGATTGACTCCATAAAGAAATTTTAATAGACAGAGTTGGTCATGTGACCTTTATAGAGTGCCAACATGAAGAATCATGGACATTAATACTAGGTCAAGTGATAGTGGGAAAACAAAGTAGGTGTAGTGGAAGAACAAGTTGAAGATAATAGATTCATATAATGAATATTGATATGTTCATCAATGATGGATATATCTCAGTTAGTATAATCATGATTATTATAAAACATATAAGGAGATGAATATAACTGTCTTAATCTTGGAGATGTTGAGTATGATGAAATTAATTGAAATATTAACCTTGAGGGTTCAATTTAATTTGTGATTCGAGAAAATGAATGGTCTTAATTAATGTATGAGTTTTTTCTCATCCATGAATTGATGGATGTTTCATGTTATTTTTACCAAGATGGATGTATCTTTTATTTTTTTCATGATCATGAAATTTTAAAAATGGTCCATAAAATATAGATTGTATTTTGTGGAATCAATAATGAAGAGAGTGTGATGTTTCTTCCACTATTAAAGAAGGATACAAGACTTCAATTATTTTAGAATCATTCATATGTGTTTTAATACAAGAGGCCTTGTATGTAATTTATATTATTATGAGAGTAGTTACTATTGAGTTTTTTATTATGATATGATTTCAGGGAAAATATTATTGTTCTATTCGATGACCATGAGAATCAAGAACCATTTTATTTTATTTACCAATAATATCGGTGATTCAAATAAATTATTTAGCAAGATGGTGAATATATAAATGATCTATATAGGAATGATAAGTAACTAGTTATATAACTATTTATTATTATATATATTTTAATGAATTAATGTAGAAATTGAGTTGTTAATGATCTGATACAAAAACATATAGAAATATTTTGATTTTATTAAAAAAGAATATATGGGGGCCAGAATCTTTGGTTATAATCAAATATTTTTTGATCTGAATTTAAGAATAAAAAGAATAGTTTCTTTTATATACATGGAATAACAAATTGAAGGAGAATAAAATATGTGTGAAGAATGATCTATGGTAGATTTTTCATGTGTGATAAGGAAAGAATAAGGGAATACGGTTTTTTTTATTCTAGGTTTCACAAATCTTAAAGAGTGTTCCAATTACTACAAGAGAAGAAGAACTGTGAGGTTATATTCTTGAATCTATCCACAAAAAGATGAATTCTATTCTACTTATATAAAGGGGTAGAAGTCTATAAAAATATATATATTTCAAAGATAAATAATGTCTCTTAATGTAAAACAAAAATATTTCATGTAACGTTATCTTTAATACCTTGTGCTACACGCGACACCTAGTTCGAGCACACAATGGCATATCAAACTATCCGTTTGAATAAAATATTATAAATAGTATCAACAAAAGTATTAAATGTATTTATTTGATTTTTAAAAATAGAATTTATTTTTTAATTTTTAATATAATAATTAGTTTATGTGGAAATATAGATATTTTTATAAAAAGTTTCAATTTTGATGAATAGTTAAAAATACTAAATTATAGATAAAAACCATCGTTTCATTTATATAATTATTTTAATTTTAATTTATTTTAATTTCAGAGTAGTTACATAATTCATATATTTTTCCAGTTTAGTTCATTTGAATCATTTATATAATAATTTTATATATAAAAATTCATTTTACTTGTTAACGTCTCTTTTACACGGCTTCTAGCCACATTTGCAGATTAAAATTAAAGGTAATTTTACCACTTCTATGAATTGAATTTCTAAAAATAGAAATACATGGTTGTTATCATTAGGAACAATATTTCTAATAGGATCAAAATAATTTTTGTTGAATATTAGATTTTTAATTTTATTTACCACTGTTAAAGGTAAATAGGGTAATTAAAGGTATAAATAAATATTAATAATACAAAATTTCTCCAAAACATGTCTTAATTTAGGTGAATAAGTATTTTTCAAAAAAAAATTAACATTAGGTATTAAATATGAACCTTTTTAAACCTTCTGTGTTATTTGAGAACATTTATTATATTTTATTTAATGAAGAGTTAAAAATGTAATATTTAAAATTTATTAATAAAATCATTTTTAATATATGATTATATAACTGATATGGTATACTATAAATATTATTTAGAAAGAAAAAATTTTCATTTACATAATTTTAATTTATTTATAATTTTTTTAAATAAATAAATAAATTAAATGGAGACACAATGATGACATAGTAATTGATTTACAAACAGTGGGAATTAATTAAATGATACTAAAAATATTAATATATATAATTTGACTTAATTAATGAAATAAACGAATTTTATAGATAATAGAAATTTAAATGAAATATTGGATGTATTGGTTCAAAGATATCATATTTGATTGATATTTTTAAAAATGAAAATATTTACTAGTATCAAAATTGACATAAATGGTAATTTAAAAAAAATCATTAAATTTTATCAAATTTATTTAAATATAAAATTATTTCAAATAACAATTTTATTTTTAAATAATAATAATTACAAATTTTTAATAATTTAATAGACACTTTTGGTTGAAAAATAAATAAATAGAACTAAAATTAAAGAATATGAGAAAGTGTCACACTATAATTTCTTATATGTTATATAATTTTATTTTAGAGATAAAATAGAGATAATTTAGATAATTAATAGAATATGGAAGGATAATAGGAATATATACAATATAGTAATTTAATTATAATTTTTATGGACTATTTATTTAGCATAAATAATGACGCAATAGTGAATAAGAAATTATTTTTTTAATAGAAATATAAAGTAAATGATATTAAAAATATATAAATAAATACAATTTTACAAATTTAAGTCACCAAAAGAATTTAAATGGTTAATATGGCGTCTTATTAGTGTATTTAATGGATTTATTAAGAATTATAATTCTATTGGTATTATTTAAATCTCAATGAAATGAATACTGTCAAAATTGATACTATTGATATTTTATAAAAATAACATTTTATTATATTATTTAGAACCCGTTAAAAAATAAAAAATTTAATGCTGATAATTAAATGTTTTAATAGTTCCTGAGGATTCCATTTATAGGAAATTTACTCAATATAAATAAAATTTAGAGTCTCTTAATATTTATAATTTCGGTTCCACAATTAAAATTAAAATACATTACATTAGTGTAAACCGAAAAGACTAGGATTGAAATAAAATAAATAAATGTGCAATTTTTTTTGAAATATATTATTTAAAAACATGCTCATATTATATTCTAAATAACTCTATTTATATCTTTTGGAGTTAAAAATTAATTTATTTTAGTTTACTATTTTATTATTTTCTTAATGTACCCCCCTCTATTATAAAATGGAACGTATCCTTATCATTGATTCAAAAATATAAAGAACATTATCTATGAAAAAACCAAAGCATTTTATCTATAAAATTCCCTCACCTCATCTTAGATATAACTGTTTTGGCAGAAGACCAACCTAATGAGTCCCTTTCTGAAAATCAAAATGAGACACTCAGAAAGAGGTAATGGTTTTACGAATTCATTTCAATTTAATTTATTATTCTACTTATTCATTCTATGTTTTTTCATACCAATGTAATAAATCTGGTATCAAACATTCAAACTTATGTTATAATGATAAGTGGACAACCACATTATTCTTTTATCCATCGTATGAAAAACAATATCACCATGTGTATGTGAGTATGGATTATCGTCTCCACATCATGGTGTGCACTATTTTTCATCAATAAATTATAACGATGTGTAGAATGATCAATATACAGGTTATAAATAATAAATTTGAAATAGAATTGTTTCTCTGTAATTCATATTCCCTCAAATTCCTTACCCTTACCATTACATAATGATATTATCTCTCA
This sequence comes from Viscum album, assembly GCA_963277665.1. Lineage (NCBI taxonomy): Eukaryota > Viridiplantae > Streptophyta > Magnoliopsida > Santalales > Viscaceae > Viscum > Viscum album. The sequence continues at coordinate 1,051,558,744 of OY728127.1, read as the reverse complement.
TGCGTACCTATGGCTTACCATCTATGTGACATGATTAGATTATTCCACCATTAGAACCACTTCAGAATGATTTTAAAAATGAATATGATGAATAAATATAAAATTAATGGAATAATAATTCTAATGGAATTATATATATATATATATATCATTTTTTTACTTCTATTCAATATGAAATGAAAACAGAAACAACGTTAATGTGTATGTATGACCTACCGTCTCCAAGAATGTTGTATTGTTTTCATTTATTTATCTACTATACATATGTATATACTGAATACATATGATATATAAATCATTTAATACATTATTTAATTATATAAATCCTTATATAATTAATAATATCAAGAATATCATGTCAAAACACGAATGTTAAACTGAGCATTTATCACTCAAAATGTTTCATTAAGTTCAAAATTATTAATAAATGTGTAATATAAAATCAAAAAAGAATCATATATGATTCAATAAATGTTATTATTATTATAATAGATGTTAATACTATTTTTAATACCATTATACAGGAGTTTAGGACATGTATGGATAGTATCGGACCTAAGAAAAGGGATATCCTAACTCAATTACCATTCATTGAGTTAAACATATATGTCCTTGGTTATATTCATCCAAGAGTATGCTTTATTGGCCAATTAATTTTTTATACTAAAAATCCATTAGTATTGGGTGGATATTAATTTTTCATACCTAATTATTTATTTATCCTCACTCTGATGGTATGACCATTGTTAGAGAATTCCGTCTCACTTTTAATTTTCGAGAGATATCAGCCAAGTTCACCACCTGTTTCTTGGGTGTGGTGTATGTATTACCCATATTATAATATATGTTATGAATACATTAATCTTAATGGTATTAAACTATTCATTTGGATATTTGTTTATTTTTATTTAAGTGATCAATGAGGTATGGGACGCTTTGAATGTTTAATTAATTAATCCTTTCTACATTTCAATATACTTAATATCATTATAAATAACTATTTATACGTATATAAAATGACTATAAACAAAATTTTATGTATATTCTTATGTTAATTCAAATGTTTTAAAAAATGAATATTTTAAGGGTTTATGTTTTGTAATATTTATCTATAATATTGTTTTAAATTATTTAATGATTTATTCTTCCAAATAATTCTCATTAATGTCTATGCCTTTATAATAGATATTGGGATTAATTTAAAATGACATGAATGTTTTAAAATGATAATATATTTAAATATTTTTAATGTTGTATTAGAATCATTTATTGTAAAATATCTTTTTAAATGTTATCTTTTATAATTATGCGTATTTTGAATAAATGATTTCAATGAATAATCAATATTTGTCTCATGATATTTATAATGATTTTAAAAGTGTATTTTTATCTATGACAACATCCTTTGTTGGATATTATGCTTAATTTTGGTTTAATAATTATGATACAATATTCTTTATTTAATTAAAGGTCTTATGATATTTTTGACTATAGATGTGATATTTTGATGTCATTCAGAGTTTATGGTTAAAGTATTAACATTTCGTATGATAGTTTTAATATGAATGTTTATGATGGTTAGGTTTCACCATTCTCATATATGGAATTCATTGAACTTAGTAAGTGAATTTTTGGGGAAAATATAATGAAATCCCTATGGGTTCGCGATTGGATAATGAAAGTCCTACAGGTTGGGGAACGATTAATGAGAAAATCTCAATGCATTAATAGCTCTCATGTGAAAAACTAGATCTTATTTTTACTCATTTATGTATGGTCTTGGGAAGAGGCCTTAATGAAATGTTTATGATGTCTATAATTATGCATTCCCTCAATGTGAGATTAGTTATTGATATTACATGTGATTATTTGACTAGTAGAGTATCCAATTGTATGTTTAAATGGAATTATTTGATGTATTTATTCCATATTATACAGAAGATTATGATTTAAATTACATTTTATCTGTTTTATACCTTCACATAAAAGCTTTTGATTATTTATGATAGCATCCACTATATTTTCTATACTTAAAGATCATCTAAGCTCACACTGTTCTAATGATTCATTTTCCCATAATTTTACAAATTGTTTTATGATTTTTATAGAAGGTTAAGGTTGTAGAATATTGGTGTTCTCAAATAATTAACTAAATTTAATATTATTTTATGAATTTTAATGAACGGTTCAGGTATGTAATCTATTTTTTATGATTGGAAAACCAATATTTTCTTTGGGATTTTATTCCCTAGATCCATTCCAATATATTCAAATAATGCACCGGCTCTAGGCTTTTGGGGTCGGTGAGTTACACTAGAATCATTCTAATAGAAATAGAATAACATGAATAAAGTTGTGTACACATTTTTACCTGAAAGTCTAGAAAAATATATATTTCATACATAATGTCTTACAATTAAGAATTATAAATGAAGTATGAGAATTACATAGTGGAACAATGACATTAAATAGAAGTCACAATTGTGGTATGAATATTTTAGTTTGAAAAATAAATTGAAGATGTTTCCCACCTTCTACAATTCTAGTATAAAGAACCAACAACAAGATGTAGCTGCACTATTTTATCATCTATATAAGGAACTATTATTGTTTTATATTCCCCATAATATGGTTTATGTAACTAAACATCGATCCTCTATTGTATTTATAATAAAAAACAATAATTTTTATCTATTTATAGTTTGTAATCAATGTATTAGTCACCACCATAAATTGTAAGGAATATCTACTCAAATTGAGTAGTGAAACATTTAAAATCATCATGTTTCATCCATACATTATTTCATCTACATCCATAATAAAAATAACATAGAAAAAATGTGTCAATATCCTATCATGACTTATATGTGTAGTGGTAAAAAGGATAAATTGAATAAAAATTCCCCAACAATGATTCACTATAAATATAAGAACATTAATATAAAAAATTCTCCATAGAAACAATAAATTCCTGGTAAAGAATTGTTGTTACAAAAAACCACAATACTTTTATATATTCTAGAACAATATAAAATATTTCATGACTTATTTAGAATACTATTAATAGTGATAGTCATTATATAGTTATCATTAGAATTATTATATAATAGTTGTTATTGTAACATCTAATTGAAACAAACAGAAGATGTGAAAGCCTTGACAAGTAGGATCATACCCTACGAATCTCTTTTATTGGAACTTCAAAGGGACATGAAATCACTAGGAATTTTCCATCACAATCCCAACTGAATTATTCAACTGAAACATGAATGAAACTATTTATATGGAAAGCTTAATCTTATAAAGATCATGACCCAAGCCGTGTAGTCAAAACAACCCCAGGAAAGCACCACCATCCCACACCTTACACTTAAGGTATACACTGGTGTAACAAGTGGCTATGAATATAGAAAACAAGTATTATGAACTTTTATATTTTCATAATAAGAAAATAATAATTATATTTATCCCATTTAATTATTATTTGATATAAGAATTATACATGAGTTCATGAAAATTATATTTCTATATGAGGAAACCAAAATATATTATCAGAAAATATTACATTTTAATGTAAAAAATCGTTCAGATAAATTAAAAAATTTAAAAAAAAATTTAAAATTCATATAATTACATTATTAAATAATAATTTTTCTATATTTATTACAATAAAATTTAATTAATCCCAATTTAATTTTTATTCATCATAGAAAGATGTTAGCATCACAAACACATGTATTTTATAGAAAATAATGATATTTATTTAAAATTTTAAATTCTCATATTTAGATAATTATTATGATAAAATAAATATTATTTCATAAAACATCTTGTAAAATTTATAAAATATTTCATTTTACGTAATTGTTTTATATAGATGATTATTTGGGTAAAAGTAAATACTGTGTTAATATATGGTAGACATTATAGTTTCATGATAACAGAAAATAGAGATAAAAATTTTATAAAAGTAATAAAAGGCCAAATATTTATTTACCCTTTAAAATAATATTTTTTAATGTTATTGAATGAATTATGTAAACCATTCGTTAATCCTACAAAACCTATAATATATTATAATGTTTTAATGTCAATTATTTATGAACCTGACTCACATAAACATCCCCAATGGTATTATTTTAATATTTTATATTGATGTACATATATTGAATTGAAAACCACTCCAAGTTGGTAGAAACCATTGAAAAAGACGATAGTGAGGTTTTTGGTTTTTACTATTATATTATATAGATTACAAAACCTATGATTAGAAGTTTGCAATGAATTCCCCTCGATTTTTCTACAAAAACCAACCCAAAAACCCACTTTTATTTACCATAAAACCATTTATCGTGAAATTTTTCTCCCTATCCCTCTCCAATTACCTCATAATATGTTCCCATGAACATAATAATATGCTCTTTGTATTTTATACACACATTCTCATGGTAAGGGGATTCTCTTCATCCACATTATTCACGTACATTTTCTGTATTGTTCCATTTTTTGTCTGATTTCTCGTATTGTAATATGTTTTTTAACCTTCCATGAAGTATAAATTACACTCCTTTTGATGCTGAAAATATATATTTTTTCTATGTCAATCATTTGTATTTTGTATACCCATCCCCATATCCACTAAATAGTATTCCCTTATATATACCTATTCGTTATTGAATTGTAACACTAATTTATGTAACCCACACTCCTAAAACATGGGAACAAAATTGATCATATACATATTTAATTTGTATGATCTATGTGGCATGAAAACGAATTGACATGTTATGAATGTAATGGGTGGGACTATGATTATATAGCCCTCCAATACATTGGGTAATGTTTTTATCTCATGTGATAACTTGTTTTTTGTGAGAATGATTATCCTATGAACAAAATGTTATGATACCTCATCAATTATCATTGACTTATGATTATAATGTAATTTTTTTTGTAATTTTTTCAAGTTAATCGTTTTCCAAATATTATCATCTTATATAATGCTTCATTGTTCATACTTATGGTTTTCACTCTTATTTTTTCACCATTTTATAGATCTTAAATTACATGCATTACATTTATCTTATTATAATTTGATTATTCTTTTATTGGGTTTTATATCTCACCCATATCTTATGTACATCCCATGGTTATCTCATGCAGTATTACAATATCGATGGAATATAATGACATGATTTGGATTTTTTAAATAATATTTCATTATATTATGAATTTTTTTTCCAATTTTACATGTTTTCATATGATTTAATACATTATTCTAGTGTCTTAATAATTCTAATGTAATGAGATTCTATATTTCACTATTATTAATTTATTCCATAATCCATTATGTACAACCATTGTGATGCCAAAATTATCCTTTTATTTTCCATTCCAAAATATTATTTTCTCCATACCCATCACCATTTCCAATAAATATTATCCAACAATGTTTACCATTACATAATTTGTTGGGCACTCCCATATATGTATTCAACACTATATAGTACTAGGATTAAATGTGATGAATGTATTCTTTCAAACCAATTTGTAACATCAAAAGAGATGGCCCATTTACTATTATAAGGCCCCAGCCTTAAACCTTACTTAATCTTGTGTTATTACAAGATTACACATTGAGGATCTTTTCAGGTATAGAGTTTTATGGAATTAGGTCATAAAACATGCATTACATTCCACATTTAAACAATGTGGTTACATAAAGATAGTATTCATTTTATCCCATCAACAGAAAAATATTTAAAATAAAACATGGATTCATTCTTGACACTTCCTTGACACTATCATCATATCATGTATCTTTCCCTTGACATGTGAAAAACATTTCAAAAAACATGGGATGATAATAAAAATCTCAGTAAGGGTTATAAAAATATATGGAAAGGAAACATGAGTTCATATATACAAATGAATGAAATCGTACTTTATCCATAAAACATAGGCACATTAACATACGTCATAAAATCATGAATAAATCATAGAAATCATAAGACATAAAAGGTAACTTGAGGCATTCATAACATTCTTACATAGGGAGTAACCCTCTTGGTTACGTTTGGAATACCCACCATAGTATATTCCCTAAATCTCTTTGGAGAAACCATAATGTTTCACTCCTTCGCGTTACCCAATGCATTGGAGAGCTATAGCAAGCTGACCCGCCCTTAGTTTATCACGGAACCACCTGTCTTCATAACAATTCCCAAGAACCATAACATAATCGTATCACATAAAACATGCATAAAGGAAACATAACATTTCCACCTTTCAATCACAAGATATCGATACAACACATTGATATAAAAACATTATGAAAACCACTTTCAGTACCAAAATAAATGAAATGTAAAACATGGTATTTATTTTTCTTTTTAAAAGAAGGTATGGTTTATAGAAGAAGCTGGAACTCAAATAATGGTCATGGCGGTGAAGAAGTCGGTGTCGCCGCATACGTACGACAAAAAAAATTCCCTTTTGTCGTTTAGTAAAAAAATTCTTATAAAAAAGATTGCTTTTGGATAAACGTAAAAGTCAAAGGGGTTTATACACCGTATAAAAGAAGGTTGGGTACAAATCAAAATATGACTCAATGAATGGAGATTGAGACGAAGACCCTTACAAAGACGGTATCCTTGGTTTAAGGATAAATCAATTACATAATTATGTGTGACAAATGAATACACCAAATATAAGTGGATATTAAGTGTAAAACAATCAGAGTTTATTCACACATATTCATAGAATGACATATTCACGGAGTACAAGTTTATCCCAATGAATCAAATTTTCGCTATGTAGTTCCCTTGCAAAAATTTGACAGCCTAACGGCATCACAACAAAATTCAGAAAATCAGTTAATGAGAGATAAAAAGGGTATCTCATCACATAAACATAAAATTTAAATCAATAAGGATATATAAGAACATATCCCAACATAATAGTATGTGAATTAAATGGCATAACAAGGTAAGTCTTTTAAAAATAGGAGGGTGAAAGGTTCCTTTACCGACATTGGTATCTTTCGAAACATACACCCCGTGAAAGAGGGACAATACAACATTGATTTAAATACTCATAAATGAATTAATATTACACAATGTGTAAAATAATGTCCAGTACATACACCACTCAAAGGAAATTGTGGCAAATGTATCATAAATATCACGGGAATAAAAGCGAGCTGAAAAATCTCTTACGAAAACTCGGCAGCCTAACGGTGCCACTTAAAACATCCAAAAAGGATTGATGAGATCAAATAGGGTCTCTAATAATATTAACATAATGTTTACAGAAATATTAATATAAAATAACATCCCCCAACATAACAAATAGGAGCTTAAAAGAAGTGACATAAAGGAGAGTACTTAAAATGAAAGAGAGAGGTTAGATCTCTTACGAAACTTTGGCATCCTAACGGCGCCACTCAAAACATCCAAAATGGATTGATGAGAGAGAATATGATCTCTCATCATATGAACAATAAATCTACATTAAGAGTAATATAAAATAACATCCCAATAACAAGAAAGATGAGCTTTATAAGCAATGACATAAAAAAGTGTACTTAAAAAGAATGAGAGGAGTAGGCTCCCTTACCTCAAGTCCAACTTGTCTTGTTCGTTTATTTACATTCCTGAATAATAAACATTATTCAATTTATAATTGCTTAAAAACCTCCTAAAAATATTATTATTTAGTTCATATCACATATTTTAAAGTTATAATAATCGGTTAATAATATGAGTTCATATCAGACGTTTTTGTCGATGTTTGGTACATGAGTCAAAAATTGAACTTGTTGGAAAAACAATTTCCATGTAGTTATAGGTACATCATATCCAGAATAGTATTGATGTTATAAATATCATATATATCCTGTATATATTAATTTTATATTATTCCATATCATTTGGAGATAATAATTAAAAGCACCGTTCATGGAGACGGTCGGCCGTACGTACGCATGAACGCTACATTCATTTTTTGTCATATTAATGGAATTAAAACAAAATGAGATATATATATATATGTTATAATTCCAGAATTATATCCATCATTTAGATGTAATATATTACATATATATCCATGATATATATGTACATATAATTGTACATAACATTTTGAGATAAGAAACTAAATGTAGCATTCATGGAGACGGTAAGACGTACATACGCATGAACGCTACTTCCATTTCTATTTCATATTTAATGGAATTAAAAAATAATGATACATTATAGTATTTTTATTCCAGTATGTAATCATATATAATATCATTAAATATATCCTTTATACATACCACATATGGTATTAATGAATCAAATCACTTTGAGGGGGCGGTAGTCCGGACTTCCTTAAATGAAGATATCGCATTTACCCAAAATGGAAACAATAAAAGTATGACATAAATGAAAAATACAGAAGCTTAAGTAAAAAAATAAAAATATTATATATCATATATAAATATAGTGTCATATTAATGGCCCCCTTTGATGGAGTTAGAATAATGTTGAACAATCATCGTTTCGTGAGGCAGAAATTCACCATCCACCGAAACAATATGTTCTTTAACCATTAGATGTAGGTGTGTGTAATTTTAGCTCGAGTACTTATTTTAAAAACATCCTAGTATATTTAAGATACTGGATTTGTTAGAAAATAAATGAACAAAAAGATTTTAGGGTGTTTTAGAAACAAAATAAAACAAAAGGACACAAGTGAAGACATTACCTAAAAATCAGGTAACTCCATTTGGTTTGAGCTCAAAGGCTTCCTTGGAATGACTTCTGCCCAAAGTGAGGCTTCAAGGAGTTAGATAGAGATGTGGAGAGACAAAATGAGCAGGGAATGGCCGATCCAAAGGCATTGGAAGTGTGGGTAAGGAGGTAGAGGTGGGGGCCTTTTATAAGAGGAGAGGAGGGGCACTCTTGGAAAGTAAAGAAATGTAACTTTATTTTAGAATGAGTCTCTGATTTTAATGGTCCCACATTGATTTGTTTCTAGTATAAGGTGATAAGGGTTAGAAATCCCCCATCCAATAGGTTTTGAACATATTTAGGTCTTATATTTTACAATATCTTTTCATTTTATTTAAATCGTTAAATAATGAGGTCATCGCTGCATTATCATGATGTCATAAATAATGTAATTTATTTAATGTCTAAAAATTATAAAAAAAATTACTATTATTCAGGAAATATTTTTATCTTTCCAATTAATATTTATAGTCAAAAAGTTTACTTGTATTACCGCATGTAAAATTTTTTTTAGTGAAACATATCATGTTTGTGTCATTTTTACTTTAACATTAAAAAAAGTAGTTATGTCATTTTCCAACCAAAGTGGCTCCATGGGGTCCCCAAGTTGACACATGGATTTTCATGGTCGTCCATGACACATCCAATGTGTGTAAGACATGTGTCTAGGTCATTTCAGTTATTAAAACATTATTCTTACCTTAAACTACACTAATTACCTCTAATCGTGATTAAAAAACTAATAAGTTACTATTCACCAAAAATTTATTCTAATCCCATTGATGCAAATTTTACTTCTTAATGACAACCATGTATGTCGGATTTTTGAAATTAAAAACACAATGATTGGAAAATTTCATTTAAATGGAAAAATCAGTTTTTATAAGTACCACTTAGTGGTTTCACTATTCATAAAAAATTAATGTTTTTCAGAAAATTACCAAAAATTCACCTTAATCTATATTTGATATTCTGAATTCAAAAATGATGTCTATTTTACAAAATTCAAAACATATATGTTTCATTAATTATTTTAATAATTAATTCCCACTGTCAAAACAAATAGCTTGTTTTTATGAAACAAAATGTATAAAAAGATTAACACTAGTTTAAGTATGATTTCAAAGTGAAATTAATTCCAAAGAAAAATATTGGATTAAATGGTAAAAATATTTTATAATTTCACTTTAAAACCAATTCAAAAGATAATCAGATCATATAAATAAAATATATTAAAAATAGTTTTTGAATTAAAATACATCATTTCTCACTATTCATTAAAAATTGAACTTTTTCAGAAAAATACGAAAAATTTACACAAAGTAAATTTTGACTTCCCGATTCTAAAGAAGAATTTTCTTTTTTCAAATATAACACATAAAATTTTCAAAAAGTGTATTTAAAAGAGTTTTTCCATCAAAAGGCGGTTAATCGACCTTTTAAAGAATATTGGAATGTTTACGCTTAAAATTGGATTCATTCACATTTTTAATCCTATAACATTTATTATCAAGATTAAAAATATTTGACAAACATATATAATCATTTTTTAGTTAGTTATGTTCATTCCCTCCATTACCATGGCTAGGAATTAACTACTATTTAAAATAATATTATTTTATTATTAGTGCAATGCAAGATTCCCAAGAAACTCATTGTTGCATATTGGATACGCCATCATGCATAGCATCCCAATTAAAGTAATATTAATGTTTTATTCACAAATATTGATAAATATGAAAATTTCATATTCTTTATTTACCTTGGGTGTTACATCCTACCCCCCTTTTGGGAATTGCATCGTCGCAATTTTTAAAATTGGGCTTGGAAACATCATTGAAACCCCAAATCGGAACAATAGTCACTAAAACAATCACTTTAAAATAAATAAAGATAAGTAAAAAGGTCACCTGAGTTAACCCATACTAGGATTCCAAGTTTGAAAATATGGACATGGAGGAAAAAAACAAAGGGTCATGTTCTGATGGAGAATGATAGTAAACATGTCTAGGAGAAAGTTAACCATAATAAAATCACAAACTTGTGATGGGTTAAACGGTATTCAATTCCCCAGTAGGAAAAGTTAATAGACAACATTTTTGTTTTAAGTTACTCTTCATTGAGAAATTTATTTTTGATCTTAAGGAAACATACTTACTTATCATGTTGACTTTTATCTTTTACTGGATTTCATACACAAACTCATACTTTCCCCAAAAGACGAGTATTTAGGAAGACTTGTTCACATTAAGAGTACTATAATCAACTTCTAGATGATCATCTAATCCACAAAAGAGAACTATATACTTCCCATGTCTTTTGACTTTAACAAAAACCAAAACAAAAAAGTTTAGTACAAGATCAGATAATCCAGAAAAGGATAACCCTTTATAAAAAGAAAATCTATTCATAATCTCAAAAATTTGTCTAACAAAACCCAAAGTTCAACGAGGTCCATCCGATAAACAATTTGTCCATAAAATTATTCAAAGTAAACCAAACTAAGATTGAAACCCAAATATTTGAAGGATTTAGTCACATAGATTTCCATGGTAAATCGTAACATTTATCTCCAAACAACATCAGTCGCTCTTAATGTCTTGTATTGAAAAGTAATTAACCTAATCACATATCATCCATGATAATTAAATAAATTTCCAAATATAACCCAAAATCAAGTTACTCTTAATTCATAAAATCATCTAACTAAAAAGAATCAGTAAAACTAACCAGGTACTTCATGTAGTCCAGTGGTAGGTGATAAATTCCTATCGCACTTTGGTTCTGGGTTCGATTCCCGCAGCTTTGTCCGACGGGACGGGTTATCACGTGGTCTGCATGTGGTCCTTTTTATAAAACTCCAAAAATAACCCTAACATGTTTTAACCTCAATAGTTTCCTTATACCTCTCATTTTCTTCCAAATTCGTTATTATCTCAACATCTTAATTCTTGAAGTCTTATTTCACCACCATAAGATAAAATAAAACCATTCCAAAAATGAATAACATCATACCTTGATCATGGCGTCCACTCGGTTTCATCATCATCTTGCTCACGTAGGTAAAAGTCACATGCATTACAACAATGATTTAGAGATCTTTCAAAATCATTTGCTTCCTCCATCCAAATACACCTTGTACAACATGGGTCATATGGGTGTTCACAGAAAAACAGTTTTGGAAAATAATCATGTATGACATATAATTCCAAAACATCTGATAAAACATGATTTCTATAATATAGTCTGACAGAATTTGAGTTGAAAATTTCTATTATTGGTCCTTTTAAAATACCATAAGTATGTGATAAGAGACTATATTTTAAAATCAAATATAAATAGGTTGCGCAATGGTCACCATCCTCAGTACCATTTTTAAAATGATAATATGCTTCAAATTCTTGTGATAAGGTAAAATATTTGAAAATACCATGATAATATTTACCTTTATTGAAAATATGAGAATATTGTGAAAATATTATTTTTCTAAAAACAACCCATGATCCACAATGATAATGAGGTATAGTGGTGGTGTTTGATATCTCAAACAACTACATGCAAGTGAGTTCTATGCTAGAAAAAGTTTCACAATCATCCGAACATGACTTTGCAATAATTCTTATAAGAATGTCATCAGGAAGAGATAGGAATGTTGTTGAGATCCTTCTCCATCCATTCTTAACTGCCTTTACTTGACCTAAAAAAAGTTATAAAATAAGGATTTAACTGAAATAATAGATATAGGGACTAATCATGTGTCTATCAAAAACTCCTAATCCCTAAAGTTGTCTAAACCGACCTTTGATAGCAACTATAAGGCCCCAGCCTTACAAATTACATAATCTTGTGTTATTACAAGATTACACATTGACGATATTTTCAGGTTTAAAGTTTTATAGAATTAGATCATAAAACATGCATTACATTCCACATTTAAACAAAGTGGTTGCATAAAGATAGTATTCATTTTTTCCCATCAATAGAAATATATTTAAAATAAAACATGGATTCTTTCTTGACACTATCATCATATTATGTACCGTTCCCTTGACCTGTGAAAAAAATTTCAAAAAACATGGGATGTGCATTAAAAGCTCAGTAAGTGTAAAAAAAATATTGAAAGGAAACATGAGTTCATATATACATATGAATGAAATCATACATTACCAATAAAACATAGTCACCTTAACATACCTCATCAAATCATGAATAAATCATAGAAATAATAAGACATAAAAGGTAACTTTAGGCATTCATAACATTCTTACGTAGGGAGTAACCCTCTTGGTTATGTTTGGAATACCCACCATAGTATATTCCCGAAATATCTTAGGAGAAACCTTAATGTTTCACTCCTTCATGTTACCCAATGCATTGGAGAGATATATCAGACTCACCCTCCCTTAGTTTATCATGGATACAACCGTCTTCATAACAATTCCCAAGAACCATAACATAATCATATCACATAAAACATGCATAAAGGAAACATAACATTTACACCTTTCAATCACAAGATATCAACACAACACATTGATATAAAAACATTCTGAAAACCAATTTCAATACGGAAATAAATGAAATGTCAAACATGGTATTTATTTTTCTTTTAAAAAGAAGGAATGGATTGTAGAGGAAGCTGAAACTCAAATAATGGTCACGGCGGTGAAGAAGCCATTGTCGCCGCATACGTACGAAAAAAAAATTCCCTTTTTTCGTTTAGTAAAATGATTTGTATAAAAAAGATTCCTTTTTGGATAAATGTAAAAGTCAGTGGGGTTTATACACCGTATAATAGAAGGTTGCGTATAAAACAAAATATGCCTTAATGAATGGAGATTGAGAAGAAGACCCTTACAAAGATGGTATACTTGGATTAAGGATAAATCAATTACATAATTATGTGTGACATACTAATACACCAAATATAAGTGGATATTAAGTGTAAAACAATCATATGTTATTCCCACATATTCATAGAATGAAATATTCAAGGAGTACAAGTTTATCCTAAAGAATCAAATTTGGTTTAAGAAGTTCCCTTGAAAAAATTTCACAGCCCAACGGCGTCACAACAAAATTCAGAAAATGAGTTGATGAGAGATAAAAAGGGTATCTCATCACATGAATATAAAATTTAAATCAATAAGGATATAGAAGAACATATCCCAACATAATAGTATGTGAATTAAAATACATAACAAAAGAATTCTTTTAAAAATAGGAGGGTGAAAGGTTCCCTTACCGACATGGGTATCTTTCGAAACATACACCCCGTAAAAGAGGGAAAATAAAACATTAATGTAAATAATAATAAATGAAAGAATATTACACAATGAGTAAAACAATGGGCATTACATACACCATTAAAAGGAAATTGTGGCAAATGTAGCATAAATCTAACGATAATAAAAGTGAGATGAAAAATCCCTTACGAAAACTCGGCAGCCTAACGATGCCACTTAAAACATCCAAAATGGTTTGATGAGATCAAATAGGTTATCTCATCATATTAACATAATGTTTACAGAAATAGTAATATAAAATAACATCCCCCAACATAATAAAGAGGATCTTAAAATAAGTGACATAAAGGAGAGTACATAAAAAGAAAGAGAGAGGTTAGATCTCTTACGAAAATTTGGCAGCCTAACGGCGCCACTCAAAACTTCCAAAAAGGATTAATGAGAGAGAATAGGGTCTCTAATATTATGAAAAATAAAAATTACAGTAATATTAATATAAAAGAACATCCCAATAACAAGAAAGATGAGCTTTAAAAGGATTGACATAAAAGAGTGTACTTAAAAAGAAAGAGAGGAGTAGGATCCCTTACCTCAAGTCCAACTTGTCTTGTTTGTTTCATAATATTCCTGAATAATAAACATTGGTCAATTTATAATTGACTAAGGACCTACTATAAATATTATTATTCAGTTAATATCACATATTTTAATGTTATAATAATTGGTTAATAATATGAGTTCATATCAGACATTTTTGTCGATGTTTGGTACATGTGTCAAAAATTGAACTTGTTAGAAACTAATCTTCCATGTACTTATAGTTACATCATATCCAGAATAGTATTTATGTTTTAAATATCATATATAACCAGTATATATTCCTTTTATAATATTCCATAGAATTTGGGGATAATAATTAAAAGCATCATTCATGGAGACGGTAGGTCGTACGTACGCATTAACGCTACTTTTATTTTTTTCATATTAATGGAATTAAAACAAAATGAGAGATATATATATATGTTATAATTCCAGAATGATATCCATAATTTATATGTAATATATTACATATATATCCATTATATATATGTACTTAAAATTGTACATAACATTTTGAGATAAGAAACGAAATGTACCGTTCATGGAGACGATAAGTCGTACGTACGCATGAACACTACTTCCATTTCTATTTCATATTTAATGGAATTAAAACATAAGGATACATAATAGTATTTTAATAACAGTATGGTATCATATATAATATCATTAAATATATCCTTTATATGTACCACATATGGTATTAACAAATCAAATCACTTTGAGGGGGCGGTAGTCCGCACTTCCTTAAATAAAGATATCATGTTTACCCATAATAGAAACCATAATGGTATGGCATACATGAAAAATAAAGAAGTTTAAGTAAAACATAAACATATTATATATCATATATAAATATAGTGTCACCTTAATGGCCACCTTTGAAGGTGTTTGAAGAATGTTGATCAATCATCGTTTCGTGAGGCAGAAATTCGCCATCTACAGAAATAGTATGTTCTTTAACCATTAGATGTAGGTGTGTGTAAGTGAAGATCTAATCCATATTATAAAAACATCCTAGTATATTGAAGATACTATATTTGTTACAAGATAAATGAATAAAAATAGTTTAGGGGGTTGGAGAAACAAAATAATACAAAAGGACACAAGTGAAAACATTACCTTAAAATCGGGTAACTCCCTTTGGTTTGAGATCAATGGCTTCATTTGGAAGACTTCTGCCCAATGTGAGGCTTCAAGGAGTTAGAGAGGGGTGTGGAGAGACAAAATGGGCAGGGTTTGTCCGATCCAAAGGCTTTGGATGTGTGGGTAAGGAGGTAGAGGTGGGGGCCTTTTATAATAGGAGAGGAGGGGCACTCTTGGAAAGTAAAGAAATGTTACTTTATTTAGAATGCATTTCAGATTTTAATGGTCCCACATTGATGTTTTTCTAGGATAAGGTGATAAGGGTTCTAAATACACCCATACAATAGGTTTTTGACATGTGTATGTCTTATATTTTACAATATCTTTACATTTTATTTAAAACGTTAAATAATGTGGTCATCGCTACATCATCATGATGTCATATATAATTTACCTTATGTAATGTCTAAAAATTATAAAAAAATTACTATGATGTATAAAATCTTTTTATCATTCCAATTACTATTTATAGTCAAAAATCTGACTTGTATAACCCAATGTGAAAATTGTTTTAGTAAAACATCTCATGTTTGTGTAATTTTTACTTTAACATTAAAAAAGGTAGTTATGTCATTTTCCAACCAAAGTGGCTCCATGTGGTCCCCAAGATGACCCATGAATTTTACAGGTCGGACATGACACATCAAATGATAGTAGGACATGTGCCTAGGTCATTTCATTTTATTAAAACATTATTCTTACCTTAAACTACAATAATTACCTCTAATCGCGATTAAAAACATAATAAGTTACTATTCACCAAAAAATATTCGAATCCCATTGAACCACATTTTACTTCTTAATGGCAACCATGTATGTCAGATTTTTTAAATTCAAAACACAAAGATGGAAAATTTTCATTTAAACGGAAATATCAGTTTTTATAAGTACCACTTATTGGTTTCACTATTCATCAAAAATAGAAGTTTTTCAGACAATTACCAAAAATTCACCCTAAGCTATATTTGATATTCTGAATTCAAAAATGATGTCTAAATTACAGAATTCAAAACATATAAGTTTCATTAATAAATTTAACAATTAATTCCCGCTGTCAAAACAAATAGCGTGTTTTTATGAAACAAAATGTATCAAAATATTAACATTAGTTTAAGTCCGATTTCAATGTGAAATTAATTACAATGAACACTATTGTATTAAATGGTAAAAATATAATCTAATTTCACTTTAAAACCAATTCAAAAGATAATATAATCATATAAATAAATTAGAAAAAAATAGGTTTTGAATTAAAATACAACATTTTTCACTATTCATTAAAAATTGAACTTTTTTGGAAAGTACAAAAAATTTACACAAAGAAAATTTTTATGTCCCGATTCCAAAGAAGAATTCTATTTTGTAAAATATAACACATATAATTGTCAAAAAGTTGATTTAAAAGAGGTTTTCCATCAAAAGGCGGTTAATCGACCTTTTAAAGAATAGTGGAATGTTTACGCTTAAAATTGGATTCATTCACATTTTTAATCCTATAACATTTATTGTAAAGAGTAAAAATATTTGACAAACATATATAATCATTTTTTAGTTAGTTCTGTTCATTCCATCCATTACCACGGCTAGTCATTAACTACCATTTTAAATAATATTATTTTATTATTAGAGTGCAACGCAAGATTCCCAAGAAACTCATTGTTGCGTATTGGGTACGCCATCGTGCATAGCGTCCCCTTTAAAGTAATATTAATATTTTATTCACAAATATGGATAAATATGAAAATGTCATATTCATTATTTACCTGGGGTGTTACACCTATTGAAATGTTTTGTACACAATAACCATGTCACGATAGAAATGTATTCTAAAATGATTTTGCATACAAGATGTCAATGTGTTCTCAATTCAAAAATAGTTACAACAAAATATTTTCTTGGATACTAGTGGATATGTCACTCCCAGACTCCTATTGATCAATATTTTAGTGAAAAAACTCAAGAAAGACTTAAAAAATATTCATGTGATAAATCCTCCACGAAATATTCATCCTCCGTATTCTTTTTCCCATTATAAGTGACCTGTAATGATTTTGTATTGTTTTTCCATTGATGTATCTACCAGGAACTATGAGTAGATTTACTAGTAATAAACTAAACCATCCTTTGTACATTAGTTAAATATATTTATCTCAAACCACTGATTAAAAAATAGCACAATCAAATTATTCTATTTTGGTTATAAAAACTATACTAGAATAATCCAACATAATTGGAGGTACCATAATCATAAAAGAAACACACATCACTCTAGATAATGAAACATCACCACCATGTCCATCCATAGTCCCAAGGAATTCAACACTAGATGGAGGTCCCATTTTTGAAGATAAACTGGTGAATAAAATTCACCACAAAATCTAATAAACTCGATGGAATAATGGTAACAAATCTACTCGATCAGAAGTTGGGGATTGTACAAACGATTCCACTCAATGATAATATATCTGAATAACCCTATATAATTATGAATCTTATAGTTAAATAAAAAGTATACAATATGATTACGTAAAACAATAAAGAAATTTTGATGGAATCAATGATCTAAGAGATCCAAGAGATTTACCCATGAGACATATCCAACAAAGAAAAATATATAAATATGGTAAGACGATGTCAACCCAAGAAAAAAAATCAACCTAAAAAAGAAGGAAACAAACTTTCCAAAGAATCAAAACCAATAGAGTCTTGTAAAACAAAAATTAGATTATTTCTGATCCTAAAAAAGTAGAATAATATTAGAAAAAACTTGCCCTAAAACACTAACAAAGGAGAGAAGAAATTTTATAGAGGAGAGACAAGTGTTCTGTATTTTGATGAATTAATATATATATATATATATATATATATATTCAATAATATATTGAATGTTTATATGATCGTTCGTATTATATGAACATTGGATAAAAGTTGAATTTGTACCTATATGACTGTTATGGTGTTATATATATTCGTTATCATACTAGTAAACCTATTATAACATGTTAAAAAATTAATATGATTAAAATTATTTAATATTAAAATGGATATTTTCAGAATCATTGTTTTTAAAGTGTTTTATGTTTTATTTTAATGAATTAAATTGATATATTTTAAATGATGACAATATTTGAATGTTTGACATAACATATTAATGGTCAACTTATACACATATAGTATAAAAGAGTTATTTTCTGATAAAATCATTTTTTCTTATAATATAAAATCTTCATTTAAATTCCAAATTTATGAATATTTCAATTTTAATTTAATTAAATTAACATAATTTTTTAATTCATGATTTAAAAATAATATTTTGATGAATTTTTAGGATTTTTATTGAATTTTTTATTTTTTGGTGAATGCTAAATAAACTAAATTTTTAAAGATTGACACTTTTATGACATCATCGGGATAAAATATAGACTTGATTGATTATGAAACCATTTTGAAATATCAAATATATATTTAAGAAGTAATTTATTTCATTTAAAAATATAAAATTTAACTTATAAATAAAAGTTTGACATTTTAGAAATGTATCTAAAATAAAGAAGAAGAATATATCATATATCAAAAGTCATTTTCCTATAAAAAAATTTCCACTATAATTTGTTATTATATTTAAAATTTAAATTTAAAATTTTTTGAATCAATATATGAAATCATTAAATTAAAATTTAGATTAAATTAGATCAATATTATCCAAAAATTATTTTTTGTTTTCAAAAAAATTATTTTTAGGTGATTTATAAAATATATCATTTTAAATTATACTCTGAATTTTATGGAATTATTATAATATAAGTAAGACATAAAAATTAATAATACTTATTTATTTAAAAAATATGTATTTTAAAATTGAAATTATACAATTTTTAATATTTATTATCATTTAAAATCCTATATTTGATATTTTATAACTAATGTAATATTTTTCTAAAAAGTGTTTTAACACAACATACATTTCATATATTAAAATTAATTTTTAACACTTTATAATTTGAATTGTAAAAAATGGATTTAAAATTTAAAATCAGTTTGACTAACCTATCTAAAAACATTTCCTTTATTTTTAGGCATAAAAATTATTTTACCTTGTGTAAAAATTACATACATTAAAAAGTGTAAACATGATAAAAGTAATAAAAAATCAATGTGTTACTGGATTGAAAATTGTTTAAACATGTTTATTTTTTTAAGATATATCATCCTTATATCTTCTCAACCTCATTATTTCCTAAATTTTATGGAAAATTTCCTTGATAATAACATTCAATTATTAATAGATTTTGGATATTTTACAAATTGTCACCCCCTTCTCACTTATAAAAATGGGACCCCGCTCTTCACATACCATAACAAAAAAACCCCATACGTTATGTTAAAAATTTTCAACAACCACTCCTCAACATTAAAAAACACATTAAAGAGGTTCTAGTCCCCCCAAAATACCATCCCTAAAATTATTAACCACCATTTTGAAAGGATATAATCAAAGAAGTGAGGTATACATTCATAAAATCTCTTACTCATTTGTAATCATTTTTGGACTCCTATTTATTTAAAAATATCATTGCACTATATTAAAATGAAAAAATAAGTATACTTTTTTCATATATGTTATTATAATTATGTTACAAGCATTAACCACTTTATCCATTTTCTATTAAGAAACAAATGTGAAATGTTCATATGTGTGGTTTACCACCTCTCTGAATAAATGAGTTTATTTTTCACCACTGAAATAAGCTATTCCAAAAAAGTAATTTAATATATAATTATTATATTTATAACATATTTATGATTCATAAATATTAAACATGGTTCTTCTGTATCTTCTTCCTTGAAATAATGAAATCATCATCCACTCGTACATGCAGACCGCCACCTCCATGTCATGATGCTGTCCATTTTTGACTATTGAATTCATGGATTGATATATGGATGGTATTGAAGGATAAATATTAATTTCATGATATTAATAAGGATATGAAAATTAAAATTTATTAACCTAATAAATTTATAAATGATAAACAAACGCTATAAAATTAAACATCATAGATAAGTGATCTATGAGGAAAAAATTTATACATACTATGTAACTATTTGGAATTCATTAAGTCATAACCTAATTTTTATAATATTACATAATAAAACTAATAGATAGTTAATAAATATATATTTCTAATATTTATTTTGTTTATATCTAAATCACTTTATAATCATTAATTAGTCATGGATTGGTCCTGTTTGGGCCAATTTGCTAACATACTTTAAAAATGTTATAAAATTTATAATAAATGATTTTAAAAACATAATTAATGGTGTAATGTGATATAAATATATAAATAGGGTTTTATTTTATTTTTATGTCTTATATAAATATTTAATTCATTACCTAATAAAACATCTTTTAGGGGAACAAAATCATCAAAATAAAAAAGTTTTTTGATTTCAAATTCTAGTATAAAGACAAATGAACTCATGAATAAAATAATTCTTCATAAATAATTATAAATAATCCATTATTGTATATTTAATAATAATTTATTGATGATATTTTAAATAATAACGAATTCAAACAACATTCTTATGAAACTAGAACAAATATACAAAATTTTAGTAACTCAATGTGGGAAAATAGTTAACAAATATAAATGTAGAGAATAATTATAAATTTAATGTTTAAATGGAAATAAGTATTATACTGGATTTAAAATAGGTTATTAATAGGTTTATAATTGTTATACCTGAATTTAAATTACCTTTTCAAAATTCAACATCTTATGTAAGAGTTTTTAGTGACTCAAATATCTTTCATTGAGTTATATGGTTTATTTTGAACCATGAACATCAATATTATATTTATTAATTAATTTCCCATTTCATATCATGATTTTTTTATACTTATTTTTGAAATGTATATTTTGAATCAATGATTCATACATATTGTTTCTCACCTAAAATTATAACATTACTAATAATGATATTCCATCTCTTAATTGTCATATGGTTTCCAGACCATCAGTTAACATACCTAAAATGTTAAATATTAATTCATATATATCCATTTATGTATATGTTAATGTAGTCTAAATTAATTAATTTTACTCTTTCAAATGAAATGTTTTATTATCATTTTTTATGTCGGTATTCAGTGAACATTTTCAAATATAAAAAAACACTTTTACTTTCAAAATGTTATTTTTTCCATCTCTACATTTCTAATTGAAATCATTTATGCATCATTCAAGAATCCATTAAGAGAGATTAATTTTAAAATAAAAATATTCCAAATGTTTTAACTTTACCGCTTTTGAACATTTAATTTGAAAATTATTGTTAACTTTTTTATTTGTAAAAATGATAAAAAATGTTTTCTAAAATATCTTTTTAGGATTTCTATACAATTATCCTATTTATCTCAAGGGATATATATTCTATGATGGTAAGTTTTTGGAACCATCATTTGAATGAATTTATTATATTACTATTTGGGTTATTTCTTTTTTGTATCAATAAGTAAATTTTACATTTTTATCTATTGATGAATTTTAGATGTCACAACTCGTTGAGGTATTCAGGTACTACCATCTACTCATTTAGTTATAGTCCTTGTTTTTTTATCTGAACATGTCTTAGGTTGATTTAAGATTATTAATAGGGGTTTTAGGAGTTCCTAAAGGAGTTGGTGAGGATTGTACTAGAGACTAAATCAAACAAAGCTATAAGAGGTCCACTAACTAAATAAAGAGGACCATCGGCCAACTGGTGGTCCCACTGTTCATGGGAATTACTAAGGGTCTAATTTTAATTATACCCAGACACCTTTTTTTATTTCATTCTTCTCCCTCAACCCCAATTTAACCTATATTAATCAAGGATCCTTTATTTGAATTTTTTTCTCAACAACATCAAATATTTGGTTAATAAATGATTCAATAGAAGTCATGATCATCTCTTGATAAGACTATATCCAATTTTATCAGGGATCTTATTCCACATTGTGTTCATATTTCATAAAGACTTTGATATAAATGGGGTTTTTCTGTATTAAGCTTTATAATCATATTAGGTTTAGAATTTTATTTGGAATTTAATTTTTTCTAGATCACTAATCCTATAAGGGAGTGGTTTGGGAGTTTTGTTCAAAATTTATTTCTTTTTTACATTCATTCTAGAAATAATTAATTTTGAAATTTTGATTATGAATTCATTGTTTTGGGTCCTTCCATAATTCCTAGAGTCCTTAGGTCATCATGGCATCTGGATTCAGCATGGGGATTGATATTTGATGTGATTAATGGTTTTTGGTTTCATGAATTGGATATGATTGAAAAATATTTTATTACTTGATAATTCAAATTTATTTATGAAATTCATTAAAGTCATAATAAATGTTTTGAAAAAATAAAGTGGTTTTGGGTAGGTATATGAAATATTTTTTTCCCCTGTGGTGTTATTAGTTTAAATCTGTTTTTTGAATTTTTTATATAATCTCAATGATTAAATGACCTTTGAATGATGAAAATATGATAGTAATATTTTTTTGATGATGAGTTTGGGATCCATACATGAAGATGAACAATTAACGTTATGCATGTTCTACTTGGGTAATGCATACACAACATAACAATATTTTAGGAAATTATCAAAATCATTAGGCCTGTTGTTCCAAGGTAATGTTCACACCATGTTGACTATTGATTAAGGGAATTGTATGAGGATCCTCACTTTCTTGAAAATAATAGATATTTTTAATTAATGATAATCATTTATTTATATTTTTGGAATATTACAAAAATTAATTGAAAAACGTTTTATTTGTAATTAAATTTAAATTTATGGATGTGTGATTATCCATCTGTTATATTAAACTATGTAAATTGAATATCACACCTTATCATTATTTACATGCGTATTATTTTTTAATTATAAATTCTTCTTGTGAATCTCAAATTGGGATCCGACTAGGATTGTCTATACCATGCCCTACATACACCATTTGTTGTATGTAGATCAAGTTTTTCCTTACATGAGTAAGGTTAAGGAAATATAGTGTGGCAGAAGGTTTGATCCTTGGTAGTGTGTGGGAGTATAGCGGTGACTACACATACATGGATGTGGCTATCAATTGTACTATTACATTGGTTATTTTTTTCTTTTTAGACTTCTTTTTCATAATTTTTCCCTTTTGGACATATTTTGGAAAACCAACAATCTATTTATTCATGTTAAACTAAATTTTTGATATTTTCAAGAAAAAAAAATTCCAAAAGGTCATTCTTTATTTTTTGGAAATTTTTGCTGGCCAATGGGGACTTGAAATCCCCTTTAGGCCTTGTTATAACTTTATCGGGTTTCAGGTATTTTGGTAATCTAGTTATGTTCATTAAATTGGAATTGAAATATGAAATTAATTATTACTCTTTAGATTTAATTTTTGGGCATGTATTGTCACAATAATACTCTATAAATCTTTTTGATTTTGATTCTCACAAGTTCCTTTATTTTTTTTACTAATGATATTACTTTACATGTATTTCAGTAAATTTATATTCATTATATTCCTTATTTTGGAGTTATATTCAAAATTCGTATTCACGTGGAAAATTCAACAATGTTTTTGGAACTCTCCAAAGTGTATTCTGGAATCACTATTTATATTGTACGTTGAAGAACATAATGTAAGAAACAAACCCTAAATTTGTATTAAACCATAATAAGAATGATCAGCACCTATGGTTAATAAACCCTAAGTCAACAGAAACATATAGATAAATTGAATTATTTTTAGATAAAACCATACATTTTAAAAAGATAAAATGTATGGTTAAATAACCATACAAAATTATAGATCCTTGCATTTTAGATGAAAACATATGGATCATCAACCATAGTATTTTTATAAACCTGACATTTTCAACCTTATGTTCAATGAATAAATGATACAGATTTGAACCCTATGTTTGGTATTATTTCATATTGTGGAGGAAACATATGTTAAACTTTTTCATCTTCAGAGATTTTAATTTACACATTTTTTAGAGTTTTGTGCAATTGTTTTCACGGAATATCATGCCAATTTAATATTGGCTGTCAAATAATTCAAATATTATTATAATTGATTCAAAGAATCGTAATAAGTATAGAAATTCTATCCTATTCATAAGGGATGTTATGATAACCCTGAGTTGTCTCATGAATTTGAATTCATAAGATTTATCAAAAATATTTTCTTGGATCTGAAATTGAAAAGCAGGATCTCAGCAATATTTATTCTATCAGTGTATTTTTTCTATATATTTGTGAAGGAATAAAATAAGAAGTCATTATTAAGATATATGTTGAGCCATATATTGCAACATGTATTCATGATTGAAACTACAATCATGTGAAGAACTTTTAGAGATCTACTCTAACAATCGATTAGACTTAGTTTTCTTTAGAATATGATAATTTAGAGATATATGTATTCATTATTTTGTACTTTTTGTAAGCCCGGTGCGACTATATTTTTCTGTTTTTATTTAATAGATCTATTGCAACTATATCTCTTTGGAACTGCTCTTTGTTAATGAAAATATTTTTTGAAGAAGAAGATCCATTTATCTCAATTTGATGTTTCGACAATGAAATTAAACCATGAACATTATTAATTAATATCTTTTTATGGAGAGTTTCAACATCTCGTACTCATTATGTTTGTAGTATTGGTTAGTTGGGATAAGCAGTGGTTTTCCGGTTCACTGTTAATGAACCAGAAGGATGTTTTTAAGACTTATTTGTAAATGTGTTAACTGTCTGCACTCTGTTGTGGATTATTCTTATGATATGTGTACCTGGATAATGAAATTCACCAAACTCATAAATATAGTAATTGGTGGGGTGTACTGGTGGATCTTTATGCCCTAAACAACTATAAAACGTCATGTTCTGTTTTTCTGTTTTTATCCGCTACACATAAATATATACAAAAGACAAACACTTATTACTCGCATAATCATCTGTCGACATCAAGAGGAAGAATTTTATAATCATTTTAAATGAAACAATTCACCCCCTATTGTGTATATTTTAATATTTTGACGTAACAATTTGTATTAGAAGTGAGTTTTCGGGATATGATATTACTAGCTAAAAGGATAAGGTCTATACAATGATTGAAATAACTAATCATTCAAAAAAAATTCCAAGTATTTTGCTCTTTATTTCAATGGTGAAAACTATGGAATCTTGAAATCATGGATGATTATATATTTGATGAATCTGGGATTCAATGTCTACTCTAAGATCATTACACCTTATACAATTCCTGAAAATCCTACAACATGGACATCTGATATAGAGGTTGAGTATGACATAAATTATAAAGCTATGAATGATATTATATGTGGTCTTGGACCAGATGATTTCAATTGTTCCTCACAATGTCCTATATCTTATGAAATGTGGAAAACCATTTCAGTTGCATATGATGTAAAAGTAAGTGTATGAAAAATGAGATAAGAAATATAAAAATTAAAATTTGATACATTCAAAATGTTTGATAGAGAATGTATGACTCATTGAATGGAAGGATTACAAATATTATTTATAATATTACGTCATTTGTTGATCTTATCAAAAAAATCCGGCTTTGAAAGTACTGAGAGTACTACTACCATATGTAATGGTATATTAGTTGTAATTTTTCAATAATCACTTTTAAAAAATATGAAAATGGTATATCTAGTTGGGACACTCATGATCCATGAATCCAAAATACAATATGAAGATGAAGATCACAATGTCTTTTTAAAAAACGTTAATAATACTTTAATGGCAACATCTTAGAATAAAAGAAAAATAATAAATCCAGAGGTCAGAGAAGAATGGAATTCAGATATATCTGATTCTGAAATGGAATTTGTTCAATTATCCAGAATGATTAGCATGTCATTAGAATTATAAAAAATAATTTATAAATCCCTTCAATATAGATGGTAAAGACTCTAGGGAAGTCAAATGTTATGAATGCAATAAATTAGTCCATATAAAATCAGATTTTACCCTACTAAAAGATGAAAAGAGATAGATAGAAAGTACATATCATATAAATGATAATATTGAACATAAAGGAAAAAGAAAAATGAAGTCTACATGAATTGTTTATGAATAATCCACCAGCTCAATAAAATATGATTTATAAAAGGAAGAATCAAATATGAAATCAAATGTGTGCTTCATGTTAGAATACAATTTGGTGAAAATCTATTATTCATATAATCCTGATTCTGATAAAAATTATTCAAATAATAAATTATCTTTCTACTACCAAATTCTAGAAGGAAAATATGACTCTTTATTCAAGAAAAAGAAATATTTAATTAATATTCACAAATCTATTTTAGGATAAAGAGATGCCTTACTCCTACAAAATCCAGAGTTAATTGAAAATTTTAACTCATTTAACAGAAACAATAATGATCCAAAAAAAGGAGATAAAATCATTACAATTTGAGGTAGAAACTTATAAAATTGATTCTATCTTATTTAAAAAAGGGGGAAATATTCTAAATGAAATTTATGTTAAAAATTTCATTAGAAATGAATATTTAGTAAAGGAAGTAAGGGTGAAAAATATAAACTATATAATAATTTTTTTGTTACCAACTCAAAAACTATTACTTTTTATTTTTTTGGAACTGAAGGAAATTTTACAAAAACTATTATTTAAGAAATCCTAAAATTAGTGGAATAAAAAAGGCTTTTATTTAAAATGCCTAATCTGAAGAAAATGATATTTTTTATGGAAAAAAATCATATTTGTATTCCCAAATCATTTCAATCTAACACTGATGGACCCAAAAGAATATGGTTACCAAAAAAACACTTGTTTAAATTGTCTTTGGAGGAATCATTCAACAGAATAAGAAAAGATATATAGTATATGGAATGTGGATGCTCCATGAATATGAGTGGAAACTCACCAAACATCAAAACACTAAATCAATGAGATGTAGATCACGTGACTTTTGGTGACAATGAAAATGGAATGATAATTGGACTTGGAACTAATCGTGATCGAAAAATAGTCTCAATCATCAAAGATCTATATGTACAAGGGCTGAAGAATAACCTAATAAGTATCTCTCAAATCTATGATGTTGGAAAATATTTTTATTTTTCTAACAATTCCTGCCATGTATTTAATGATAATCTACTTATGTTTAGATCACCTGTAACTAATAATGAATATACCTTGTATTTAAATTCCTTCTGTAAATAGAAAGTGACTTGTTTAACACCTAAGATAAATGATTCTTGGATATGGAATAACAGTCTTGGTAATTGTAATATTTATTCATCAAATAATTCTTTTAATGAAAATATAGTTTTTGATTTACTATGTATTATGATTGATAGTGATAGATTTTGTGATGCATCGTAAATTGGCAAGAAACACAAATTTTCCTTCAAATATATTAACAAAATTGTTACATAAAAATTTCAAGAACATATCTACATGGATCTATTTAGATCATCAATAGTAGAATGTTTGGATGGAAAATTATATGTATATGTTTTAGTTGATGATAACTTTAGATTTACATGGATTTATTTTCTAAAACTAAAATTTTTATCTTTTTGTATTATTGAATGTTCCAATAATTTTTTTCTAAATATAAACTATTATAAGATAATTTCATTATGAAGTGATAATGGTTAGAAAATTGGGAATTAGGAATTCAATTCCTTTTTTCAAATCAGGGTATTAGAAACACCTTTACTCCACCATGAATTGCGCAACAAAATGTAATTTTTGAAAGAAGAAATAGAACTACTCAATAAATGGATAGTACTATGTTGAATGAATACATTCTAACTATCTACATATTTATAGAAGCTGTAAGAATAACCAACTATATCATGAATAGAGTTTTGATTCAGCTTATTTTCAAAAAGGAATCTTAAGAAATTTGTAATAAGAAAACCTATGGTAATGTAATTTAATATTTTTGGATGTAAGGTTTATATCCTGAACACCAAAGATATTATTGGTAAGTTCGATCCAAAAGTTGATGAAGGAATAGTTTTAGGATATTATGCAACCTCTAAATCCTATATATTGTTTAATAAAAAGTCATGAATTTTTGAAGAATCAATTCCTGTATTGTTTGATAAAACTGACCCTTTTATTAAAGAGAAATATCACACTGATGAAATTATTGACTCTTCTAACAACATGAGACTCTAAACCTGAAAAATGATTTTGAAAATAAAATAAATAAAATTCAGTCCTGTTCAAACGAACATTATATTGAAGAAACTCAAAGTGTTTTACCTAGACAGTCTAGAACCCTAAAGAATCATCTTTGAGAAACTACTATAGGAGACCTATACATATAAATATGAACTAGAATAATTAAAAAAACCAATTTGAATTAACTACATTTCATTCTCAACATGAACCTTAATCTTTTGTAGAATCCTTAATGAGTGTTAGATGTTAGAAATGAAAGATGAGATAAACCAATTCAAAGGGAATGATGTTTTGGAATTAGTTGATATACAATTAAATTATCCATTTAATGGAACAAAGTGGGTCTTTAGAAATGAACAATATGATAAATGGATTAAAACTAGAAACAATGATACATTATAAGTTAAAGGATATAATTAGGATGAAGGTATAGATTATGATGAAACATTTTCCCCTATATCTAGATTAGATGCAGATATAATTATTTTATCCTATGAATCTCATATGAACATAAAATTATATCAGATGGAATAAATAAACATTTTTAAATTTCTATTTATTGATGAATCCTTATGTTGAACAACCTCTTTGATTTGAATGCTCTCAAAAACCAGACTCTGTTTTTAATGTTACCAAAGCTCTATGTATTCTTAAACAATCACCAAGATCTTGGTATGAAATATTAAGTTCAATTGTTTTGAAAAATGGATTTTTTGTTGTAATGTAAGATCCAATTATTTTTTAAGAAAACCATTTTTTTGGATATATTATTATTTCAAATCAATGTTGATTATATTATTTTTAGTTCAACTAATAAAAAACATTGTAATTATTTTTTTTGATCTTATGAAAAAATAATTTGAAATTAATATGATGGGAGAATTTAACTATTTTTAGGACTTAATATTTATTAAATTGACAATGGAAATGCTTTAAACCAAAGTAAATATATAATAGATTTATTGAAAAATTTTGTCCTTGAAAATATAAATATATATACAACTCTCATGTGTACCAATATAAAACATGATTTGGATAAAGCCATAAAACCAATACACAAAAGGTTATAAAGTAGCCTGATTAGTAGTTTATTATATATCACTACTAGTAGACAGGATATTATGTTTTCTGTATTTTTATGTGCAATATTTCAATAAAATTTTGATGAATTTAATCTTATTTCTATATAATGTATTTATAGATATTTAAAGGGAACTATTTATTAATCTCTTAGTTATAAAAAAACCCTAATTTATAATTTAATATCATATTCAGATACCATTTTTGGAGGTTTTAGATTAGATTAAAAAAGTTCCTCAGGAACATTCGAATTTTTGGGAAAATCATTAGTATCATGATCAAGTATGAAACAACACTCAGTTTCCCTATCAACAGTCAAGGTAGAATTTGTAACTATAGAAAATTGTTGTGCATATGTATGCGGATGAAAAACACACTTATGTGCATTAGATTAAATTTTAATTTTATGCCTTTTTTATGTGATAATAAAAGTGATATAAATATTTCAAAGCATCCAATAGTCATTCAAGAAATTAAAATATTTTTATTAGGAATCATTTTCTATGATATCATGTTCCTAAAAGGATATATCTTTGAAATTTGTAAATACTGAATATCAAGTAGCTGATATATTTACTAAACCACTTTGAACTGTAAGTATCAATTTTTTAATGGGGCTTTAGTTTATTTTAACTTTCAAAATGTAAATCATTTTAATATTTTTAATTTTCAATTTTTAATTTTATTTGATATTATTTATTTATTTATTCCACTGTTTATGTTAAAATTATTTTCTAGTTACATTAAGTATGATTTGTTTTTTAAAAAATTCTAAATATAGGTTTTTGTTAATTTATTTTACTCTAAAATTTATTCATGCTGCATGTTTTTGAAAATTTTAATGATTATCATACAAAATGACACATGAAACTAGACATTGGCATAAATGATTCGAATACAAAACCATTTCAACTTTCAAACCCTTTACAAATGCATAAATCCTTGTTTTCATTCGTCTACCTTCATTTACCTCTGTTTTATTTAGAAACCTAAAACAAGAAATCCATAGAGATTTAGTTTCTCATAAATGACAAAATATAAAAAAATTGAAGAAGGTGAAGCCAGAAACCTGATGCATCTGAATGAATATACAATTAAATGTAGTTGATTTCGAATGGATTTATCAAGAAAATATCCCCTTGAAGAATGTGCTATATTTTCAAGGATTGGAAGCTATGTTTAGTGAGGCGAACATAGAGTTCCATTATGAGGGAGAACTGAATTTTTTCTATAAAAACATTCAGTTTATTTTTTGATAATGAAGATACGATAAATGCATGAATTAAATATAAGTACATTTCGGTTTCTTTAACAGAAATATCTAAAATTTTGATTTTTCCTAATATGGTAGTGTTTTATTTCAATCTATGTTCTATCAGAGAAAAAGAACATCATTCTAAAGAAATTATGTCATTTCTCTTTGAGTAAAAATTTTTACAAAAATGTTTTCTAAGGATCTCAAGGAAGATAAAAAAAATCATAGTTACATTTTTTCAAATAGGAATTGATCCTACAATAGCTGGGATGGAGAATATTCTATATCTATACATGTATATATTATTTCTGTTTATAAGAGGAATAATGTTTAATTTTCCCATGGTATATTTTCCAATATTTTCACTACTACTATCAACTAGACGCTATGATGTATTTTTATCCTTATAGAAGGATAATGTAATGAATTTTGTCTATTAACAAAATAATTCTTTAATATATTCAATAATTAAATTTCAATGCAACACTGTGTTGAATGTGGGATATTTGAGGAATTTAGTTTTTTACTAGAGTACAGTAATTTGATAAATCATACCAATTGGTGTAGATAACAATCAAAGATCGTGATATTTTGACTAGGGGGAGAAATATAGAATAGGGAAAGAAAGAATTAGACAAACCCATGGTAAATGACCTTCCAAGACAACACAAAAAGTTTAATATTTGTTGAATTAGAAGAGGAAGATGTTTCTGTGTAAAATTATTTTGTTTTAAAACCATATAAAAGAGTAGATCCACCTGTTGAAGAACCATTGTTAGGTTCAAGTGAGGATACCGGGTTAGTACATTTAGAAAAAACCTTTCTTGAGGAAAATCAATAGTTTGAAATCGAGGTAAGAGATCTGCATAATGTTGTTTTACCAGTTGTTTACAAGGAATTAACCAGCTATTCAGGAAGATAAACTACTAATTAGATCTAGAAATGCGGCTACTGAAATTGTTGGAAATATAGTTTTCCTTGTTTTTGATCTAGTGGGTGAAAGACAACAATATGAAACTCAATAAAAAAAATATTTTCTTGGTAATTTATCTTTTTGGAGTAAAAAATAAATTTAAAATTCATTGGAGAAGTCTATGAAAAAATATACTTCAAGATCTCTTGAAATTGTGGAAGATGGACAATTACGACATCCAAATAAATGGAAATCTGATTCCCTGTAAAATCAGGTTGAGGAGTATATAATGATGTTTAAAATGTATTAGGAATATAATCTCAATCATTGAGAAGAGCTAGAAGTCTCAAAGAAAATGTTATAGGATATTCATTAAAATTATTTTCCAAGAACGAATTTACTTCTTTCGGGAGGGATATACTGAATAAATATAGAAATATGAAGTCTAAATTTTTTTCAATGTTAGATTATTCTATTCAAAAATGAAATTTGGGGAGTCAATTTTAACCAATAAAGAGTATTGTTGGTCATACCAGTCTATCTAACTCTGATCCTACTACCAGCCCATCTCTAATTTGATGGTTTTTGGTAATCACCTATATCATGGTAGATATGAATGATCATCTTCAAAATATTTAGTTCAATAGTTCTCCTCTATTAATTCTATAAGAAAATTTTAAATTTCTAATTAACTAACTGATTATGAATGAACCAGGTATCATATGTAAACTGAACAAATTCATAGAAAAGTTAGATCATTGAATTCCACAAGAAGAGAGTTTGAATTACTTTTTGAATGTCAATATTCTTGGGAATTTGTATATCAGTCAATATTATAGATTTTTTTTTATAATTGGTGGAATGTCTAATGAAGAAGATACTATTATAGATGGTAGAGTTAAAAGGCATGTTTTAAGATGCTCAAAATCCTTAGAACCATAACATAGCCAACATCTACCTGGTCTATTGACCCAAACCATTTCAGTTTAAAAAATATTTTTCCTTTTCATACTAATTTTTGTATTTATACTATTTCTGATCGATATAATATCTTTATCTTTATTTTTGTTTTCATTATTTCATATTATAATATGTTTTTTTCTCAGGGCAAAAATCTAGTTTATTTATTTAAACATAATATTATAACATTCACTTACAAATCAATTGTAAATTAAACAGGTTTTATTCATGTTCTACAATTTCATATTGATCTCACAAAAAAGGGGGAGACATTTGAATAAACACAGATTTTATTTATATAAAAAGTATTCTATCAAATTAAACCTCAAATTATTTTCCTTTAAATGTTTTCAAAATTCAAAATTATGTTATAAATTTTTTTAGTTTTGTTATTATCAAAGAGGGGGTTATTATAGGTAATGTATTCTCCCAACAATACTTTATAAATCTTATTGATGTTGATTCTCACAAGTATCCTTGTTTTCTTTATTAATGATATTACATTTAGTGTATTTCAAGAAATTTATATTATTTATATTCCTTATTTTGGTATTATATTCAAGATTATTATTTAAATGGAATATTAGTAAATGTGTTTGGAATGCACCTAAGCGTATTCTGGAAACAGTGTTCATAGAATATGTTCAAGAATATAATATAAGGAACAAACAGTAAATTTTTATTAATCTATAATCTGAAATATCAGTAGGTATGGTTAATCAACCATACATTGACGGAATGGTATGGAGAATTATCCTTATGCTTTGATGAAACCATGAATTTACCAATGAGAAAATGTATGGTTAAATAACCATGCATAAGTATTGAACAATAAGTTTGAGAAACAAAACTATGGATCCACATCCTTAATTTTGTATTCTACCTTACATTTTTAACGTTACTTCCCAAGAAAGAATTCTATGTAGTTGAACCTTATGTTTGGTATTTTTTCATTTTGTGATGGAACCTTACGTATGAATTTCTCATCATTGAAGATTTTAATTTATGTTTTATCAATGATCCATGAAATAGTATTTATAGAATATCGTGCTTATTTAATGCACATTTTTAAATAATTCATATCACCTTATGATTTATTCCATGAATGATAATATGTAGAGAAATTCTCATTGATTCTTAAGGGAAGTTATATCTACATAGAGCTGTCTCAGGAATTTAAATTCTTATGATTTATTAGGAAATTTTCATGCTTCTATAAATTAAAAGTAGGATTTGTATATTATTTATTATATATGTGTATTTTTTCTATATATTTGTGTATGATTCAAAGAATAATATATTATTGAGATATATATTAATACATATATTACGACATGTATTCATGATTGAAACTGAAATCTTGTAACGATCTTTTACAGATCTATTTTAACAATAAACTAGACTCTGTTTTCTATAGATGTTCTCATATTTGAGATATAAGAATTCAAAATGTTGTATCTTCTATATGTATGATGCTACTATATTTTTTGTTTTTAATTCAATGATCTATTACAAATAAATCTCTTTGGAACATCTCTTTCTTGAAGAAACTATTTTCTTAAGAAGAAGATTGATCTACCATTAGATATTGTTTCAACTATGACGTTTAACCATAACCTTTTTAGTCAATATCTTTTAATTAAGAGATTCAACCCCTCATACTCAGTTTTGGTGGAGTACTAGCTTCTTGATCTATGTTGTGGCATTTCAGATCTCCATTAGAGAACCAGAAGGCTCTATTTTTAGCTTTATTTGTATTGCTTTCAACTTCCTGGACTCATTTTCTGATTGGTTTTATGATATAATGACATAACTAGTGATATTCAAAAAACTCGCAGAGAGAGTAATTGGTGGAGTCGACTATCGGATCATTATGCCATGAACCACTATAAACATTAGTCCTCTATATTAATGTTTTATCTACTTCTCATAAATTCTTATAGAATATAAATATTGCATACCCGCATAGTCATATGTCAACATCAAGAAGAGTAATTGTAAAATAATTTCAAAAGACACAGTTCACCCCCCCCCCCCTCTTCTGTATATTTTTATTTTCAAGCCTAACATTAATAATTTTATTATTAGATGTTTTATTTTGGTATAAAAGTACAGTTAATCATTATTTGATGGGTTGAACCAATATATCCATCTAATGCATTGGTTAATGATGTATATATCCTAAGATAAAAGTGAAACAAGTAGGGATTCTCAACCCAAAATTGTAAATATGTTGTGATGCTTTATATTTTATGGGAAACACATTGTGATTCAATATTTTCTGTAATAATCATTTTTTAATGCCACATTCACAATTTTTACCTTCTATTATTATATTGGTTTTACATAACTTCAATATGTTACTATGAAATTCACTGGGATCATGATTTACATCTATTTTTATCACGATTGTTATGCTATGTTATATGTCTGATCAAATGGTATTACTTGTCATCCTATTATAAAATATGAAATATTATTATGATTTAATGTTCTTTTACTTGGATATTTCCACCTAATTGTATTTTCCAATTTTCATAGGATATTAACCATGGTATCATGTTCATATGTTTATTATCAACTAAATGATACTTTTATATCACAAATTTCAATTTTTTCAGCACTAATTTCATGAGGATGTGCTTAACTTGTGAGAAATCTTAGAGAATTTCTAGTGCAATGAAATAATGGGGAAATAATCATGAGAATTGTATGATAAATTTCTTATATATGTACTATCAAAATTCATTAAATATATTGATTCAAAATATGTGGAAATTATTATGAAATTTAATGTTTCAACTATGGAAATAATGGAAAATAAAGTCAATTTTATCTTGTGATGTGTAAGTTAGTATTACAGGAATGATTTTTTTATTTAGGGAGATTAGTTTAGTTACATTATCCATTATTATTAGAGGTCTTTATTGAATATCATAATTACAAGTTTAAATATAAGATAAAATTCTATCATAATGATAGTTTCTTGATTTGGTAGTTTAATTGTAAAAACATACATTTCTCGATGATCGAAAGCGGATGTAGTTATGGAACATTTATACATAATGATAATCACCTAAAGTAGGCTTAATTGATAATTGACATTATCATCACTCTAATTCATGATGAGTGGGACTAAAACTACATGCCTGAACAGACATTCCCAAGAGATATTCATTTCTATATCAAATTCTATTTACAAATCACCATGAAGGATTAAATTCATAGTTACATTGAGGGATTATATTGTGAAGTATAACATAACCCAACATAATTGATATAAAGTTAATACAATTTAATATGAAGATGTAATGTGGTATGATGTTTGATGGTTGAATAACTATTATGTTATTGATTATGGTAATCCTATATGATGTTAAATGTTATTCACTAATGTTAACCCATTTTTTTTTTAGAGATGGTTTGAATGAAATAAAACAAAATTAATAATTTTTGTGAGTGACAATATGATGAATGCTCCAATTAACAACCCATTGGAATTTGGGATAGTGTAAAAATACTCAAGGAATTTCATACCCATCTTTCAAAAGATAGTAATCATAATGAATATCATGATGATCTCCCAAACACTATAAGTGGGTAAATTAATTTTATAACAAAATTTATGGGGAAATGTCAGCAATTTTTGGTGGATATAGTAATCAAATTGTTACTATGAAATGGATCAATGTGATGGAAACTATATTTTCCATCCTTAAATTATCTAAACCTAAGAATATTGTCCTCAATATCTATTAGTTGGATATTTGGGCAGGAAAATGGTAGACTCTGAATAAGAATACAATGAAGAAGGAGGAAATATAATCTATGTTATTGGAAATGTTCATGAATGTGTTCTTCACTAGTTATTTTTCTCAAACACTTCACATGAAGATGAAGAGGTAATTCATGGAGTTGAAACAATAAGATGATGAATCCAATAAAACTTATAAAAGGAACTACACTAGGATGGAAAGGTATTCCTTCATCATTATTAATCATCCAAAGGGAATATCAAACAGTTCTTTATTTTCTTGAAACCAAGAATTTTAAGGGAACTCACTATAAGAGACATTTTTATCAATGAGGAGATCATATGATATTTCCTTAAGCTAGAGATATAATATGGGAACACTGATAACTCCAAAGGAAAAAAATTAAAAAATATAGGTTTGAGAGAACTGAATGAATGATACCAAGAAGGAGATATGATTCTGTTTTATTTATG
This sequence comes from Viscum album, assembly GCA_963277665.1. Lineage (NCBI taxonomy): Eukaryota > Viridiplantae > Streptophyta > Magnoliopsida > Santalales > Viscaceae > Viscum > Viscum album. The sequence continues at coordinate 1,051,521,299 of OY728127.1, read as the reverse complement.
TGAGAAATGTGGGAAATACACTGAGTAAATTTCCTAAGATGTCTGGTAAGATGTTTAAGATATGGTTGAGTTATCTATTATGTTCGTGAATACCGAAAGGATAAAAAAATGGCAATTGGAGAGAAGATGGTCCCTAATAAAACTCCACCCACTCTTCAATGTTTCAAATTCATTGAGTTTGGGAATTATCTATATCAATTCAATAACCCCAGATTTAAGGAAGATAATAGACCCCAACAAAATCTCAAACCTATAGAATAATTAAGAAATTTTTCAATCACAACTGATTAGGTGAGTTTTGATAACGAAATTATGTGAGATATATTTATTATATATAGTAGATATTTTAGTTCCTTTTTTAATCATATTCTTCACATTATTTTATGTCACAAAAGTTTGTTAAAAATATCGAAATCATATCCTCATTATTTAGAGATCGATATTTCTATGAGAAGAATTATAGGCATAAATATTTCATTTATAATAAATATATATCCTCTCTATCCAAAATTTCAAGAAAGATACTTCTATTGAACACAATTCATTTCTCTTGGTTGATGTTTACAATATATTAGGTATGAATTGTTTATACATATATAGATACCATATCAATTTTTAGGAGAAAAATACTTGATTTCATATCTCACATCTTCCTATTCTCAAGTGTCACCATAATGATGATCCCTAATTTGAAGAAAATTTTATTATATGAGTTATGATTCCCCTAAATATGGAACTCCTCAATCAAATAGAATGTAATAAAGTCAAAATTTATGACATTTCTTTTTTATGACAGTATAGTGATGTATTTCTAGATGAAACAGATGGTCTTATTCCATATTGTGAAACTGAGTTCTAAACTAATCACATTCCTAGATCTATGCGTTTCTATAATAGTCCTTATAGTATATCCCCATTTAGATGGTATAATTAATAAACTTCAATATATTATATGTAAAATCCTTGTATGCTTAAATACTTCATCAAGGGATGTTCCATGGTTTTTGTTAAGAAGATGGAAGGATCAATTAAACTATTTATTTACTAACATTCAATGAACTAGATCATGATCAAGAAATTTTTTTATCCATAACATATTAATGATATATTCAATCAACTATGAGGTGCTCAATATATCCCTTATATTGATCATCCACCCCCTTAGATCTAGGTATCATCAATTAAAGGTATATAGCTAATGTATATCTAATACAAATTTCCATATAACGTAGAAACACAATAAATTTATAGTGATTCCTTTTTGTCAGAAAAATTCACATGTTATCATTTTGGATTTGATAAATTGAGCATTCAGAGAGTACCTTGAAAAATTCATTGTAGTATTTATTGATGATATTTTCAAATATTTTATGGGAATGTAAGATCATTAATGGTATTTGATGATTTTTCAAAATACATTATGAAATGATAAATTAAATTCCAATTTCATCAAGTGCGATTATTGGTTGAAAAAATTATATTTCATAAGTCAGGTTATAACTATTGAGTGGATATCTTTTATAAGGCCCCAGCCTTAAACCTTACTTAATCTTGAGTTATTACAATATTACACATTGAGGATCTTTTCGGGTTTAGAGTTTTATTGAATTAGATCATAAAACTTGAATTACAATCCACATATAAAAAAAGTGGTTACATAAAGATAACATTCTTCTTTCCCATCAATGGAAACATATTTAAAATAAAACATGGATTCTTTCTTGACACTTCCTTGACACTATCATCATATCATGTACCTTTCCCTTGACCTGTGAAAAACATTTCAAAAAAACTTTGGATGAGAATAAAAAGCTCAGTAAGGGATATAAAAATATGGAAAGGAAACATGGGTACATATATACATAAGAATGAAATCATACTTTACCCATAAAACATAAGCACTTTAACATACCTCATCAAATCATGAATAAATCTTAGAAATCATAAGACATAAAGGTAACTTGAGGCATTCATAACATTCTTAAGTAGGGAGTAATCCTCTTGGTTACGTTTGGAATACCCGTCGCAGTATATTCCCTAAATCTCTTTAGAGAAACCTTAATGTTTCACTCCTTCACGTTACCCAATGCATTGGAGAGCTATATCGGGCTCACCCGCCCTTAGTTTATCACGGAACCACCCGTCTTCATAATAATGCTCAAGAACCTCAACATAATCATATCACATAAAACATGCATAAAGGAAACATAACATTTCCACCTTTCAATCATAAGATATCAATACAACACATTGATATAACAAATTATGAAAACCATTTTCAATACCAAAATAAAAGAAAAGTAAAACATGGTATTTATTTTTCTTTTAAATAGAAGTTATTGCTTGTAGAGGAAGCCGAAACTCAAATAATGGTCACGGCGGCGGAGAAGTCATTGTCGCCGCATACGTATGACAAAAACATTCCCTTTTGTCAATCAGTAAAAGCTTCGTACAAAAAATATTCCATTTGAATAAATGTAAAAGTCAAAGGGTTTTATACACCGTATTAAAGAATTTTGTGTATAAAACAAAATATGCATCAATGAAAGGAGATTGAGACGAATTCCCATACCTCGGGTCCGACATGACTCGGTCATTCTTTAATCTCCTGAATAATAAACTTGAGTAAATTTATACTTATTTAAGAACCGTTTTGAAGTTCATTATTCCTTTCATATCACTTATTTCCATGTCATGAACACTATGTAATTTTTTAAGTTAATAACGGTCGTTTCAATGATCATTGGTATTTGAGTCAAAATATGCTCTTTATAATTACAAGTTGTTCATGTATCCAATATATCCAGAGTTATAATCATGATTTATATATCATATATATCATATATATCCAGTATATACATGCATTTATAATATTACATAATCATTTAGTGGTAAGAAATGAAATGCACCGTTCATGGAGACGGTAAGCCGTACGTACGCATGAACGCTACTTTCATTTCTATTTCGTATTTTATAGAATGGAATCATAATGATATAAAGGTATATTATAATTCTATAAGAGTATCATATATAATATCATAGTTCCATCCTTTATACATCCCACACATGGTATTTAACGAATCAAATCACTTTGAGGGTGCGGTAGTCCGCACTTCCTTAAATGAAGATATCGCAGTTACCCATAATGGAAACAATAATGGTATGCCCAAAAATAAAAATACAAAAGCTTAAGGAAAACATAAACATATTATATATCATATATAAATATAGTTACATCTTAATGGCCACCTTTGTAGGTGTTAAAAGAATGTTGAACAATCATCATTTCGGGAGGCATAAATTCACCATCCACGGAAACAATATGTCGTTTAACCATTAGATATAGGTGTGTGTAAGTGTAGCTCAAATAATTCATATAAAAACATCCTATTATATTGAAGATACTGGAGTTGTTACAAAATAAATGAATAAAAAGAGTTTAGGGGGTTGGAAAAGAAAAATAAAACAAAAGGACTCAAGTGAAGACATTAAGTTAAAATCGGGTAACTCCCTTTGGTTTGAGCTCAAAGGCTTCCTCGGGAAGTCTTCTGCACAGTGTGAGGCTTCAAGGAGTAATGGAGGGATGTGGAGAGACAAAATGGGCAGGGTTTGGCCGAGCCAAAGGCTTTGGGAGTGTGCATAAGGAGGTAGAGGTGGGGGCCTTTTATAAGAGGAGAGGAGGGGCACTCTTGTAAAGTTACAAAATGTTACTTTATTTTCAAAAGCGTTTCGGATTTTAAAGGTCCCACATTGATTTATTTCGAGGATATGGTGGTGAGGGTTCGAAATATACCCACCCAATAAGTTTTGGACGGGTATAGGTCTTAGGTTTTACATTATCTTTCCATTTTTTTAAATCCTCAAATAATGAGGTCATCACTGCATCATTATGATGTCATAAATAATTTAATAAATTTAATGTCTAAAAATTATAAAAAATATCATTATGTAGAAAATATTTTTATCTTTCCAATTACTATTTATAGTCAAAAATATGACTTTTATAACCCCATGTAAAAATTGTGTTAGTAAAACATTTCATGTTTGTGTCATTTTTACATTAACATTAAATAAAATGTTATTTATGTCATTTCCCAACCAAAGTGGATCCATGGGGTCCCCAAGTTGACCCATGGCTTATATTGGTCGGCCATGACACATCCAATAAGGGTAGGACATGTTTCAAGCTCATCTCATATTATGAAAACATTATTTTTACCTTAAACTACACTAATTACCACTAGTCACGATTAAAAATTTAATAAGTTACTATTCACCAATAAATTATTTTAATCTCATTGAAACAAATTTTACTTTTTAATGACAACCATTTATGTCGGATTTTTGAAATTCAAAACATAGAAGTGGTAAAATTTCATTTGAACGAAAAATCAGTTTTTATAAGTACCACTTAGTGGTTTCACTATTCATCAAAAATTGATGTTTTTCAGAAAAATACCAAAACATCACCCTAAGCTATATTTGATATTACGAATTCAAAAATGAAGTCCATTTTACAAAATTCAAAACATATAAGTCACATTAATTAATTTAATAATTAATTCCAGCTGTCAGAGCAAATAGCGTGTTTTTATGAAACAATAAGTATCAAAAGATTGACAGTAGTTTAAGTTTGATTTCAAAGTGAAATTAATTCTAATGACCACCATTGGATTAAATGGAAAAAATATATTTTAATTTCACTTCAAAACCAATTCAAAATTTAATCTGATCATATAAATAAATTAGATAAAAAAGATGTTTTGAATTAAAATACAACATTTTTCACTATTCATTAAAAAATGAACATTATCGGAAAAATACCAAAAATTCACACAAAGTAAATTTTGATGTCCCAATCATAAATAATAAGTTTATTTTGACAAAAATAGCTTATAAAATTGTCATAATATAGATTTAAAAAGGGGTTTCCATCAAAAGGTAGTAAAACAATATTTTAAGAATATTAGTGTATTCCATGCATAAGATTCTATTTATTTTCATTTTAAGCCTCTAAAACACTATATTAATCATTAATAGGAATAGATAAAAATATCGTTTATTCATTACTTACTTGGGATGTTACATTCTTCCCCCCTTTGGAAAATTGCGTCCCCACAACTTATTTACTTATTGAATAAATGGGGGTACATATCCCACATTGCATTTTCAGATTCCCATGTTTCCTCTTCCATCATGTGGTTTTTCCACAAAACCTTTACCAGATTAATCACCTTATTTCATAACACTAGCTCCCTATGGTAAAAAATCTTGACCGTTTGTTCCTCATAAGATAGGTTCTCTTCCAGCAGAACTACCTATGGACTCAAAAATGAGATAGATCTGGCATATACTTTCTCAACATCGAAGCGTGAAAAACATTGTGTACCTGAGATATACTCGGAGGTAAAGCCACCCGGTATGCAACTGATCTAACTCTCTCTAGAATTTAATATAGTCCAATGAACCTTGGACCCAACTTTCCTTTCTTACCAAATCTCATCACACTTTTCCATGGTGAGACTTTGAGAAAAACATGATCACCTACCTCAAAAGATAGATCCTTCTTCCTGTTGTCTGCATAACTCTTCTACCTACTCTGAGCTGTTCTCATGTGTTTCTGAATCATTTGAACTTTTTCTACCATCTCTTCTACCAATTTTGGTCCCATCAACTTCCTTTCACCCACTTCATACCCAAAAGCTGGTGTTCGACACTGCTTCCCATACAATGCCTGAAATGGTTCCATCTATATACTGGAATGAAAACTGTTATTATATGAAAATTCAACCAAAGAAATATGTTGGTCCCAACTTCCCTGATAATACATTTAACAAGCTCGTAGCATATCCTCCAAGGTTTGAATTGTTCGTTCTTACTGCCCATCTGATTGAGGATGAAAAGCTGTACTAAAATTTAATTCAGTACCCAAAGACTTATGAAGGCCTTTCCAAAAGTTAGAAGTGAACCTGGGATGACGATCAGATACAATGGAGTGGGGAACTCTGTGTTATCGGACTATCCCTTTAATATTCAAACGGGAAAGTTGATCTAGGGAAAAAGTATCTCGTATAGCAAGGAAATGAGTAGATTTAGTCAAGCGATCAACAATAACCCAGATTATATTATTACCTTGAGGTGTCTTCGGTAATCCCACATCAAAGTCCATGGATATAATCTCCCATTTCCACTTTGGCACTTTTAAAGGTTGTAGCATCCCTTTCGGTAACTTCCGCTCTGCTTTAACCCACTGACAAGTCAAACACTTCATAGTAAAATCGGCAATATCTCTTTTCATTCCATCCCACCAGTAATACTCCCGCAGATCTCTGTACATCTTAATACTGCAACGATGAACTGAAAACAGAGAACTATGTGCTTCACAAAACAACTCTCTCTTCAACTGTGAATTAGAAGGCACACACACTCTCTTCCCAAATCTCAAAACGTAATAATTTTCAATGTTGAATTCAGGTAACATGCCTTTCCGAACCAGCTCTACCTTTTTCTGCAACTCACTATCTTGCTTCTGTGCTTGCTTGATTCTGTCTGATAGAGATGATCTCACTGATTCCTGAAACAAAAGAGAAGAACATCCTGCACCAACAACTTCTATGCCAAAGTTTATCAAATCCTTAACCAAAGGATCATGTTCCAAATGTAATTTTTCTAATGAAGCATTACTTTTTCGACTCAAAGCATCAGCCACATTATTTTCTTTTCCTGGATGGTAATGAATTGTACAATCATAATCTTTGATTAATTCTATCCATCTCTTATGTCTCATGTTTAACTATTTATGAGTGAATATATACTTTAAACATTTGTGATCCGTATATATTTCACACTTTACTCCATACAAATGATTCCTCCAAAATTTTAAAGGGAAAACAACAGAAGCTAATTCCAAATCATGTGTAGGGTAATTTACCTCATGAATTTTCAACTGTCGTGAAGCATAAGCAATTACCTGATCATTCTGCATTAGGACGCAACCAATTCCTTTCATTGAAGAATTACTGTATATAACAAAATCACCATTCCTGGAAGGTAGTGAAAAAACTGGAGCATTCACCAATCTTCTTTTCAATTCCTGAAAACAATAATCACATTCTTTTGTCCAGATAAACTTAACACCCTTCCGAGTTAGATTAGTCATTGGACTAGATAACCGTGAAAAATTTATAACAAACCTTCGGTAATAGCCTGCCAAACCATGGAATCTACGAATCTCTGTTACATTTGTGGGTCTTGGCCATTCTTCAACAACCTTTGTTTTTGCAGGATCAATAGTTATCCCATATTTAGAAACAATATGACCAATGAAAGAAATTTGTTACAACCAAAACTCACACTTGCTGAATTTCCTATACAATTTTTTTTTTCATGGTTTGCAAAATGACCCTTAAATGTCTTTCATGTTCTTATTTACATTTAGAAAACACCAAAATATCATCAAGGAAAACCACCGCAAACTTATCCAAGAACTCATGGAAAATTATATTCAGTAAGTACATGAATACAGCAGGTGCATTGGTTAGACCAAAAGGAATTACTAAAAATTCATAATGGCCATATCTTGTATGAAATGCAGTCTTCGGAACATCTGCTTCCTTTACCTTCACCTGATGGTACCCTGATCTCAGGTCAATATTTGAAAAATACTTAGCTCCCTGGAGCTGATACAACTTCATTAGACGACCCGACATCTGCTGAAGTAGTTGCAAAGGATTTCAACACACCTTTCTTCTTGTAGTCTAACTGCTTCCCATCACTCAAGCTCTTTGTGGGACACTCGTTTGCATAGTGACCCATCTCATTGCACTTATAACATTTCACTAATTGTAAATCAAATTTGGTCTCACCATCACCCTGATATTTTTCAGTGAAATCACGAGCCTTATGTCCCATCTTACCACATCGGTAGCACTTTCCAGAATTCAGAAGACATTCCCCAGCATGCCTTTTGCCACATTTTTCACAAACTGGAAACATAGATTTCTTACCATCAGACTTTTTTGAAGAATTCTTACCATTCTCCTGCCACCTCGGTCTCTTCTTCTGTTGGCTGTTATAGAACAATTGGTCTTCGGCAAACTCTGTTTCTACCTTCTCAGCACATTGAACAAGCTTCTCATAACTTTTAAACTCACGAGAATATAATGCCATTCAATATTTTGGCTTTAATCCTGAGTAGAAACGATTGATTTTACTATCACGGTCTCGGATAAAATTTGGAGCATACCTTGCCAATAGAGTGAACCTTTCATCATAGGTAGCCACTGGGTGTTCCACTTGCCTCATTTCCAAGAATTTTTTTTCCGTACTAAGTCGAACAGCCTTAGGAAAATTCTTTTCAAGAAACATACCTTTGAATTCATCCCAGTCGAGAGCATAAATTTCATCAGCGTCCCTGATATTTTTAACCATGGACCACCACTGATCTACTTCACACTCCAAACGGTAAATAGAAAGACTAACCATTTGATTGTCTGAACACCCCATGACATCGAAAATCTTCTTCAGTGCTTTAATACACCCTTCAGCTAGAACAGGGTCAGATGATCCTCTGAATGATGGGGGATGTTGCCTCATGAAATGTTCCACCCCTGATATGTTCCTCTGTAGTTGATCTGACTGATCTTGTGCATGGATACCACCACCATTTATCACTTGAGTCAACTACGCCATTACTACAACAAACTGTTCAGTTCCAATTCCGACCATCTCAGGATTCTGATTCGGAAGGTTATTTCCTTCTGCATGCCTTCCTAGCACTGCTTCCCTATTTCCTCTGATGAAAATTATTCTGAACAAACATGTCTTAGATGAAGAAACATGGTAATCTTCAAATACTATATCACTTCAATTTGACCATAATTTTTTTTGGATAATCATTTAATAGAATTCTAACTCCTAAAGTTATCTAAACAGACCTTTGATACCAACTATAAGGCCCCATCCTTAAACCTTACTGAATCTTGAGTTATTACAAGATTACACATTGAGGATCTTTTCGGGTTTAGAGGTTTAAAAAATTAGATCATAAAACTTTCATTACATTCCACATATAAACAAAGTGGTTACATAAAGATAGCATTCTTCTTTCCCATCAATGGAAACATATTTAAAATAAAACATGGATTCTTTCTTGACACTTACTTGACACTATCATCATATCATGTACCTTTCCCTTGACCTGTGAAAAACAATTCAAAAAAACATGGTATGAGCATAAAAACCTCAGTAAGGGATATAAAAATATGGAAAGGAAACATGGGTACATATATACATAAGAATGAAATCATAATTTACCCCTAAAACATAAGCACTTTAACATACCGCATCACATCATGAATAAATTATAGAAATCATAAGACATAAGGGTAACTTGAGGCATTCATAACTTTGTTACGTAGGGAGTAATCATCTTGGTTACGTTTGGAATACCCATCATAGTATATTCCCTAAATCTCTTTGGAGAAACCTTAATGTTTCACTCCTTCTCGTTACCCAAATGCATTGGAGAGCTATATCGGGCTCACCCACCCTTAGTTTATCACGGAACCACCCGTCTTCATAATAATGCCCAACAAACCTCAACATAATCATATCACATAAAACATGCATAAAGGAAACATAACATTTCCACCTTTCAATCACATGATATCAACAAAACACATTGATATAAAAACATTATGAAAACCATTTTCAATACCAAAATAAAAGAAAAGTAAAACATGGTATTTATTTTTCTTTTAAAAAGAAGGTATGGCTTGTAGTGGAAGCTGAAACTCAAATAATGGTCATGGCGATGGAGAAGTTGTTGTCATCGCATACGTACGACAAAAACATTCCCTTTTATCGTTTATTAAACACTTAGTATAAAAAAGATTCCTTTTGAATAAATTTAAAAGTCAAAGGGTTTTATACACTATATAAAAGAAGGTTGTGTATAAAACAAAATATGCCTCAATGAAAGGAGATTGAGACGAAGTCCCATACCTCGGGTCCGACTTGACTCGGTCGTTCTTTAATCTCCTGAATAATAAACTTAAGTTAATTTCTACTTGTTCAAGAACCTTTTTCATGTTCATTATTCCTTTTATATCACTTATTTCCATGTCATGAACACTATGTAATTATTTAAGTTAATAACGGTCGTTTTAACGATCATTGGTACTTGAGTCAAAATATGCTCTTTATAATTACAAGTTGTTCATGTATCCATTATATCCAGAGTTATAATCATGATTTATATATAATATATATCATATATATCCATTATATACTTTCATTTATAATATTAAATAATCATTTAGAGTTAAGAAATGAAGTGCACCGTTCATGGAGACGGTAAGCCGAACGTACGCATGAACTCTACTTTCATTTCTATTTCGTATTTTATAGAATGGGATCATAATGATATAAAGGTATATTATAATTCCAGTATAATATCATATATAATATCATAGTTCCATCCTTTATACGTCCCACATATGGTATTTATCGAATCAAATCACTTTGAGGGGGGGGGGGGTAGTCCGCACTTCCTTAAATGAAGATATCGCGTTTACCCATAATGGAATCCATAAAGGTATTCCAAAAATGAAAAATACAGAAGCTTAAGGATAAAATAAACATATTATATATCATATATAAATATAGTGACATCTTAATGGCCACCTTTGAAGGTGTTAAAATAATGTTGAACAATCATCGTTTCGGGAGGCATAAATTCACCATCCACGGAAACAGTAAGTCGTTTAACCATTAGATGTAGGTGTGTGTAAGTGTAGCTCGAATCCTTCTTATAAAAAAATCCTAGTATATTTAATATACTGTATTCGTTACAAAATAAATGAATAAAAAGATTTTAGGGGGATGGAGAAGCAAAATAACACAAAAGGACTCAAGTGAAGACATTACCTTAAAATCGGGTAACTCCATTTGGTTTGAGCTCAAAGGATTCCTTGGGAAGACATCTGCCAAAAGTGAGGCTTAAAGGAGTAAGAGGGGGATGTGGAGAGACAAAATGGGCAGGGGTTGGCCGAGCCAAAGGCTTTGGGAGTGTGGGTATGGAGGTATAGTTGGGGGCCTTTTATAAGAGGAGAGGAGGGGCACTCTTGTAAAGTTACAAAATGATACTTTATTTTCTAAAGAGTATCGGATTTTAAAGGTCCCACATTAATTTATTTAGAGTAAAAGGTGGTAAGGGTTCTAAATATACCCACCCAATAGGTTTTGGACCTTTTTAGGTCTTATATTTTACATTATCATTCCATTTTATTTAAATCATCAAATAGTGAGGTCATAGGTGCATCATTATGATGTCATAAATAATTTAATAAATTTAATGTATAAAAATTATAAAACAAATATCATGTTGTTGTAAATCTTTTTATCTTTCCAATGACGATTTATAGTCAAACATATGACTTGTATAACCCCATGTAAAAATTGTTTTAGTAAAACATTTCATGTTTGTGTCATTTTTACATTAACATTAAATAAAAATTTATTTATGTAATTTCCCAACCAATGTGGCTCCATGGGGACCCCAAGTTGACCCATGGATTGACTTGGTCAGCCATGACACATCCAATAAGGGTAGGACATGTGTCAATCTCATCTCATATTATTAAAACATTGTTTTTACCTTAAAATAAACTAATTACCACTAATCGCAATTAAAAACATAATAAATAACTATTCACCAAAAAATTATTTTAATCTCATTGAACCACATTTTACTTCTTAATGAAAACCATGTAGGTCATATTTTTGAAATTCAAAACACAGAAGTGGTAAAATTTCATTTAAACGAAAAATCAGTTTTTATAGTACCACTTAGTGGTTTCACTATTCATCAAAAAATGATGTTTTTCAGAAAAATACCAAAACGTCACCCTAAGCTATATTTGATATTCCGAATTCAAAAATGAAGTCCATTTTAAAAAATTCAAAACATATAAGTCACATTAATTAATTTAATAATTAATTCTCGCTGTCAGAGCAAATAGCCTGTTTTTATGAAACAATAACTATCAAAAGATTGACACTAGTTTAAGTCTGATTTCAAAGTGAAATTAATTCTAATGACCAAAATTGGATTAAATGGTAAACCTATATTCTAATTTCACTTCAAAACCAGTTAAAATGTTAATCTAATCAGATAAATAAATTAGATTAAAAAGATGTTTTGAATTAACATACAACATTTTTTACTATTCCTTTAAAAATGAACTTTATCGGAAAAATACCAAAAATTCAAAAAAAGTAAATTTTTATGTCCCAATCGTAAATAATAAGTTTATTTTGAAAAAAATATATTATAATATTGTCAAAGGATATATTTAAAAAGGGTTTTCTATCAAAAGGCAATAAAACAATCTTTTAAGAATATTAGTGTATTCCATGCATAAGATTGTATTTATTTTCATTTTAAGCCTCTAAAACACTATGTTAATCATTAATAGGAATAGATAAAAATATATATTATTCATTAATTACTTGGTATGTTACATATTTGGACACATCAATGGGGGAATAAATTTAAAAATGGTTGAGGTTAACCTCTAAAACAAATATCTAATGTTTTATTGAATTTCATGTATATTACTAGTTTTTTTAATTTTCTAATGATTATCAAACCCACTAATAAATTTGAAATATAAGGTTGTAATGTTGCTATAGATAATAGAATATGATGAAACCTATTGGGATATTAATAAGAGATTATTAATTTTAGTTTTACTTACAGTACCATGCATTGTCGAAGGGTTTATGATATTGAGTGATGCTTCCATGAATGCTTTTGGATGTGTTATTATATAGGATGAGAATTAAACTTGTTATTCATCACATAAATTAAATAGTCAATGGAGAAACACTCAACATGTGATCCAGATTTGGTAGTACTATTTGTTTTATTGAAACATTGGATGCAGCATCTCTATCGAGAGAAGTGTGATATTAATACTATTCTTAAGAGCATAAAGTATCTATTCATCCAAAAGGTGATGAACATTCACTAAAGGAGATGGCTGAACTAATTGATTAATATAAATACACAATATATTAACACAATGGAATGAACAAAAATGTATCTTATTCCCAAAGTAGAAAATCATTATATCATTTCCAAGTTAAGGATCTAAAAAGACTTAATACTCATGGATTTTAAACTGATGGATATTGATATCATAAGGGAAGGAATGAAATACTATATTTCCTAGATGAAAAAAATAACGTCTATCCATGTGAATATAAATTAATCCCATAATGATGATGCTAACCTACAAAAATTTTAGTGATTATTCCGAATTTTATTGTTGATAAATATATAGGTACATGACTTGAAACCTAGATATATGTCTTATAGAAAACCATAATTGGAGAAGTATGTTTTGTATGATGCACATAGTTCATTTTTTATCTATTTATCCTTGATTCATGATGATGTATTAAGATCTAAATTAAAAAATATTTGTGGATACATAGAGAGGGATATCAAAAAAATGCATATCTTGATACATGGTATGTTAGAAAGGTAATGTCAAATGATATATGTCCAAGGGTATGTTGCAAAAATTTATCATAACAATATAGAAAATTGTAACCATTACAATTTATTTTTCCATTTGAATCCCTAAAACATCTATGGTTCGTAATGATATTTGGGATGTAATCGACCATCTTACTATGTTAGCACATTTGTTAGCATTATTGAAGATTTATCCCATGACCAAATTTCCTTGATATACATAAGGTAATTGGAAATTATTCATATAGAAATACCCTCCAACTCTATTAATTAGGATTTGATATTTACTGTGTGGTTTTGGAGATGTCTTCAAAATAATTTCAGTCATAGTTGTGTTTCAAAACCTCTTATTACCCTCAGATAAATGGTTAGTATGAGAGGAAAATTATAACCTTGTAGGATATGTTGATATATTTTTTAATTGAACTAGGGATATTTGTATCAACACATATACTTGATATAGTTCTCATACAAATATATGTTTCATTTTAAAAATCTCATTTCACTATATGATGCTTACTATGGGATGAGGTTTATTACTATAACATGATGAAATAATGTTGGAGAGAAGAAAATGATAGGTCTTATCTTTTCCAATGAAACCAAGTAATGAGAATTTTTAAAAATTATAAGATGAGCCCAAGATATGACCCTTGCAGATCAATGAACATGAATAGATTGTATCCTTTCTCTTAACACTCCATGTAGACCTCTCCCAAGTTCATGAAATGTCCTATATAATAGTTTTTAGGAAGTATATACTAGACCCATTACATGTATATAACTCAAAATATAGGAATCTATAACATGACATATCATATCAGGAATAACAGATGGATATTATTGATAAAAAGATGACATTTGTTGAAGATATATTATAAATTTGGTCAATCATTTATAGGGGAATCATATAATCATGGAAACTGCATGGGAAAATTAGGATGCGAAGATAGAAAATTTCCATAACAAATTTTCATCCATGTAATATAATTTATATAGTGGAATTTGTTTTTTGGAAAAGATTATAATGACCTGAGTTTTAGTAAATTATGTTTTGTAAAATAAAGAATGTTCTTAATGGATTTCTCCAACACCGAATCTAAGATAAATGGAGACCATTGTTAAATAAATATGACACCACAAACTACTATTATAATCACAAACACTTCCCAACACTTTCCTCAAAATTTATATCCACCCTCAATAGGTCCTGTAATTCTCAAAATACATTCCCTCAAATTTTTACCTCACATAAAAAAGTTTGTAGTCCCAGATGTGAGGTTAATGATCATAATATTGATTTCTCGTTTCTATATTGTTTTATCAACAACATTTTAAAATTTCATTACACCATATTTAAATTATAATATCAATATCATTATTATTCAGATATTTTTTATAATGTTGGTACATGCATTAATCACCATTTCCTGTTCGTATTACTAAAGTCAAAATCATGAAACATTAATATGTACGGACTATCAACTCCTTGAATAAACAACTTTTTTCCTTTTACATCCTAACCATGATGGTCTAAATATGGAATTTAATATATTATTAATTTACATATAAATTTTATATTTTTATGGAATAAATTTTCGTATTAATTATTTATCACATTCCAAAAATAATGAAATCATTATACAAGTGTATGTGCAAACCATGACCTCCATGGTAAAATGGAATCTATTTTAAAATTTTTCCTTCAGAAGATTGATCGACGAATTTTTTTCAGGGAAGAAAATAATTTTTTATTATATGAATATGGTTCAATTAAAAAAATAATAATAACCTCATAATGTTGTGAATGATAAAAAATGTTTTAAAATTATTCATCTTAAACAATTGAACATAAGGGGAAAACTATTTTTCTGAATATATAATTATTTTACATCAATTAATTTGTTCAAATATTTATATACAGAACTAATAAATAAAAATAACATTATTTATTCTACTTCTATAATGATATTTCAAATAAATCTTCTCGTAATCATCATCAATCACGATATGTTCACGTTTGTGTCAATTTAACCACCTAATTGAACAATTATATGATATTACATCATAAATGATTATGAAAAAATTATTAATGGTGTAATATGATATAAATATTTATTGGTTCTAGATTTATTATATCAATATTTAATTCATTAAGTAATAATACATCATTCCTCTTTTAAAATTACTGAAATTTTCATGTTATCGATTACAACTTCTTGGATAAAGATCAAATCACAAATTGAAGAAAATAAAAAAAATAATCATTACAAATCATCCATTATTGTTAATTTTATAATCTCAAAAGGATTTAATTTTAAATAAGATTAAATATTGACACCACTCCTACGAAAATGGTACTAATTTTCAAAACCAAAAACAAAAAATTTCGTAAAATAAGTAACTAAAATAAATATAGAACCTAATTATAAATTTAATGTTTTAATGAAAATTTTTATCTGTATGGATATGATGTATTTTATTTAGATGTTTATGTTTTGGATAAATTATGTTAAATTAAATATTTAGAATTCAAGAGTCATGGTAAGGGACATTGGTAACTCAAATCTCATTCATTGATTTATTTGATATATTTTTCACATTAATCATCGATATTATCTTTAACAATTGATTTGAAATATCATATGATGTTTGATTTTATATTTCAATTGAATATGTTTTATTTGATTTAATTAATAATAAATGGGTTTTCTCTTACCTAAAAGTATAACATTATCTATAATGAACCTCCACCACATAATTAACACTTTGTTTCAATTCAATGTTTTCAAATACCAAAAGGTTCTCCATTCATGTTTTGAAATCAATGTATGTATCAATTAATGTGATACTTATAATTTTCGTTACAAATTATAAAGGATACATTTGATTATCTCTTTATTTGATGTGGATTTTAATCATAGGTATCTAGAAATATAAAAAATTTCATTCCTTATAAAATTAATGTTTAATTTAAAATTACCAATTTAGTATATAGAAATATTTTTCCATTTTCATGTCTCAATTGTAAGATATTATTTTTAATGTAAAATATTTAAAACAAATAAAATTATATCTTTTAAAAATAATCTCTATGTCTTTTCATTTTTAAAATAATTAAAAAATGAATTCAAAAATATCACTTCATGATTTCACTTCAGTAATCCAATTAATCTCAATGGATCTATATTCTATGATGTTATGTTTTATACACTACCCTATAAATGATTTTATAATGTTCATTTTGGGTTGATTGAAGTTTTCATAAAAAAATAAAGTTTACTTAGTTATTTGTGTGGTACATTAATGGAAATATAATGTGAACCCCATTTTTATTCATCGGTTTTAATGATTGGATTATTAGAAATTTTGTTCAGGAACACATTTATGGTTAATATTTATTTTATTACTGGGACCTATATAGCCATCCAATGTATTTTTCAGAGCATTACATCTCATGAGATAATGGTGAAATGATTAGTGATTTTGTATCCCAAATGGGAAACAAATTGTGATTTCTAATCTGCTATGTCAAATAGGTTATTGAGCTTAATAATTTATGGGAAAATTTTATGATTCCAGATACACAATATTTACATTTAAATAATATGACAGTTCCAACATATTTTTTGACATGTGACTATGTTATACCCCTATGTTAGGATTTTTGTCTCCAGTTTTCACAATCATTATATAATTTTATATGTTTTCTTATATGAGATTACTTTTCATTCTATTATATAATATGGACAAAAATATGATTCCATGTTCTTTTGGACATAGAACACATTCCTACCCATGAGATCACATATTCATCGGATATCACCCTAGGTAACATGTTAATATTCTTATTATTCCATGATTTAGAATTTGATCTCATAGATTTATTATTAGTTGATTTCTCAAATCACAAGGATGAGTTTAACTTGTGAGACATCTCAGAGAAAATATGGTCTGAGAAACTTATAAGTCAATGACTACAATAATTTTAATATAAATAACTTATATTAGTATCAAAATACACTAAAACAATATATTCATGGGTTTGGTAGATTATAAAGTAATTTAATGTTTTTATAATGGAAATAATGAAAAATAATGTCATGTTTATCAAGCGTCACCATAGTTGCATCTTTCACTAAATAGGGACGTCCTAAGAATAATGTATGAGTTGGTAAAAACATCTATATCACATCAATCATGGGTGGAGTGGATTAGGGGAATATAGTTATTCTATAAAATGATATAAAAATCGATGAATCCTCCTCTTTATTTATATTTTAATTTCAATGGATATCC
This sequence comes from Viscum album, assembly GCA_963277665.1. Taxonomy (NCBI): domain Eukaryota; kingdom Viridiplantae; phylum Streptophyta; class Magnoliopsida; order Santalales; family Viscaceae; genus Viscum; species Viscum album. The sequence goes on along the minus strand of OY728127.1, from coordinate 1,051,503,454 downwards.
GATAGTACAGTTAGAGAATAAGAATGAATTTAATTTAATGAGGGATATGTTATTTGGTATAATATTTTATGAACTCAATTCACCCCCACCAACCACTTGAGTCTTTCTGAAACACCATTAGGAAATCAATTAGTTTCAAAACTTGAGATTTTATATTTCTCCACTCTTATTGTTGAAAATTCTTGAATATCATTCCCTATATTACAAAAATAGTTTCAATGAAATAAATAACTACTGTGGTCAAATTATCATACATAAATTTATAATTTTTTTTGTAAGCCTCAGATGGTTATATAACTATGTAACCATGGATTTAAATTTTATAAGGATTTGAATGCCAGTATTCTTTCCTTTCATCATAAGAGTTTAATAATTTTCACAATTTGTTATTTCTAATGTGTTGTAGGAACCATCTATGTTTCATATTAAGGTACTAATAATGTTTATAATCTCAAATATAATATGTTAAATATCATATTATATACTTTTTGGAATCTTGATGGTGAAAAATTATCCCAAATTAATGGAAGTCTCAAGAAATTTTAGGATAATGATTATACACTAAGATATGTGGAACAAATAATTGTACAAATCAATAAATATTCTATGAGGTTTTCAATAAATGAAGATTAGTACCCCTACTACAATAATATAGTCTACTCTTATTACCAAATTGAAAGTGAAATATATTATTGGGACATAGATGGTGTTTGAAGATGGAATGGAAGCTAAAGCAAGAAATATAATGTTGATAAAAAAGGAGAATGTTTCAATGAGTGTTTTATCTAAAATAATTAAAATTAAGGCAAGGAAATTATATTTTCATTCTCATTAGATGTGGAAAATTATAGTGATTTAGATTCAAATGATGAACTAACTCAACTATAAAAGATGTTTAAAAATATTTATAGAAAAAAAAATAATGTATTTAAGAAATCCTTAAATAAATATGAAAACATTGATGTGAATATTAAGGAGGAAAAATGATATGATAAGAATATGTTAGACATATAAAAACTAATTTTCCATATCTATGATAAGTGAATAAACCTGACTAAAAGTGTCAATTAATGAAATATTCTATGAAAATTAGTATAAAGGATATGAAATTCTAATTGAGTTATTTGAATGACTCTAGTGGTGAATATTTTTGCAACTCAAATACGGAGAAATATGACTATAAGGACAACATATTTTTCATGAAATAGGTGGAATAAGTATTCCCTAATTTTTATTATTATTCTGAATATAATATAGAAAATAAAAATAACAGACATGGGAATTTAAATGAGTATTATTCAATTCCAGAAGATAATTATGAAAAAAATAAAATTTAGAACAATAAACTTAAAATATATTTTAATAATATTAGATGATAATTAGAATTTGAAATCCAAAATTACAGACATCTATATTACCACATGTTTTCCGTTAAAGTAACATTAATGAATTTATAAAGTTGTATCCTTGTCTTTTTTAAAATAATGATTACTATGTGAGATAAATACATGGACCAAATACTTGTAATAAATTTTGATTTAAAAGTTATTTATGTTATAATAAGTAATAGTGCATGATCTAATCAATATAGGAATTACTTATTTCATAGATTAATGGATAAAAAAATCTCAAATGTAAAATTATTTCATTATAAACTCACGGAAAATATATGAATGTGTTTGGTCTTAAAAATAATAATTTATATGGAATTAATAATTCCAATCTGACAAAGTATATTTCTAAAATTATAGTTTCCAATTATATTAGTACTAGATATATTATTTCCCATGTCATTTATTTCAAGCATAGTTGGAAAAATAAGAGTATTTTGGTAAACAAATAATCGTATATAACTTATTTTGTATGAAAAAATCGATATGGATCACAAATAAAATAGAATGTGAAATTTTACTACTCAAGGAATATGTGTTAATATTTCTTAAACTCTCACTAATTATCAAAGGATGATAGTGACTATGTTATATATGGTGAAAAATTTAATTTTAAGATCATAAGATTTGGTTCAATTGGAAATTCAAAAGTATTACACATTCAAAATTTTCAATATTTTCAATTGTTAAACAAAAAATTAACATATATCTCAAAATGATGTGGTAAATGTTATTCAGGAGATTATTTTAATAATTCATGTTTAGTTTTCAGAGATGAAAATCCAAAATTAAAATCCTTATGAACTGGAAATTTTTATAATTTAAATATTCATTATTTTTCTAATTTTTTTTACTTTTTGAATACTAAAATATATGAATCTTTTATATGACAAAAAAATAAATGAACATTGTAATGTATATTCCTCAATAATACTTTCTATGATAAAATTAATTACAGATTTACCTCAAATGAATTTCGATAAAATGAACAATCTAGAATTAAATACTAGGTGTGAAATATTGTGTTTTTATATTAAATGGTGATTTTTTTTATATTTAAATGGGTTTATTTTTTCATCTTAAAACAATATCATATCATGTCTTTATAAAATATTTTACAATATTTAAAAATGATTTGAATTCAAAAATTATTTCACTAAGAATTGAGCATAGATGAGAGTTTATGAATTTTTAATTTGATTAATTTTCTCAAAACAAGGAATTAGACATTCATTTCATACACCTATGAAATATCACAAAAAATATAATGGATGAATAATAATGTAATTAATATTTTTAGAACAATGTTGTGTGAAAATGGAATTCCAACTCCTACTCACTTTTAGGATGAATATATTAATAAGAAATACTATTTCATAAATTGATTTATAATATGTCATATATAAAAGAAAACACCATATGTGTTGCGTATTAAAATAAAATAAATGGTTTTAGACTTCAAATTTTTTGGATGTAAAGAGATTTTATTGATCACCAAGGACAATATTGATAAATTTAGTCTACGGATGACGAAGGAAGATTCTTATGTTAACATACTACTTCCAAATCATAGATTATTATTAAAAATTTAAAAGGATAATTATACAATCTATATAAGTGAAAAATAATTATAGTTATCTTTTTTCTAACAAGAATTAACAAATTGATGATCTCCATGATTTTATGGATCACATTACACAAGAAATTATTTTTTATTATAGAAATGTCAGTGTTGTGAAACATTATCATTAATAATCTAATCCTTAAATATATAAAACTATAGAACCTAAGAGTGTGATTCCAAAACATTCTAGAACCATAAAAACAACCCTTTAGAGACTGTTATTGGATTCCATGATGATGGATTTAGGGATAGGAAATACTCTAGAAATCAATCTTAATTTTACTCTTCTTAATCCTATCAAAAATCCAAAACTATAGAATGAATAAGTTTTTAAATATGGATATTAACTATTTAATATGATATAAATGTGTTTAAAATGAATAATGTTTGTAAATTACATGATAAAGCCTCTAGTTAACAATTTATTACAAGTAAATGGGGGTTTAGAAATAAATATCATGACCATGGAATAATTATTATAACAAAATAGGGACTAGTATCAGAAATATATAATCAATAAAAATAGATATACTATGATAAAAACTCTATACATATATGTAGATTATAATCTATTAGTATTATTTTAACTTATTCATCTCTTATAATTTTTATAACTTTACATATGGATGTTTAATACACTTTTCTATATTTTATTCTTGTGGAAGAAGTGTATATTGAACAAAACCTGGGATTTGAATGTCCCAAATTTCCAAAAATAATTATACACAATAAAAAAATCTCAATATTTTTGTAATTGATATCTAAGGACTTAGTATGAATTTTTATGTTCTTTTAATTGGAAAAATGGTTTTTTGTTGGGATTAGATACCTTATTTTATATAAGAAAGCACCATCAAAAAATATTTTACATGTATAAATTTATACTGGTGGTGTTATTTCTTCTTTATAAAATCAAGGATTATGTAATTATTTCATAAAACCGGGGGGAAATGAATTTTAGATAACTAAAATGAGTGAATAAATATTATTTCTGGGATTTAAAATTTATGAAACAAATTATGCAAAATGTTTTAAATCAATGAAAATACCTATATGGCTTATTTGAACGATTCTGACTAAAACACCACAAGTTACATGAAACATTTATGGGTTTAAATATAAAAAATCTATGGAATGAAGCTGGGAAACAAATAGATAACAATCATTATAGAGGGAAATTTTATTTTTTAAAAAAACTATCTATTAGTATGCCAAAAATTATGTTCTTTATGAATATGTTCTATATTTTAATAAAAATATAAATAATTCAATTTATATGATGATAATGGAATATTAAGAAAGTATTAAGTTTAGACAATTATCTTTAATATCTACCTCTTATGAATAAAGGATTAAATTTATATAGATATGTATTGAGATTGATTTATCACTGTTATAAGAGGTAGATGAATTTTTATATTAATGGAATGATTTTAATGATTGTGTTTGATAAAAAAAATATGTGGATTGATGTAAAGTTATGACTTCTAAATTTGATAGTTTTAACTCTTTGTGAGATAGAGTTTTGATGAAATATGTTTTCTATTAGTGTTACTCTCTAAAGAATCATGTTGCTGTTGGAGAACAGTAAGATGATGAAGACCCTAATAATAATATGTGGGAGACCCCTTAGTTTCTTGGAGTTGTACTTGTACTATTGAAATTTAATGAATATATACCTTGTGTTCAAAGATATGATGATGAATTAATTGATATAAAAAATCCAAGTTATGAAGATAAAATCTTTTATAATGTTTTAAAGGAGGTTAATGAACTCATATATATAGATGTTCAAAGATATGGTAGTGTTGAGGATATTGTAATTGGTGTTCAAATAAATTTTTATATATAATATGAGGTTTATCATGAATAACACATCGTTTTTTATCTACATAAGGTCTTTATTATTGTGTGTGATAGTTTTGAGACACATTTTCTTAAAGATGTTTTTGGTTGTGTTTATATATTTTAGAATAATGTATCTTTATATGTAGATCTCATAAGGGTACTAATTGCTGAATGTGGTAAAAAATAGTCCCTTAACTTTCTGGATGATGGATGTGCCCATGCTGAGAATACTCGACTGATTATAATTGTTGGTATACTTATTCTATCTAGAGGTTTTGTTTGTTGTATTGTTTTCATAGATCAAGTCAATAATATAAATTTAGAAAGTGGATAGGTCTCAAATGATTAATTGAGTATTCACCCATAAATGGATCTTTCTACAATGAGGAATTAGTGGAAGAGAAAAAGATAATAGATCCTTAGAATAGCTTACTAGATAGATTATTTTTGTACATAAAGTTAAAGAATAAATGTGATGTGTATAAATTATATTTGGAAACCTCATTACTGTTTATACATTCCTGGATAATGGTTAAAGTGAATATAAATGTATCATTTTTTATTGAAAATGAATCCCACGTGAGCATGTATATGATTTCAGGTAAATAAACTGAAAATATTATTTTATGTGATGAAACTCCCTGTAATTCAGATTATGAAGTTTTGAATTATTATTATAATTTTTTTTATTTAATTTTTTATGTTTTGAGATGATTCAAGTAGTGTGGAGATTCCCTGGAGTATGAAAATTTGTATTCAAATCCATTTATAGAATTCAACATTTTAGTATCTGGGAATAATATATTTATTACTATGATCATTAAAAATCTATTGAAAATATGTCTTTAGGCATCGAGTGTGAAGCATTAATGTGATAGTATGTCTTTAAAGTATATCTCATCTCTCGGTCAACCATAAGTCTTTTCTAATCATAAATCGTACTTATAAGATTTCATGGTATATTATAATGGTATTTTTTCTACTGAAAATTAAAAAGGTCAATATCCCAATCCTTTTGTATTTGAATGTTACATTTCTTCTACATAGTGTAAGTATCAAAATGCAAGTCTTGAAAAATAATAATTATTAAAGGACCCCTATTAAGACTTCAACACATGTGGAATTTAAAAAGTTCAAATGAATTATAAAGTATTGTTAGGTCCACAAGGCTGAATATCCTGAGAGGGGGGGTGAATCCGGGTATGACTAATTAAAAATTAACACCTGTTCTGATCTTGTTTTGCTGTAAAGAAAAACACTCTTCTCTCTCTTTCATGTTGCACAAAGTAAACAGAAATTAAATCATGCACACGACATAGCAATTTTACTTGGTTCACCGCAAAGGGCTACGTCCAAGTAGCATATGCCGACAAGTTCCCAGTCGTACCAATTCCACTAAACATCACTAGCTGTGGATTACAATGTTTGGGCTAGATCAATTCTATGCCCAGGATCACTGCCTTTACAACGTTTAGGGTAAACTCACTTATTTCCCAAGGGTCACTCCCTGTTTCTCTCTCTCTGGTTCACTGCCGGTGGAGAGGATCACCTTTTTCCTCTTCCTAATCTCACTGCTCTGTGAAGGTATTCACTTATAGTTTATAAAGCTGTAGGTCTCTTCATTTCCATTAAGGAATGCATCTTTCTCTGTATGTAGATGCTCTGTTGAATTTCAACTTACACCCATAGATGAATACCCCTTTGCCACTATCCACTAGGCAAACCACTTTGGAAACACCTTCGCGAAGCACTCTACCTCGTTAGGCTCCCAATTTTGCAAAGCTCAAACAAGCCTTCGCGAAGCTCCTGCCTTTTCGAGAAGCTTTATCGTGAAGCACTCTCATGATGCACAGACCTTCACAATGCTTGGGCCATCGCGGAGCTCCTGCCTCCCCGTGAAGCTCACTGAGACATCACGGGGCACACGCCTTTGGCGGAGCTAGAATAGCCACCGCGAAGCTCCCCTTTCGCCAAGCACACTGCCTTCGCGAACCACCTCTGCGAACCGAGAGTAATGGATTTTCACTGAAAATTATCTCTACTTCTCTCAAGGGGGTTGGACTCTATTTATAGGCGATTCCACCGACCCTTGTCCCATCTGCGCAAAGTCAACTCCACATAATCTCAAATAACGAAGCTCCAAAGTATCCGCTGGAATTCGGTCCAAATAGCAAAGCACCACAGAAATTTTCTGTTTACGGAGCTTGATGTAATTGCGAAACATCACCGTCAAAATTCCTTCGCGCCTTCGCCACGAATCTCCCTAGCAAAGCCCTTCACCGCCGCGATGCGCTTCAGCCTCTGCGTTCGCGAAGCTTGACGTAATCGTGAAGACTCACCGCCTCCATTTTTCTATTCTTCGTGATTTGAAAGCCATGAATTCTATATTCGTGAAATTCATGTCTTTTCCATATTAAATTATGATCTTCATGGAAATCCTATTTTCGCAATGCTCACCAAATTCCAAATTTTGGACCCCAAAAATTTGTCAAACACTAGAAAATGGCGACACCTTGTACTGCTCTTTTGTACCGCCTCCAAATCGTCCTTTCCATTATCATCATTCTTTGTTAACAAGGATTTTCAACAACTACTTGGGAACTCGACAAATATCCATGAAAACCTTCTTTGTCAACAAACACAATAAACCCAAAAATACTGCAATATTACCTTGAGGGATTTTTGCCCAATAAGTATGTTTCCAAATTTCAAGGAAGATAATGTGGAAATCAGATAGGATGATGACAGATAACATTTACCATGGTATTAAAATCACAAAAACCAAGAAAATGTTATGATCCAAGATTTAGAGGAATTAGAATGTTATATTTATCCTAAAAAATGGAATATCAAAAAACAATGAAAAATAGGGTAATATTGATTCTTTAATTATAATGAAATAAAAAATAAAGAAATTTAAGTATTTATTATAAATAATGAATAACATGACTCTTAGATAATCAATGATCTAATATTTTTTTGGTTATGATCGATGGAGGTGTTCCAATACATATATTTCTTGATATTGAAAATTTAATTATCAGTTTTTCAAAAATAATGTATATGAAGAACCCCTGAACAATGAGCTTCCATTTATTTTATCTTACATCAGTTTGATATGGGTATGTTCAGGTTTTTTTTAATAATTGAGATTCAAGACATGGAATTTTCAAAACACTTCAGAAATGAGAATACATCTAGATTTATTGAATCTAGAATATAAATATGAGTTCTAGACAACACATATTTTTTTTGTATAACCAATGTTAAATATTAATGACTAGAAGTTCAGATACTTTTGATGATTTTGAGAAGAAGTACAACCAATTGAAGATTATAGAGTATTATATATGGTCTTGTTCAAAATTAACATACATTCAAATAGGGTATTCTAGTAATACTCCCTTAGTTCAAAAAGGTGATCCCCAAAAATTATGTAACCCTACAATTGATATTCAATAATGGTTCTTTTTTGTTAGTTTTTTTTACACTCAAAATAAAATTATGATATTTATAAAATTTAAATAAGATTTAATGTAGCCAGAAATAAATTATATTTTATTAGAATATCGAGAAAAAAAGAATAAAAATGAGTTACCAATGTGTTATTTTTGTTGATTGGTGAGTGAGATCTATGATTATCTAAGAGAACTATAGTCACACTGAAAAAGTGGAAGAAGAAAATTAATGTTTTATAAAATAATAACAAAAATAGGAAGAGAAATCATATCAATCCTATGTAACTAGTTTGGTATCAAATAATTTATGAGTTTTAGTGTGTAGTTTTTTATTCAATGCATAACTAGAAGATGAAGTTTTTTAGAGGTTGTGTTTCCTATTTTGAGTTTAATGATTTATTCATGGTGGAAGAGACTCTATGTTGAGTAAGTATATTATATTTTTGGGTCCAACAACATCCCATGATAGATTGTTATCCACATTAGATGGAAAAATTAGGAAGAGACCTAGTAAGAGTTTAAGACTATGGAAACATTATAAATTCTCCTTTTATGGCATTATATAATGGAGGTTTTCACCTATTAATATAGTGAAACCCCGTATGTAATATTGTGTGCATATTTTTTAAAATGACACTTAGATTGCATTTATAATTGGTAATTCTATTATAGTTCGAATTCATGAATCAAGAAGAGTTGACATGGCATGGAGTATGTTACCCACACTAGTATCTATTCTAATAAATATACCTATGATATTTTTACTATCAATATGTGCATTTCATATCGGTGAATGAGTTGGTAAAATAAAAATAAGATTTTATTCATCCAAATAGATCAAAGAAGATAAAATAAAGGGGTTGAGCTTAGTATAAGATCTTTTTTTTTGGAAAATTCGGTCCACGCCTGATTCACCCCACCCCCACCCCTTCATATGTGTTTTCACATCCCCCAGGGATACATAAAAACTGTTACGCATGGTAGAAGCTATTATTGTTTATCAGATCAATGAAGGAGGTGAATTTGAAGTAGTTTATTTTGAATGGTATGACACTATTTGATCTAATGAAGAAGTGAGTGAAGAGGACCATTTTTCAATGAAATCAAGAATGTGAATAATTGAAGATGAACCATCTCAAGATGATGTGAAATGAGGTAGTGGAGATTCCACTGTAAAGAATGAAAAATTCATTATTATATTCAATGATAATTTTTAATATTGTCCCTTATATATAATATTTTACTTCAACATGATAGAGGAAAAGAAAAATTTAAAAGATTATATTAATGAACATATATATGAATTTATAATTAAAGAAATATTTATTTCCAAATATGATTCACTAAATCAGATCATGAAGAAATATGGTCAATAATAATATCTAAAAATAATATAATTTAATTAAATGGGATATGATAGCTTAATTTGAGGAAATAAAATGTCTCAGACTAACAAAATCAATTGTCTCTTCATTTAGTTTACATCTGGATGATACACATAAAAAAAATTGAAATATGTTTCATCATATTTTCAATTATTAATGGAAAATATTATTTCTAAATATCTTATATTTAATCATTAAAAACTTTTTATGATTTGAAAAAGATATATCCTCTCTAAGATAAGGAACAAAATTATTATTGAAATAGATGATTTAAATGGCTTTATAATGCTTTTTATAACCTTATTGCTACGGATTCCAATCTATAAGCTTATATTAAAGTTGTCTAAATAAAAAAATTGAAATATATATGAATTTTGTGAGAATTTTTAAGTAGTGGGAAACTTCTCTAAATAAAAACATTAAATGTTTGTTTGGAAATCTAATGGACATTTTAATCTTACATGAAAATTATCATACTTAAAAATATGAATATTTATCTTCTGATGAATCTATCAATGAGTTTGTCGAGACTTAGAGGTATGTTTATGAATGAAAATAACTGGATATTTCTATAGGTTCACCTAAATCATCTCTTATTACTGTATATTCTCAAATGTTCTCTTAATCACAAGGAGAAATATTGAGGATTCTTATGGTCATCAGTGCTACAATGTTAGAATTTCAATACTTCCTCAAGATTCAGGGCCACCAGTTCTGGAAAGGATATTATGTTATTCTAGAATTTTTTATGTATTTTATTTACATGAGGATAGATATATGTGATAATTCAATAATTCCATTAAAATATAGAAAATCTCTTTCACACACACTCTTATATATATCCTAAATAAAAAAAGATAATTTAGATGACACATATGATCCAACATCCTTATTTCATAAAGGGAATCAAAATGCTACTATGAAAGCCAGATCACACACTCTATCTCCTACCTTATCTGTAAAAATTCATTTCACTCATAAATCCATGATTTAGAAACCAAGAGCAGAGAAAATCGATTAGGGTTTTTTACCTGACCTGAGGAAGCCATTTAAAATTGATACAGTTGGTCTTATTGTATATTCTAGTTCAGTTGTAAATATTGGTAAACTCTTTCTAGATGACCAAGAATCTCCACAACCAATATCATTCTTGTCTCTTAGAAACCTCTCTCATTTTAGAAACCCCCCACCCCTCTTGACCCAAACATTTAGATTCATCTCCCCCATTAAAAAAGGGGGAGATTTTTAGACAAATTAATGATGTTCCAATATATATATATATATATATATATATATTTCACAAGTTATAAATCTCACAAAATCCTCCTTTATTTTAATAATAATTTTTTCCTAATGTGGTTTTATGTCTATAATTACCATTATTTTAAGATTCCATTTTAATTGGAATTATAATTTTATGTTTCTTATAAAAAATATTGAATAAATTTTTCTTAAGGAAATCATATTTAACCCTTTATGGAATCATTTTTTCCTATAATTGAGAAAAAATTCAATGTAAAATATCTTTTGTGTAGAAATAATGTCCTACAAATGTGAAAAAACAAAATATATGTTAATAAAATTATCTTATACAAATAAATTTTTGATAAGAAAATATCATACACGATAAGAATGTTTTACAGAAAGGATATCTAGTTATGTAAATTATCCTATTATGTCTGGATATATCATATGAGGAAATTTCAATTGAGAATATTTCTTATGCACTAAAAAATAACTTATTCCAGAGCAATTATCTTATGAAAACAATGTTTCTGTATTATCTTATCGGATTTATTTTCTAATGAGTTAATATTTCAAATGTATCTAGTTATGTTATTATAAATAAAATCATAAGAGTAATAGAATAATTATGAGACTCATGAATACCTTAAATAGCTAAAGATGGCTGATTAAACTCAAATTAAATAAATAGTTAATAATTATAAAATTTTTAATTATTGAAATTCAAGATGTAATGATCCCACCACTATTGAATTTATGAAAATAAAATATTTCCATTAATATCAAAATACTTTTTGGTTTTCATAAATAGATAGAAATTTCATACAATATTATATTCTCCAATGTTTATATTTCAATAGCTTTTCAGGAAGGTAAATATTGAAATAGTTGACCACTGTATTTTTTGTGATATTTTACATCTGCAACTTACCGGATGATATTCCATGATATAATAAGAAAAATTTATAAAATAAAAATTTCATTTGGATATAATATATAAAATATAAGAAACTATATTAGTGTGATAGATTATTCCTTAATGTGAGAGTTATTAATCTATATTATTCTTACTTGATCAAGAGATTTTTTATTTGTAGAATAATAATAAAAATCGTGCAACTTTGTTTTAGAATCTAAAATTATATATTCTAAACTATAAGTTATAACAGGAAACCCTTATATGGATATAATTTTAAGATTTATTCATTCTATGGAGGTCATTCTATATAATTCTAGTTTTTATTGAAGATATAATATGTCCTATATCTCTCCCCCCTCTCCCTCCATCTACCTCTAGTATAATGTTTTTATAATTTCTTGTCTATTATATATTTATATTAGTTCTTGTTATTAGTTTTAGTAAATAATAATGTAAAAATTTGATATAGAGAACACAATTATAATTGTACATTGAAATTAAGGTTTATATTAAATAAGAAAAAGGATAATTATTTTTGTTTTTAAATAATTAAGAATGTAGAAAAATTAGGGGACATAGTGCATTGAACATTATGAATTACAAGAACACATATGCACTATATTTAAAAATGGATTATACTTAAATGGATAATGTTAATGAGATTATATTAAATTTTGTTATACAAATTTGGATTTTTCTCATATGGATAACACTCACAATGATATATAATAATATTCACCCTTTATTATAGTACAAAAATTTGAAGTGTTTTAAAGAAAATCATGCATTTATACTCATTGTCAATAAATTCAAATAAATTAGATTATAGTTTATATAATAAAAATATAAAAATATATAATATGATATGAAACATAAAAATTAAATTATTTATCAATTTTATTTGTTATATAAAACATTAATTAAAATGAAATATAGAAGAATATCATTTATAAGATGATCTATTTGTTTTTAAGGCCAGTTAACATGTTTTCAGTCATGTGCTACCAAATTCAGTATTCATGTTAAATTGTGAGATGAAATTTTAGTGTAGAAATGGTCATAGAATTAATTTTTTTGAATTCAATGTGATTATTTCAGGCCCAAAATGGAAGGTTGAATCATCATTGATTATCTAAAAATTCACACCTAGTAATTATTAGATTCATATATCAAATATGGGAGTATTTCCATTGATGTTCATGAGCATTATTACAACAAAATCATGATTATTTTATTTTTATATTATATCAGGTAAAAATGTATCACTTGTTAAAATATACCACTCATTATATTTTATATTATCATCCAATTATATTGATAATATATAAAACACTAAATAAAATAGTAGTCATGAATTTTATCCACCTAGGATTTTATAAGTACCTAAAATAATTTACTACAAAAATATATTAGAGAAACTAAAAACTATCTTCTAGAGTTATTCCCTTGAATTTAGACATCCATAACTGGATTGATCTTGTAACAGAATCAGACCATCCTTCAAAAAACAAGTAAATTCTTCAATTATAAAATTAAAATGATAATTTGGAAAATGGTTCAAAGTATGATGTTCAACATGAAAATTTTGTGAATTAATAAAATTCAAAATATGTTATTCAATATGTAAATTTTGATAAATGAAGGTTCTTATAGTGAATATATAGGAAATTAAACACGTTGAAACATTCCATGCATATATAGTTAATGATATATAGTTTTCAATGAAAAAAATAGTTTATATTCCCCAATGGTTTTCTAATAATGAAAAATATATGTGAGAAAGTAGTGGGTGATAGAGATAGTTTATATCATGGTATTCGAGAATAACATATTTTAATCTTACTATTTTCGGAATGAGATATATAAATTTAAAAAATCTGTTGAATACAATATTATTTTATAGAAAATTAAATCATAATTCATCTATCTACCCAAATTCATAAACTCTTTGAACATATTCAATGATCATTATAAAAAACATAATAAATGAAAGAAATTATCTTACAAATGCATAAGAATTATTCCCTGATCACCCCATGTATGAGGCAAAAAGGGGGAAATCACTTAATCATCATTTTCAGAATTAGGAACCTTACCCCAAACACTCATATGAAATGATCACACTTATATATTTCTGGCAACTAAATCATGCACAACCATGAAAATTATATAATAAAACCACCTAATTTATGGATATAAACATTCAATTACAAAAAAAATGATCCATGAAAAGTGTTCTCAGATGAAACCTCAAACTTAAAAATGATGAATCATATCAAATATCCCTTAATTAAAAGAGAATAATTATTAATTTCTTCCACATTTGACATTGTTACGACAGAAAACCTTCATGACTGTTCATTTATCACTCATGAATTCCCCGATGATTAACTGCATAAGTATATTTACTAAATACCATTCCAATATGAGAATCATCAACATCCAAAGGCATATATCTTTTATAGGAAAAAAAATTGAGGAAATTATAATAATTGGATGAATCTTAATATCCTTTTCCTAATATAAAAAATACATTCATTTAGATATGAAACATTAAATTACATTTAATAAAGATATCAATTCTCTAATGAATATGATTAATCATAACTCTAAGTGAAAATATTTATAAAAACTTAAAACCCATACAATAACCATTTTTATGAGTTAATATCCTCATAAACAATATACAAAAAAATTAATTCAAGGAAAATAAACACTTTTAATGTATATTTCAGGTAGGAAGATAATAAAAAATGTTTCTATAAAATCTCAATATATATAATGTAGTTCAATGCCAACTCATTCACATTAGATTTTGTTTTAAATATAGAGAAATAAATTAATTCTTAGTGAAAGAATCATTGAACGTTCATGGATAAAAATAAAACAAAATATGACTCTCTAAAATATAAAATACATAGTAAGTTCAAAATACTAATTTTATTTAATAATGTAGGAATATCATAACATAATTCTTATAGTGTTATAAATAATATCTTCTAGACGTATATAAAAATATAAGAATATAGTAAATAGTATTCACAAGTAAAAGAAATATTATATACCAATTATGTTTAGAATTATATGTAATAAAAAATTATTAATGGGATAAACTGATAATTAGATTTTGAAATGTGAGTTTGAAGACTGTTAGTGCATTGTGTGTTATTACTAAGAGTGTAAAAAAAACTCAGAATCACTAATAATGTCATCCATTTTTCAAATTTTTCATTTTAGTCTAGTTGATATTATAAGACCACTGAGATAGGTTATCAATTTATCATAATGTGTCTGGATCAAAATTGGTAACTTTTTTTAATTTTGGCATAATCTATATCCTTAATATCATTCAATTATCTCCTTTTCAAAATTAAAATCCATAAATAAATTTAATTTCAAGTGTACATTAATGAACAAATTATTTATAAATAAATTCTAGAGTTTTGTTTATTGATGAAATTCATAATCAATTTTTCAATCACGTTATATGAGTATGTTATTCCAACACATATCCCCACTTTATGACCACATGTTAACATAACAACCATTCCAATAATAAAAATTTTATTTTATAACGCATTGTGTAAAATAAAATTAGTTATCATAAACTTGAAAATGAATAAAAAATGGAAGGTAAAGAATGGAAGTGATGCATAAAAATATAACACTCGGATAGAAAAAATTATAGTGAAAATAATATATAGAGAGGTGAAAGTATTTTTTAGATATAAAAGACAATATATAGGATACAATAATGGTAAATAAAATAACAATTAGAAAACTACTAACATATAATTTTATAAGAAAAAATATGACTAATATTTTGGTAAAACATTTGTATGTGACAATTCCTTTTATATAAATAATGGAATGTTCTCCCTAGTAGCATTTACATCATTAAAATCATTAATAACAACTCACAAATTATTGTTTTTTCATAGCCTTTATATCTAAATAAGATAAGTTAACATATAAATTTATAAAATATGTTAAAAAAATATAACTATCGTTAAGTTGAAATGAATTTTTTGTTATAAATAGCATCACCTGTTTATAGAAGGGATGAACGAAACATGATTCACTCTAACTAATAAAAATTTATTAATCCCTTAAAAATGATGTATATAATAAATAAACAGTCAAAAATGGATTAACATATACATCCTATTGAAATGAAAATTCATAATTTCACAAAATGATTAAGAATTATAACATTCTAAAATAAATAATATCCATGAACCTTAAGATGCTACATTTTGATTACTCCAATGCCATGTATGATAGAAAATTCATTAGGGACAATACCCTAAAGATTTAATAGTCATTCACATTCCCAATATAATAATAGGTAATCTTATAGATAAATTTTATCATACCATATTTTGTTAATATGAAATAAATATAGCTAACTTATAATAATGGAATTAGTATTTTAATGTAAATTTAAAATATTATGGAAATATCAATATATCCTCAGAACATGATGTAGTAATTTTCACATCAAAATCATCCTATATCATATACTAGATAGTACCTCTGCAGTAGTGTATCAACAGTAATATCATATGAGAAGCTGAAGAAATATCCTCTAAATAGCAGAAACATACCTATAATCCAGTCATAAACAGTCTCATATTTTCCACCTAACATATTCAAGATAGAAAAATAACAATGAAAACTTCTATAATTTGTGTATTGGGAAAGGGATAATTCATGAAAAAATAATGTATATATAAATTTGAATCAATTTAATTTAATGATATAATATGATAGAAATTGTATATAGGAACGTATGTTATATCAATGTATATTTGGAAGCATAATTATGATATGAATCAAAGGCATGTCTTTATATGAAATATTTTTTAATAATTTTATGAGTATGATTTTTGTTTCATTCATAATGTTTACATAATCCAAACATATGTTATATTAAACATTTAATTAATTTAACATACATCAAATGTTAGAAAAATAATTAAGTATTAGTAATAAATGGAGTTTCAAAATAAATTATTGAGAATAGAGGTGATGTGACATAATATGATGATAATTGATTCATTATATAGTGGTAATAGGATAGTGTAAATTTAATTTTTAGATCATTCATAATGATCTCATAATCACAATATATGATATCGAAAATTTAATGTAATATTAAAAATTTAAATGTTATGAAAATAACATAAAACATATGTCATCATAGTTTCATGATAAATTCTAGAGAAAATTGATGATGTGTCACTATATGAGGATAACTGAATGGTTAAATAGTTGTTGATTGGTGGTTAATATAGGTGGTAATGTAATAAAGTTATTGAAAATGAAAAGAAAACATTAATTAATTGATGGAAAGAGTGAACCTACAATAATCCCATAATGCAAAATAAAGAAGGAAGAGGAAAATGAAACATGAGAGCCCAAATAAGTGGGTAATCGAAATTCATACCTATGGATGATTAACACAAAATAATATCAATGTTCAATATATTTTTCCCCTTTTAAAAGAAAACACTATACCCTTATAATAGGTGTTAACTTAATAAATAACTATTTTCCATGAAAATAAAAACCAAACATGGAGGTGCATAATGTTTCACCATGACAGTTATAAAAATCCATGTTTCTTATGAAAATTCATGCATTAGGTAGATGCTATAATATCTGGATATAGAATAAAAATGAATTTGATAATTTTTTGAGATATTAAATTGGGGTTTAAAACTAAGGATAAATGAAGAATATGTTATTGATGAGTAGAGAAGATATAAATTAATGCAAGTAATGATTCTGAGATGGAGTATGATTAACATATCTTATCCTAGTATTTATGAAAAGAAATGCATCATTATTTTACATTGAGAATAATTAACGAACTATAAAACTATGATAATAAAATTAGAAATTATTTAATTTGGGGAATTTTTTTCTTAAATAATAAATCATCAACATGAATATAGAATAATGTCAATAAACATTCACCCTAAATTAATTATCATTATCCTTCTATTATGTTGGGACATTTATTAATAAAAAAGTTTGAGGGTATTCAATGCCTATGACATAAGAAACAATAAAAAATATAATTTTGAGTTATAATAAATAAAGTAAATGTAATTTTATGGATCCAGTTTAACGGATCATTGACAAGACCTGAATCAATGAAAAAAATGTTTATTTAAAGAAATGTTCATTAAACAAATATATTTATTGTAGGGATATCCATTTAGGAATTCTGATGTTTTCAAATAAGCAGCTGAAACCCACCTATGGTGGACTAAATACTTCCTAAAGATAAGTCATTAGATAATAATAGGAAAAACCATATGATTTTTAAAAACAATTTATGCATGTATATGAAAAATATTGACATAAAATAGTAAAATCTTAGAAGATTGTTAACTAGTAATTGCAGTTCAATATACACAATAAACAATAGACAAAAAATAATTCCGAATTATAATATATTATATATTCCTAAAAAAATCATATGGAAAAATGTAGATTAATATATAAAAATGGAGAATATTTTGGAACAATATAATTTAATAATATAGATCTTGAAAAAAAAATTAAAGTATAACATATTTCAGGAATTCAAAAAAATTAATGTAGATATTATAGAATATAACACACATAAAATTGAAACAGAGAAAATTCATAATATTAAATTTAAATCAAGTATGTAAATTCAAAAGTTTCAAAAAATATCTATATTATAGAATAAAAAATAAAGAATATATTATTTCAATAATGAAATGTTTATAGGAAATGATGTACCAATGATGTGGTCTTGTAAGGAAATCATCAGTGGGATATGAAACTATGTTTAGGGTTTCACAATACATATTGTGATTTTATTTTATGGAAATTAAGAATATCAATATTCAAGAAAATTAGTATTAAATATAAATCATAGTATAATATGGAAGGAAATGTATGGTTTTAAAAATTATGGGGCACCAATAAAATGTATTAATGTATAAAAATAAACTAATAGAATAAAATTGGGATTTTTTTTCAAAAATATGACATTGTTAGTGATTATGTGGAGGAACGATGGTGTATGTGGAGGCGATGAGAAAGATGTGGGAATAAGTGGGTGAGATGGAAGAGATGATCAAACATGGGTCTGAGAGTGGGGAGGGTGGTCAAGGGGTGGGAGGTTGAGGTGAAGAGGAGGGTAAGTAGAGAAGAAAAAAGTATGGATGGAGGGATTATTAGGAGACCAAGAGAAGGTAACATGTATATCAACATGTATGGAGAGAATGCCAAATTTAGTATAATAACATGTACTTTTCCTAAGAAAAATTTAATAAATTTTACATTTGAGTTTAATAGATGGTAGGGATTCTTATTACATCCAACATTTTTAAAAATTCATTCATAAATAATGACATGAAGAGATCATTGAAGAGAAATGAAAAGAAATCATTTAAATTATGGTAAAGATTATTAAAAAGTAATATAATGTTAGTTATAAACTATAGATTCAGTTCATGATAAATCATACAAATGGTAATTTAGTTCTACACCATGAATTAACATTTATATTAATATAAACATTAATATCAATAATATAAACAATACTTCAATAATGAAAATGAAGAAATGGAATGTATATTATGTAATTTAAATTTCATGCATAATGATTATTCATTGTAATTTCATGCGTAAATTATATATATGTGAAGAAAATAAGACTCCATGCATATTAAATAAATGAAACTTCATACGTATTCAATATAAACTGAAATATAAGTGCATGATTCTACATATAGAAGGAAAATATTTTATAGAAAATTCAACAACACTATTTCAAGTAGAAACTACATGTATATGTAGAAAATGTTTCCTCATGTAACTGGAGAAATTTCATATATATTAAGGAATTGAATTGGTAATAATATTTCAAATAAAATCAATTTTTAGTTAATGATAATAAATAAAATTTCCCAAGATAAAATTTTTCATGTTTCAAGTGTATTTAGTAATTGAATAATTGTCATTGCATTTTTATATTCCTGGTGAATAGATTCAGAATCATAGAAATTTTCAATTATATGTTATACAATTATGTTAATTAAATTTTCAAGAATATTTTTGACCCTTAATATTAATTTACTGTTATAATATTGAATATAAATCTTCAGGTTGATTCAAGAATGAAATTCATTAAAGATAATGCCTCAAAGATATTCACTATTGACAATTCATGAAAGATATTAATTATTTACTTTTATGTAGGTAAGGTAATTTCTTTATAAGAAGAAATTAGGAAAAATTTATATAGTGAGAACATTTAGGAGTAATCATATCAAATAGTAATACAAATTTTGGAATTATTAAAACAATAAATTAACAATTTATGTGGATGGAGTGAATTACCAATCATAAATATTTGTTCTATAACAATGAAATAAGGGCAATTAAATTAAATAAGTGAGAGGGTTGACATAATTGATAATTATAAATGAAATAGTTTTATTGTAATGAAAATAGAATACATGTCTTTGTGGACAGAAAAACCATGCACGTAACCTTTTATATTACATATATAGAAACATGTAGTGTGTTAAATAGACGTGCATTATATGTTTATAAGAACTAAATGTATATTTAATTAAAAGGGTATTGAATAATTATAGAAAAAAATTATACTACAATAATGGTGTGATTTCTATGGATCATATAAAATATTTCTAAACATATTCATTTAAGGGGATGCTAAAGCAGGGTAAAGATTTGTAGTTAGAGGAAGTAAGAAAATTTATTTAAAAATTGTATTATGGGATGGAAATGAAAAATATTACTACTTAATAATGGATGATGTATTACACCACAATAGGATATTTATCAGTAAAACAACCCATGGTACATTCACAAAAAATTTATTCGTATTGTGTTAAATGCAATAAGTAATACGAAAATACAGAATATGAAGTTATATATAATGAATTAAAAATTATCATATTAATGTAAAAAATTATTAAACCCCATGTTAACCATACATGTATTGAAACATAGTCTATTGAACATAAAAAATTAAAAATTATAATGTATATAAAACAAAATTGAATAGATTTTTCATTTTTTTTACTAAAGTGAATGTTCTTTAAAATAAATTTGTAGTAAACTGAAAGTGAATAATACACTTATAAAAATTAAAATTAAATTACATTTTAAGTGCATTATACGTGTATAAACTAGAAGTACATTATAGGTGTTTATTTATTAAATGTTATTTATAATGAATCTTTCTTTAATGTTTAATATCCTAAAGTCTATTAAACATAAATAACATTAAATTGAATCTGTTATATAAGTGTCATAAAAATGGTCTCCATTATTATGATCCCATGGAGACAAAAAAATGGTCTCCATTTTAAAATGGGAGAATGTGAAATTTTTAATTGGAAATAAAAACATTAATATGAATAAATAATATTAAAGACATTATGAAAGCTAAATTAGAGAAATAAATGAAATTTTTCACCCAGGGCTTTTTAATGTTTCATATAATATAGTAATCTAATAAAATGGTTAGGCAAGAACGAGCTGAAAATAACACATGAAAAATATTCTATCTAGAAAACAAGTACCAACAATGTAATAATGGTATAAACACTATTAGAATTTCAAATTCAGTTATGATTCATTATTTTCACTAGGATCCCAAATCTTGTTTAAAAATAAATATAGAAAATAATTTCACTATCAAAATATTGAATATAAAATATATTAAATAAAAAAACATACTAATAATTATGTTCACATTTTTTCATTCATTCATAATTTCAAATAAAAACACATAAGAATGTTTCGTTATTATGATTCAAAGGGAAAAGAATTTTTGTTTACAGTATTACGAATATTTTATGCCACATTTATTCTCTAGAAGTTGATATGGATTGCAAAATCACATATTAAGGATTTGTAATATATTCATAATGAGTCTAACATATTAAATATATGAAACAATATTTGAATGGGAAAAATCATTAAAAATTCAGTTTATTTAAACTATGAATATAGAAGTGATTTCAATAAAATTAAAATTAAATGATAAAAATATACATTGAACTATATATTTATCAAAATGTATTGATTTTTTGATCCTAATTTTGATAAAATGATTCTATATATTCATAAAATAGATATATACCTTATATTGGTGTTGAGGAACAAACTGGTAGGGTTTAGAGAAACAAATTGATGTTAAGTGGCTTCATGGAAATATATTATATTTAATTGGTATCACATGACTACCATGGTGAGGAAAATAATAGGAAAATTATGTTTAGGGTTTATGGATATTGTAGTAATAGGGAAAAGGTAGTAATTTATCCTGGTAGAGTGAGTAAGATCTAGAATTCAGATTGAATTAATGTCATAGTTTTTGAATTTAGTCTACAAAGAGAATATGATATAAGTAAATATGAATTAATTTGTAAAGGAGAGATCCCAAAGAAGAGAAGTATTGATATTTTATAAAAATGGATGGAATGAGTGAGTGATTATATAAATAAAATTCCTAAATTTCATATAGAAACTCTGATGTTACGAGATGGTCCTAAAATGAACTATCTATAAGCATATGTGATTTCATAAAAATATTGAAGCAAGGAGGCGGGGATCATATGAACATCAATAACAAGTTTAATTGAGATATTATAATCAAGACTGATGGAAACTAGTTGCAGAGGTGGAGGTAGAAGAATAAGAAATTACAGGTGAAAAATGATAAGGATGCAATGAGAACATGGAATCAACAAGGTTTTAGGTGAGGGGAATTTAAGGAGGAAAATAGAACCTGATTTTGTGAGTAATGGGATGATTTCAATAATGGTATATATGCGAATGGAGGATGTATAGGATTGAATTTAGTGATAAGATGTGGAGAAAATTGGGAATCAAAAATTACTTAGTCAGTGTACTTATATCACTAAGAGGGGAGAAGGTGAACCAGTGATACTTTTTCATTTTACCATCCCTAGAAATTGAAATACCATGGAATATAGATTAATATTTATTTCCTATATAAAAATAAAAAAACCACATCTATAATAACACATGAATTTACAAGGTTTTCTTTTCAATTAGAATATCTACCTCGTTAGTATGGTATAGAAACAATCTAATACCAGACAATCCAATAGAAAACAATCATTGCATTACAGTGATTAGGATATTCCCTCTCACCAGTATAGAACCATGTAAAAAATATTATAGTATGTGTCTAAACTCTTATCACTAATAGGGTAAAATAACGTCTGTGTAACAAAACTTGTTACCTATGCTTCTTTTCCAATTTCATAAATTTATTCATTTGAAAATAGATATTTTATTTCCTACCGAGAAGTTGGTATATCTTCTTGGAATTCGTTAATGAAATCCCACTACAATTTTTTCAATATTTTTTCCCAACTTTGATTCTTCAATGTATGATTCTCTTATTCCAGATCTTCATAGTATTATTCATCCAATATGATTCTTCATAGTACGATTATCCCCATTAATTAATATGTATAAAATTCTTATAGTATGATAGAGATAAATATGCCCCACTTCTATACTAAGTATGAATAAATCATTCCAACATCCTATTTAGTAAAATAAGATAAATATTAGAAAATTATGATTTAGATGAATATGATTATCATTGTTGAATATAATATCCTTCCCTTCAATCTAAAAACAATGACTTTTTTATGAAAGCACAATCTGGAATAACATTTTCATTTACTAGAAATGAGGTTATACTCTCTCCTCATTCATAATAAAGTTATGTCATAAAAAAGTGTTATTCACCATTTATTGGATAGGAATAATAGTTTTGGAGATATTTCTCAGATAATTTCGCGAATTCACAAATGGTCCTGAATATTCAACTGTCCGACAATAATCAGATCATCCTTTGACATCATCGACACTTTCATGAATCTTCAAATATCCTTAAATCTCAGTTGAATCCTTGATTTATTCAATTACATTGAATTTATGATCCTCATTTGGATTCATAAATGTGTAAAACATTATTTTAAAACATTATACAATTCTAATTTTATATTATGATTCCACGTACAATTTTTTCATCAAAATATAATAGTACGGTTTTTCCCTACAAAATCCTTGAATGGTTTTTCATTATGAAATACCAGTATGATTTTTTCCATAAAACATCCTATTATTATTTTTACCATAATAATTTCAAGTATGATTTTTCCAATAAAAAATTCTATTAAGATTTTTTCCATAAAAAAACACAATATGATTTTTTTTATAAATCCTAATATGATTTATTTCATAAAAAAACTAGTACGCTTATATTATTTAAAAAGCATATATGATTTTTTTACTTAAGAAATCCTAGTAAAAAATTATCAATTCGGAAATCGCAGTACAAATATCCCATTATAGTAATCTCGGAACACAATTATGAGGATAAAAATATTTGTATGAAGATAACTGTACTAATCTCCATGTATAATATTTTTCCGCTTCAGGCATCAGAACATCTTTGTATTCCCAATCCTCATCAATATATTTTCATTCCTAAGCATCATCATCATATTTTTCTTCCAAATCCATATCAGTATTGTTTCCTACCAGATATACAGTACAATATATTTCTTACTCTACTTTCCTCAAAACATTTCCTTCCTCACCATTTCTTTATAAATATTATTTCATATGTTTCACAACATACATATAATTTATAATAATTCCATGATTAGAAAAGCATTGTCGAATTTTTTTAACATTATTTTTGAATCTAATTAAAATTAGTACCTTAATATGATCTTCTCCCATTATGGTACCAAGGTGAGTTTGATCAGAACCATACATCCTCCTCTCATCACAATGATACTTATTTAATAAAGTAAGTCCAAATTTTTTGAAATCAATTTTTGTGTCTGATTTTCAACTTTTACAAAGGGAAGTGATTTTAATTCTTCAAAAACATTCCCAGATATAAAAATAAAATCACATTCATCATCAAATTTTCCCTAACAATATCCCCCTTTAGATTTTTTGGTAAACCATGTTTTTCAAGGCACTGAACATTGTATCCTAAATCAATTGTTTATTTTTAAACAATTATACACCTACATTATCTAACACATTTAATGAATCATGAAAAATTGATATAAAAACCATGTAGCCCAAATAATGTTATTATGAAAACATTCTGCATCTTTCTCAGCTCTTCTTTATCAACTTTTCAACATTCCTAAAATAAAAAATAAGTTTTTTCCTAAAATTACTCAAAAAACTTTTCGAATAGTTCAATAAAAATACAATTCTGAATTCAAAGGTTACCCGAAACAACACCATTTAAAAAGCATCAATTGGATATATTTTTTAAACAATTCTATCCGTAGACAATTCTATCCAAAGGTAATATCAGTGTGGGGGAAAATTTCAAACCTCAACCTTGAAGAGAAATAGGTCGGACACCCACATTCAACCACCAATTAAAATTAGATTAATTCGATAAAAGGTTTTCTGAATATTTCATCATCTAGTTCTAATGATGAAACAAAATCTAAATTCAATTCATTCATCTCCACATTCTCATTGATGAAATTAAATTTGATATCAATAAGTTTTCAATGATAATTTTTAGTTGGATTCCAATTGATATTGTTTTTACGTTGATTATCACATCCCAAGGCCTATATTAACTTCACATCAACAAGTAAATATTTTAATAGTGATTTCATGCTTATAAATTGTGTAGAGGCTTGAGTGGTAGCAACATACTCAGTTTCAGTCATACAAAGAGTTACTGAATTCTATTTCTTTTAATGATAGATAACACAATTATTTCCCAAAAAGAATACTACACAGAATGAGAATCTTCTATCATCAACATTTTGGGGCCAATCAGCATCTTAATATCAAAAAAATCAATACATTATATAATATCATACCAGATTTTGATATTAGTTGTTTCATTCATGTATCTAAAAAATCTATTTATAGCACGCAAATTTCATTATTTTGTTGTACAGTAAATTCATGTACATAAAGTAATATAATAAACAATGGAGGGTCTTGTGGTATTTAGATATAAAGTAATTCCAATCATTATCTGAAATTATTTCAGATCAACTTCTTTTCCATCTCCATCATTAGACAAATTTATTTCTGTTGATCTCGATGTGGAAATTGGTTTTTAGTTTTCCATTCTAAACCTCTTGATAATTTCATTAGCATATAACTTTTAGGAAAAAATGTATTTCTCCTTTTGAATAATATTTAACCAAAGAAAGTATTTCACTAACTCCCACAAGGAAATCTAAAAAATATTCTAATTTATTTAGAAAATCATTCACAAGCTCTTTAATCATTCGTGGAAAAGATAATTTCATTAACTTAAACAATTAAAAATATGTAATACTCTTGACTTTTTCTGATATAAATATTATTATTCAATATTCCTATCTTAAAACTCATCTTCCTTAAGAGTGTATCCAATTTGGAATACCATGCCACCAGAACATGTTTTATACCATACCAGTCTATCTTCAATATACACACATAACATTCTTCTATACCAACAACAAGGAAATAATGTTGTTCAATATATAATTCATCATCAGTATCAACAGTAAAGAATACTAATTTGACATCCATTTAAAATATTTTTGTATAATCATTGTGCTACAATAGAAAAAAATATTCTAATTATTTCTAACCTTTCAACAATTGATAAGATTTCATCAAAATAAATACCTTCAATTTATGAATACCCTTTGAAAACAAATATTACATTGTTATTATCACTTCACATCATATATTAATCTTGTTTCAGAAAAACCACTTTTTAGCAAAAATGATTTTGTTTTTTTCATTGGGTATGATTTCCCATGTATTATTTTTTTCAATATGACCCAAATCATTATTCTGGGATGATCCCATTCGGGATACATAATGTATATTTTCACATCATTTGAATCCACTTTTGAATACAAAGAATATTGTGTAGTAGAATTTTTTCTTAGGAAGTCAATTTTAAGGATATTACTCATCATTAGAAAGAGTTGAGTATGATTCTTATACTTTAGTAGGATTAAAATTTTCTATATGCATATCGGAATTATTTTCGAATATTTCCATATCCTTCTCAACTTCATTAACTTTTCGAATAAATTTTCTCCACCAGATCATCCAATTACGTTCATGTTAGTAGAATAAAAAACTCTTCCTATTTATTTTTTGAAACATATATATCCTCTGCCTTCTAGAGCATATCCAATAAAAAATCCATCTGCACCTATCTTCGCAATGTTTCCATAATTTTCACATTTCATCTTTATAATACATGGACTCCTGAAAAATTTTAATAGCATCCAACATCGAGTATTTCTAAAAAACAATTCATATGGATTAAAATATTAATGATACTTATAGAAAAAAAGGGTTAAAATATAATGAACTATACTCAAGGCTTGCCTCCAAAATTAATTAGAAATACCATGTTAAATTAAAATAGTTCTTCCCATTTATAAAATACTTATATCCTTTCTTTCAGCATCAATATTTTTTGGAAAAGTTTATGGGTAAATGTACTCATTCTAAATTTGATGATTCTAAAGATAACTATAAAATTATTCTCTACTTTATTCACCACGATTAACAGTTCTCAACTTTTTCACCAAATACTGAATTTCCTTATCATCTTTCCTTCAGAATATTTTAAACATTTTAAAATCATCCGATTTATGTTTCATATACATAACACATGTAATGTGAGTAAAATAGTCGAGGAATTTAATAATTTAATTATCTTGATTTGTTTATTTTTTTCCTAGTATCCAAAAAATATCATAATTAATCATCACTATGGTTTTTTTAACAAATCTCAGCATTATTATGCATATAGATTGTTATGTTTAATTTTTCAAAAATATCGAGTCACCAGTCACTTTTTCTTTGAAAATAATGAAGGATATGTACACTGTGTCTCATTAATAACATTATCATGTTTCTTTGAGACATGTGACCCAACCATGTATTCCAAAATTGATTCTCTTCCACCATACTCATGTAACCTGATTTTTTTATTTCAACTACCTGAAATAAATTTCCATTTGTACATTTGCCTCTTGTAAAAAAATTTCATCTTCCTCACTTTTCAAAACATATCCATATTTTCTAAATATAAATTTTTTATCCCACTTAGAAAATTTTGAAACACTATGAAAATTTTGTTTCATCCCATCATCATAAAGGGATTTCTTGGAATTCATATTTTCCTTCCAAAAAATGAATTCCCCAACGCTTTTGATTTTCATAGATTCATTAATCACAAATGTAATTATTCCATATCTAAACACTTTTTAATTATTCAAACATATAAAATATCAATTCAAATGGGAGAAAAACCCAAAATCAAGAATACACGTTCATTAACCTTTTGTAGAATTCAATACGGTTCCAATGAGAAGAGCATTTTATTCTTCCTTTACATCACACACTATCATATTTTGAGAATATCTACGAAACTTTATTTATGTTCTTATTAAAAAGAGGAATCCTTTTTTATGTTATAATAGTTTTTCACTACATTTAGAATTGGTTTTCAGGGGCTGGAACTGATTTTCAATAATTACTCTAACATTACCAGATTTCATTAAAATAATCTTCTCAAAATTATTTCTCTGAGGAGTTTGACTCCACCTCAACATATTCCTTATATTACCTATGGGATAATAGATATGTTTTTGATTGAACCAACAAAAATTTTCCATTTTTTTGTATCTACCATTGTACCTGAAATAGTCATTGAAAGAGTATTTACCTCTAAAACAATCAAATAATTAGAATTGTGAATTATTTTCCTAGAATCCTTCTTGTCTATATTATCCAAGCCACCAACCTTTATATTATAAATCACATTACCATTAATATTTTTTTAATTATTTAAATCAGATGTAGCTTAGTATTTTCTGAATCTAGGTAATTCATTTTTGGTATTAGGATGTTTTGAATCTTCTTAATAGTTCACATTCTCAATCTTGTCCTGATACATAACATTCTTGGACTTCCATTTCTCAAAAACTATTCAATATTTATTTTCACCCTTTAAAGGTAAATTTTTATGAACCATATCATGATTCACATTTCTAGAAAATTCACCAACTTCAATGATAGTGTTTTTGAGACTTGTATTCCTCAATTCATCTTTGGATAACATTTGTTGAAAAATCTCAAACTCATTTTATTTTTCCTTCATATTGACCTACATATTATCATTATGATTATTTTAATTGTAAATAAATTTCTCTAAATCATTGATTAAATTCTATAGATTCCCCTTATCATCAAAAAAACATTCATGAATTTTTAGGAACATTGATCTTCTAACATCAGGTTTTTCTTTTCAGGCCTTCTAATCATTCTCAGATATTTTTTTAACTCTTTTTCAAATGATGTTCAAGTTTATTTTCATCTTCTCTGGAACTACTACATCCAAATTATACATCATTCATAATTGAAATAAAATTATTCTCATTACCATATTTAACAGAATTTTTCGATTTAGTATTAATCCCTAAAAATTCGTAATATTTGGATTAAAAAATTCTTATTTTAGATTTAAAGAATTTACATTCTCCATCTATAGAAAAAAATATTTCATTATCATCATATTTATTCTATGATATTATTAGCTTTATTTATTATTCACCACTATCCTCTTCATTATTTCATCATGGAAAATTAATCGTAAAGTGGTCACTTTCTCCACAGTTAAAACATTTTTAAGGGATGTTTCCCATTTTATTTCCCGGAATATTTTTTCATATTTTTTGAAAATATGGGATAAAATTTCATCAATGTTTTTAAATACCACATTTTTAAAGTTGTATTAACTAGAATGAAATTCAATAATAATATTCTTTGAACTCTCTTTTTTCACATCCCTAAAAGACAATTCTCTCTCAAGAGATAATGTTTCAGGATCTACGTATTCAAATGAAGAAACTTTTTAGTCAAAATATTTGGGAAGGATGGTCAAGATATTTTCAATAAATGTATAATATTACAATGTAAATCACCATGGAAAATAACTCACCAATAGATTCAAAATCAACCATTTTCTGGCTGTCACACATCAATCAATAGATTTTATGTTTTTCCATCTGGACTTTTGTATTTCCATCATATCTGTTTTTCAATCTATCACATATACCATTGGTGATGGAGAAAATAATCACCCTTAGGAATTGACTTACAAAAAGTACAAATGATATATCATTATTGGACCTTCCATAATTCACAAGATTCTTCTTACCAACATATTTATAGATAGAATTAAAATATATATGAGGAAACACAACTATTGCAGCTTCAATAACATCATATCCAATATACATAGGATAAGGAAACATACTACATTTATATATATGATATTTTTTCCACCAAAAACTAGAATACATTTACTATTAAAACAATTCAAATTCTCCATCATCCTTATCTACAAAACATTAGTAATGAATAATAAAATGGAATATTTGGATCTGATACCAATTGATAGTGCTCATTAAGTTTCATTGGTATAATATGGAAATTATCCAATACCACAAAATCCACTAAAAATAAATACTTAGATAACAATGAGTAGGATATTCCATTTTACTCATATAACACTATCATGAAAATTCAATAGTGTGTGTGCAATTTATTAGCAAAAATATGGTAAATCAATGTTTTTGTAACAATACATGTTACCTATGATTATTTTTAATATCCAAAAATGTAATATTTTGAAAAATATTAAATTTCTTACCCAAAAGATGGTAATAAACTCTTGGAATTCATTAAAGAAAAGTCAATTCTATTTTCACAGTACATTTTCCTTATTCTAATTCTTCCAAGTATAATTATCTCAGTCCAAATCATCCATGTCTGATTCTTCCATGTTTTATTCATCCAATACGATTTATCTCGATATGATTCTCCCTATTAAGTAAAATATAAAACATTATTAGAGTATAATATATAATAATCTCCACCACTTATATTCAGAGTATGAAAAAACTATATCTAACATATAATTAGTAGAATATGATAATTTTCTTTATATGATGATTTAACAGTATATGATTATCAGTAATGAATATAATATTCACCTCTTCTATATGAAAACAAGGAATTATCTGAGAAATCACAATCTAGAAAATCATTTTCACTTTCTATAAATGTGGATTTTTTCTCTCCTCTTTCACAAGAAATGAATGTCACACATAAAAAATTGTTATCCAACTTTTATTGGCATCGAAAGATAGTTTACCTGGGATTCCAAAAATATTTTTCTCATTTCACTAATGTTCATGTGTATTTAATCATTCCATAAATCTTAGATAATTCATTAACTTCTTCAACAGTTTAGTGAAGATTCAAATCTTTTTAAATCATAGATCAATAATTGATATCATCATTTCCCTTAAATTTAGGATCTATATTTGACTTCTTCAATACTTCAAATATTATTAACAAATGTCAGTATGATTATGATTTTCCATTATGATTCGTAATATTATTTATTCATTACAAAATCCAAATACAATTATTCAGTAAAAAATTCGCAATATTATTTTTTACTTAATAAATCCCGATATGATTTTTTACTTAAGAAATTCTTGTATGATATTTTTCTTACAAAATCAATGTAGGATTTTTTTTATGGAATCCAAATTTGATTTTATCCTTTCAAAAACCAAGTATAATTTTTTTCACATGGAATCCCATTATGATTTTTTCCTTATTAAATACAAGAACAAAATTTATAGTATGAAAATCATATTACAAGAATTGAGGTATGAAATTCATAGTACAGAAATATCAGTTTAAAAACATTAGTAAAAAAATATAAGTACGATTCTCCTTGAACGAACTTTTCTTCGTCAATCACATAAAAACATTATTCATCCAAAGCCTCCTCAACATCGTTTCCTTCCTAAGCCTCATCAATATCATTTACTTCTGTAGCTAAATCAATATATTTTCCTTCATAAGATTCACCAACATCTTTTTATTTCTCATCTTTCTTAAAAACATGTAAAGACCCATAAAAATGAAGGGACATTTTTTTCTAATTTTCTTTGGGATTTTACAAGAACGCAGTTTCTGACGGCGCCTGATTCCGAGGCCCGGTGTGCCCGGAATCATTTTCTGAAGTTTAGCTCGGGTACATTCAGTGAACGAACGAGCGGGTTTTTCTAACATTTGAACCGGTGCACGGAATTGAAATCTGAGGGCACCGATGGAATCGACACGACAGTATTTTCTTAGAAATGCCTTTTCCGGAGTTGCGTTTTATTGGGTTTAGTTTTTAATTATTGGGGTTAAGTTAAGAAATAAAACAAAGTAGTGTGACAACGTTATTTTATTTCAATTAAAGCCACTTAAATGCCGCTTAAGCTATGTTAAGTGGATAGGGTGGAACCCAAAATATCCTACCCACTTGGTAGGATATTTGTGAGGTGGGGCCTGCATGATCCCCACCATTTCTTTCCTTCTAAGTAACACACCCGCGAAAACCCTCTTTAATGAAAGTCAACCATGCGTTTTTCTGGTTAGGAAACACCTCATTAAATTGGGCGGTTAAATCGTTACAATTAATTCATTGAATTAATTGTTCTTTTATTTTATTTTGAAATTCAAACGTGTCATGTGTGTTAATAAAATAACATAACTCTTTTTTTTCTGTTGGAACTTGTGGCATGTAGAGGATTTGGGGGAAAGCATTTTTCTTCCAAAAAGAACGCGAAGAACGCTCCAAACTCCGACGAAGAATGTCAAACCCTCGAAGATCGATGATGCGACGCCATGTACTGCGACGTCAATGACGCTTCATCCACAACAATCCTTCTCTTCCGCGACGATCCTCTTCTTCCGCGACGGTTATTTCCGTGACGAACTTGCGCTCGATGACAATGCTTGAGGTAGGGAATTATGTTTTAGAATGATTTTATTCCTATGATTCTTTCATTCTAAAGAAAACAAGGAAACACAGATCAACTTATTATCTAGTTAATCTGTGCACGTTTTCCTTGCGGGATGGGAATTTTTTTTGTGGGATGTTTTGGGGTATTATTTTTTATTAGTGATCGTGATCTCATCTGTCGCCTTTCTTGGTTTTATTTTGGGCCGCCTGTTATCATACTAAAAGGGGGAGGTCGGACCGCATCAACATGGCCGAACCTCCTTCCCCCCTTGTTGGATGAGTTTGTTGCGGCACGTGAAAGGCAGCGTGGTGTCATTGCACTGCAAGGAAACGATAAGTGTGGATTGACAGAAGATTATGAGGTGGGCTGCAATGGCATTTCAAATCCTTTGCAGTGATCTTCGGCTCCCGGGAGGACCACCGACGTAGACGGAATTGAAATCGGACCACCGGAGCAACTCTGCGGGTCCGCGGAAGACTCTGTCGGCGCGCCACTGGGAAGGGGCCACCGCGGATTCAGCCACGGCGGCGGGCGACTCATCCCGCGGCCGCCCGGAACCAGCAGGACGCGGCATCACGCTGCCTCTGTTAGCAGGGAGCGGCCCCCGCGTGGGGGGCCGCGATTTCGTCCAAGGGGGGCAGCGCCCCCTTTTTGCGCGGCGGCTCGACCCACGCTGAGCCGGACCGCTAGGCCAGAGCCGAGCCGCCCAGGGCTGGGCCTGGCCACCTAGGCCGGTCCGGGTCGCGCCCTGCCAGGTCGGACCCGGACCTGGGTCGGGTCGACCCAGGGGGGGTTGGGTCGGGTCGGTCCGGGCCCATACCCCCCTCTTTCGGACCTTTTAGGTTTTTCGCTCTTATCTTGAGCTCTAGAACTCCGATTGATGCACCGTTAGCGGCGATGCGACCCTTGGATCGAGACGGTAGTTTCGGTATATTATACTCAAGTTTTCATAGAACTTTGGGTTTGGCCGGGTTGGTTCGGACACGAAACCAACTGGGCCCTCAGAGCGGAAACACATATATCATAAGCTCCAGACGTCCGATTGACGTGACGCCGACTTTGATGGATTCCACTAAGTGAGACGGACCTTTTGGATTACTCCGATCATGGTTTGGATGCCATCGGAGTGCATTAGGGTTGGTTCGCTCACGAAACCAATTGGGCCCCTAGAACGAAAAAGCCAATAACTCACAGACTGGGTGTCCGATTGATGCGCCGTCTGTCTCGTTGATTTCCTCTTGTTGATACGGAACTTTTGGCATACTTCGCCTGAGTTTTGGTTTCAGTTGGATAGTGTCCGTGTTGGATTGCACCCGAAATCCAACCGGGCACCTGGAACGGAAAAGATGATATCTTTCAGACCGGATGTCTGTTTGACGAATCGTCAGCGGCGTTGGTGATCAAGATGAGAAACGGTCTCTATGAGTTTATCCTATGAGTGTTGGGGTACAGTTGAGATATGTCCGGGTTAGTTCGCACATGAAACCAACCGGGCCCCTGGGACGAAAGAGCTAGTAACTCACAGACTAGGCGTTCGATTGACGAGCCGTCTGTTGCGTTGAGACCCCTGTGAAGAGGCAGTCCGTTGGGATACTTCTTCATGGGACTTTCAGATACTTGGAGTATCGACCTTTAGCTCATGGAGAGGACCCTCCCAGAGACGAGCGTGCGGAGTACGGAGACCGTGTAGCCGACTGAGACCTGACGACTGCTTGACCTACTCGACTTGGAGTGAGTTGACTAGCCCAATGGACGAAGCACAACTTTGTTAGGTGCAGACCCATGGAGGACGAAGCACTACCTGTGTGACAATGCAGACCCATGGTACTCGTCCAGAGAGTACCTCTGCAGGCTACTAGGGGGTGTGAACTACTGTGTTTGGGTGGCATACCCTGGCGGGAAGCACTACTGTGTTTGGGTGGCTGGCCCGCGGTACTCAATAAGAGGAGTACCTCAGCAGTATTAGGTTTGTGAGCAATACCTCGGAGTCATGACAGGACCATTGTATACTCTAGAGACAATGCTCTTCAGCAGTTACAGTTTTGATTATAAAAATACTGGTTTGAGCTGAATCTATGACCTTTGTGTTTCCTCATGATTGAGATGGATTACATGATAACTTAGGAATATGTATGGGCATATACCTGGGTAGTGGTTATCCGTTTATTTCATAACCCTTATGTTTCCTCATGATTGAGATGGGTTACTTGATAACTTAGGTATATGTATGGGCATATACCTAAGTAGAATTTATCTGTTGAGATCATATTTGTGGATATCCTTGTTGGTTTTAGTGAGACCTTGAGGGTTTCGGGGTCCCCACTGAGTATCGTTATACTCACCCCTGCACGGGCTATGCCCACACCTCGTTTTGTTGGTTACAGATGACGGGAAGTGCTGACGGAGGCCGAGTGATCAAGGACTAGACGGTTCTCGGAGGTGGACTACACGACAAGTCAGAACCCGGAGGTGGACTACATGACGAGTCAGTATCCGGAGGTGGACTTCATGGCAAGACGAAACTCAGAGGAGGTTGATGGGAGAGATAATTGTGGAGGCTATCTGTACTTACCCTTCAGGTAGGATCTGTGGTGGACGATCCAAGAGCTGAGCCATCTGTACCTACCCTTCAGGTAGGATCCGAGGAGGACAACCCAGGAGCCGCTTCCGTCCTTCCAGTTGTTGTATTTTTCTGTTGTACTTTGTTCTGTTGTAGTTGTACTTTCTTTTGAGTTTGTATTCTGGCCCATTTACCTTTCAGAACTTCTGTTTATACTTAGTGTTTTACTTCCGCTTGTACTCTGTGGTGTTTTGTTTACTTTTTTAAAAGGCAATGTCTTCCCAGTTACCAGGATTTACACCTTTGGTGCTAGTCGCCAGCCCCTGGCCTATGGAAGGCGGGCATGGGGTAGTCACGACATGGACCCCGAGAACGGGTCGTGACAAATTGGTATCAGAGGAGTCGGTTCTACTGCAGAACTTATAACTCTGATATTTTTCTTTCTGTGAAGCAATAGTGTTAAGAGTACCGAGTGTGGTTTTCAGTTCAGGGAGTCCATTGTTGGTGCGGGCGGCCGACGTATCCATACACCAGGACCCTGCCAACCGATTTCCGACTTTGTGCACGAAAACACTGATTGCGTGTGATTTTCCAGAAGTTTTTAATTGTCAGCTCAAACCAGGTCAGCTCACCAGGTATAATCGTTTGATAGTGTCACGTTGTTTCTTTCAGGATGCCTTTTCTCGGACGACTATCTAGATCCTAGAGGGATGTGAGTACTGACAGCCTGTTGAGCGATGCGGCTTCAGTACAGGGCCCTCTTCCAGTTGAGGCACCAGTGGAGGCACCAGCGGTACTACCATACATTGAGCCACTGATGCCACCAGCCCCAACAGTAGGCGATGCACGCCACTTGAGCGCGCTGCACGAGTTCCAGCACCAGAGACCACCCAGGTTCTGGGGAGAGACGGACCCGCAGGCGGCTGAGGATTGGCTGGAGGTTGTGGTGAGTGTCTTCAGGCTAGTGGGGACGCCGGCAGACTTCATGGT
Organism: Viscum album; assembly: GCA_963277665.1. Taxonomy (NCBI): domain Eukaryota; kingdom Viridiplantae; phylum Streptophyta; class Magnoliopsida; order Santalales; family Viscaceae; genus Viscum; species Viscum album. The sequence continues at coordinate 1,051,467,074 of OY728127.1, read as the reverse complement.
GTTCTTTTCTTCCAGCCTTCTTCAGGCAGCAGCAGTCAGGTCATGGAGCCACTTGTTCCAGTTTTTCGACGGGATGGCCTTCACAGGGGAAGACTTCGAGACCTTCTTCGGGGTGGAGTTTGTGCCAATAGCTATACACCCCGAGCGTGTACAAGAGATTCTGCCTTTTCTATAGGGTTTTCGATCAGTAGCTGAGTCATATGTGGGCAGTAGACAGATGATATAGAGGTCCAGGAGGATCAAACCAGCAGTTGGGAGATCTCGGGTTTTAGGATCGGTGGTGCGGGGCACCCGGGGTGGGGTCAGAGCCATGCTTTCCAGAAACGGAAAGTGTTTCTCCTACGGCAGGAAGGGTCACCTAGAACGTGACTGTACGACCCCCCGCACAGCTGATCAGTGGGTGTTGGAGGAGCCACCGAGATAGAAGTAGCGGCTGGTGCTTGAGCAATAGTTGAGTAGTGGACAAGAAAGTAGAGCTCCGGGAGTGGGTGGACATGAGAGGAACTAGTGGATACATCCCTTGTACTTGTAGTTCCATGTTTATGTTGTATTTTTGTTCTTGTACTATGAGCTGCAATAAAAAAAGACGCTTATCATTATGATGTTTACTTTCATGTCCTCCTATTTGGTTGATACTGAGTGGTCCCGGTTAAAACTGTTGACTTGACCCTCACTTTCGTGATTTATACTAGAGGAGACCCAGTTACCTCACACTGATGCCGACAGTGTGACTCAACCCTTGGAGGCGAGAGTGATAGTTGGATGTCTTGGTAGTTACGTTGAGGCCTTACGACGTCATCCATGGCATGAATGCAACATTCATGTAGGGATTGACTGTATTAGGCAATGGGTGTGGTTCATCCAGGGGATTAGACCGAGATTCTCTTTTCGGAAAAGGAGAAATTTTTTAGCAGCTCCTTCAGATCATAGGAAAAGAAGGTGCAGATCATCCAGGAGCGGATGAAGACTGCACAGTGCGGTAAGAAACAAGAAACCGGCGCCAGTCCTAGAGACTCGAGCGTGTTAAATGTTTCCATAAGAGGAATCATAATGGAGAAATGAGTCTATGAAGTATCAGACGTGGAGGCAGAGCTAGGAGGGCAGCATGAGGTGGTATACATCGTAACATGCAACAACCACCCGCCTTAGTTATCCCTGCCTGGCTCAGGGAGCTGGAGGGTGGAGGAAGAGTGCTGCTGCATGTGGTCAAGGAGTGTGACCCAATGGCTCTAAAAATGATTCAAGAGACAGTCTGTGTCCACTACTAGCTACTGTAGTAACGAACGTTGATATGAATCATTCCTTGCTTTCACAAATCTTGTTCCAGACCTAGAGTTTCCGATAATCTGTGGACTTGACCCTCACGTTTGGAGATACCTTGGGAGGAGACTCGATAATCACACTTATGCAGAAGGTTTCATCAGACCCTCGAGGCGAGAGTTTCGTTTAGAATCTCTTGGTGGAAGCGTCGAGGCCTTACGACATTGTTTTGAGTATGGACAGGGCAATCACAGTTCATACACAAATTGACGGTATTAGGAAAAAAGGTTGTGGCTTAACTATGACGTCGGAATGGGTGTTCCTTGGTCGGCGAAAAAGGAAACCCCAGGAAGCACAGGGTAACTCATGCACATGAGGGTGTGACTGATCAATCTTGAGTGGGTCAACCTTACCCTCATGGCAGTAGTCGTTTTGAGTTCCAGTTCTAATAGTAATTGGAGACCTCTGGAGTTTGGGGATGACGATCACGTCCTTATACGGGTCTCACCTCGACGAGGTTTACGAAGATGTGGCCAAGGCGTCAAGTTATCTCCGAGGTTCAGCGGACCTTCTTAGGTCCTTACCTAGGTCGGCGGGGTGGTTTACCGCTTGACCCATCCACCTCTATTGCACCAAGTGCATGACGACTTCCACGTATCTCAACTGAGGAGATACGTGCGTGATCAATCACATATCATCGACCATGGGGAGCTGGACGATGGCGATGGGGTGATTTCCACAGAGGTTCTAGTAGGGATCGAGGATCGACAGGGGCGGATCCTTCAAGGACGGTCTATTCCTCAGGTGTGCTTTCACTGGCAGTACGAGAACCTCCAGGTGAGCACATGAGAGGAGGAGGCTCAGATTCGTGTTCAGTACCACTTTTTTATCCCTAGTTTGTGTTTAAAGCTTTACGAGGACATAAATTCCAGAGAAGGGAGTAATGTAATGACCCATAAAATTCAAGGGATTTTTTATTCTAATTTTCATTGGGATTTTACAAGAACAAAGTTTCTGACGGCACCTGATTCCGAGGCCCGGTGTGCCCGGAATCATTTTCTGAAGTTTAGCTCAGGTACGTTCAGTGAACGAACGACTGGGTTTTTCTAACTTTTTAACCGGTGCTCAGAATTGAAATCTGGGGGCACCGATGAAATCGCAACACCGATATTTACTTAGAAACACCTTTTCTGGAGTTGTGTTTTCTCGTGTGTAGTTTTTAATTTTTGGGGTTAAGTTAAGAAATAAAATAAAGTGGTGCAACAACTTTATTTAATTTCACATAAAGCCACTTAAAAGACACTTAATCTAAGTTAAGCGGATAGGGTGGAACCCAAAATATCCTACCCACTTGGTAGGATATTTGGGAGGTGGGGCCCGCACGATCCCCACTGTTTCATTCCTTCTATGTAATGCACCTGCGAAAACCCTCTTTAATGAAAGTCAAACGTGCGTTTTTATGGTTAAGAAACGCCTCATTAAGTTTGGCGGTTAAATCGTTACAATTAATTCATGGACTTAATTGTTTGTTTCTTTTATTTTGAAATTCAAACGTGTCATGTGTGTTAATAAAATAAGATAACTCTTATTTTATTTCTGTTGGAACTTGTGGCATGGAGAGGATTTGGAGGAAAGCGTTCTTCTTCGATGAAGAACCCGAAGAACGCTCCGACCTCCGACGAAGAACGCCAAACCCTCAAAGATCGACGACGCGAAGCCGTGTACCACGATGTCAACAACGCTTCTTCTGCAACGATCCTGATCTTCTGCGACGATCCTCTCCTTCCGCGATGGTTAATTCCACGACAAACTCGCACTCGACAACAACTCTTGAGGACGGGAATTATGTTTGAGAATGATTTTATTCCCTCGTTTCATTCATTCTAATGAAAACAAGGAAACATGAATTGACTTATTATCTAGTTGATCCATGCACGTTTTCCTTGCGGGATTGGAATTTTTGTTGCGGGAAGTTGTGGGGGATTAATTTTTATTATTGATCGTGATCTCATCTGTCACCTTTCTTGGTTTCATTTTGGGCCGCCTGTTATCAAACTAATGGGGGATGTTCGGACCGCACGAACACGGTCAACCCTCCTTCCCCCCTTATTGTTTGAGTTTGTTGCCGCTCGTGAAAGCCAGCGTGGTGTCGTTGCACCGTGCGGAAATGAGAAGAAAGATCGCAGCGAAGAGGCACGGTGCCATCGTGCCACGCCGTTGGGGCCGAACGAAACCGCAGGCGGAGTCGAGGCCGAGGAGGAGATTTGAAGACCCCGTTGTTTTTTGTAGAAATGTGGATCAACTGACGATTATGAGGTGGGCCGCAATGGCGTTTTGAATCCTTTGCAGTGATCTTCGGCTCCCGAGAGGACCATCGGCACAGACGGAATTGAAATCGGACCATCGGAGCAACTGAAGTGGTCCACGGAAGAATCCACAGGCGCGCTGCCGGGATGGGGCCGCTGCGGCTTCAGCGGTGGCGACGGGTGGCTGGTCCCGCGGCCGCGCGGGACCAGCAAGACGCGGCATCATGCCACGTCTGTTAGCAAGGAGCGGCCCCCGCGCGGGGGGCCTCGGTTTCGTCCAAGGGGGCAGCGCCCCCTTTTTGCGCGGCTGCTCGACCCGCGCCGAGCCAGACCGCTCGTCCAGAGCCGAGCCGCCCTGGGCCGGACCGGCCGTGCCGGTCCGTGCCGCCCAGGCTGGTCCGGGTCGCGCCCAGCCTGGTCAGACCTGGACCCGGGTCGGGTCGACCTGGTTCGTGCCGACCGAGGGGGGTTGGGCAGGGTCGGTCCGAGCCCAGACCCCCCGCTTTCAGACCTTTTTCTATTTTTCACTAATATCTTGGGCTGTAGACATCAGATTGATGCACTATCAATGGAGATGCGACCCCTGGATCGAGACGGTCGTTTTGGTATATTATACTCAAGGTTTCGGAGAACTTTGGGTTCGGCTGGGTTGGTTCGGACATGAAACCAACCGGGCCCTCAGAGCGGAAACACTTATATATTGAGCTCCGGACGTCCGATTGACGTGCTTTCAACTTTGATGGATTCCTATAAGTGAGACAGATCTTTTGGTTTACTCTGCTCGAGGTTTGGATGCCTTCGGAGTGCGGTCGGGTTGGTTCGCTCACGAAACCAACCGGGCCCCTGGAACGAAAAAGCCAATAACTCACAGACCGGGAGTCTGATTAACGCACTGTCTATCTCGTCGATTTCCTCTTGTTGAGTCGGAACTTTTGGCATACTTCTCCCGTGTTTTGGTTGCAGTTGGATAGTGGTCGGGTTGTATTGCACCCAAAATCCAACCGGGCCCCTGGAATGGAAAAGCTGATATCTTTCAGACCGGACGTCCGTTTGACAAACCGTCAGCGGCGTTGGTGATCACATTGAGAAATATTCTCATTGAGTTTACCCTATGAGATTTGGGGTATAGTTGAGATATGTCAGGGTTAGTTCGCACACGAAACCAACCGGGACCCTAGGATGAAAGGGCTAGTAACTCACAGACCGGGCGTTCGATTGACGCGTCGTCTGTTGCATTGAGACCCCTCTGACGAGGCGGTCCTTTGGGATACTTCTTCGTGGGACTTTGAGATACTTGGATTATCAACCTGTAGGTCATAGATCAGACCATCCCAGAGATGAGCGTGTGGTGTACGGAGACCGTGTAGCCGACTGAGACCTGACAACTGCTTGACCGACTCGACATGGAGTGAGTCGACTAGCCCAGTGGGTGGAGCACTACTTTGTCAGGTGCAGACCCATGGCGGATGGAGCACTACCTATGTGATAGTGCAGACCCGCGGTACTCGTCCGGAGAGTACCTCTGCAGGCTACAAGGGGGTGTGATCTATTGTGTTTGGGAGGCATATGGCGGCGAGAATCACTACTGTGTTTGGGTGGCTGGCCCACGATACTCGAAAGGAGGAGTAACACAGCAGTCTTAGGATAGTGAGCAGTACCTTGGAGTTGTGACATGACCACTATATACTCCAGAGACAGAGCTCTTTAGTAGTTACAGTTTTGATAATAAATATCCTGGTTTGAGCTGAGTCTATGAACTTTTTGTTTCCTCATGAATGATATGGGTGACTTGATAACTTAGGTATATGTATGGGCATATACCTGGGTAGTGGTTATACGTTGATTTCATAACCCTTGTGTTTCCTCATGATTAGGATGTGTTACTTGATAACTTAGGTATATGTATGGCATATACCTAACTAGAGGTTATCTGTTGAGATCTTCATTGTGGCTATCCTTGTTGGTTTTAGTGAGACCTTGAGGGTCTCGGGGTCCCTACTGAGTATCGTTATACTCACCCCTACACGGGCTATGCCCGCACCTCGTTGTGTTGGTTGCAAACAACAGGCAGTGCTGACGGAGGCCAAGTGTTCGAGGACTGGACGGTACCCGAAGGTGGACTACAGGACGAGTCCGCACCCGGAGGTGGACTACACAACGAGTCAGTATCCGGAGGTGGACATCATGGCGAGACGACACTCGGAGGAGGTTGACGTGTGAGAGCGTTGTGGAGGCTATCTGTACCTAACCTTGAGGTAGGATCCATGGTGGACGATCCAGGAGCTACGCCATCTGTACCTACCCTTTAGGTAGGATCCGAGGAGGACGACCCAGGAACCGCATCCGTCCATTCAGCTGTTGTATTTTTCTGTGGTACTTTGTTCAGTTGTAGTTGTACTTTCATTTGGGTTTGTATTCTGGCCCATTTACCTTTCAGCACTTCTCTTTGTATTTAGTTTTTTACTTCCGCTTTTACTATGTGGTGTTTTGTTTACTTTTTTTAAAGGCAATGCCTTCCCAGTTATCGGGATTTACACCTTTGGTGCTAGTGTCCAGCCCCGGGCCTATAGAAGGTGGGATAGGGGTAGTCACGACACGAGCCCTGAGGATGGGTGGTGACAAATTGGTATCAGAGGATTCAGTTCTACTGCAGAACTTATAACTCTGATATTTTTCTTTCTGTGAAGCAATAGTTTTATGGGTACCGAGGGTTGTTTTCAGTTCAAGGAGTCCAGTGTTGTTGCGGGCGGCCGACGTATCCATACACCAGGACCCTGACAATTGATTTCCACCTTTGTGCACGAAAACCCTGATTTCGTGTGCGTTTCTATAAGTTTTTAAATGTCACCTCAAACCTGGTCATCTCACCAGCTATAATCATTTTATAGTGTAATGTTGTTTCTTTCAGGATGCCTTTTCTCGGACAACCAACTAGAGCCCAGAGGGATGTGAGTACTGACAGCCTGTCGAGCGACGAGGCTTCGGTACAGGGCCTTCTTGCAGTTGAGGCACCAGCGGAGGCACCAGCGGTACTACCATACGTTGGGCCACCGATGCCACCAGCCCCAGTAGTAGGAGATGCACGCCACTTGAGCACGCTGCACGAGTTCCAGCGCCAGAGGTCACCCAGGTTCCGGGGAGAGACGGACCCGCAGGCGGTTGAGGATTGGATGGAGGCTGTTGTGAGAGTCTTCTGGGTAGTGGGGAAGCCAGTAGACTTCATGGTGATCTTTTTTGCCACCATTCTTCTGGAAACAGCAGGCAGTTGGTGGAGCCACCTGTTCCAGTTTTGCGACGGGATGGCCATCACATGGGAAGACTTCGAGAGATTCTCCAGGGTGGATTTTGTGCCAATAGCTCTACACCCCGAGCATGTACAGGAGATTCTGCCTTTGCCGCAGGGTTTTCGATTAGAATTCGAGTCATCTGTGGGCAGTAGGCAGATGATGCAGAGGTCTAGGAGGACCAGACCAGCAGTTGGGCAATCTCGAGTTTTAGGATCGATGGTGTTGGGCACTCGGGGTGGGGTCAGAGCCAGGCATGCCAGAAACAGACAGTGTTTCTCCTGTGGTAGGAAGGGCCACCTGACATGTGACTATACGACCCCCCGCACAGTTGATCAATGGGTTTTGTAGGAGCCACCAAGACAGAAGCAGTGACTGGTGCTTGAGAAAAAGTCGAGCAGTGGACAAGGCAATAGAGCTCCGGGAGAAGGTGTACATGAGGGGAACTAGTGGATATGTCTCTTGTACTTCTAGTTCCATGTTTCTGTTGTATTCGGGTCTTTGTACTATGAGCTGCAATAAAAAAAGACACTTATCATTGTGATGTTTTCTTTCCTGTCCTTTTGTTTAGTTGATACTGAGTGGTCCAGGTTAAAACTGTTGACTTGACCCTCACTTTCGAGATTTCTACTGGAGGAGACCCAGTTACCTCACACTGATGCTGACAGTGTGACTCGACCCTTGGAGGAAAAAGTGACAGTTGGATCTCTTGGTAGTTACGTCGAGGCATTATGACGTCATCCATGGAATTAATGCATCATTCATGTCAGGATTGACTGTTTTAGGCAATGGGTGTGGTTCATCCTGAGGATGAGACCGAGTTTCTCTTTTCGGAAAAGGAGAATTTTTTTAGCAGCTCTTTTAGATCATAGGAAAAGAAGGTGCAGATCATCTAGGAGCGGATGAAGACTGCACAGTGTGGTAAGAAACAGGAAACCGGTGCCAGTATTAGAGACTCGAGCGTTTTAAATGTTTCCGTTAGAGGAAGCTTAAAGGAGAAATCAGTCTACGGAGCAGCAAATGTGGAGGCAAAGCAAGGAGGGCATCATGAGGTGGTGTACATCTTAACATGCTACAACCACCCACCTTAGTTATCCCCGCCAGGCTTAGGGAGCTGGAGGGTGGAGGAAGAGTGCGGCTGCATGCGGTCAAGGAGTGTGACCCAATGGCTCTAAAAATGATTCAAGGGGCAGTCTATGTCCACTACTAGCTGCTGTTGTAACGGACGTTGATATGAATCATTTCATTATTTCACAAATCTTATTCCATACCTAGAGTTTCCGATAATCCGTGGACTTGACCCTCATGTCTGGAGATTCCTTGGGAGGAGACTCGATAATCATACTTATGCCGACGGTGTGGTCAGACCCTCGAGGCGAGAGTTTCAGTTGGAATCTGTTGGTGGAAGTGTCGATGCCTTATGACGTTGGTTTGAGTATGGAATGGGCAATCACAGTTCATACATGAATTGACGTTATTTGGAAAAAAATTTGTGGTTTAACTACGACGTCCGAATGGGTTTTCCTTGGTCGGCGAAAAAGGAAACCCCAGGAAGCACATGGTAACTCATGCACAGGAGGGTCCGACCGATCACTCTTGAGTCGGTAAACCTTACCCTCGTGGCAGCAGTTGTTTTGAGTTCCAGTTCTAACAGGAATTGGAGACCTCTGGAGTTCGGGGACGACGATCACGTCCTTATACGGGTCTCACCTCGATGAGCTTTACGGAGATGTGGCCAAGGTGGCAAGTTATCTCCGAGGTTCAGCGGACCTGCTTAGGTCCTCGGCTGGGTAGGCGGGGTGGTTTACCGCTTGACCCATCCACCTCAGTTGCACCAGGTGCACGACGACTTCCACGTATCTCAACTGAGGAGATACGTGCGTGATCCTTCACATATCATCGACCATGGGGAGCTGGACGATGGCGATAGGGTGACTTCCATGGAGGATCCAGTGGGGATCGAGGATAGACAGGGGAGGATCCTTCGAGGATGGTCTATTCCTCGAGTGTGCTTTCACTGGCAGTATGTGAACCTCCAGGTGAGCACATGAGAGCAGGAGGCTCAGATTCGTGCTCAGTACAGCTTTTGAATCCCTAGTTTGTGATTAAAGCTTTACGAGGACATAAATACCTGAGGAGGGAGTAATGTAAAGACCCATAAAATTCAAGGGAAATTATTTTCTAATTTTATTTGGGATTTTACAAGAACGCAGTTTCTGATGGTGCCTGATTCCAAGGCCCAGTGTGCCCAGAATCATTTTCCAAAGTTTAGCTCGGGTACATTCAGTGAACGAACGAGCAGGTTTTTCTAACTTTTGAACTGGTGCTCGGAATTGAAATCCAAGGGCACCGATGGAATCGCAATGCCGGTATTTTCATAGAAATTCCTTTTCCAGAGTTGCGTTTTCTCGGGTGTAGTTTTTTATTTTTGGGGTTAAGTTAAGAAATAAAATAAAGTGGTGAAACAACATTATTTTATTTCACTTAAAGCCACTTAAAATCCACTTAAGTTAAGTTAAGCAGATAGGGTGGAACCGAAAATATCCTACCCACTTGGTGGGATATTTGTGAGGTGGGGCCCGCACGAGCCCCACCGTTTCTTTACTTCTAAGTAACACACCCGCGGAAACCCTCTTTAATGAAAGTCAACCGTGCGTTTTTCGGGATAAGAAATGCCTCATTAAATTGGGCGGTTAAATAGTTACAATTAATTCATTGACTTAGTTGTTCATTTATTTTCTTTTGAAATTCAAACGTGTCATGTGTGTTAATAAAATAAGATAACTCTTATTTTATTTCTGTTGGAACTTGTGGCGTGGAGAGGATTTGGAGGAAAGCATTCTTCTTCGATGAAGAACGTGAAAAACGCGAAGAACACGAAGAATGCTCCGACCTCCGACGAAAAACGCCAAACCCTCAGAGATCGACGATGCGACGTCGTGTACTGTGACGTCAACGACGCTTCTTCCGTGATGATCCTTCTATTCTGCGACGATCCTCTCCTTCCGCGATGGTTAATTCCACAACGAAATCGCACTCGATGACAACGCTTGAGGTAGGGAATTATGTTTGAGTATAATTTTATTCCCTCATTTCATTCATTCTAAAGAAAAAAAGGTAACACGGATCAACTTATTATCTAGTTGATCCATGCACTTTTTCCTTACGGGTTGGGAATTTTTGTTGCGGGAAGTTGTGGGGGCTTATTTTTTATTATTGATCGTGATCTCATATGTCGCCTTTCTTGGTTTCATTTTGGGCCGCCTGTTATCATGCTAACGGGGGAAGGTCGGACCGGACAAAAACAGTCGACCCCCCTTACCCCCTTGTTTTTTGAGTTTGTTGCGGCACTTGAAAGGCAGCAAGGTGTCGTTCACCACGCGGAAGCGAGAAGAAAGATCGCGGTGAAGAAGCGCGGTGCTGTCGCGTCGCGCCGTTGGGGCCGAACGAAACTGCGGGCAGAGTCGGGGCCAAGGAGGCGATTTGAAGACCCTGTTGTTTATTATAGAAGTGCGGATCGATGGAGGATGAGGCGAGCCGTAATCGCATTTTGAATCCTTTGTAGTGATCTTCGGCTCCTGGGAGAACCACCAGCGTAGACAGAATTGAAATCGGACCACCGGAACAACTCCAGTTGTCCGCGGAAGACTCCGCCAGCGGCCGGCACCGGCCGGCCTCCAGGAGGAGGTGGCGCCGGGAAGGGGCCCCGTGGCTAAAGCCGCGGTGGAGGGTGGCTGGTCCCACGGCCGCACGGGACCAGCAAGACGCGGCATCACGCCACGGTTTCGGCCAAGGGGGCAGCGCCCCCTTTTTGCGCGGCCGCTCGGCCCGCGCTGAGGCAGACCGCTCGGCCAGAGCTGAGCCGCCCCGGGCCGGACCGACCGTGATGGGACGGGCCGGGTCGCGCCCATCCGGGACGGAACCGGACCCGGGTCGGGTCGCCCGGTTCGGGCCGACCCAGGGGGGTTGGACCGGGTCGATCTGGGCCCAGACCCCCCGTTTTCGGACCTTTTTCCGTTTTTCGCTCATATCATGAGCTGTAGACCTCCGATCGACGCACCATCAGTGGAGATGCGACCCTTGGATCGAGACGATCGTTTCTCTATATTATACTCAAGGTTTCGGAAAAACTTTGGGTTCGGCCGGGTTGGATCGGACACGAAACCAACCGGGCCCTCAGAGCGGAAACACTTATATCTTAAGCTCCGGACGTCCGATTGACATGCCGTCGACTTTGATGGATTACTCTAAGTGAGACGGATCTTTTGTCTTACTCCGCTCGAGGTTTGTATGCCTTTGGAGTTTGGTCGGGTTGGTTCGCTCACGTAATAAACTAGGCCCCTGGAACGAAAAATCCAATAACTCACAGACCGGGCGTCCGATTGACGCGCCGTTTGTCTCGTTGATTTCCTCTTGTTGAGACGGAACCTCTGGAATACTTCGCCCGAGTTTTGGTTGTAGTTGAATGGTGGCCGGGTTGGATTGCACCCGAAATCCATCTGGGCCCCTGGAACGGAAAAGCTGATATCTTTCAGACCGGACGTTTGTTTGACGAACCTTCAGCGGTGTTGGTGATCACGTTGGGAAACGGTCTCTTTGAGTTTACCTTATTAGAGTTGGGGTACAGTTGAGATATGGTTGGGTTAGTTCGCACACGAAACCAACCTGGCCCCTAGGACGAAAGGGCTAGTAACTCACAGACCGGGCATTTGATTGACGCGCCATCTGTTGCGTTGAGACCCATGTGACGAGGTGGTCCTTTGGGATACTTCTTCGTGGGACATTGAGATACTTGGAGTATCGACCGGTAGCTCACGGAGCAGACCCTCCCAGAGACGAGCGTGCGGAGTATGGAGACCGTGTAGCCGACTAAGACCTGACTACTACTTAACCGACTCGACTTGGAGTGAGTCGACTAGCCCAGTAGACGGAGCACTAATTAGTGAGGTGCAGACCCAAGGCAGATGGAGCAATACCAGTGTGACAGTGCAGACCCAAGGTACTCGTCCGGAGAGTACCTCTGTAGGATACTAGGGGGTGTGCACTACTGTGTTTGGGTGGCATACCCCAGCGGGAAGCACTACTGTGCTTGGGTGGCTGGCCCACGGTACTCGACAGGAGGAGTACCTAAGAAGTCCTAGGTTAGTGAGCAGTACCTCAGAGTCGTGACAGGACCACAGTACACTCCAGAGACGGAGCTCTTCAGCAGTTATGGTTTCGATAATAAAAATTCTGGTTTGAGCTGAGACTATGACCTTTGTGTTTCCTCATGATTGAGATGGGTTACTTGATAACATAAGTATATGTATGGGCATATACCTGGGTAGTGGTTATCTGCTGATTTCATAACCCTTGTGTTTCCTCATGATTGAGATGGGTTAATTGATAACATAGGTATATGTATGGGCATATACCTAAGTAGAGTTTATCTGTTGAGATCTTCTTTGTGGTTATCCTTGTTGGTTTTAGTGAGACCTTGAGGGTCTCAGGGTCCCTACTGAGTATTGCTATACTCACCCCTGCACTGGCTATGCCCGCACCTCGTTGTGTTGGTTTCAGACGATGGGCAGTGCTGACGGAGGCCGAGTGTTCGAGGACTGGACGGTACACAGAGGTGGACTATACGACGAGTCAGTACCCGGAGGTGGAATACACGATGAGCCAGTATCCGGAGGTGGACTTCATGGCGAGACGACACTCAGAGGAGGTTGACGGGCGAGAGCGTTGTGGAGGCTATCTGTACCTACCCATCAGGTAGGATCTGTGGTGGAGGAACTAGGAGCTGCGCCATCAATACCTACCCTTCAGGTAGGATCCGAGGAGGATGACCTAGGAGCCGCTTCATCCTTCCAGCTGTTGTCTTTTTCTATTGTACATTGTTCAGCTGTAGTTGTACTTTCTTTTGGGTTTTTATTCTGGCCCATTTACCTTTCAGCACTTCTCTTTGTACTTAGTTTTTTACTTCCGCTTGTACTCTGTGGTGTGTTGTTTACTTTTTTTAAAGGAAATAACTTCCCAGATATCGGGATTTACGCCTTTGGTGCTAGTCACCAGCCCCTGGCCTATGGAAGGCAGGCTTGGGGTAGTAACGGCACGGGCCCCGAGGACGGGTCGTGACAAAACGTTTCCTTCCCCACCTTTTCATCACAAAACTTATATCATATTTTTCACAGAATACATATAAATTATGATAATTTGAAAACCAAAAATGCATCATCATGATTTTATTAGAAACATACTGAATCCAATTAAAATTAGAACATCAATATGATCACCTCCCATTCCAGACCCAAGGTGAGTCCGATTAGAACCATACAACCTCTTCTCATTACAATGGACTTTATTAAACAAAGTGAGTCTAATTTATTTGAAATAAATTTGCGAGTATGATTTCAACTAATAAAAAATGATGTGATTTTATTTCTTCAAAAACATTCTATTACATGAAAATATGATTACATTCATCATCTCGTTGGGCGAAACAAAATCAAGATGGTAGAATGGGAAAGCTAAGATGTGGTGGAAAATGACACATAAAGAAGGGTTCAGATGTAAGAATTCAGGTACAGAACAATATTAAAAAACATTTCTTCTTGATTAATACCCTTTTAATAATATTTAAATATAATCTAAATTGAATATGCAATATCAAGATAAACTGATAATCATTTTATATGACCATTTATGTTTTTTTATATTTTAATTATGTTTTTAGTATAAAATACATTTAAATGTGTATTTTAATAAAAAAATATAATTTTATTAAAAAAATTATAATTTGTATATAATAAAAATGCCTCATTTAATATTCAGTCTATTATATAGTAATTTTCATAGCATGTATTTATGGGAAAAACTATGTATGTGTCATAATTTGTTTGGAGATTTTAGGAAGCCTTTACAATATGAATTTAATGTGTAAATTTAAAACTTGAAAAATATAATAAAATTATACATATCTGATCATGAATGAAGATATGTTTTCATCGAATCTCTTATTTATTGAACTATTTATTTGTCTTAATAATAGTAAAATCAATTTTAATTTTTAAAATATAGTTTTAAAAGTATCAAAAAAGTAAATTTTAATTATAAAAATATTAATTTTAAAAAATAATATATAATATAATGTCAATGGGTTTTGGTTTTCAGATAACCTATAACTGATACACTAATCATACCTAATTAATAATTTGGTATGGTATATGGATTGAGGCCTCATCCGAAAGCCAATTAATGTTAACCGGAAACTGATTTAATCAGGATGGGTTGCCTTAGTAAGAATGTTTTTAGGAATCCATTATAATATTAATTTTAGTATAATATAATTAAATAATATATATTATATATTATATAAAAAAATTTAAAAACATAATAGAATATATATAATATAATATTTATTTGATTGATTTATTATTGAATGTTTATTATTTATTACTTTATTTTTATTCCTAATATTTTTATAGTTATTAATTATTTAAATTATAAATTATTATTTAACATTCTATTTTTTGTATTAATATTCTTATAATATTTTACATATAATTATAATAGTATAATTTTTTTAGTGTATATAATAATATATACTATTACCCATCCCATTCATTTTCACTGCATAATAATTTAATTGAAAATTGACATGCACACACACATAATATGAAGTTATTAAAACCATTAGAAAAAATGAAATATAGGAACTGAATGTAACATAAGAGAGAAAAATATTATATATATAAAAACAAAATCACAAATAAATAAGTAAATATTATAATTCTCTTCTGGTCAATTTATTCCATTAATTTTTTCATCTTTCAATGATTTCTATTGAACTATTCGTTAAAATACTATAATGTTTAACCATCTCTACTGAATTTATTGTTGACTTCTTCACCTGTATCAAATATTTATTGATTTAATTCATGTATTGAATATCTTTTATAATAATTTTATAAAAATTATAGAGAATTTTATATATAAAAATATATAAAGTTACAATAGTTTCATATTCTTAATTCATTTCTTATCCTTTATTTAGTTTCACAATTTATTATCGTATTTTAATATAAATGAAGAAATTCATACTGAAATGCATCCACATATAAAAAAATTGAATTATATATAATAATTAATGTACAACATGTATCAATACAGTCTATTTGAACATAACTATAGGCAAATATACTATACAAATAAAATCCAAACATTAAATTATATTTAATTATATTGAATGATTATATATGTATATAAACTACAAAAAATACCATGATGACTGATTTTTGTTAACTAATAATGATTTATTATGATAAGATAACATTTTAAATGATGTGAAAAATTGAGAATGATATATTCCCCAATAACAAACTATGATTTTTTGACACATTGATTGAAGATCTCGTGGGAATATGCACTATAAAATATGCCACAATAAAATCCAATATACAATTCAATCTATGATAGATTGATTTGATAATGAAAATCTATCGAATATATTTAATAGCTGTGTATATTCTATGATCAAACAGAAATGCATGGTTCAAAAATTAACATTTAGTTTTAAAAAAGTATTTCAACCAAAATAAATATAGGGAATTAAAATTTATCATTTGACTGAAAAAATAGTTTCAACCAACATAAATAAAGGCAATTAAAATGTAATATATTACATTAATTAAAGTAAATATACATTTTAAATAAATTTTTTTAATTATCTTGATATTTTTTTATAACTCATATACACATGTTGGTTTAGAAAAGAGTTTAGATGAATTTTACTACAATTCACATAAATTATGGTACTAACAAAAAGACTTTGTGAATTTCATCATTATAATTCTGATTTCAATACATAATTGAAACATAAAAGAAATTTAAAAAATTCTTGTATCCTCCCACCCCTTAATTCCTTTTCATGAGTATCTATTAAAACAATATAACATTTTATATATTTGAAAAAGAATAAAAATATGATCGGTAATGTGAATAATTTAGAATGTAAATCTAAATTAATACTCTAATAATATCACACACATATATATAATAAATAATATATCAAAATATATATATATTAGAATATGTTTCCAATATATATATATAATTTTTATTAATATTATATGATTATATATATCATAATTTATGCCATGTGTGTGTAATAGCATATAGAGAACATATATGTATAGATGATACATTTATAATCAATAAATGAAATTTTTAAATAAATACCATTTGACCATATAATTATTATAGTAATAAAAATGTGGCATGAAATATTTTGATAAAATTTTATTCTAGAAAGAGATAGAAGGGACGAAATGGGTAAATTAAAATTTTAATAACATTCATTCAATATTCATATGAATTTAAACAATATATTAATTTTTTCAATAATGTTTGTTACTCAAATTGTCTATATATATATTAACAAATATCTAAACATGAAATATAAGTATGTTTTTTAATATAAAAATGAATAGTGAAAAAAGATACATAATACAAAATACTTTACTTTATAGGCTAACGAATAAAGCATAATCAATTGGATAATATTCTCATAACAGAAATTAATTTGTAAGAATATTTGTTATTGTATATTCCTTTGTTTTTTAAATATTGAAAAATAATAAATCTATTATTTGTGCATAACATGAATAACAACATATATATATTATAGTGCATGTAGTGTATACATACAGACTATCAGTTTAACCTGTTTATTTTACGTATTGAGTAATTTAATCATTGTAGTGTATTCATATTGATGAATATTAAATATTTCAATGTATGCACTTTATGAATTTATAGTGCATATTTCAGTGTATATATGGGTCATAAAAAATAGAAAAAAATTAATTATGAATTGTAATGATGGGAATATAGAACATTGAAAATTTATGTTAAGAATATAATTGAAGCAGGTGTCATGTTTAAGTTAAATTGAAAAGGGTCTTTTAATACATTTGGATAATACATTTTTAGAAATAGAATAAATACCTATAATTTATTCTCTATTGGATAATCATTCTATAATGAAGTTCCTCTTCAGAACTCAATGAAAACATTAAATCGAAAAATGTTTTTATTATATTAAATTTCCTTGAAATAAATATTTGAATCAAAATGTTTTGGAATGTTAGTACAACATTGAATGATTTTTTACTTTAATGAATAAATAATGAATATACATAAAAATAAGTTTATAATACTATAATTCATGTGATATTTCATACTATTTTAGTAGATTATATATGTGATAAAAAATAAATTTTAAAGCTATTTTTTGATGTTATATATTTCTTTAACATCAAAAATTAAGAAATGTTTCAATTTTTGTAAAATTATATTTTTAGTAACATACCTTTGAAAAAAATAATTAACTATATATATATATATATGTGAATTTAATTGTATATAATGTAATTTTATGTAATTTATATAGTTAATTGTGGGAAATCTTGAAAACTTTTTTGATCTATTGTTTTTTTGTAAACTCATGTAATGGATGTAGTAATTACAAAACAAGATATTCACAAATAATGTTATAATATATTTTTTACCATTATTTAAGGAAAATTAATATTCAAGGATAAATCGTGATTTTTATGAGATATAAATGTCACTAATGTTGTATAGAACATATTTTTATCATCAAATAAATTAAAACATTATGTTATTATTATAAATACCCATAATTAAGAATTTTCATCCCAACAAACCTCCAATATAGAAACAATAAAAAAAAAAGATATAGTGATTTATCTTACCATTGTAAATAATTATTTTAGGTGTTTCAAGTCAAATTGAATGTTACATAACATAATATAGAAAATAGATATAGTGTATGTACTTTGGTAAGATGTGTATAAGTCTTGAAAGATCTAATTTGTAGGTGATTACCTTTAATGAAGAGAACCTTGAATGTGTTTTGTTTATATAATTCATTACATTTCAAAATTAATTCTAAACTTTACATAGTGATCATCAGTATTTTATAATTTTTGGCATTAATATCCATTTGAAACCCATATTCATAATTTTCAATCATGATGGATTTTTATTTCTATTATAAATTATAAATAATTTCCAAAATTTATTTAAATTAATTAGTAAAAACAATCATGTTCATGAATTCAACTTTGAATGAAAAATTCATACTATTATCTTACCTTCATTATAAGAAAATTATGTTATAAAAAGAAATAATACATAATGTGAAGAGTTTTTTCTATAAAGTCGAATATGTTAGCAGAATAGTCATTATTATTTCTTTCCTGATCAACTATAGGCTATAATATTTTAATTTCCTCAAAACAAATTTCAATGTATTGAAGCCTAGAAAATTCGATAGGATGTTATTCAAGATTGAACTTAAACTATTATAGTGATATAAAAAGATCAAAATCCATTGGTAAATGAGATAGATATTTATATAGTATAGTAACCATGATTAGGATATGAAATGGGTTTTATATCATACAGAAAAGAATAATAAGTCCAGAAACCTATAAAATTTCCATTAATGTTTTTGAAGAACAACCTACGATATGTGAATAAATTAAAAGTGGCTATAGATAATGATTTATCTAAATAATTAAAAGAATATTTCAAAATAGAAAAAAATACATAAAAATTATAGTAGAAGAATTGATCGATCACAAATCCAAATTCAATGTATTTATGGATAATTAGTGACATTAAATTTTTAGTAGTCGAATTGGATTTCAATGAAATTTTTTCAACAATAAAATGGCTAAAAAAACATTCACAAATACAACATAAATATATACACAAAACATATACAAAACACATGATTTCATTTATTGATAATAAAAAAAAATTGAACAATTGATTTTTTGAAATTTATACTAATATAAATTCCTAGATAACTTCATGAGATGGAACAAACAATCAATTCTCAATTACATATCGAAGGTGGTTACAAAGTCAGAATGAAATTTTAAATGAAATATAAATATATTTCGCATATTTGATTAATTATATGCACTTATGAGATGCACCATGTAACTACGCTATGATATTATCTACTTACTATTTTGAGGAAAAAAGTATCAAATTGAGTAAATTTGAAGACTATATAAAATCTAAAAATGTACGATACATTAATAAACTATCCATTTGTAATGAATGTATTTAAACAATATAGTATATATGAATTGAAAGAAAAAGGTTAATATGGGAAAAATGGCCTTAAAAATTATTATATTAAATATTTGGAACCCTAAAACAAATATTCATTGCTCCATATATTAAGAAAACTAAAAGGAAGTCTCTAAAAAATATATATTATATAAAAGAAAAATTTTAAGTAATATTTTCACATATTTTTACAAAAATAATTATGGGAAATAAAAATAAGCATCCACCCAATAAGAATATGATTTTACAATTAAATTAAGAATTAATGTGTCATGGTTCAAGGAAATAATGAATATAGTACTTTCTACATCAATTTGATGACTAAAATAAACATAATTTATTATTACAGATAACCTAAAATGAATCATCAACAAACTTATTGTTGATAATTAACTATACGAGACATAAACTATCTAAAATTATGATCAATATTGTTATCACTAATTTATTATACATATAGTTAATTAGAATTCAATATTTAACATAAATAATAAGTCCCTATAAGGAATATATGTCTTGTGGAAGAGGGATAACATGGAATATAATTATATACACTCTATCACTAATGGGTGTAAAAATACAGATTGAAATTTGATGGGGATTTTCATAAAATATATTATTTAAAATAATTTATTAAATTAAAATTTATTACGTGATTTATTATAAAATCATGTCTAAAATATAATGTCTCTACTCTGGGATGAATGAGAACCTCACAAAATATTCACCACTATTTTTCAAAAGAACCAATATTAACACTGTAATCAAGGGTGATTATGAAATGAACAATGTGAATATAAATAAAAGACCCAATTATATGGAAAATTGTAATTTATTCTATAAAATATTGCCCATAAAATATTATATTATTTTCTAAAATAATAACATATTAGAAGACTAAAATATATAAATATCCATCTTCTACAAACCACTTATTTAACATTGCATTATAAATATTATTGTATTCTGTAAGAAATATAAATATTGAAATATCAAATATAACATTAAAAAGTCCATTATATGTGATATATAAAAAAAATTTATAATTAATTTTAAGGGAACACTACCATGATAAAATAATAAATTTATATGTAATATAATATGGAGGATCAAATAATCAATTTATATATAATATATTTTACTGCGTGAATGAATAATGCATGATGCACATGACTATAGAAATTGAATGTTCATTTAAAAATAAATAAATGTAATTTTTATTACATAATTAAAACAATAATTAATAGAAATCTATTACAAATTGTGAACTAATAATGAAAAAAAATAAATAATTTTGATTTTTTTTCTTATGAATATATGAAATAATTTGAAATTTTTGAATGAGAAAAATGACTACATAGTAGGATAACATGATAAATTGTTGAAAAATATTATAGATATAATATTTTTTTCTAAAAGTATATAGTAGTAATTTAAATATGTTGAATATTGAATTTAATTAGAATTATAAAATACAGAGTACTTGTGATAGATGCTCTGGTATGGTGTACCATTTAATTATATGAACAATACTTATAACAACTATTAAAATAAATATTATAACAAATAAACTACATTTATAGAATTAGAATTCAAATATATACTAGAAACATAGTAAATTATAACATTATATATATTTCTGTTTATTGTAATAATGGTAATCTGGGGGATGAAACAATTAGATTATTATATTGGTAAATAAGAAAAATATTATTGAGTGTTATGAAATAAATAAAAAATGAAGTTGAAAATTTTATATTGATTTAAGGAGAAATTCCTATTTAAGATAATGTCAATCCTTGAACATTTGATATTAGGTTAAGGAGATGATTTAGTGAGTGAATAAAAAAAGGGAAAAATTCTAATGTGAAAAAAGGGGATGTATATTCCATTAACAAAGGAAATACCTGAAGCATACTAGATGTTCCTCTCTAATATGAAAATGTATAAACTGAATTAGGGATGTGATCATCAGTTTCATTGAATTTATGACCTGAATCAAGTATGTACGTTTTGGTAAAATAAATGAACTTTTCCAATGTTATGAATAGGTAAAGCCTAAATTTATAAATAGATTTCTGTTAAATTAATCATATATTAGGGATAAGTCAATGAAAATAATGAATTTATAATAGATAAAGCCAAATATGAATTGAAATTTTTTTAATGTATGTACATGAAAACAAAATAATATTTGGGATCAGAAAAGATATAAAATGGGATATCAATAAAGATGCAACTACAAGGTAATCATCAATTAAGTAGATGCTTCCAAAAAATAATAAATCATCAATGTATTATAAAGAAAACATGTAAAGTCAAAATTTAAAATGATCAAAGGAATTTAGGATTCATGGAAATCAAGAAATCATATAAACTAAAAATTTTATGCCATTTATAATGAAAAAAATGACAAAATTGTGGAGTTAGAGGTAAATAGTTAGGTAGGTGACATGGGGAGGTGAGTATGGTGTGGGAAGGTGAGGTAGGGATGTGGTGTGAGAATGCTGGGGAATATATAATTATAGGTGGAACTGGAGATATATGTGGAGGTGGAGGTGGACTTAGAGGAGATATAGGTGTAGTTGATGTACAATTTGGATTCAATGAACCTGGAAGGACTGAATGATGTAATAAATTCACTGAGGATAATCTTGGATTTGTGGGCAGGAAGCGGGGAGGATTTGAGTAGAATTATAGGATTCAAAAATACGGGGAATGAAAGAATGGTTGGGTTTTCCAAATGGTGACAAGTATGCATATAACCTTGAAATGGAGAGACATGGATAAGTAGACATGTCATATACTATAGATAATGGATTTATATTTATAATTACTTCCAAATCTACATTTTAATATTTTTATTATAATTTCTATTTATAATTATTTTTATTTTTATTTTTATTTATAATATTGGTATTATTATTTAAATTTTATTTTTTAGGATATAGGTTGGCTAGACTGGATGGGGGATTAGGGTTGTGGTCATGGTTTTGATTCCTCGTACTAATTTCTGTAATTTTATGTGTGTTGAAATAATAATAATAATAAAAATATATTACTATTATTATTAAAAATTGAATAGTTATATATATGAATTAATATAAACAATAACCTTTGTATATCAAATTATATATATATAGACACACACACACCTTTGTGGGTGCAATTATTATCATTAGATGTTAGTCCAAGTAGAATTTGAATTCATAATCTTTTGGAAATCCATTTATTGGTTATAGTGTACCTTTTAGGTATGACCATATTTAAAAGTGGGGATCCTAGCCACAAACCCTATAAAAATGCAACTACATCCCTCTCTGGTTGCACTCCATCAACTCCCTATAGAATCAACCTTTAACCATGATTCACAACAACACCTTCCTTCCATGCCTATCTATAGTACACCATCCCCCATGGATTTTTTTTATTTATAAACTAATATATAATTGTATAAATATTTCCACTTTTATATATTTACATATAAATAACCATATAATATAAATTAATATTTAAAATATCAACATAATAATGTATATATTATGTTTTTATGTATATGTATGTTTTTTGATAAGTATATATGTATTTTTTATATATTCATATATATGTATATCAATTATATTATATATACATTAAAAAAATTATCTTTTATTTAAGTGTATGTCACAAAATATTCAAAATTTTAAATAGGCCTAGAAATATGGTGGATCGTAATAGATATATTCAATCAGAGGTTGATTGCTTATAGAGAAACATATAGTAAACATCTGATTTTGTGACACCCCTTGACTACAATTTTACAGTTTGGTGTTTCCAACATATTTCCTTCACCATAGGCCCAATCCACCACGGCCAACCCCATATCCACCACATAGATTCCATTAAGATATACAGAAACCAAAATTTTATCTCTCATTACCCATCAGTTACCTATGAAGTCTTGATACATGTTACAACTAAACATAGATTCCAAGTGAACCAACTCTATGCTAACATTATAACTCATGGGGCACTTGTATTTTAGAATAATATTATTTTCCTCAGATTATTCAACATCAGGTAGATTATGAGAGACATATAGTATTGGAATGATGAGGGTGATCCTATATTGAGGAACCTCGACTTATAGGAACAAATCTTTAGTGAGCTATGGATGTTGGAGTTACAAATATCAAGGTTTTTACTAGATTATTTCAATGAATTAATTTATTTCCACACACAAATCACATTCCAATATATCGGTATTAATTTCATTTATATTGTGGTTTCTATCATTAATCAACCTCCAATATATGTAAAACACATAAGATTTTATTTTCATGATTTCAATTGGATATTCCTCAATGGAAGGCGTGAACCAACCCAGGGTGATGCTATCTTAGTGAAAAAACATTCCTCTATTCGAAATGGAAGTTCCACTATTACTCTAGAAGGCTCCAAAAAAATCCATGGATTTTAGTGTGAAAAAAAATGAACAACCTATGATCATGGTGAACATTCAGTTTATTATCTATCTTATTAAGTTTTAATTGGATTTACAAAATGGTAACTATGAAACATTAAATGACTTGGTTAACTTGGAATTTAATTCCACTAATTTCATACTAATTATACAAATACTAAGAATGAATATTTGGATGTAGTCATTTATTTTTAAAATCAGAAGCTTAATAAAGGATTATTAGAGAGTGTACATAAATTAATTCCTCCCATATTTTTTGAATATGGTAATGTTCATCAGTGATATCTTGAAAATCATGCTTCAGTTCATGGGTAAGACCATCCATAAAAACACAACCCTATTGTGTATAATATTCTATTTTTATAGAAGGCCACCATCTAGGATATCATTAAAAATATTTCCAATAATGAAGAAATAATAGAAGAATTCATGGTTGCATCCTCCCTGATAACACTTCATGTATATTTTTTTGGTTCAAAATAAAAGACCATATCCACACATAAATTTGAAGGATGATTATTCATAAGATGATATTTTTAGAATTGAATTTTATGATCAACATGAAGTCAAATGTCTCACTGTCCCCCTTTTCGATCCTCACCCCAAACTCCACAAGGGTGTTAGAAGATATAATTTCCACCATAAACATAGGTTATTCACTTTAATGGAAAAATTAAATAAAATACATAAACTTGTAGAGACTTCTAGGGATCCATGGGGATTCCAATACGAATGTAGTCTAGTTGGTTCATAGAAATAGTTCCACACTCAGAATTCTCACACATGCACCTATGTATCTCTCCTATAATTTTAGAGAATAAATATTTATATATTTTACCAATTTCAGAGTTAGTTTTATGATCAACACCGTGGTATGTAAGAAAAAAAATGGAATAATTATTCAAAATAATTGGGTTGGTGAGAAAAATAAGTTTGTAAAAATTCTCCAGCATGAACCATGCGATTTGGTTCTCCAACATCACAAGTCACCAAAAATCTACTCCACCTAGTTAAGGATTCTCAATATGGGATCTCCCTCTACATTACATTCCTACATGTTTCTTGGAATCAGATAAATGATGAACACTACTATAGAATTCACCTATTTTAATGATATTAATAGTCATTATCATTTCAAAAAAGTGTTGAAATGTGGAGTTTCCATAAAACCCCTTTGGCATTATCATATCTAAAGAAATCAATAATAATGTCCCATTTAGTATGTCATTCTTTTTAACACAAATAATGACCCATTTTAAAAGAAATTTATATTATTTTTAATAATTTTCCTCTTTATTGGTTATTTTTAGAACTTAAATGGGGGAATATGTGTTATTTAATGCAGATAAAGTGGTGCTTCAGCAGAGATTTTGTCACTGGTAAATTCTAGGACAGATGCATAAAAACATACAGACCTACAACATCCCTATAAAATGATGATATTAAATAATATATCCAATTTCAATGTAAATATAAAAAATAACAATATTTAAAGAAAAATATTATATTTTACTTTAATTTAATTTAATATTTTCATAGAAAATATTTTAATTTGATGGTTTTGGGAGAAGTGGAAGTTCTAGCTGGGGCATGTCCAACCTGGATTTTTATTAAATTTTCCGATTAATCTATGATTGACATAATTGATAAACAAAATGACTGATATAATTGAATCAATGATTTATTAATGAATGAACTGTGGAACAAAATATTTATATCATCAAAAATTATTAATAATTATTTAAACTATTTAAACATTTACATTTCAATGAATTATTATTTTTTTATAAATAAAAAATCATATCTACACTGTGCAATGATTGAATTATAGAATTAGAGTATATTCTCTCTAAGAGTGATCTACACATGCTTCAGGAACCTTTAAACATCTCCATAGGAATCATTGTGTGCTATCATGGAAGATCTTAATTCTAGCATCAATCATCTTTGATAATCTTGTGAATCTATCTAATAAATAGTTTATTTTATCTTTATATACATGACACTAGTGGTGGTGGATGATCACTATATATTCTTGATAGTACATTTGGATAGGCTACACTAAATGGAAATAAGAGGATTCTCTCTGGATATCATTGTGAAAGAAATTAAATGGAAATAATAATAAAATAATTTAATTGAATATATATATTATAGGGGTTAGAAAATAATAATTTCATTTGTGATCTATGGTTATTTAATTAATCCTCATGGGAATCCATGTTTATAATTATAAAATTAAAATTATTATTTCTTGACATTCATAGTTTTTATAAATTAATTAAATATTTTTTAATAAAATAATATTCAATATATTATTTCATAGTGGATGATTAATCTCATTTTAACATTCCTCCAAAATCTTTTTCTAACTGTAAATAATGATGATTTATTTAGTAATTAAATTTCACTACATTACTCTCCAATAAATTAATAAATACTATATAGAAAACAAAAATGGATTTATTAAGGTTAATTGTTTCCATTAAAGTCTTGTGATATCATATTATATTAAATAATAGAAGGTGAAAATCCATTATTACATTATTACCAAAACCACCACAAAAAAATATTTTATTTTACTTCATATGGGGAACCCAAAGCAGTACAAATCAGGGCGGCATGAAAAAATAAAGACTGATAGAATCCCGGATAACATGGGTCTCCCCACAAGGGTGAAAGGACCCAAGGGAACAAAACTCGACAAGGTGGATTCTAGAGTAGCAAATGGGATCCGGAAGGAAGCCACCTAATTTCCCTCACGCCAAGTATGGAGGATCTCTATGTAGCTAGATAACAGGGCCTTACACATTCAGATCCTATAAGTAATTTTCCATGGAGAGGAAGAGGTATCAATGAGAGAGCTCCACACATGCATGGAATCCATCTCAACAGTAGACAAGGTAATAATTTTTTTGCGGCAAAGAGAGAGGGCACTGAGAATGTCGTCTCCTCCACCAAAATAGAATTCCATGGTCCATAGATATAACTAAAGGACAGAATCACCAAGACCAATGTGTAACAAACCACACCGCCACTACGCATGATACTAGAACTGAAAGCACCATCGATGTTGAGCATTAGGCCAGATCTAGGGGGCATCCGGCGGACCCATCGCGCCCGCTGTCTGGGTCTGTAGTGGCCCAAAGATGCAGGCCTGGAGGAGAAGCCACTACGGGAAGTCGCTGCATTGTGGTGGGTGAGGAGGACGACTAGATCTGAGGTGAGACACTTGGCTCTGGCCAGAACAGCAAGAGAAGAGCGGTGGCCCCCATGGCGAGCCTGGTTGTGTCCCAGCCAAATGCACCCACATCCCTCCTCCAAAAGAGTAGAACGGGCCGAGAACTCATGGTTCTTATTCAAGCAGCCGCTAAACAAGCATGAGAGAAAATATTCAGGGGAGGCTGCAGTGCTATGAGGAATAGGGGACTCTACAAGTGCACCCAATATCAGCACATCCCACTTGATTTGGAAGGAGATATGTAGCATGGATTCCTCGGAGGGAGGTGAACCGAAAACACACTTGGAGGCAAGCTGGGCACCCTTATTTTTATTCACTAGATTTGAGGGGAGAGCCTGAGGTGTGATTATCCAAATAAAGAAGGAAATTATAATTGTTGTGTATTTTCACCAAATATGCCTCCCCCACTGATCGATCTCTGGCTGAGAATGTGTTCACTGGAGACAAGCTTTGTCCAAGAACATCCCCATTGAGGAGCGAATAAAAATGCATCTGTCTGGGGACCCATCCAAGCTGATGCTAACAAATATGGCCATTTGTTTGGGAGACTGAACTACATGGATAAAGGAGGAGTGAGAACATGCTTCCAGGAATGAGATAGTAGGTGCAGTGAAACCCGGGAAGTCCAGCAGACCGCCCCCAGTCACACTGCTAGAAATTGTGATCCCCCATCCCAGGACACACTAATAGTTGCATAGGAGCACAGGGAAATGAACTTTAAGATATATCTAGTGGATTGAATGAGATTTTCTATTCTCCTAGAGTATGAATTCATACTTACCCTAAATCATTTTTCACCACAAAGAGTGACCCTCAATAACCTCCTATGCGAGCCTGCCCTAGAGGAAATACATGGTCTGGCCCAAATCTCTAACCCCAATGCAGCCCTACTCCACTGGCCTAGAAAGCTTGCTTCATGAGGTCCCCTGTAATCTCCCCTCCCTATGCATATCCCAAATAAATCCATTAATGTTCTTCTCAGTCTGGTTAATGATAGACTTGGTGGCCCTAAGGGTTGAAAGAACATGCATAGGAATAGATGAGATGACACAATTGACGAGGGTGATCCTTACTCCAAAGGAAAAGAACCTGTTCTTCTAGTTGAGGATGCGATTTGTGATTCGGCCAAGTATACCATCTAAGAAATGGGCCCGAATTATTCCAAGGGAAATTAGAGCTCCAAGATAGAGAATACGATAGTTTTTTCTCTGAATTTCTATGATTGAAACAATTTTGACTGTTCTCCTATCTGGGCAGGAGGAGGGAATGTAGACCCCGCTCTTATCCTTTTTTATAATTTTTTCACTCCAAAAAGCATACTACTTCATCATTCTGATAAATCCCTTGATGGAGGTGCTACCACGATTAATTAAGAAAACCATATCATCTGCGAAGAGGAGGTGAGACACTCCTGGAACATAGGGCCCGCATTGATAAGGAAGGACACAAAAAAATTGTGCCAGGCACTACATTGAATCTCAGATGAATATTTTCATCCCACAATGAAAAAAATGAGGAAGAATAATGTTATATACTCTAGGATATAGAATTAAATTGGTAGAAAGAACAAAAAAACCCAACACTGACACAAATCAAAGGCATACAGGCTGCACAGGTGCCATTAACCCCACCTATGCATGCTCTATATTTGGGAATTGGACACAGGCTTGCATGCACATTGCCTACCTTATGCCCAAATTAGGTCCGGATCTATCTGACCCTCTTAAGTCAACATCATCCCATGGGATTGACCTTCAGGTCCCCTAAAATGAGTGGTGAGGTCTAGCTATAGGGCGTTCATAGAGACATTAAATTTTTAAATAACAAAAATAAAATGTAACGAAAACAAGATACAAACAACAACATATTATCATTAAATAAATAAAAATATGATAATAAGAAATAACTTATTATGATGAAAAAAATATGAATATATATTAAATATAAAAATTAATATTTAAACCAAATATTATTTTTTAAATATTATTAATTTTTTATTTATAAAAAAAAGAATGATAAATAATTGATAATACTGAATTATAAACAATCTCCACAATTATTTATATTAAATAAAATAATTTTTATTATATTTTAAAACAAATAAAATGAAAATTATTAAACATTAAAAATATTATCCACCTTTTTAACATGTACCAAAATTTAAAATATCTAAAATTGAATAGATATGCTCAGTAAAATTATATTTAAGAAACAAATAATATTGAGATACATTACTAAAAAATGACAGATAGTGGAATTTCTCAGATTTACACGGTTAATTAATAAAAATTAAAAAAAAATTAATAAATAAATTTAAATTTAAAGAGACATCCATAAAAAAATGAACAAATTTGTCAAAAATGAAATTGTACTAAACATTAGTTAAGTTTCCAACATACCCAATTCAAACATAATTTTCTAAAATTTATCAGAATCCATGTGTATAGTAAAAATAGCGAATAATTGATTATCCGTTGAAAAAATAAACTTTTGACCTATGTCACCTTTATTAACATGATCCATAAGAAAATTAAATCTAAAATCAAGGTGTTAGATTCTTGAGTTTGGATTGTTATTATTATAAATAGAAATAGTATAGATGTTATGATAGTAAATATGAATTTTGTACAAATTAATATCGAATCATATAGATTTTTTATTAAAAAATACATCGAGAAAAGATACTCGATGTAACTACAAAATCAACTTTGGTTGTTTAATTTCATACTCATAGTTGTTTTTTAGAACTCCAGTTAACCAAACATTCTACTTAAAAGTGACACATACCTGAATTAATTTTTTGGTTCTATTCTGTGACCTCCAAATTCAAAGAAAAATAAATATAGTAAATTAAGTCATTTCTCATATAATATATTCTTGTAATTGAAGTTCCATTGATATAGCTTATTAACCTTTTTAGAAACTTATGGTGACTTTCTTTGGAGTTTAACTATTTTAAATCAGACATAAAAATAGAGAACCCGATATCTGTTCTAGAATCAGTAAGATAAATTAACTTCCTATCATTCCATTATACAACTTATCACTGATAGAATTTCCAGACACATCTACATCCTTTTCAGAGTTGACACTCATTGTGGTTCTCATAGTTTTACAAGAATCATGATCAATCTGTTAAACAAGATCATTGGAATATTAATATTTTTTAAAGGAAATACCAATTCTTGTTTTACTAATTTGAAACCTGATATAAAAAATTTAAATCCCCATTTAGACTCAAGTCAACCTCAATTATAATTAATTTTGAAAACTCATTATATAATCTATCATTTATAGTTCCAAAAATAAGATCACCAACATAAATCTGTATTAATATAATTTCATTGGAAAATCATTTTTTGAATAAGGTTTTTTCTAAAATACCTTTAACTAATTCATTTTGAATTAAAAACTGAGTTAGTATTCCATAAAAATCATTAAGATCTTGCTTAATTCCATATAAAGAATTAGAATGATTGAAAACATGATTTGGAAAAACATTATTTTTGAAACTAGGATGTTTTTAACATACACATCTTCTGAAATAACACCATTTAAATAATCCCTATTTGTATCCATAAGAAAAAGTTTAATATTTTATATTCTTGACAAATAGAATTAAATATGAATGGATTATAATCAATCAACTGTAACAAATGAATCTTCAAAATCAATACCTACTTATTGAAGATATCCTTGGGATACTAATATTTCCTTATTCAATGTTCCTCAGGCATTGTATTTTCCAAATTAGAGTCTCTCAAAGAATATTTGATATTAATAGGAATAAAATAAGCTAAAATTCTAAAATTTGCATTATATTTTAAAAAATAATGTCTAGTTCTAATTACAGATTAAACATATCCTATAACATTCTCAAAAGAGTGATCATTGTGAGCTTTCGAAATTAATGATTCGGGTTGGGATGAGACATGCTCCCACATAACTGATGCATCATTATATTCAGTATTATCATTATCATGATTAAATTTTTCAAATTATTCAATTTATCAATAGAATTTTCATTTTGAATATAATTATTTTAAAGGAATTTGATATTCACAAACTCTCATGTTATCATGGTTCTTTTATGATATACCCTATAACCCATACTGTTATTAGAATAACCCAAGAAGATACTTTCTTCATATTATGAATCAAACCATTCTAAATTTTGATTAGTATTTAAAATATAGAAAATTCATCCAAAAAAGTTAAAATTACAAAAAAAAAATTATATTTATAAAGTTCATATAGAGTTTTATTAAAAACGGTTATATATAAAATTTATTTATGATATTGAATACACTGTTATCAGATTCAACCCAAATTGTTTTTTGGAAAATTGAATTCATTAAGCATTTTTCATTCCATTATATGAATAGTTATATTTTTCCTCAATATAGAAAAATTATATTACGGTGTTATAGTGGTAGAAAAATTATAAAAATATCTATTGGTTTCAAAAACAATCTAATTTATGGTTCTCAAACTCTCCTAAATTATAAATCCTAAAAGTTGAAATTAACTTAACATTATGATTCTAAATTTTCAGAAAAAATGTAATTAATTTTTGTAATTTTTCAATTTCATGAGGTATAAAGATATTCCATGTAATTATAATGTTGTAATTAAAAATTATAAATAGTATTCATTATAACTTAAAATAGAAATTCTCATGGGTCCAAAAGATGAAGGTGTAATAGTTCTATACATCATGTAATGTCAACCATATCTATATATCTAAATTATTATTCATGTTTCATAAATTTTATACAATAATAACATACATAATAATTACATGAGATGAAATTTGGAAGTTCCAAAAAAATCTCATGTTTTTTCCGCTTATACAACTGTTGAAGATGAACATGTCTTAACCTCATTTTCTAAATAATGTGATTAGTATCTATAGTATTTGAGAAAATTACATTCTACATTCTATTTTCAAAAAAATAAATAAAATATATATTTTATTCTATTTTTACATAAATTAAAACATTATTATTTCTAAAAACAAAAAATATTTTATCTTAAAATTTAACATGCATTCCATCATCAAAAAGTTGTGATAATATAAATAAGTTATGTTTTAAAACATATAAAAATATTAATTTATTAATTTTAATAGTTTTTAATATACCTAATTCTCAAAAAAAATTAACCATACCTATATAGTTGTCACAGAAACTTGAATTACCTCAATCACATCAATTAAATGATAATAAGTTAGAAATTTCCACATTCATGTTCTTTGAACACCCACACTCCATGTACCGTGAGACATTGGATATCTTAAATAAGGTTTCCTAGGAACTAAATTAAACCAATGGTTATTATACTACCCAGACTAGTTTTGGCCCAAATGGATTAGTATAAAATGATTTAGGTACCTATAAATGTGAGACATTAATTGTATTGTAATATCGAAGACAAATTTTTAGAAATTAAAAACATAATTTGGAATAAATATTTCATATTTATTAAAAAAATTCTTCATAATTACCATTCATGTTTCACTTAAATCAAGTCACATTTTATTAATTCCCTTTTAGGAATTTAACAAAATATCCTCTATACATATATAGAATCTTATAATTATAAACAAAACCCTTTTATTGTATTTTGGTTTATTTATAGCCATTATTTTATCAAATTTCTCTTGACATCAAACAAATACATATAAGGTTTCCTTTAAACCATTTATTTCATTTTTATGGGTATCATTTCATTTTTTAATAGCTTTTAGGTCATCATATATTATCACTTTAGAGAATAAACCAGAATGTTTAAATTCTTTATTTTCTTTTTTATGATAAATTCAATCATTTTTAAAATTATTTAAATCAATAAATTCAAATATAAATATTTTTTGTTGATCTTATTTATATTTAGATATGAAATATTTTATTTTGATATTATATTCTTTAATATTGGTAAAATCAGAACCCATAACTTTTTTCTTTTCAATATTACATTAAAAAATCTCAATTTTTTTTTTATTTTCTTCATTGGACATTGTATTTTTTCTTTTCAATTAACTATATAGTT
This sequence comes from Viscum album, assembly GCA_963277665.1. Taxonomy (NCBI): domain Eukaryota; kingdom Viridiplantae; phylum Streptophyta; class Magnoliopsida; order Santalales; family Viscaceae; genus Viscum; species Viscum album. Next base: position 1,051,434,320 of record OY728127.1, on the reverse strand, counting down.
CATCCATTCTTAATATTTCAATTTGTAATTTATAATTTTTAGGATTTAATTCATTAACATCATTTTCCATATGAGATTCGAAACCAAAACTGTATGTTAAATCAGTGTATATCTCATTTATTGTTGTAGCCATAAAACCAAAATTTGTAGATTCCTTTTAACATTCAAATCCAACATCACCAATGTCTGAATCTTATTTAAAACTCCCTCCAACATGATAATCCTTTCTTTTTTCATTCTTTTATTTCTTATAATTTACTTTTTGTTTTAATTTTTTATAGTTTGATTATAAATATCCATTGTACCAACACTATTAACATATTAAATATGAAGCATCATATTTATTTATTTATCCTCATTTAATACTCCTTATTTCATAATTTGGATAATGTATTCTAGGATTCTTATCAAAAACACTCTTACCCTTCATGTACTTGTAATCAAATAGGATTATGTTTTCAATTTCATCCTTTTAACTTTTATGGAACTTGGAATTAGGTGAATTAGAAATAACATTTACATTTTATTTAAATGTTATACATTTTCTCTTAACATGATCATCATTAAGGTAATTATTCATTTCTAGATCATATTGTACTAATGATACTATCAGATCATCTATAACATATTAATTGAATCCACTATATTCTTTAATATCTACATTATTTGAGTGATATCTTTTTGGTAGGGCTCAAAATAATCTTTCAATGATGGCTTAAATATTAATGGTTTCTCCCATAGAAACCATGTTTTTGAAAATAGTTGTGAATCCATTTTACATATTTTTTATACTCACATATTCTATCATCCTGAACTCTTGAAATTCATCTTGATGTATATATAACATAGATCTAAAACTTTTCAGAACCTTTGTGAGTGACTTTAAATGTACTCAAAATGTTAAAAGTATTTTTTCAAAGTAAAATATAACTATACGTTTTTCTACTAAATTGACAATATAATAAATTCATGACTTTGTAAATTAAAACCCATTTAGTAGCCACACTACCTATAATTGTTTTTCATTCATCATCAGTTAATTTATATGGTTTAGACATAATAACCTATTTGATATGATCAATATTTTCAAGGAATGCCTCTATTATGTTTTTCCATTATACATATTCACTTCACTGAAGTGAGGTGGTCAAATAGGATTCAATATCTCAAAATCATGATTATCTATAATAAAATATTGTATTTCTTCCTTAAATGTTAAAATCTTGGATAATGGTTAGTTAAGAAATATGTAGTGAAAAAAATTAAAATCAAATCCTTAAACAGGAACCACATTCTGATACCATTATTTAGTTTCCATGGTATAAGAGATGTGAAATGTTATTTTTTATTTATTATTAGAAATTCTAATTTTTTAGAGTTATAAAAAAATGCAAAATGTTTCTGTGGAAATTAATCAAATAACACATTTTATTTTTATATAGGTTTAGATCTCAATATCCTAGTCTTATCAACAATCTACTCTACACCTTAAAGATATTTTTATCTCTCTATCCTTAGTTTCTAATTTGAGTAATAACATGATTATAAGATTTACATATTTATCATTTTCACCTATTGGTATAACCCGATATTCCTTTTCCACCTAAAGGTATTACCCATAAATATATAAGGAGTCACAACCTTCCTACATTTTACATTTGTGGAATAAAATGACCTTCCTTATTAATGGGAGGAATTACCCAATGATACCTTTCATATGGCAAAAGAATAAATCAAGACACTAGAATACAAACAGTAGATTGAATGAATTAATGTGGAGAAAAAACAACGCATAGAAAATGAAAAATAAACTTGAGCAGATGATGAAGAACATAGATACATCTCTTCTGCCTTTATCAAGTAATTATGGAAGATGTTGAATGTGATTATATTATGTGATCATGGTATAATAAATTTTTTTTGATGAAATTTATCATTGAATGATTATTAAGAAAAAAGGAAATTTCTGATGGTATTCTCATTGAGGGAATTTTTTAACAAATCATAGACAATCTCTTAATATGAATAGGTAAATTTGATTTTATACTCGAATCATTCTCCTAGAGCATTACAACGAAATTATTTAGTAGCGTGTCAGAGCCTAATCTATACTTGAATCATATTAAATAGTAATAAAAGTAATATTATTATTATATTAATTATGTTGAAGTTGTTTTGGACATAAAACATATTCGGACAGAAGTGTTTACATTCAATATTAAAATGAATGATTAATATATTAATAGTAATATTCATTAAAAAATGAAAAAAATTAATTCAAATAAAAATATAATTCTACATATTTATACATGTAGTAGAATGTTAGAAAAATAGAGCCTCGTAAATAATAATTACATGAGTCCATTTCATTGAAAATATAAAATGATAAATTTTAAATAGTGTTTCATGTATTCTAAACAGAAAAATATTAATCATTTAACAAAGTAATTAAATTTAATAACTTTAACAAAAAATAAGAAAACAAAAATTATAGAAATTTATTTTTCAACTAATGGTGTGTCATGGCTCACCCTTGGATGTCTGGTAGTGTGTCAGTGACACACCGTTTGAAATTTTCGTTGGTGTTTCAGTGACACACCATTGGAAATGTTTGGCGATGCATTAGTAACAAACAAGTGGACATTTATAGGGGTTTCAAAAGATATTTTTACATATCATTGACATTTTATGAGAACATAACATGATTAAATAAATATAACAATATGTTCTATCATTTTATCATTAAATTATTTGAATAGAAAAATAAAAAATTGAATCACCATTGGATGTCCAATAGTTTCTATTGACTCGCCATTGGTTTCCAATGGTGTCACACGAAAATTTATTTCTAAACATCATCATGAAATTAGAGATGAATAATACATAACTATTAATGTTCTAAGAACAATAAATTCCAACAATTAAATATTAAATCAGATATGCTTCCATGATTTTTGGTGAAATAAAATTCCACATAAAATAATTTTAGAAAATAAAATTAACATCTGATAATAAAAATAAGAATCATACAACTGAATTAATATAAAAAATAGGGAAGCACACTAAAAATAAGGAATAATATCAATATATTGATGAACAGAACCACCAATGATATAATTAAAAAATGAAAAACAAAATCAATGAACAAAAACATGAAGAAACATTGAGTAAAAAGTAAAATAACACACCTTTGGTCAGGAGCCAATGATTTTAAAAATATGACATAGTGATGTCTAAAATACACACTTTTCGTTTTTACATTGGTTTTAAAATGACACCCCATTGGTAATTCATTCAATGGTGTAAATGTATGACATACTCATGGTTTTAATCCCATACCGTATTAAAAAAATTATCAACCACGTCTTATAAAAAAAGTGTATATATTTACAATGGTGTCTCGAGATTGATGAAAGTTGAAGAGAAAATTGAAAATAATGGGAGTTGTAGAAGAACCATCAAATTAAGACAAGGAATATATGCTAGTTGAGACACAACTCATACAATATTTACTATCCTGAAAAACCAAAAAATAAAATGAAAATAAAATAGAGAGATATAAGAGACATGGTTCCTAGAGAGGAAGTATTTCACTGGATGGAAGAAGATGTCAGAAAAAAGGTCATTGGTAGGTCTATTAGATGTAGAAGAGTGGGAGAAGAAAGAAAAACATGTATGAATTTGAATGTACATCACATGGGATATATATGATTAATAGAAGTGGGATAGATGGTCATGCAGCTATGATGAAGTCCTGAAGACATCAAATGGTACGGGACAAATCTCAGAATAGGATTTTAATCCAACATTGTAGCCAAAATGAGGAAGAGTCACGATATATAATCGTGGTTGAAGAATTCAGTTTTCTATATAGAAAACAATACCCTTACATGAAAAAACATCCAACTATTACATTCCATTGGCCTCAATTATCCAAACAATTTCATGTGCAATAATTGGGCCCTACACATAGGCTCACACATGAATTAAATTCATTATTCTCAAATTGGGATCGTATATATGTGAGCCTCTTAATCATGGATCCTCCCACATGGTTGACCTTAGGGTACCCGTTAACGAGTGTTGTGGTATGGCTAAAGGGATTGTACCAAAGCCTTATTTTTCAAAAAAAAAAAAAAAAAAAAGTAAAGAGCATAAGATATTAACAATTACATATCATAATAAAATAAATGAAAATATGATAATAAGAAATACATTTGTCTATGAACAATATCAATATATATTGAAGATAATAATTGATATTTAAACACAATATAATTTATTAAATATTATATAGGTATAAATTATGAAAACAAAGAATTAAAAATAATTCATAATACCCAATTAAAAACACTATTTAGATGAATATTCATTACAATAAACTAAAACATGATTTTAGATTATAATATTTTAGTGCCTTTATAAATTTTGAATAAAACATTCTAACATGGTCAATGATCAATGATATTTCCCACAATGATCTTCCTATTAATTACTCCATCATAAAAACTTTCTTCATAACTGGGGGAAAGAAATCATAAGAAATGATGAAGTGGGATTCTTAGTAAGGGTAAATAATATAATTACTTAATATTATAATGATTTTATGAGTATTAGTACGTGAGCATAACATTTTAGGATCATACATTGCATATCAAATATTATAATCTCAATTCCTGGATTAGGTATTGTTTGTTCATATGTCATGAATCATAATGAAATTAATGATCCTAACCCATAATAGCCTAACATAGGCATAAGACATGGAATTTTCAGCATACTTATAAGGATATAAAATATTATTTCAAGGATATCAAATAAGATATTAATAACTTGTTAGGCTTGGTATGAACATTGATGTACTTTCTTTCAGGTTGGGATGACAACCTATGTACCCTTTTATTTTTGGGGATTAGGATAAAATCATGTGTACCCCTTTGTTTTTTGTCTTGTTATAACAACTGGTTTACCCTATTCATTTCAAAAATTGGTTAAAAACAATTTAATATATTTATTTCCTATTATTGGCTAACAACCTATATACCATCTTGTTTTCCAGGTTGGGAAAACAATTCACGTACCGTCTTCTTTTCAGGCATGGAATAACAACCCATCAACACACTTGCTTTCAGTCATGGGATAGAAAACCATGTACCCTCTATGCTTATATATCATTTATCATTAACCATTTATTTATAAAGACATATAGGTCTCACCTATTACATAATTAAATCCTATATATGTGTTCCACATGATCAGAAATATTCCCCATATAATAACCCATGAATTGAAATGGGTTTCATAAAAAGTTCATCATATATTTACTTTTGGAATGGATATAGAATACTTAATCATTTCCACAAATCATAACCCATGAATAGAATAGGATTTCAAAGCATATAAAATACAGAAGAGATAAGGGTTTCATAAATATCATTCCATCAAAACATCAACCATTCAAAAAAAATATAATAATTTTACCATTGAATCATATCCCCGATAAGGAATTAGTAACACATATGGGATTCATCATAGATGTAAAATAGTTCTGATATATAATTTATCATATTTCTTTACGAAAATTTCCATGCCATTTTAAAAACACTATTAAAAATATGATTCTTTCTCAAAAAATTATTTGAAAATAACCTTAAAAACAAATGAATAATGCTTGATAGAATTTTGAACTATTTTTTCATTTAATATATCATTGAAAAAATATAAATTATGATTCAACTAATTTTTTGGTCATGGAAGTGGATAATTATGTACAAGATATATACATAAAAATAATGATTCAATTCATATTGTAAGTAGATATCAAAAAATAATTGATCTGAAAATGAAATTAACATTTCATTTAAAACTATTTTTTAAAACATAAAATAAGTGTAGTAATGTCATTAATAAATCATATTATAATATTATATTAGTTTTTAAAACATTATTTGAAAATATTTTTTTTACAGAAAATAGATTTTCGGCCGAAAGTATAATTAAAATCCGATTTTCATAAAAAAAATTTCTTAATTATCCTATGAATAAAAAGATTGGAAATATAGTAATATTAAAGGTAAATATCTTGAATTACCATTGTGGAATAAAATTCATTATAATTATAATGATATGTATCATAATAATTCATCAATGAAAACATAATAATAAACCATCCTGTTAAACAATGAGATTACAGCAATTCAATCTTACAATTATTGTAATATTAAATCATAATACCCATGACATAATAACATTACATAAAGAAACAAATACCACAAAAATAATAAGATTCATGACATAAAATTTCAAAGAGGTAGTATATAAGCCATGTAATGGAATATATGTTTTCAACATATCATGAGCCTCAATGATGGAAAATTGAGAAAAACACCCCTACCCTTTTGGTATAATTTTAACATGAATCCCTATGGAAGAGAGATACTCAAATAAAAATTCTAATACCAATATATGTCACTATAAAAATCATAAAATACATCTATATGCATTATACACACCACATTTATGAAATAGGTGGTGAACATGGATTGTGGCTCATGGAAAATAAATGTTATAAGGAAATGTATTACTACTTGATTAACCTTTGAATTGTGGGATTAATGAATGAATAACATCAATTAAAACATTTAATATCATCAAATCAATTAAATTCATACTGTAAAAATTCATTGAGGATTACATATGAAACAAAAAATGAAATGGGTGGTGAATATGGGATAAGTATCAAAAAAATATAACTGAGGCTATAAATTCACCTTACAGATGTCTTGAATCTTGATATACTCAATCAGAATTTTTGTATAAAAAATATATGTTTATTATTAATATATAAATGAACCAAATTAATATATATTATACCATATATTATTTAGTTATGACATTATATTAAGATTTTATTAATTATTTGTATTTTATGTTATGTTTTAGGTAAGAACCACTTTGTTTTTTTAAAATGTCTTGATTTTCAATTCTTGTTACACATACATAGACCAGGACATAAAAATATCCAGAATTATAACAATGAAATAAATATAATATATATTCAGTATATATTTATTATGAATAACCCACAATATTTAGTGATAAGAATTGAAAAACACCATTCATGGAGATGTTATGTCATATGTACGCATGAATTCTATTTCCATATTCATGTAATATTTAATGAAAAAAATTAAATGATATATATATATATTATCATTCCATTATAATTTTGAGTTCATATATATCACAAATTTTTATTAAACCCATCAATAATACTATCCATGTGAAGCCTAAATAAATCGCCTTGCTTTGTGAGGCGATAGTTCGCTGTATACACAAACGACATTATTGTATTATCACATAATGGAAATAATGATGTTAAATACTATAAAATAATTTAAAAATAATAAATTCATTATAAATATTATATATCACATAAAAAAATTGAATGTAAATCATTATTACAAACCTTGAGAGGTGTTAATGGAAGAACTAATGACATCGGTTTGTGGGGCAGTGTCCTACCATAAACACGAACAATGATTGTGTATACCATTTTATTGATGTGTGTGTTGTTTTAGATTTTAATCATAAACTAAAAACATTTAGCTATTTTTAATATTCTGAGGTTATTATATAATAATGATATAAAAATAATTTAAGGGGTTTTAGGAACAAATAAAACAAAAATATTTGTTGATGAACGATGCCTCTTCATTGGGTATACCCTTTTGGTTTTCACCAGAGGACTTCATTGGTTCAACTTATACCCAAATAAATGGTTATTTGATGACAATATGGAAGTCTGTATGTTATTTTATCACATTTTGGTCGAGCCAAATGGCTTAAGATGTTTTAAGAATGGGTAATATTGAATTCCATTTTATAAAGGATGATGAGTGGAATTCATGAATATATAAAGTGGTAGACACTATTGGGAGGTCTCCCGTATATCATGTGCCTAAAATAATGAAACAATATCGAGTAAATATTATATATTGTCAACCTATATCCATCCAATGGGTCTTTAAGATATTTGAAGCTAATTTTTCCCTCATATTTATATATTTGTCCCTTATTAAACATGATTTTCTGTTAATCATTGTGATTAATGTTAACTATTTTCACAAATTATAGTCGTAAAAAATTATGTTGTGTATTTTATAAATTATTGATTTTTATGATAAAAAATATCGAGTCTACATTTCCAAATTTAATACACTAAATTGTCAAAAATTAATTTAAATTTAATCTTATAGACAAGATGAAAAATCATTTTTTTAAAATGTAAATTTTCAGAAGTCGAAACTATTATTATATCAAATATCAATTTAAAATTGATTCTATTGAACTAAATTGGATTTATAGATATATAGTTGAAACATCATAGATAAAACAAAATAACCCCATAAGATAATTTTGAAAATAAACATTGATATATAAAATTTAAGTTTTCAGAAATAATATATTATAGATTAAAAAATTAGTTTTAAAATAAATTTTTAATTAAAAGGTGGACAAACTAACTTTAATAAATAACAAATTTAAGGCATAAAATCAGATTTATTGTTTTCTATTTTCAATAAAAATAGGTATGATGAATGTTAAATAGTTTTGTAAAAATATAATATATATTTAGACTGTTAAAATAATTCATAATTTTTTTTTAAATTTATTGAGATAGAAAATTTTTTCTCAAACAAATTGGTTTCCATATAATAAAGTACATTAATTTCAAATAGTTCTTAGTATTATTTTTAATTAATTGTTAATCTATAAATTCATTAAATATACTTGTGTAAACCAGAATTTTTAATTTATTTACTATTATTCATAAATTCTATTCTACTAGTAAGTTGATAATATTATTTTAATAATAATATTAATTATATGTCGTAGATTAGTACCACTCAGTGTTTCTTGTAAGAAAATATATTGATGGAAAAAAGAATTGGGAGTGCCTAAAACTAATATCATGATTGTGTGTACTATAATATTTTTATTAGTGTATCGTTCAATGAAATCAATCAATTAATTTTAATTTATTTCAAAAAATTCTTTAAAAATATGGGTTTTATATTATTTTCCCTATATAATAAAACATTCCCTCAAAATTTATCTCATTTTTTTAAGTTTCAATGGTTTTAATATATATTCCTAGAAACCCACCTAGTAAAACTAAATAATAAAACATACTTTAAAAAATTTTACTTTTAAACATCATGGTTACTAAAAGTAGAGCATGACATGGTTTTCACATTGTACAACATATGTCCAAGTGGAAACATTGAAATACAATAGAAACCTAAACCCCACATAATTATGGAGAGTGATAATGAATATTTTGTGGAAAAAGATAATGATCACAATGTCAAAAAATTATGATGCTTGAGTAAGGACATTGATTATTCAAAGATAATTATAATAGGAAAACATTTTATTTTAATACCCTTTTCATAAATTAAATTAATTTTCAAAATGTGATAGAATTACTTGATATCATTACACTTAATATGAACAATCTCATGATTTGGTTATTCCTTGAATTATTTTAATTTCATAACATACTCCAAAAAATAAAGGTGTATTTGGGATTTCTCAAGAATTAATAGATCATGAGATCCATAAATAGGATGATAGGTAATTCCATATGTCATTAGTTAATATCGTGACAAAATTTTATCACAGGTCATCAAATATGATTTAATCCCTATTAGGAGAGATAATACTTTAATCTCTAACACCTCATTTTAATTTTAACATAATCCATTCCATAAATGCTTAACCATATAACCCTTCCAAAAGTTTAAAATAAAAAACATTCAAGATCACAAAATTTCTAAAAATCAGTTTAAAATTGATCGCTCATATATCATAATTTATCTTTTGACTATCACATACCAAACATGGGAATTAATATTCCATGTATTCAATTGAATCATTGTAATAATTTCTTTTCCATAAATACTTATTGAAAACATACATGATTCCTAAATATAATTCACACTTTATTCCAAAGAAATTATCTTATCTTATATAACATTTTCTATTGGAAATCATGGGTTTATCCTTGAATAGGTATAATATTAATGTGATTTTGTTATTCTAGAATATATGTATAAAGAGATAATCAATGCTTATAATCATATCCAGTTCCACTAAAGGATGAACAATATGATTTTCATAGAACTTATTTTCACAAAATCCCACAATAAATTCCCCATAAAAGTGTGGCCCACTTTTCATGATTCAAATAAACCATTGTGATTACATAATATTTCCCTTTATCTTTTGTCTTTATAGGGTGTTTGAATTGATCACCAATATTAACCCTCATATTTAGAAACATTTTAGAATAATGCCAAAATAACCTTTAATTGAAATACTGATTTGTGTGAGGTCCATTCATTAGGTCTTTCTCATTATTCACGTCATTATATGTCTTTTTCAAATTATATTTGCATTCACCTACTCAATGAACATTCTGTAGACACATATAAAATTTACTACTCCCATTAAGTCAATTCCCTCCATGTTACTTCCCACACTATGAGCATGAAGTAGATCTCTGATTCTTTTCGTCATGGTTTTTAAAATTTTCTTTTAAACGATATTTTTCTCTTTTTACCAAAACCCTATCATTGATACCTACCTCTAAAATATATTTCAACCATAATTGTATATAGAAAAATATCTTCATTTCATCCAAGGTCACTTATTACTAATTCCATTCCTATATTTGGTTTTAAGCCATTGAATAATCATTAAGCTTTACATTTAGCCTGAATAATAATACCTGAATAATATAAAAAAAGTCTTTTAAAATTTTTATCATAAGTACCAAAAGATTTATCATCCTTATTTTTATGATTTAGGCATTTATTATCCATCATTGTTTATAGAATACGAGGGAAGTAATTACTAAAAAATATGATCTAAAAATATTCAGATTATATAGATATAGTTTTTTAATAATACCTTGTGATCATAGTAAGGTTCCAAAACTTATCTACTTCATGTTCTGAATGATAAATAGCCAAAATGACTTTTTCATGATCAAAAAATTGAACCATGGAAAAAAAATTGTGGTACTGATCCAATGCTCAATAACTAGAGGATCAATGAATCCTTTAAAAGAAGGTGGAAATTTCTCATGAAGGACTCAGCAGAATGTTATTCCATACATATCTTATTTGGAATTTCAACATGATCCATATCTTTGGAAATTTGACTGATCGTAGAAAAAATGGTCTCCAATCCAACTCCCATATTGTTCTGTTTCAAAAGAGGAAAATAATATCATTTTCCATATTATTTAGTATTAACATGGTTTCATTGTGTTCCATCCATTAAAATAAACAAAAAATAATTTCTTGAGAAATAATATTTATAAATCCAAACCACATAATCAAGAAAGAATACATATATGGTATCCATATCATTACACCAAATTTTCAATCTATGAATATATAGTCTTAATCTACACTAGTCATAGTAATCATCTATTTAAATCCATCATGATGGATCTGAATGAGTTTCTAAATTTATAATGCTTATCTCATGGGAGTGTAAATCAAGGTTCACAATAATGTAGATTATCATAATACTTATCTCGAATGATTCTTTCTGAATAAAGTGTTTTTTTGGGTTGTTACCCAGATGTACATCTATTCCAGAACCACATAAACTTTTAGTATCCAGAGAGGTATTTAATTTCATATAAACCTCTCTATCAATAATTTACCAAAATTTTAGGAAATATATTAAACATTAACACATCCTTAGACTTATCCATAGAGACAACCAATGAAATATCCTTTTAAATATCTATAGGGATGTCACTAAATTTTACACATCCTAGTTTTCAAGGTTTTACTAAACTATTCATTCGATACAAAGTATTGTAACCCATGCATAACATAACAAGATATTACATCTTATTAGATTAATATTAATTACAATAAAAAACCACATTATTAAGGACAATAATAGTTAGGGCCTTCAGAAACGTGGAACACAATATTCTAAGATGGTAAAAAATATTCAATGGTTCCCATAAGGATCTTCACATTTATTACTCATAATTAAACCTTTCATAATGAACTAGATAGTTGAAACATAAGGAAGGGTGATATCAAATACTTAGTAGGGGTAAATAAATGATATTCATAAGAATAACATTAGTATAAGTGTACCATAACATGATCAAAACTTGCATAGATCATACCCTACATATAGAAGATCATAGTCTAAAATCATAGCATAATGATTTTTGGTCCATAATAACTGAATCATTATTAATTCAAATTGCAGAATCCATCAGTGTATAAAATTGTCATATATCATGGATGTTGTGCAATACACATAAAAATTGAAAATTTTAGGTTAATGCTAAACTGTAGTACATTCATTACATGTTAGGATTGGTATTACAACCCATGTACTTACATCGAGCATGGCCTAACAACCCATGTACCCTACTATTTTAATTCTTGGACTAACAACCTTTGTACCCTCTTGTTTTCAGGCTTCGTATATGAACCCATGTACCCTCTTGTTTTCATTCGTTAGATTAAAACCATTTTACCCTCTCTTTCAGGATTTGGATAACAACCGTTATACCCACTTTTTTTATTGAATTAGAAAACAACTTGTATAGCCTCTTGTTTTCAAGCTTATTCTAAAAACCAATTTTTAAACTTGTTTCTTATTATTGATAAATACATGTGTACCTTATGATATCATACAACATTTGTCATTAACCAAATAATTTTAGGGATATATAGCCTCCACCCTTAACAAAATGAAATCATATATATGTGTTCCACAAGATCCCAAACAGTCATCATATCATAACCTCTGAACAGAAATGTGTGACATAAATATTTCATCATATCATAACATGTGGAAAAGACATGAGTTTAATAATAATTTCTTTATATCATAACATATTATGAGAATTTGTTTTAAAATTATATAACCAGTGGATGAGAATTGGGTTTTATAAACATTATTACATCAAAACATAAACTATTCAGAGAAAAAATATTAATTGTAAACGTCGATATTATCCATAGCAAGGAATGAGTAACACCAAAATATTTCCTCCTAGATGGAAAATAATTTTGAAGGATTATATAAAATATTTCTTGTTGATGATATACCTTCATCATTGGAAAACACTTTTTAAAACGTAATACATTTTGAAAAACATTATTTAAAAATAACGTTGAAAACATATCAACGAAGCATGAAAACATTTTCAAAAAAATTTCTCCATTGAGAATTTAATTGAAATAGTTTAATATATTCTTAGAAAAATGGAGTGGTAATAATAAAAGAGGATTATGTACATGACATGTTTGTAAAATAATTCTTCTCATTTTGTTGTTAGAAGTCAAAATATCCCTGATCTAAAAAACCATGATGATTCTTTATAAAACCATTTTTTAAAATAGTAAATCATGGGTAAAAGAACATCATAATAATTATAGTATAATTATAAAAGAATTTTGAAATTCATTCATCAAAATTTAATTAAATAATTTATTGAGATGAAACGTGTGTTTTCATAGTAAAATAGTATTCCAGAAATAAAATTTCATTATTTTTAAATAGTTTTTACTCTTGTTTATAATTAATTGCTAACCATTGAATTAATTTTATATAAATGTGTTAACCATATTTTCATAAATTTGTAAAAATTACTAATAACTTCCATTCCAATGGATATGTGATATTAATATTTTAATAATAATATCAAAATTATATTATAGTTTGGAAAAACATGATCTTGTGTGTAAATAAAGCTACTGAAGGAACTCAGTATTTCTTATACCACAAACTAAACATACTTGTTCATTCATCGCAGGCTTTTCTTAGTGTAATTTGTAATGTAGGACATAAAATAATATTATTTTACATGTAAAATTTCATTAAAACGTGAGGTGTTACACCTAAACATCATAATTGTATTATGGATCATTATATCAAGGATTGAGAACAATATATCCAATTTTTATCAGTTATGAAAACCTGACATGCACTTTAAACTAAAATGACACATTTATATTGGAAACAAACACTTTGAGTCATCAAACCATATCATATATTGGATTGACATGTAGCCTGTTCCTACACCTCCCAAATTAATTATGGATTTTATCCTAATGTTTTAAAATATTTAATGTTTATGTACTCAATTTTTAACAATTTGATAGGTGTTTTAAACTGAAATGAAACATTTATATTGAAAACATTTACTTCAAGCCAAAAAACCCATTTTTCATGTCATATTGATGTCTGTTATCTTCATATACAGAAAAAAATGAATTTTAGATTGTTGACATAAATTTTGAAAACAATTAGAGATAATTTTCTTGATTTTAGATACTTGATATGTGTTCTAAACTAAAATGAAAATTTTAAATTGAAAACACAAAATTTGATTCATGTGAACCACATCGTGTATTGGATTGATATTTGATTGATTCCTAAATTCAAAATATTAATTATTATTCATTTTCTTAATGTTTGAAAACAATATCATCATTTTTTGTTGGTTGTGGCTATGTGACACATGATTTAAAATAAATACCACTTTTTTTTGAAAACATGCACTTTGACTCATATCAGCCACATATTTTTCATATTAACATGAGTTAAATTCCAACACATCACAAATCAATTATGTATCATTGGATTATGTTTTCCGAATAATTGGAGATGATTTTCTTAGTTTTTTCGATGTGATGAATGTTTCAAACCAAAATGACCCTTTATGTTGGAAACAAACCCTATGAGTCATATAAGCCACATTGTGTGTCAGATTAATATGAGTTAAATTTATATTTGTAAAAAATAAATTCTGGTTCAATTTCATAAAATTTCAAAAGAATCTGAGCTAATAATTTAGTTTTGGCAATGTGAGGCATGTTTTAATCTAAAATAACATGCACTTCAAATCAAATTGAACACATCATGTATCATTTTGACATGTAGAAGAGTTATATATGTCTCAAATGAGTTATATATCATTTTATTAATTGTTCAAAAAAATACATGATTTTTTTCATTGCATTGTTAGTGGGATGGACATTTTAAACTAAAATGTAACTTTTTTATTGAAATAAAAAACATTGAGTAATAAAATCTACATCTTCTGTTTGATTGATGTGTGGTTTATTCCAATAGGACCAAAATTAAATATGGGTCATTTTCCTCAAGTTTAAAAATAATCCAAGTTTATTTCCATAGTTGGGATAATTGAATATTATTTTAAACTAATATAAATCTAGAATATTGAAAACATATGCTTTAATTAATAATGACCCCATCGTGTGTTATATTGTTTTGCAATCAATTTCTAAATTTCCAAAAATAAATATAAATGTTTTTTTCTTAAGGCTTGAAAATAATATCATCTAATTTGATCATATTTTTTCTATGTGATACACGTTTTAAACTAAAATGACACTTATATGTTGAAAATACTCACGTGGAGTCATTACAACCACATAATGTGTTGGATTGGTGTACAATCAATTCCTACACATCATTGATGAATTATTTATAATTTTCTTAATGTTTCAAAAAAAATCCCATTTGTTTGGTTTTTTCTATGTTGCATTATTTTAATCTAAATTGTAAATATTATATTGAAAACCCACACTTTGAGTCAAATCGACAAAATAATGATTCATATTGATGTGTGGTTGATTCCTAAAAATCACAAATAAATTTTGAAACCTTTTCCTGATATTGGAAATAAATCAAAGTTCATTTTCTCAGTTTTTTCTATCTGATGAGAATTTTAAATTAAAATAACATGCACTTTGAGTTATATTGTCCCCATCATGTGTTAGGATTACATGTAATGAATTCAGTATATATATATATAAATAATTTTCATCATTTTCATAATGTTTTAATACACCCCAATATTTTTTCTAGCATTTGGCTATATGATGTGTCTTGTAAACAAGAATGACATTTTTATAATGAAAATAGACACAATGAGTCATACAGAATAAATAAAATGTTAGATTTAAGTTATATCAATTCCTACAAATGAAAAATGAAATATGGATTGGTGCCATAATTTTAAAAAAAATCCGGATTTTTTTCTTAGTTTTGATAAGGTGACATGGATTTTAAACATAAATGACACATTTATATTGAAATCATCCACATTAAACCATACTGAACATATCATGTTTTGGATTGATGTGTGGTCATTTTATACATGGTAAATATGAATAATGTATTATTTCTCGAATGCTTCAAGGCAATCTGAGTTACCCTATAGTAACATAAGAATATTTTGAGTTACCCTAAATTAATATAACAAAAATTCAAGATATCCTTCAATAAAAATTGGAAATGTTTAGTAAACATTATATAACATAAGAAATATTCAATCTACCATTTAGTATCTTAATTAAAAAATTAGTTACCCTTCAAAAACATAAGAATACATCATGTAACCCTGTAATAATTTAAGCCAAATTCGAGTTACCCTTCAAGGAAATAGGAAAATTTAGAGTTTCCCTTTAGTGACAGAAGAAATATTAAATTTTCCCTTCAGGAACATAAATTTTTTTAATTAATCTATATCAACTATTAATCATTTTGAGATACACTTCAATAAAAAAAGAAATTATAATGTTATCCTTTAGTAACACTAGAAAATTTCATGTTACCCTTCAATAACATATGAAAAAAATCAAATTATCCTTTAGTAATTTATTAAATATATGTGTTACCATATTAAAATATAACAAATATTTGAGTAACCCTTCAATTACATTGGTATTTATTTACCCTTCAGTCACTTATGAAATACATCTGTTACCCAAAAGAAAATTAAGAAATCTTTGACATTCCCTTCATTCTACTGACATCGTTTCTAGATTGGTGTGATGTCCATTCCAACATTCCAAAAATGAATTAATTATAATTTTTCCTAATTTTTTATGTAAATATAAGATAATATTATTTTTTTTGGCTATGTGACTTTGGTTTATATGAAAATTACATTTTAATGTAAAATCACATAGTTTGAGCCATGTCGACTACATCATGTTTCAGATTGATGTGTAAGTAATTCATACACATCACACATGAGTTATGATTCATTTTCTTTAATTATGAAAACAATATAATATCATTTTATCAGTTCTAATAATGTGAACCATATTTTAAACTAAATTTACACATTAATATTGAATACAAAAAATTTTAGTCATACTGACCACAACATGAGTCAAATTAATATGAAGTGAATTATTCCATGTCACATATGAATTATGGTTCTCTTTCATAATGTTTTGATACAATATAAACTTATTTTATTTGGTTTCTATTTGTGATGTGTGTATTTAATTGAAGTTATACTTTTAATTGGAAAATAGGTACTTTGTGTTATATTGATCACAACATGAGTCTTATTGATTTGAGGTCGATTCCTATATATCAAAAATCAATTATGGATTATTTTTGTAATTTTTGAAAATAATATAAACGCATTTTATCGGTTATGGATTTGTGATGCATGTTTTAATCAAAAGTGAATCTTTTGTTATGAAAAAATGCAAGTTGAGCATAAAGACCACATCATTTTATATAATTATGTGTAATTAATAACTACATTCCAAAAATGAATTATAGATAATTTTATAAAATTTTCAAATCAATTTGATCCAATTTTATTTGTTTCATCTATGAGATACTTTTTATAAACTAAAATGACACTTTTTAAGTGAAAAAGGTACATTGAGTCATTTCGCCCACATAATGTGTCGGATTGTTGCAAGTGTGATTGAGAAATGAAAAAAATTATTTATGTATCTTCTTACTAATTTTTAAATACAATATATGATCACTAACTCACTTTTAACTATGTGACATGCATTTTGAACTCAAATGAAACTTTTATATTGTAAACAATCACTTGGTGACGTACCAGACAGATAGTATTTTAGATTTCTAAGTGGTTAATTCATACAAATAAAAAATGAATTAGGGATCATTTTATATTACTTTAAAATCAATCTGGGCTCTTATTCAAAATTTTCAAAATGTTGCACTTTTTTAAACTAAATTTCTTTGTAGAGATCAACAAACCTCACAATTTTTTATACTTCAACCCCAATTCATCATCCTTCAAACATAATTACTAATTTCTACATAGAAAAATGGATTTGTATTCACGTGAGTAATATCTATTTAAATTTATAGTAACTTTCATTATCATGTATTTGGTTTAATAAAACATTAAAGTAAAGGAATACACATTCCATCTTCATCAGGGAGGTGGAAGTGATTGTAACGGGGCCCACTATAGTTTTAAAAACTCATAAAAATATAGAAATAAATATAATGAAAATTTTTAGGCTAAGAAAATGAATCTATCTTCCCTGATATTTGGTAATATTTTTTCATATTTGTGGGTAGAAGGATCTTTTTCCCATTTTCCTCTCACTACTATATTTGCTACATCCCAGAAGTATAATCTATCATGAAATTTAGAATCTTATAGAATTTCATTAACTATACTAGAATTTGAAGAGCATAATCATCCATGGTACATCTCCTTGAGAAATATCTCAAATGTTTCTGGCTTTGTAGGTTCACCACTAATTATTTTTTTTGTTTCTAACAAATCATCCTTTCCCCTAAATGAATGAAATTAGTGAACTTTTGATAATAAATTAACAGTAATTATTGAATGATCATATTCCCTATCGAATAATTTTATAATTATAGTAAAAATACTATATTAAAAATCTCACTTGAGATTCAGGTTTAGTAAATGTATCTAAAATGATGAATTGATGTTTGACAACAAACATAGATGTTGATGGTTTTGAATCTATCATCAATGATTTATCCTTATTTTTTGGATTATTATTTTTATTCATTTTCTACATCTCCAAGATATAATAAACATAGTCAATGAAAATTATACTATTATCATCAGGTGTAGGAACCACAGGGTTAAATATTGATTAGAATAAAAATATTAGTAAAATATATCAAATACTGCAAGAATTTTAATTTTGGAAAAATAATATATAATCAATTAAATAATAATGATTCACATCCAAAATTTATACATTTGGTCATAACTATTAATAGATAAAAGAAAAAATAGCTGAAAACATCAACTTGTTGTCAGAAAACATTCTAAATCCAAGTTAGTTTCCCACTCATCTCTAAAAAAATTTATTTCATCTTCGGAGTATGTAGAATATTAAATTTCTGATTAGAACTCTAGAAATATTTTAATACAAACAATTTAATAAAATTTAAAATGAAACTGTAATTACCTTTAGAAATTAAATGTTTGGTGATGTTATTCTGTTGATGGAATATAACATCTTTCATAAATTTTTAAATGTTCTATCCATAATTTTTATCATTATTTTATTTTAGACAGAGTAAAAGAATTAAAAATAATAAATATTGGTTAAAAATATATTTTTATAATTAAATATTAATATAAATACCTAAATCTATTTCAATTTGAATAAATACTTAGTCTTCTTTTGTTCAATCACAAATCTCATAGCATGATATAGATGATATTTATTAATATTCATATCCTAGAAAATTGGTCTTCAAACACAAAATAAACCATATAATTTGAGTTTCATTTATAAAATTTTGATTCTAGTTCATTAAAAATTTACAAATGGACGTAATTTGTGGCAAATGTTTTGTAAATCCAAACATTGGATCTATAAAATTAACATTTATGGTATCCAAATTGACGATTATTAAAATCCAATGCTTCATAAAATTACAAAATAAAATAATTAATAAAAAATATATTTTATATTTTATATGATACAAGAGTATGTAATTTGTTAATTTCATTTCAAAGGTTGTGTATAGTTCTATTTTTATTTCACATTCATAAAATTATAAAGATAAATTTTCATTGAAATGATAGTGGGTTTGTTTAGAAAAAATTATTCTTCATATTTTTTTCTCATTATATAGAATTAATGTATATTCATGTAGAAAATATGAATATTTAATATCAATAATAAACATAGTAAATTATTTTGTTGATTATTTTTTTTAAATATACCTCAGGTCTGAATTCACAACTAGGACTCTCATCCATTCAAACATTATAATCGCATTTATAATCTCGATACCCACCACATGTATGATTACTGCTAAAAATATAACATCTTTATATTCAATGTAATTCATATTTTCATCTTTCAATTTTTCATTCTACCTCAACTTTTAATGTTAATATATGTATTAGTGGAACTTGTTGGGTAAAGGTACTCGTAAAGGGTCATTTTGATTTCATTGTTGACCCACTAAATTTTATTAATTGAACCAATTGTTTCCCCTTCGTTTTAATCATTGATTACACCATACTTCATTTCATAACTATTTCATCAACTATTATAGTTTTTTATTGGAATAAAATTATTAAGGATATACATAATTTATCTAAAAAATATTAAATGTTCATGATATTAATACTCCTTTATTATTATCAATTTTTTTGACATCTATATCATTGACCAGAACATGCATCTCGATTCTCACCTCAATATCGACTTTAATACCCACTCAGATGTGATATTTTGGTAGTTTTTTATTACGTATTTTTCCTTATAGGATATCGTACATTATACCTCTCAGAATAAATATATTCATGGGTTTTGATAGGTAAAAATCAAATAATCTTTAATCATCTATAATTTTTGTAATATATTGTTACTTGAAGTTTTTTGATTGACATTTTGGTGAAACTGTTATGAAAAATTTTAGTAAATTTGGTAAGGTCGGTAGTTAATTGGAATAGCTAGACACACATCTAGTAGGGTCTTGTGTTTCTTTTTGTACTAATAATTTTTTTCAATATTTTATTTATTTCATCCATTCACTTATATAGGTCATCCATAACACACCAGAAATAATAAATTTTAATGAATATATATATACATATATCTCTTTTATCATATCATATGGATCTCCTTACGACATTGTATTCTTGAAATACGTTGGTGGAGACAATCCAAAACCTACACCACTATTATGGAAAAAAATTCTAGTTGCTTCTAATCTAATAAAATTAATTGTTCATAAGGTACAGTCAATTCAGATTCTTATGTCTAAAACATATAAAATCCTATAATCATATATACATATTTTTATGAAATACTATTATATATCATAAAAAAATATTATTATGACCTAATTACACATTATTTTAATACATATTCTGTGTTTTTATCTACTAATTTTCCCTCTTTATATACATGGTCCTCCTTCCATAGGATATTAAATGGGATGATATTGGATTCGGATTTTGATTCAACGACCCTTATATAAATAATGTATTATATGTTTTTTCATATCACATAAATAAATTTATAGTTTTAAAATATGTACAATTATCTTTTAATGCAAATATTACCTCATCTATTCATTATTATAGTGGTATATTATTTTTGATGCACATTTTTTATTTTCATTAATCCTATTTTGTTTAAAAAATTTACAATTTTAAGATAAAGTTGATAATATAAATAATTTAAAATTAAATATTATTCAATACAATACACATGAAATAATTCATCATCATGTAGGATAATGATTGTTTCCCATGTTTAATTTTATATAATGTGTGCATATGTATCTAGTGGTTGGGGGTTTACATTACTGTGAACATATATGAGATTATGATTTGTCAAATGTGACAAGAATGATATATGATCTTTTCCAATTATAATTAAGATAAATTTATTATGCAATTCATCTAAAATAAACAAACACTACATTTAAAAATGATATTAAAATCAACATTTCTTTATACTATTTTACATTAAAATATATAATTATTCCATAACATTACCAAAATATCTTCTCACATGGTTGCCTTCAATGGAGACATAATATTATGCACATAAATATACCAATTTTCTATTTCGATATCATTATGACCCAAATGTAAATAATGAAAATTGAATTTTTGTGATCAATATGATTGATTAGTTTGTTCAAATAATCCTAAAATTTTATTTCATTGCTTCTTGACAAGATAAAGCGTGTCAACATGGTGGTTCTATGTCACTTTTTATCATAATCCACAAGCTATTAATCCCCATATAATTTTTCAGTTTAAGAATCAATAATGTTTTCATCCATAGGATAAGAAGTATCAACATTTGGTTAATTCATTTCCTTCATGAGTAGTTAAACATTGAATTTTTTTAATAAATTTAGAGTAGAATGCATAACTTTTTGATTAAAAGAATAGTATATAAAAACATGTTAATCATCTCATTGAACTCAAGTTTTTCGTTAATGGTAGAAGATATTTGTATCCTCTATCTAGTATCCAAATCCACCCCTTATAGTCTCATATTATGTAAAAGACCCTATCTACATTGGGGCCATCATGAAATTATTGTGACATCCCAATGAAAGGTTCATCTTCAGAATAATTTTAATCTGAACCAAATTTTATTCAAGACACTAATATAACAATTTACCTATTATTGGTTTCTATATTAGGTACATAAAATACTTTCACAACATATGATACAATTATGAATGGTTTATCCTTATACCCAACTTCATTGAAATTCACTTTCATAATGACCAATTGGTTGACTTTATCTACACTCATGTTGTTAAGATATTTTAAATGGAAAATTGACACCTCAAATGTTGTATTATCTGAATTGTATATATATTCTATGACATTTAAATGTGGCATATTCATGTTAATTGTATTTTTATCCTTTTAACTGGATAGGTGCATCAATTCCTCTAAAAAAATAAATCCATGGTTTTCCATCATATTGCATTCAGAATTGTAACATCCCAAGAAAATATAAAATATGAAATATTCATATTTATTAATATTTGGGAATTAAATATTAATTTCACATTAAAGGGGTTTCTATGTTCGATAGCATATCCAATACGCAACAATGGATTTCTTTGAAATCTTATGTTGCACACTAATAATAAAATATTATTATTATAAATGTTAGTTAACTCCTAGCCGTTTTAATGATTGGAATAAAAAAAACTAACTACAATATTATTATACATTTTTGTTAAATGTATTTACATTTATCCAATAAAAGTTATAGTATTAAAATGTGAATGAATCTAATTTTAAGAATAATTTACAATAAAAGGTCAATTTACCATCTTTTAATGGAAAACATTCTTTAAATATAATTTTGGTAACTTTAATACATTCTATATAACCAAATAAAATCTTTCCGTAAAATGGGGACATCAAAATTTTCTTTGTGAAATATTTTCAAATTTTTCTGATAAAGTTTATTTTTTTATGAATAGTGAAAATATTGTATTTTAATTCAAAACTACGTTTTAATATAATTTATTTATATGGTTATATTATACTTTTAATTGATTTTAATGTTTAATTAGAATATTTTTTTACCATTTAATCCAATTTTGGTAATTGGAGTAAATATCTCTTTGAAATTGGACTAAAACAAGTGTCAATCTTTTGATAGTTATTGTTTCATAAAAACACTCTATTAGTTTTGATAAAGGGAGTTCATTTTAAAATTAATTAATTCCAATTATATTTTTTTGAATTTGTAATAATAGAAATCATTTTTGAATTCAGAATATCAAATTTTTCTTAGGCTGAATGTTTTGTATTTTACTGAAAAACTTCAATTTTTGATGAATAGTGAAACCACTTAGAGGTAGTTAAAAAATGACATTGTCAATTAAATGAAATTTTATCAATTATGTGAATTCAATTTAGAAAATTAGACTTACATGGTTGTTATCAAGAAATAAATGTGGTTCAATAAGATGAAAATAATTTTTTGGTGAATAGTAACTTTTTACTTTTATTTACCGCGGTTAAAGGTAAATAAGGTAATTCATGGTAAAAAGAATATTATAATAATTCTAAATTAGCTTAATACTTGTAAAAACCTTATTTTATGAGTCATTAACTACCATGGGCATCTTTAGGTCTATTTTGGGACCCCATTGTGCCACTTGGTAGAGATAATGACAATTTAGATTAATAAACATAAAGTAAAGGCAAAAATGACACAAGAAAATATCTTTTAGTAAATTAATTTTTAAAAGGGGATATATAAATTAACTTTTCGAATATAATTATTAATTGGAATTATACGAATATTTCCCACATCATGGTATTTGTTTTTTAATTTTTAGACATCAAATTAATTAAATTATTTATGACACAATAGTGATGTAATATTTACGTCATTAACAAATTATTCTAATAAATAATATTATAACGATTAAATTATTTTTCAAAACCTGTCCAATTCTGATTGGATGATTTTATTTCGAATATTAGTCATGTTATCTTTGTCCATAATTATTTTTGGACCATTAGTAACCGAATATCATTATATTATAAAATAATAATTTCACACATTCCCTAAGAGCCCCTCCTCTCCCTTATAAAAGGTGTCCACTTATATCCAATTCCTCACACCTATCAAGCCATTTGGCTGGACCAAACTATGCCCAATTACACTCCCTACATCTCTCTCCTCATAGTAGAAGCCTTATATTAGGCAGAAGGAACTTTAAGAAGTCTTTTGGTTCAATCCAAAGGGAGTTACCAAAATTAATGGTAACGATTTATCTTAAATTGTTTTATTTTATTTTGATTCTCCAAGCACTAAAATAATTTTATTTCCTTTATTTTGTAACAACACTAGTATCCTCAATATACTAGGATGATGTTATGAGAAATACTATTTCTACACTTACACACAACACCATCTAATGGATGAAAAACATAATGTTTATGTGGATGGAAAACTAACGCCTCACGAAACGATGATTGTTCAATTTCATCTTACCTCCTCTCTTGGAATCCATTGTGATGGAACAATATTTATATATGTTATATATTATGTTTATTTTTTCTTTATGCTTCTGTATTTTCCATTTATAGAATGCCTTTATGGTTTCCATAGTGGGTAAATATGATAATCTCATTTTAGGAAATGCGGACTACCGCCCCCTCAAAGTGATGTGATTCATTAATTCTTTATGTGGGATGTACAAAGGATGGAGTTAATGATATTATATATGATAATATACTGGATGTATAATATAACTATGTATCATTATGTTTTAATTCCATTAAAATAAGAAATAGAAATGGATGTAGCGTTTATGCATACAAACAGCTTACCATCTCCATGAAGGGTGCATTTCATTTCTTATCTCTAAATGTTATATAATATTATAAATACATATATATATATACTGGAAATATGTGATATATATGATATATCAATCATGAATATAATTCTGGATATAATTGACTATTGACCACATGGACAACTTGTAAATATAAGGTGTTCATTTTTTACTCAAGTGCCAAATATCGACAAAACGGAAGTTATTAAATTAAATGATTACATAATGTATATAACATGGTAATAAGTGATATAAAAGGAATAATACACTTGAAAAAGGTTTTTAGTCAGGTATGAATTAACATTAGTTTATTATTTAGGAGATTAAAGAACGAACGGGTCAACTTAGACTATGAGGTAAGGTATCCTACCACTCTCTTTCATTTCAAGTACTATCTTTTATATCTTTTATTTTATGCTCCATGTTCTTCTATTGGTGGATGTTATTTTATATTCACCATACTGTAATGTGTTTTTTCATATGGTGAGAGACCCCCTCTTACTCTCATCAATTAATTTTAAGAAATTTTATGGGGTGCCGTTAGGCTGTCAAATTTATGTAAGGGATTTTCTTATCTCACTTTTAATTCCATGAGATTTCCATTATTCTCCACTTATTTATTTAATGTTGTGTATTGTGTACTACATTGTGATATATATTATCATGATTATCATTATAATCACGGTATTATTTGGTTCATTTGGTGGTAATTAATATTGGGTCATACGACTCGATTGATTATAATGTGGTTATGGGTTTTCATCTCACTTTTATCCCAATGAGATTCATGTTATATTTTCCACTACATTGTATTATGTGTTGTATGTACTTACCATGATTTTATTCTTTGTGTAAGATAATTTTATTAATGGGTATTTAAATCTTCATTAAATGATTCTTCTTTCTTGTGCCATATGTTTTGTAAGTTACCAAATCGTTAAGGGAACCTTTCACCCTCCTCTTTATAAATGACTTTTTTTGAAATGTATTTTAATTTACATATTATTATGTTGTGATATGTTATTCTATTTCTTTATTGATGTAAAATTTTTATCCAATTGATGAGATTCCCCTTTTTATCTCATCAAATCATTTTCTAAATTTTAAAGTGACGCTGTTAGGATGTCGAATTTTTACATGGGAACCTCTTAACCCATTTTTTAATTTGTTGGGTTCAACTTGTAATTCATGAATATGTCAACCTATGAATATGTTTGAATGACCTATGATTGTTTTACACTTAATATACAATTATCTTGGGTGTATTTATATTTTTCACACATAATTATGAGATTGTTGTATCTTTAATTTAAGGATACCAACTTTATAATGGATTTCATCTAAATTTACATTTCCATTGAGAATTAATTGTTGTTATGATCCAATTCACTATTATATGGTGTATATACAGTCCTTCAACATATTATATCATGAATCCATTTATTCTCATGATATTAAAAAGTTATGGTTAAATGTTCTTCCACAATTATTTGTATTTAAGAGTCTCTCATTTTTATAAAAACTCTTTAACAAAAATATTGTTTTAAATGTTTTATATATTTATTATTCTAAATCATTATCTTTAATTTCCATGTTTTCAAAATGGGTTTCAGTATTTATTTATATGGACATTAATGTTTTAAAATTATAATTCCATTAAAATATTCAAAGTGGTATGTCACACTTTGAATAAAAAATCTCTTTTAAATGGTTTTTGAAAATGGATTGATTATTTCAATATCATGAAATTACTTATTGTGATTGAAAATGAAATTTTGTTATTGAAATGTGTATATTTGGAATATTTTATGTGTACTGATGGTACTTGGACATTTGACCAGTGGTTACGTGATAAACCATATGACGGGTGGTGACATGAATACCAAGACAGGTGGTTACGTTATAACCTCCAATGAATTGGGTATGGAAGTCGGCCATATGGCTATTCCGTTTAGTGATATGTGTGGAAGTCGAAAGTATGGTTATTCCTTTTAAGTATGTTTATGTCCCAAGTTAACTTTACTTGTTATGTGTTCTTCATATTGATTTTATGGTAATCTTTTGGTTACAAAATGGTGTGTAATGATATTTTATTTAGTAAAGTGTATTTACTACTTCATAAATCTGAAAAGTATTACTTATGTTACAGTATTCATGGATTACTTATTGTTTTGAAAAACTAACAGTTTTCCTTCTTTGTGTATCCCTAACTGAGCTTTTTATGCTCATCCCATGTTTCTGAAATTTTTTCCACAGGACATAAAGATGAATAGGGTCAAGGACGGGATCCTGGAAAAGTCATGATGTATAAAATATGGATCTAGACATGTTTTCTTTTATGAGATTTTATTTTATAAAAAAAATGGAAAATGATTAGTAGTGTCTGCTTGTAATATTTCAGTTGTTATGTAATAGTTATGAAATAATTTCTAAAACTCTAAACCAGAAATGATCCTCAATATGAATTACTCATTTAATTCATGATTATGTAATGTTTAAGGTCGGGTCATCATAGTTGGTATCAGAGGTTGGTTTAGATAAATTTAGAGGTTAGGGAATTTTTTAAGCATAAGTGACATTACCATAATGGTTAGGATTTCAGAAAGAGTCATAGTTTTTTTTACATAAATTGAATGTGATTGAGATTACATGAATAAGTATATATTAGTTTTTACCCTCCTCATAATATATTATATGATGATTTTTCTGATATACTAACACTTACCATTTTGGTTTTAGTAAATGGATGGATCTAGCAGACATCAAAGTAACAATGGATGTGGAGAAATCTATGAAGATTTTCAAAATGTGAAATAGAATGAATTGGGAGCTGCAATGAGAACACTTGTGGTTATTCTCAACCAACTATCTGGAGTGATTATTGAAAACCTTACCCTTGGTGATTTTTATAAGGCGTCTTATATGAGAGAAACATATCCCTACAGATGTTCAGGTAATAATCATAATGGTATGTATGTTCAAAAACATTTGTGTCAAGGATGTGAAAAGAAAAACCTATTAAAATGCTTCAAAGGGATGAGAAGATTCTATAGATTCAGAAATGAAGTCCATAAAGTAAGAACCTTCCATGGAAGAAGTAAGCTTCTAGTTGACTCTAGGAAAGGGAAGGATGTCTTTTACGAGGGATCAATTTAATTTTTTAAATGTGGTGTGCATGATCATTATGCAAAAAAATATCCTACGAAGAAGTTTTGGGGATGGAATCACCGGTATTATACAAATATTCATTTACCAATACCTAATGCCATTCCGATTGAGGATGAAGAGACTAACAATGACCAATGAAATTAATGGATTATTTCATAACATATGTTTTCCTATTATTGAAATATTAGGATATGATTCATGATTTTTTGTAGGAAATAATTATTTCAGAATAAGTTCGAATGGAATGGTTAATGGATCATTAAGAATTTTTAATGAGTACAAAGTCAACAAATAAGGGATTCAAGAGTTATGGTAGAATTTATGATGGTGAAATCCATAAAAGTATTAAGGCTCTTCTAGTGATGTGATTACATTAGGAGACTTTTTGTATTATGTGTAACCCTGATGTTTGATATATGTAAATTTTTAATCAAGGAATAATTATCTTCTCTTTTGTGGATATAGTTATAAATATCCATTTTGGTTTATATGATCATTGAATTTGAGGAAATTACCGATTAATACATTTTGGGATGCAAAATGAATGTTATTAGATAACATTTGTGGTTAAAATTTTTTATGGTTATTTTTGATGAATTTACCTCTTTTTGGGAATGTTTTAAAATTATGTAGTTTTTGAAAAGGGACAACACACAAATTGTGTGACAGCCCGTCAGGTCGGGCGATGTTGTGGGAATCAAACCCACAACCAAAGTGCGGCTGATATTAATCGCCTACCACTGGACTACGTGAATTCCCAGATTATTATCACTAATTATTTTTAGTTTTATGATCTTATGAATTAGGAAAAATCTGATTTAGGTTTATCTATTGAAATTATTAAGTAGTCATGGAAGATATGTGAATAGGTTAATTGCTTTTCAGTGTGAGACCATAATAGTAATTGATGTTATTTGGAGAAAAATGTTATTATTTACCTTGGATGACTATGTGATTAAATCATTCAGAGATTTGGGTTTTAATATTAGTTTGGATTAATTTGAAGAATTTTGAGGATAACTATTTATTTAATGGTCTTTCTTGAGCCTGGGGATCTTTTGAGGAATTTTGGAGATTAATAGTAGTATTTCTTTTTATAAAGGATTATCCTGATGGTGATTATCTGATCTTTTACAAAAATATTTGGTTTTAGTTGATTCCTAAATACAAAGGAAATAGATTGCTATAATTTAGTGGATTATGTGAATCTCTAGAAGATTATTCTTGTGCTTTTGTTGTGACCAAGTCTTTTTGAATGCTCATCGTTTAGAGAAATGATTAGTATTAGTTGAAACTTATTAAATGATGAAACTCTACTTTATGGTAAATATATTTCCTTATGTTTTTATTCTATATAGAAGATGAATTCCTCAAAATTATGAAAAGCAATGTAAAACAAAAATGTTGTTGGTTAACATATCCTACTGGGTAATCAAAGACCATTTACACACATCATAATTTTGTGATTTTCTTCTGGTAAACTTTCTCCTAATCATGTTTCATATCACTCTCCATTAGAACAGGACCCTTTGGTTTCTCCTCAAAATCCATGTTTTAATGGAATCTTAATATGGGTTAACTCAGGTAACCTTTTTATTTCCCTTACTTTATTTTAATGTGAATGTTTTGTTGACTCTTTTTTTCGATGTGGGGCTTTCAATGATGTTCTCGAGCCCAATTTTTAAAATAGCTAGGATGCAATTCCCAAATGGGGGGAAGGATGTAACATCACGGGAAATTAAAGAATATGAAATTTTCATATTTATTAATATTTGTGAATTAAATATTAATTTTACTTTAATCATATTTCTATGTTCGATAGCATACCCGATATGCAACAATGGATTTCTTTGAAATATTACGTTGCACACTAATAATTTAATATTATTATATTAAATGGTAGTTAACTTATAGCCGTTTTATTGGTGGGAATGAACAAAACTAACTACAATATAATTATACATGTTTGTTAAATGTTTTTACATTTATCCAATAAATGTTAGAGGCTTAAAATGTGAATGTATCTAATTTTAAGCGTAATTTACAATAGAAAGTCGATTTACCGCCTTTTAATGGAGAAACCTCATTAAATCTAAATTTGGTCACTTTAATACATTATATTTGACCAAATAAAATCCTTTTTTTCAATGAAGACATCAAAATTTATTTTCTGTGCTTTTTTAGAATGTTTCCTATAATGTTCATTTTTATGAATAGTGAAAATATTGTATTTTAATTCAAAACAACGTTTGAATCTAATTTATTTATAAGTTTATATTAACCTCTTAATCATTTTTAAAGTGTAATTAGAATATATTTGTACCATTTAATCCAATTTTGGTTATTGAATTTAATTCTTCTTTGAAATTTGACTCAAACAAGTGTCAATCTTTTGATAGTTATTGTTTCTTAAAAACATGCTATTTGTTTTGATAACGAGAATTAATTTTAAAATTAATTAATTCCACTTCTATATATGAATTGGAAAAAATATACATCATTTTTGAATTTGGAATATCAAATATTTCTTACGATGAATTTTTGGTATTTTTCTGAAAAACTTCAATTTTTGATGAATAGTGAAATCGCATAGTTGTA
Organism: Viscum album; assembly: GCA_963277665.1. Classification (NCBI taxonomy): domain Eukaryota; kingdom Viridiplantae; phylum Streptophyta; class Magnoliopsida; order Santalales; family Viscaceae; genus Viscum; species Viscum album. The sequence goes on along the minus strand of OY728127.1, from coordinate 1,051,403,330 downwards.
GTTAAAAAAACTGACTTTTTCATTTAAGTTAAATTTTACAACTTCTGTGAATTGAATTTTGAAAATACGACATAAATGGTTGTTTTAAATTATTAAAATGTGGTTCAATAATATGAAAATAATTTTTTTGTGAATAGTAACTTTTTACTTTTATTTACCGCAGATAAAGGTAAATAAGGTAATTCAAAGTAAAAAGAATATTATAAGAATTAAAAATTACCTTAACACTTGTCCAACCATTTTTGATTGAGTCATTAACGGCCATGGTCATCTTTGGGTCGATATTGGCACCTCATTGATCCACTTGGTAGTGATAATAACAATTTAGATTAATTAACTTAAAGTAATGGAAAAAATGACAAAAGAAAATATCTTTTAGTAAATTAATTTTTAAAAGGGGATATATAAATTATCTTTTTGACTATAAATATTCATTGGAAATATAAAAATATTTCCTATATCATGGTATTTTATTATAATTATTAGACATCAAATAAATTTAATTATTTATGACACAATAATGATGCAGTATTTACCTCATTAATAAATGATTTAAATATATAAGATTATAATGATTAAATTATAATCCAAAACATCTCCAATTCTGATTTTATGATTTTATATCGAATATTATTCATATTATCTTTGACCTTAATGATTTATGGACCATTAGAAACGGAATATCATTATATTTTAAAATAATATTTTCACACTTTCCTAAAGAGCCCCTCCTCTCCCTTATAAAAGGAGACCAAATCTAACCAATTCCTCACACCTCTAAGGCAATTTGTGTCGTCCAAACTCTACCCAATTACACTCCCTACATCCCTCTCCTCTACCTACAAGGCTTACCTTAGGTAGAAGGCACTTCAAGAAGTCCTTTGGTTCAAACCAAAGGGAGTTACCAAAATTAAAGGTAACTGTTTCTCTTAAATTGTTTTCTTTTATTTTACATCTCCAACCCCTATACTCTTTTTATTTCCATTGTTTTTTAACAATACCAGTATACTCAATATTCTAGTATGTTTTTCTGATACATATTTTATCTACACTTACACACAACTCTATCCAATGGATGAAAAACATAATGTTTTAGTGGATGGAAAACTAACGCCTCACGAAACGATGATTGTTCAATTACATATTACCGCCTCTCATGGTGGCCATTGTGATGTAACTGTATTTCTATATGATATATATTATGTTTATGGTTTATTTATTCTTTTGTATATTCCATTTATATCACTCCTTTATTATTTCCATAGTGGGAAAATATGATAATCTCATTTGAGGAAGTGCGGATTACCGCCCCCTCAATGTGATGTGATTTGTTAATGCCTTTTGTGGGATGTATAATGGATGGATTTAATGATATTATATATTATAATAAACTAAAATTATAATATATATATGGATGATTGTTATTTAATTCCATTAAAATTAGAAATATAAATGGAAGTAGCGTTTATGCGTACGTACGACTTATCGTCTCCACGGACGGTGTATTTCATTTCTTATCTCTTAATTTTATATAATATTATAAATACATATATATACTGGAAATATATGATACATATGATATATAAATCAGGAATATCATTCTAGATATAACGGACTATTGACCACATGGACCACATGTAAATATAAGGTGTTCATTTTTGACTCAAGTGCCAAATATCGAGAAAACAAAAGTTATTAACATAAATGATTACATAATGACTGTAACATGGTAAAAATTTCAATAAAAGAAATAATAAACTTTAAAAGGTTCATTATAAATTATAAATTAATATTATTTTATTATTCAGGAGATTATAGAATGAACGGGTCAAGTCGGACAACGATGTAAGGGATCATACCGCTCATTTTTTTCAGGTACTCTCTTTTATGTAATATCTTTTATGCTCCATGTGCTTATGTTGTAGTATGTTCTTTTATTTTCAAGATACTGTAATTTTCATTTTCATATGGTGATATACCACCTCTTATTCTCATCAATTCATGTTACGAAATTTTATGGGGCGCCGTTAGGCTGCCGATTTTTTAAGGGATTTTCTTATCTCATTTTAAATTCCTTGAGATTTCCAATGTTGTCCACATATTTATTAAATGTGGTGTATTGTGTATTGACTTTATATATATATTATCATGATTATCATTATATTCATGGTATTCTATGATTAATTCGGTGGTTATTAACAGTGGGTCATACGACTCGATTGATTACAACGTGGTAATGGGTTTTCATCTCACTTTTATCCCAGTGAGATTCATGATATATTTTCCACTACCTCCTTTTGTGTGGTGTATGTACTCCCCGTGATTTTATTCTTTTTGTAGGATAATTTAATTAATGGGTATTTACATCTTTGTGGATTTATTCTTCTTTCATGTGGCATATGTTTTGTATGTTACCAAATCGTTAAGGGAACCTTTCACTCTCCTATTTTTAAAAGACTTCTTTTTGTTATGTCTTTTAGTTTACATCTTATTATGTTAGGATATGTTCTTATATATCCTTATTTATGTAAAATTTATATCCAAGTGATGGGAATCCACTTTTTATCTCATCAAATCATTTTCTGAATTTAAAGTGTCATCGTTAGGCTGTCGAATTTTTTCATGGGAACCTCTTAACCCATTTTTCAATTCTTTGGGTTCAACTTGTACATCTTGAATATGTCATCCAATGAATATGTGTGAATGGCATATGATTGTTTTACACTTAATATAATCTTATATTGGGTGTATTTTTATTTGTCACTCATAATTATGAGAATGATTTATCCTTATTTTAAGGATGTCATCTTTATAATGGATTTCATCTCAATTTACAGTTCCATTGAGTCTTCATTATTGATATTCACCAATTCACTCTTATATGGTTTACATACTATCCTTTGACATATTATATCATGAATACCATTATTCTCATGATATTATAATGTTCTGATTAAATGTTATTCCGCAATTATTTTTATTCAAGAGTCTCTCATTTGGTTAAAAAGTCTTTAACAAAAATATCATTTTAAATGTTTTAAATATTTATTATTATAAACATTTATCATTAATGTACATGTTTTTAAAATGGTTTTCCATATTTATTTATATGGAAAATAATGTTTTAAAATTATAATTACGTTAAAATATTCAAAGTTGTATGGGACACTTTGATTCAAAAATCACTTTTAAATGGTTTTTGTAAATGGATTGATTATTTCAATATCTTGAAATTATTTATTGTTATTGAAAATGAAATGTTGTTATTGAAATGTTTATATTTTTAATATTTTATGTATAATGATGGTACTTGGACATTTGACGGGTGGTTATGTGATAATCCATATGACGGGTGGTTCCGGGAATACCAAGACGGGTGGTTACGTTATAACGTCCATTGCATTGGGTATGGAAGTCCGCCGTATGGCTATTCTATTTAGTGATATGTGTGGAAGTCGACCATATGGTTATTCCATTTAATTATTTTCATGTCCCAAGTTACATTTAAATGTTATCTGTTCTTCATATGGGTTTTATGGTAATCGTTTGGTTATAAAAGGGTATGTAAAGATCTTTTATTTATTGAAGAGTATTTACTACATCATAATGCTGAAAAGTATTACTTATGTTAAATTATTCATGGTTTACCTGTTGTTTTAAAAAACTAACAATTTTCCTTCTTTATGTATCCCTTAGTGAGCTTTTAATGCTCATCCCATGTTTTTTAAATGTTTTACACAGTACTTAAATATGAATAGGGTCAAGGATGGGATCATGGAAAAGACATGATGTATATAATATGGAACTAGACATGTTTCTTTTTAAGAGTTTTTATTTTATGAAAAAAATGGATACTGAGTAGTAGTGTCTACTTGTAATATTCATGTTGTTATGTAATAGTGATGGCCTAATTCTACAAAACACTAAACCAGAAAATATCCTCAATGTGAATTATTCATTTAATTCAAGATTATGTAATGTTTAAGGTCGGGTCTTTATAGTTGGTATCTGAGGTCGGTTTATATAACTTTAGAGGTTAGGGAATTCTTTAAGCATTAGTGTCATTACCATAATGGTTAGGATTTCAGAAATAGTCATAGTTTTTTTAGATAATGTGAATGTGTTTAAGATTACCTGAATAAGTATATCATAGTTTTTACCCTCCTCATAAGATATTATATGATGATTTATAGATATACTCACACTTACCTTTTTGATTTTTTTCAATGAATGGATCTAGTGGGAATCAATGTAACAATGGATGTGAAGAAAACCATGACAAATTTCTAAATGAAAAATTGAATGAAATGGGAGATGCAATGAGAAATCTTGTGGTTATTCTCAACCAACTATCTAGAGTCATGATTGACAACCTTAACCTTGGTGATTTTTATAAGGCATCGTATATGCGAGAAAGAAATCCCTAAATATGTTCAGGTAATAACTATAAAGGTAAATATATTCAAAAATAGTTTTTTCAAAGATGTGGATAGAAAAACCAAGGAAAATTCTTCAAAGGTATGAGAAGATTCTATAGATGCCGAAATGAAGTTCATTAAGCAAGAACCTGCCATGGAAAAATTAAGCATCTAGTTGACTCTTGGAAAGGGAAAGAAGTCCTTTATGAGGGATCAATTTAATATTTTAAATTTGGTGTGCATGATCATTATAAAAACACTTGTCCTACGAAGAGGTTTTCGGAATGGGATCACCAGGATCATGAAAATATTCATTTACCAATACATAATTCCATTCCGATTGAGGATGAAGAAACTGACAATGACCAATGAAAGGTATGGATTATTTCCCAACATATGTTTTCCTATTATTAAAATCATAGGATATGATTCATGAATTTGTTTGAAAGAAATATGTATTTCAGAATAAGTTAGAATGGAATGGTCAATGGATCATGAAGAGTTTTGAATGAGTAAGAAGTCAACATATAAGGGATTAAAGAGTTATGGTAGAATTTAGGATGGTGAAATTCGTAAATGTATTAAGGCTCTTATGATGATGGGATTACTTTAGAATAATTTTTATAGTATGTGTAGCCCTGATGATTGATATTAGAAAATTTTTATTCAAGGAATAATTATCTTCTCTTTTTGGGATATAGTTATAAAGTACCATATGGGTTTATATGATCCTTGAATTTGAGGCAATTACATATTAATAAATTTTGGGATGAAAAACGAAAGTAATTAGATAATCATGGTGCTAAAAATATTTTATGGTTATTTTTGATGAATTTATCTATTTTTGGGAATGTTTTAAAATTATGTAGTTTTTGAAAAGGGACAACATGAAAACTGTGTGACAACCCTTCACGTCGGGCGAAGTTGTGGGAATCGAACACACAACCAATGTGCGGCTGTTATTTATCACCTACAACTGGACTTTGTGAAGTCCCTTGTTAGTATGACTAATTCTTTTTTAGTTATATGATCTTATGAATCAGGAATAATTTTATTTTGGTTTATCTATAGAAATTATAAACCTATCCTGGAGGATATGTGATTAGGTTATTTTATTTTTAATGTGAGACTTTAAGAGTAACTGATGTTATTTGGAGATAAATGTTAAGATTTACATTGGAAGATATGTGATTAAATCCTTCATTTTTTTGGGTTTCAATATTAGTTTGGATTAATTTGGTGAATTTTAATGATAAAAATTTATTTTATGTTCTTTCTTGAGCCTTGAGTTATATTTAATTAATTTTGGAGATTAAGAGTAGTATTTCTTTTTATAAAGGATTATCCTTTTGGTGATTATCTGATCATGTACTAACAATTTTTGTTTTATTTGATGTCTAAATACAAGGGAAATATATAGTTCCCATTTTGTGGATTATGTGATTCTCCAGAAGATGATTCTTGTGATTTTTATGTGACCAAGTCTTTTTGAATGATCATCGTTTAGAGAAATGATTAGTTTTGGTAGAAATGTTTTAATAGATGAAAATCTAATTGAAGGTATGTATATTTCCTCATGTTTTTATTATATATAGAAGACGGATTCCTCAAAATTATTAAAAGGTATATAAATAAAAAATGTTATTTTTTACGTTTCCTACTGGGTAATCAAGGACCGTTTACACCCATCAAACATTTGGGATTTTCTTGTGGTTAACTTTCTCCTAATCATGTTTCCTATCACACACCATCAGAACATGACCCTATTTTTCTCTTCCAAATCCATGTTTTAATGGAATCATAGTATGGGTTAACTTGGGTAACCATTTTACTTATCTTCCTTATTTTAAAGTGATAGTTTTATTCACTCTTTTTTCGATGTGGGGATTTCAATGATGTTTACGAAAAAAATTTAAAAATTGCACTGACACAATTCCCAAAAGGGGGGAAGGATGTAACATTCCAGGAAAATAAAAAATATGAAATTTTCATATTTATTAATATTTGTGAATTAAATATTAATTTTACTTTAAATGGGTTTCTATGTTTGATAGCGTACCTGATACGCAACAATTGATTTCTTTGAAATCGTACATTGAACACTAATAATATAATATTATTATTATAAATGGTAGTTAACTCCTAGCCATTGTATTGGATGGAATGAGAAATACTAACTACAATATGATTATACATGTTTGTTAAATGTATTTACATTTATCCAATAAATGTCAGAGGCTTAAAATGTGAATGAATCTAATTTTTAGCATTATTTACAATAAAAGGTCCATTTACCAACTTTTAATGGCGATACCTCATTAAATCTAATTTTGGTCACTTTAATACATTATATATGACAAAATAAAACCCTTCTTTATAATGGGGACATCAAAATTTACTATTCTATAATTTTTTGGAATTTTTCGGATAAAGTTCATTTTTTTATGAATAGTGAAAATATTGTATTTTTATTCAAAACTACATTTTAATATAATTTATTTATATGGTTATAATATCCTTTTAACTGGTTTTAATGTGTAATTACAATATAGTTTTACCATTTAATCCAATATTGGTCATTGGAGTTAATTTGTCTTTGAAATTTGACTTAAACCAGCGTCCAACTTTTGATAGTTATTGTTTCTTAAAAACATGCTATTTGATTTGATAACATGAATTAATTTTATAGTTAATTAATGATAATTATATGTTTTTAATTTGAAAAAAATATACATCATTTTTGAATTTTTAATATCAAATATTTCTTAGGGTGAAGTTTTTGTATTTTTCTGAAAAACATCAATTTTTGATGAATAGTGAAACCACATAGTGGTAGTTAAAAAAACTGACATTTTAATTTAAATGAAATTTTACCACTTCTATGAATTGAATTTAGAAAATATGATATACATGGTTTTTATCCAGAAGTAAAATGTGGTTAAATAAGATGAAAATATTTTTTAGTTTAATAGTAACTTTTGACTTTTATTTACCGTAGTTAATGGTAAATAGGGTAATTCAAGGTCAAAAGAATATTATAATAACTAAAAATTAACGTAAAACTTGTCCAAACCTTATTTTTTGAGTCATTAACGACAATGGGCATCTTTGGGTCCATTTTGGGAGCCCATGGAGTCACATGGTAGTGATAATGACAATTTAGATTAATTAACTTAAAATAAAGGCAAAAATGAAAAAAGCAAATATCTTTTACTAAATTAATTTTTAAAATGGGTTATATAAATTATCTTTTCGACTATAAATATTAATTGGAAATCTAATAAGATTTCCTAAATCAGGGTAATTTTTTTATAATTGTTATAAATCAAATAAATTAAATTAATTATGACCCAATAATGATGTTGTATCTACCTCATTAATAAATGATTTAAATAAATAAGATTATAATGATTAAATTATTATACAAAACATGTCCAATTATGATTGGATGATTTTATTTTGAATATGGGTCATCTTATCTTCGACCTTAATTATTTTTTGACCATTATAAACTTCATGTAATTCTATTATAAAATAATATTTTCACACTCTCTTAAAGAGCTCCTCCTCTAACTTATAAAAAAAGACCACTTATAACCAATTCCTCACACCTCTAATTCCACTTGTCTCGTCCAAAAATCGCCCAATTACACTCCCTAAATCCCTCTACTTTGCCTATAATCATTACAGTAGGCATAAGGCACTTCAAGTAGTCCTTTGGTTCAAACTAAAGGGAGTTACCCTAATTAAAGGTAATTGTTTCTCTTAAATTGTTTTGTTTTATTTTACATCTCCAACACCTGAGATCTTTTTATTTCCATTCATCTATAACAACACCAGTATCCTAAATATAATAGGATGTATTTATGAGAAATATTCTAACTAAAATTACATACAACTCCATCTAATGGATGGAGAACATAAATTTTCTGTGGATGGAAAACTAACGCCTCACAAAACAATGATTGTTCAATTAAATCTTACCGCCTCTCATGTTGTCCATTTTGATGCCAATGTATTTATATATGATATATATTATGTTTATTTATTCTTTATTCTTCTGTATTTTCCATTTACATCACACCTTTATGGTTTCCATAGTGGGTAAATACGATAATCTCATTTGAGAAAGTGCGGACTAACACCCTCTCAAAGTGATGTGATTCGTTATTGCCTTATGTGGGATATATAAAGGATGGAGGTAATAATATTATATATGATAATATACTGGAATTATAATAAACATATGTATCATTATTTTTTAATTCCATTAATATAAGATATAGATATGGAAGTAGCCTTTAAGCGTACGTACGACTTACCGTCTCCATGAACGGTGCATTTAATTTCTTATCTATAAATGTTATGTACTATTATAAATACGTATATATACTAGATATATATGACATATATGATATATAAATAATTAATATAATTCTGGATATAATTTTCTATTGACCACATAGGCAACTTGTAAATATAAGGTCTTCATTTTTTACTCAAGTGCCAAATATCGACAAAACAGAAGTTATTTACTTAAATGATTACTTAATGTTTATTAAATTGTAATAAGTGATATAAATGTAGTAATACAATTGAAAAAGGTTCTTAATCATGTCTAAATTTACATTTGTTAATTATTCCGGAGATTAAAGAACAAACGTGTAAAGTCGGACATCGAGGTAAGGGATCCTACCGCTCTCGTTCTTTTCAATTACTCTCTTTTATGACATTTATTTTATGATCCATGTTCTTATGTTGCAAGATGTTATTTTATATTCACCATACAATAATTTGTATTTTCATATGGTGAGAGACCCCCTATTACTCTCATCAATTCATTTTATGATATTTTATGGGGCGCCATTTGGCTGCCGAATTTTTGTAAGGGATGTTCTTATCTCAATTTTAATTCAGTAGGATTTCTATTATTATACACTTATATATTGAATGTGGTGTATTGTTTACTGCCTTTTGATATATATTATCATTATATTCATGGTATTATGTGATTCATTTGGTGGTTATTAACATTGGATTATACGACTCGATTGATTACAACAGGGTAATGGGTTTCCATCTCACATTTATCCCCGTGAAATTCATGATATATTTGCCACTAAATCCTTTTGCGTGGTGTATGCACTACCCGTGATTGTATTCTTTGTGTAATATAATATAATTTATGCGTATTTACATATTCCATGAATGATTCTTTTTTCTTATGGCATATATTTTGTATGTTACCAAATCGTTAAGGGAACCACACACCCTCCTCTTTTTAAAACACTTCTTTTTTAGTTATGTATTTTAATTTACATATTATTATGTTGGGATATGTTCTTCTATATCCATATTTATCTAAAATTTATATCCAAGTGATGAGTTCCCATTTTTATCTCATCAAATTATTTTCTAAATTTTAAAGTGATGTCGTTAGGCTGTCGAATTTTTCCAAGGGAACCTCTTAACCCATTTTTCAATTCTTTGGGGTCAACATGTACATCTTGAAAATTTCATCCTATGAATATGTGTGAATGACCTCTGATTGTTTTAAATATAATATCCACTTATCTTTGGTGTATTTATATTTTTCACACATAATTATAAGATTGATTTATCCTTAATTTAAGGATATCATCATTATAATGGATTACATCTCAATTTACATTTCCATTGAGACATCATTGTTTTTATTCATCATTTCACTCTTATATGGTGTATATACTATCCTTTGACATATTATATCAGTAATTCCTTTATTCTCATGATATTATAATGTTTTGATTAAATGATATTCCGCAATTATTTGTATTCAAGAGTCTCTCATTTTGTTAAAAACTCTTTAACAAAATTATCATTTTAAATGTTTTAAAGATTTATTATTCTAAATCTTCATCTTTAATGTCCATATATTCAAAATGGTTTTCAGTATTTATTTATATGGACATTAATTTTTTAAAATTATAATTGCATTAAAATCATCAAAGTGGTATGGGACACTTTGATTCAAAAATCTCTTTTAAATGGTTTTGGAGAATGGATTGATTATTTCAAAATCTTTAAAATACTTATTGTGATTGAAAATGAAATGTTGTTATTAAAATGTTTATATTTGCAATATTTTATGTGTAATTATGGTACTTAAACATTTTACGGGTGGTTATGTGATAAACCATATGATGGGTGGTGCCGTGAATTCCAGGATGGGTGGTTACGTTATAGCCTCCAATGCAATGGGTATGGAAGTTGGCCGTATGGCTATACCATTTAGTGATATGTGTGGAAGTCGACTGTATAGTTATTCCATTTATGTTTTTTATGTCCCAAGTAACCTTTACATGTGATGTGTTATGCATATGGATTTTATGGTATTCTTTTGGTAAAAAATGGGTATATATTGATCTTTTATTTAGTGAATATTATTTACTACTTCATAAAGGTGAAAAGTATTAATTATGTTAATGTATTCATGGTTTACATGTTGATTTGAAAAAAATAATATTTTTCCTTCTTTGTGTATCCCTTACTGAGCTTTTTATGCTCATCCCATGTTTTTGAAATGTTTTCCACGGGACATAAAGATGAATAGGGTCAAGGATGGGATCATGGAAAAGTCATGCTATCTAAAATATGGAACTAGACATATTTATTTTTGAGAGTTTTTATTTTATGAAAAAATAGATGGTGGGTAGTAGTGTCTACTTGTAATATTCAAGATGTTATGTAATAGTTAAGGACTAATTCCCTATAACTCTAAACCTAAAATGATCCTCAATGTGAATTATTCATTTAATTCAATATTATGTAATGTTTAAGGCTGGGTCCTTATAGTTTCTATCAGAGGTCGGTTTAGATAACTTTAGAGGTTAGGGTATTCTTTAAGCATAAGTGACATTACCGTAATGGTTAGGATTTCAGAAAGACTTGTAGTTTTTTCAGATAAAGTGAAAGTGTTTATGATTACATGAATAAGTATATCTTAGTGTTTACCCACATCATAATATATCATATGATTATTTAACTGATATACTAACATTTACCTCTTTTGTTTTAGTCAATGCATAGATCTAGCAAGTATCAACATTACAATGGATGTGATGAAAACTATGACGATTTTCTGAATGATCCATTGAATGAAATGGGAGCTACAATGAGAACTCTTGTGGTTATTCTCAACCAACTATCTGGAGTCATTATTCACAACCATAACCTTGGTTATTTTTATAAGGCGTCGAATATGCAAGAAAGAAATCCCTACAGATGTTCAGGTAATAATGATAAAGGTATGTATGTTCAAAAACCATTATGTCAAGGATGTGGAAAGAAACACATATGAAAATGCTTTAAAGGGACGAGAAGATGCTATAGATGTGGAAATGAATGTCATTAAGAAAGAACCGTCCATGTAAAAAGTAAGCATCTAGTTGACTCTAGGAAAGTGAAGGAAGTCCTTTCCGATGGATCAATTTAATGTTTTAAATGTGGTGTTCATGATCATTATGAAAACACATGTCCTCAAAAGAAGTTTTGGGAATGGGAACACCAGTATCATACAAATATCCATTTACCAATACCTAATTCCATTCCGACTGAGGATGAAGAAACTGACAATGAACAATGAATGGTATGGATTATTTCTTAACATATGTTTTCTTGTTATTTAAATCATAGGATATGATTCATGATTTTTTTTATAGGAAAGAAGTATTTTTGAATAAGATGGAATGAAATGGTTAATGGATCATGAAGAATGTTGAATGAGTAAGAAGTCAACATATAAGGGATTCAAGAGTAATGGAAGAATTTAGGATGCTGAAATGATTAAAAGTATTAAGTCTCTTCTGATGATAGGATTACATTTGAAGAATTTTTATTGTATGTGTAACCCTGATTTTTGATATATGAAATTTTCTATTCAAAGAATAATTATCTTCTCTTTTGTGGATACAGTTATAATGAACCATTTAGTTTTATATGATCCTTGAATTTGAGGCAATTATCGATTAATAGATTTTCGGATGCAAAACAAAAGCTATTAGATAAACTTTGTGGTTAAAATATTTAATGGTTATTTTTGATTAATTTATCTCTTTATGGGAATGTTATAAAATTATGTAGTTTTTGAAAAGGGACAATAGAAAAACTGTGTGACAACCCATTGCGTCGGGCAGAGCTGTGGGAATCGAACCCACACCTAAAGTGAGGCTGATATTTATCTCATACCACCGGACTATAGAATTTCCCTGGTTTGAATGACTAATTATTTTTAGTTAGATGATCATATGAATCAAGAATAAGTTGATTTTGGGTTATCTATGGAGATTATTAACCTATCATGGAGGATATGTGATTAGGTTAACTTCTTTTTAGTGTTACACATTAAGAGTTACTCATGTTATTTGGATATAAATGATAAGATTTACCTTGGAAAAATATGTGATTAAATCCATCATAGATTTGGGTTTCAATATTCGTTTGGATTAATTTGAGGAATTTTAAGGATAACTATTTATTTTATGGTCTTTCTTGAGCCATGGGTTCTTTTTGAGGAATTTTTGAGATTAAGAGTAGTATTTATTTTTATAACATATAATCCTTTTGGTGATTATCTGATCTTGTTCTAACAATTTTGGTTTTAGCTAATGTCTAAATACAAGGGAAATAGATATTTCTCATTTTGTGGATTATGTGATTCTCTAGAAGGCGATTCCTATGCTTTTTATGTGACCAAGTCATTTTAAATGCTCATCATTTAATGAAATGATTAGTTTTGGTAGAAACTTATAAAATAATGAAACTCTACATGAAGGTAAGTATATTTCCTTATGTTTTTATTCTATATAAAAGATGAATTTCTCAAAATTATGAAAAGTAACGTAAGAAAAAAATGTTGTTGGTTTACGTTTCCTACTGGGTAATCAAAGACTGTATACACACATCATAAGTTTGTGATTTTCTTGTGGTTAAATTTCTCCTAATCATGTTTCCTATCACTCACCATCATAACATGACCCTTTGTTTTCTCCTCCATATCTATGTTTTAATGGAATCAATGTATGGGTTAACTCGGGTAACCTTTTTACTTATCTTACTTTATTTTAAAGTGATAGTTTTATTGACTATTTTTTCTAATTGGGTCTTTCAATGAAGTTCCTCAGCCCAATGTTTAAAATTGTGAGGAAGAAATTCCCAAAAGGGGGGAAGGATGAAACATCCCAAGAAAATAAAGAATATGAAATTTTCATATTTAATAATATTTGTGAATTAAATTTTAATTTTACTTTAATGGGGTTGCGATGTCCGATAGCGTACCCGATACACAACAATGGATTTCTTTGAAATTTTATGTTGCACACTAATAATATAATATAATTATTTTAATTGGTATTTAGCTCCTAGCCATTGTATTGGTGGCAATGAAAAAAACTAACTACAATATGATTATACATGTTTGTTATATGTATTTACATTTATCTAATAAATGTTGGAGGCTTAAAATGTGAATGAACCTAATTTTAAGCATAATTTATAATAAAAGGTGGATTTACTGGATTTTAATGGAGAACCCTCTTTAAAAAAATTTCAGTCACATTAATACATTCTATTTGAGCAAATAAAATCCTTCTTTAGAATGTGGACATCAAAATTTACTATCTGTATTATTTTGGAATTTTTCTGATAAAGTTCATTTTTATGAATAGAGAAAAATATTGTATTTTAATTCAAAACTACTTTTTAAGATAATTTATTTATATATTTATATTATCCATTTAATTGGTTTTAATGTGTAATTAGAATATATTATTACAATTTAATCCAATTTTGGTCATTGGAGATAATTTCTCTTTGAAATTTGACTTAAACAACTGCCAATATTTTGATAGTTATTGTTTCTTAAAATCACGCTCTTTGTTTTGATAACGGGAATTAATTTTAAAATTAATTAATACCACTTCTATTTTTTTAATTTGGAGAAATATACATCATTTTTGAATTCGAAATATCAAATATTTATTAGGCTGATTTTTTTTGTATTTTTCTAAAAAACATCAATTTTGATGAATAGTGAAACCACATAGTGGTAGTTAAAAAAACTATATTTTTCATTTAAATGAAATTTTACCACTTCTGTGAAATGAATTTAAAAATTCCAACTAAAATGGTTTTTATCAAGAAGTAAAATTTTGTTCAATAATATGAAAATAATTTTTTGGTGAATAGTAAATTTTGACTTTTATTTACTGCGGTTAACGTTAAATAGGGTAATTCTCGATAAAAAGAATATTATAATAATAAAAAATTACCTTAACACTTGTCCAAACCTTATATGTTGAGTCATTAACGACCATTGGAATCTTTTTCTAGATTTTGGGACCCCATTGAGCCACATGGAAGTGATAATGTCAATTTAGATTAATTAACATAAAGTAAAGGCAAAAATGACGAATGAAAATATCGGTTAGTAAATTAATTTTTAATAGGGTTTATTTAAATTATAATTTCGACTATAAATATTAACTGGAAAGATAAAAATATTTCCTACATCATAGTATTTTTTTAATAATTTTTAGACATCAAATATATTAAATTATTTCTAACACAATAATGATGTAGTATTTACCTCATTAATAAATGATTTAAAGAAATAAGATTATAATTATTAAATTATTATCCAAAACATGTCCAATTATGATTGGATGAATTTATTTAAAATATTATTTATCTTATATTTTACCTTAATGATTTATTGACCATTAGAAACCGAATATCATTATATTTTAAGATAATATTTTCACAGTTTCCAAAAGAGGCCATCCTCTCTCTTATAAAAGAAGACCACTTATAACCAATTCCTCACACCTCTCAAGCCATTTGGATCGTCCAAATTCATCCTAATTACACTCCATAAATTCATCTCTTCTACCTATAAGCCTTACAATAGGCAGAAGGCACATCAAGAAGTACTTTGGTTCAATCCAAAGGGAGTTCCCCAAATTAAGGGTAACATTTTCTCTTAAATTGTATTCTTTTCTTTTACTTCTCCAACCCCTAAACTATTTTTATTTTCATTATTTTGTAACAACACAAGTATTATAAATATTCTAGGATGTTTTTATGAGAAATATTTTAACTACACTTACATAAAACTCCATCTAATGGAAGAAGAACATAATGTTTCTGTGGATGGAAAACTAACACCTCACGAAATGATGATTGTTCAATTACATCTTACTGCCTATCTTGACGGAAATTGTGATGGAACTGTATTTATATATGATATATATTATATTTATATTTTCTTTATGCTTTTTTATTTTACATTTATAGGACACCTTTATGGTTTCCATAGTGGGTAAATACGATAATCTCATTTGAGAAAGTGCGGACTACCGCCCCCTCAAAGGGATGTGATTCGTTAATTCCTTGTGTGGGATGTATAAAATAAGGAATTAATGATAGTATATATGCTAATATACTGGAATTATAATATACCTATGTATCAATATGTTATAATTCCATTAAAATAAGAAATATAAATTGAAGTAGCCTTTTTGGGTACATACGACTTACCGTCCCCATGAACGGTGCATTTCATTTATTAACTCTAAATGTTATGTACTATTATAAATAAATATATATACTGGAAATATATGATATATATTGTATAAAAATCTGGAATATCATTCTGGATATAATGGACTAATGACCACATGGACAACTTGTAAATATAAGGTGTTCATTTTTTACTCAAGTGCAAAATATCGACAAAACAAAAGATATTAACTTAAATGATTACATAATGTTTATAACATCATAATAAGTGATGTAAAAGGAATAATAAGGTTGGAATAGGTTCTTAATAAAGTATAAATTAACATTATTTTATTATTCAGAAGATTAAATAATGAACGGGTCAAGTCGAAAAATGAGGTAAGGGATCCTACTGCTCTCTTTCTTTTCAAGTACTCTCTTTTTTGTCATTTATTTTATGCTCCATGTTATTATGTTGGAGGATGTTCATTTATATTCATCATACTGTAATTTGTATTTTTATATGGTGAGATAACCCCTCTTACTCTCGTCAATTCATTTTAATAAATTTTAAGGGGCGTCGTTAGGATGCCAAATTTTTGTAAGGGATTTTCTTATATTGCTTTTAATTCCATGGGATTTCCATTGTTCTTCACTTATTTATTGAATTTGTTGTATTATGTACTACATTTTGATATATATTATCATGATTATGATTATATCCATGGTCTTATGTGATTCATTTTGTGGTTATTAACTAGGGGTCATACGACTCGATTGATTACAATGTGGTAATGGGTTTTCAACTCACATTTATCCCCGTGAGATTCATGCTATATTTTCCACTACATTTTTTTGTGTGGTGTATGTACTGCCCACTATTGTATTATTTATGTAAGATAATTTATATTATGGGTATTTACATCATCATTGAATTATTCTTCTTTCATGTGGAAAATGTTTTGTAAGTTACCAAATTGTCAAGGGAACATTTCACCCTCCTCTTTTTAAAAGACTACTTTTTGTTGTGTCTTTTAATTTACATCTTATTATGTTGGGATATGTTCTTATATATCCTTATTGATGTAAAATTTAAATTCAAGTGATTAGATTACAATTTTTATCTCATCAAATAATTTTATGAATTTTAATGTGACGTCGTTAGGCTGTCAAATTTTTACACGGGAACCTCTTAACCCATTTTTCAATTCATTGGATTCAACTTGTACTTCATGAATATGTCATCCTATGAATATGTGTGAATGAAATCTTATTGTTTCAAACTTATTATCCACTTATCTTGGGAGTATTTATATTTTTCACACATAATTATGAGATTGATTTATCCTTATTTTAATGATACCATCGTTATAATAGATTTCACCTCAATTTACATTTCCATTGAGACTTCATTGTTGTTATGCACCAATTCACTCTTATATGGTGTATATACTGTCTTTTGACATATTATATCATGAATAACTTTATTATAATGATATTATAATTTTCTGATTAAATATTATTATGCAATTATTTGTATTCAAGAGTCTCTCAATTTTTTAAAAACTGTTTAACAAAAATATAATTTTAAATGTTTTAATGATTTATTATTCTATATATTTATCTTTAATGTCCATGTTTTTAAAATGGTTTTCAGTATTTATTTATATGGAAATTAATATTTTAAAATTATAATTCCATTAAATGCTTAAAAGTTGTATGTGACACATTGATTCAAAAATCTCTTTTAAATGGTTTTTGAAAATGGATTGATTATTTCAATATCTTGTACTTACTTATTGTGATTGAAAATGAAATGTTGTTATTGAAATTTTTATATTTTCAATATTTTGGGTTTAATGATGGTACTTGAACATTAGATGGGTGGTTATGTGATAATCTATATGACAGGTGGTTTCGTGAATATCAGGACAGGTGGTTACGTTATAACGTCCAATGAATTGGGTATGGAAGTCGGCCGTGTGGCTATTCCATTTAGTGATATTTTTGGAAGTCGAATATATGGTTATTCCATTTAATTATGTTTTCCCCAAGTTACCTTTACAAGTTATGTGTTTTTCATATGGGTTTTATGGTAATCTTTTGGTTACAAAATGGTATGTAATGATATTTTATTTAGTAAAGCTTATTTACTACTTCATAAAGGTGAAAAGTATTACTTATGTTAAAGTATTCATGGATTACTTGTTTTTTTGAAAAAATAATAGTTTTTCTTCTTTGTGTTTCCCTTACTGAGCTTTTTATTTTCATCCCATGTTTTTTAATTTTTTACACAGGACTTAAAGGTGAATAGAGTTAAGGATGGGATCATAGAGAATTCATACTATCTATAATATTGAACTAGACATGTTTCTTTTTAAGAGTTTTAATTTTATGAAAAAAATGGATACTGAGTAGTAGTGTCTACTTGTAATATTCATGTTGTTATGTATTAGTTATGGACTAATTCTCTAAAACTCTAAACATGAAAATATCCTCAATGTGAAATATTCATTTAATACATGATTATTTAATGTTTATGTTCGGGTCCTTATAACCATATTAATTTCTATAGAATGTATACCATTAATTACAAAACCAATATATGAGATATAATTTATATATGGTCCCCTCACTAGCCATCAAGGTCCTTTGACAAATGTATTCATATTTTCAAATAAATCCTTATAAATATTATAAAGAAACATACGTATAATCTATTTATTTTTGGTATTTGGTATCCATCCGTAAAATAGTGAGGGGTTCAAATGCCTATGAATTAATATTTTATCTTCAACATATTTGAAAACAATTGAACTATTATGAATAATATAAGCATGGTCTGACTTCTACTTTATAATGGTAATTGTAGAAACGTCTCTTATGGAATTACCTTTACCCATAATATGTCCACTTTCATGAGAGTTTGGGATATAAATGTTTTCATCGTATGATTGTTAATTAGTACAAATTTAAACAAGGTATTAATATTGGGACTATGTTTTTTGAGGTTCTTTGAATGAAATGGAAGATGTTTATGGGAAAGTTTTTTTCTTAAGAAGATGTCTCCAAATTTTTTATTTTTTATCTTAATATTAAACACCAAAATTTCATAAGCTTTCCAAAAATTGGAGAACAAATTAAAAATATTGAACTATGTTTTTCCAAAAAACCCCATCAGACAAAGGATATTTGACTTAGGGAATCATATAATGTTTTTTTGATAATATTTTATCAAATTATAATTTAATGTTCCATTAGAAGGATCATTAAATAAATAAATATAGAAATGGATTGATGTTCTTAAGATCATATCATCATTATTTATGAAAATCCCATGATCCCAGTGTAAATAAAAATCGAGAGATAATAGTTTGAGTATACAATGGTCATTCTATGAAGACTTATAAAGGTCACATGACATAGTATTTCAGATAAAGGTTTCCAGATAGAGGTTTCTGAATAAAGGGTTTAATGACGATATTTGTCTATGAAGAGGTTTGTGTTAGATTCTTGAGAAGGATATTTGATAGATGAATCTTATTGATAGTAAATTAAAATATGTTAATAAATGTAATTTAAAAAAAAATATAAAATATCCAAATTGGATAAATTCAAAATCAAATGATGTCAAAAATTAATGATGTCTAATCATATGAAGATCATCAGATGATCTCTTCCAAAATAATCGACCAGATTATACAAGATTAACTTCTTGAACAATGTTTATCATATGGAATTTTATAATGTTATAAAGTTGATGTTCAATAAGGATGATCAGACAGATGAATTTGACTCAGTTTTGGGAGTTTTTTATTATTTATTATTGTTATACGATATTAAAAATAACAATCTCTCTTATAATTTTAAGTGAAAATATAGTTATTAAAATCTATCTATATTTTTAGTTATATCTATAGTTATAGTGATCATATTTTTTTATATCCAAATTCATTAAAAATATAAAATGATAATATAAATTTTATTAAACATTGGAGTAGACTAATTTAATATATAAGGTGATTTAATTTTGATCAGAATATGATACATGATTTTGGTATGAAAATTATTTTTAATCTTATTGTATTGTTAATTTTTCTTTGGTAATTAATTTATAATATAGTAGATATTTGTTGGTTTATTATAAAACTTATTAAATTATAAGTCCAACACATTATTGTATGTAAAATTACAGTAAGTGGAATTCATATTTTCTTGTTTTAGTGGTCTAAAATTCACTAAATTTATGAAACAATTCTATAACATTAAAATTTAAAAAATATGGTTTCTACTATATTTAAATAATATATCACTATTATATAAGAGTACATTAATAGCACTAGAATAAGACTTTTTTAGTACTAGAAAGTGCTGACTACCAAATCATTGTTAAAATTCCTAGGAATTTATTAGTGCTAAAAAATCTCTTATAATGGGTTGATTTATCATCCCTACAAATACTACTATGTCACTATTTTATCATCAATTTTAGAAGTAATGATAAGATACACCATTTATTAGTGCATTTATGTATCTCTGGTAATGGAGTCTTTTATCATCGCATCTAAATGCACTGATAATAGGTAATACTATAGTGTGATGTTAAAGAGAACTACAGCACCAACAACAGGGAATGAAGACTGTTTTAACAACACACTACAACACCAAAAACCACACCATGATGAAATAAAATTTCATACCCAAATACAAGAAATGAAATTTTATAGATTAAAATAATTTACATATATAAAATAACAATAAACCTCTGCTTTTGAAAAATAACACACCTATATATGAAAAAAATTCTTATGTTTGTTATAATATAAATAAATACATAAAATAGAATGTGTTAATTTTCAAATAATTATTGAGTCATACCAGTCACACTATGTATCATAAAGATTTCTGGTTGATTACTACATGTCAAAACTAAACTATAAGTCATTTTCTTAAGTTATCTTGACAATACAATTGTTTTTTAATTGTTTTCAGTGAGTGAATATTTTTGAATTAAGTTGTCAATTTTAAAATGATAATGGAAATTTTGTGTCATATCAGGCACATCATGTATCAGATTGAGTTGTGGCTGATTTCTACACATAATAAAGGACGTTGGGATCAGTTTTCCAATGTCCCAAAATAATAAAAATGTGTTTTCTATGATTTGATTAAGGTAGTTTTTTTAAGGAAATTAATATCACTATTGAATAAAGATACACACATTGAGTCACATCATGCATCAGATTGAGGTGTGGAAGATTCCATTATGTTCAGAATGACTTATGGATCATTTTACTATATTTTCGAAACATTCTGAAAGTGTTTTTTCAGTTTTTGTGTATTCTACTTGTTTTTTTTCAATAAAATGTCATTTAAATCTGAAAACATGCACTTTGAGTCATACACATAGTATGGTATGTCAGATTTCGGGGAGGATGATTCCAACATGTCAAAAATTAATTGTGAATCGTTGTCCTAAATTATCAATACAATTCGATTTCATTCTCTAGATTTATTGTGAGTGATATTTTTTTTAGAAAAAATTAAATTATAAACTAATAATGGACACAATGAGTCATAATAGGAATATCATGTATCCGATTGAGGTGAGGATGATTCTTACATGTCAAATTGACTTATGGATCATTTTAATAATGTACCAAAATAATCTGATTTCATTTCCATGTTTTTTATAATGTTAGTTTCTTTTTTTTCTAAAATTAATTATAATTTTGAATAAAAATATACACATAGAGTCATATTGATCATATGATACATCATATTGAGATTTTATTTATTCCTAAATGTACTAAATGACTTGTGGATCATTTTCATAATGTATGAAAACAATATGAATGAATTTCCTTTGTTTTGATTTTGAAACTTTTGTTTTTTACAAAAATTTCATTTAAAAATCGAAATAAAAACTTTTGGTCATACTAGTCAGGCCGTGTATCAGATTGAGGTTTGGCTGATTCCTAAATCTCAGAAAATAATTATTAATCAATTTCCTAAATTATATAAACTATATAAATGTGTTTTATTAGTTTTCATTGAGTGATAATTTTTTTATTATAATGTTAATTTCAAAATGATAATGGGCACTTTGAGCCATAATGAGAACATCATTTATCAAATTGATGTACGGATGATTAATACATGTAAACAATTTCATATATATATTTTTTCTAAATTACTAAAACAATCTGATTGTGTTTTTTTATTTTTGAGTATGTTATATTTTTTTTATTAAAACTAATTTTCAATTATGAATAAAAAGATATCCTTGTAGTCATACTAGCCACATGGTTCATTAAATTTAGGTGAATATGATTCTTAAAAATCCAAATGACTTATGGATCATTTTCACAAGTATAATAATAATTGGAATGTGTTTCAAAGGTTTTCAATATGCCACATATTTTTTTTACTAAAATGTCATTTTAAATTGGAATCAAATGCTTTGTATCATATAGGTCACAGCATGAATCGGATTGACAATTGGTTGATTCATACACATCAATAATTAATTATGAATCATTTTCCAAAAGTATCAAGTCATTCCAAGTCTGTTTTCGCAATTTTTACTGAGTGACACTTTTTTGTATTAAAATGTAAGTTTTATAATTATAAGAGACACTTTTATTCACACAAGGCACATCATGTATCTTATTGTGGTGTGGCTGATTACTACTCATCAAAAATGAATTATATATCATTTTTAAAAATTACTAAAATAATCTAAAATTTATTTCAATTTTTTGAGTTTGTAAATTATTTTTTTACCATAAACAATATCCATTTTGAATAAAAAGATACACATGGAATAATATCATTCACACCATGAATCTGGTAGAGGTGAGGATGTTTCATTCAACTCCTAACTGATATATAGATAATTTTCCAAAAGTATACAAACAAACCAAATTCATTTCCTCAGTTTTGACTGCACAACTTCATATTTTTTTACTAGAATTTAATTTTAATCTAGAAACACACACATTGAGTCATACAGGTTTCATCGTGTATGGGATTAATGCGAGCCTAATTACTACATATCACAAATTAATTGTTATTCATTTTCCAAAATTATTCATAAAATATGAGTTCATTTTTCTGGGTTTTTAGCAACACATTTTTTAATAAAATGACAATTTTAAACTTATGACAGACACTTTAACACCATCCATCCATGATGACCATGATCTATTAATAACGCTCTAGTGGGGAAATAAATTCATAAAAAACATGTTCGTAATTTATTGATGATGGTGAAATAATTCTATGAGGAGAAGAGAAGTCACCATATATTACCTCATTCATTAATTGTGGAATATCATGATATTTTTCTTAATGGTATTAGAGGAGGATTACATTGTTGTATAAAATCACTTAAACATGTGGATTTTTTTTTCAATAATCCAATCAAAACACTTGAAAAATTGATCTTATCTTATGTGAAATGTGTTCTGCGCTCGTTTTAACAGATATTCTAAAAAAATATAGATATGATCCTCATTCTACTTCATTCCCCAATAAATTTATTATTTCCATTCCAGCACTTCATATACTCCTCCACATAAATATTTTCCTCTGTCTCCACTTCTTCCTCCTCAACCACAAAGGTATTTGAATCTACCCCGCCTCCAACTCCTCCTCCACCACCACCTAACATTTTTTTTGTTATCTCATCAAATATTCTTAAAAATTGATTTCCTTTATTATACTTATCCTTAAATAAGAGACCAAAAATAATATATAAGTGTTCTGACACCAATTTATCATAACCTAAAAATGTTTCTAAGGTCATTACTCTTAATAGATCACAATCATATTATGTAATCACCTAAATATGTTTTTATCATACATTTTTGACAACATCTACATTTCCCACTAATATCTAATGAAATTTACATTCTCATTTGAGTATGGAGGTTGTCGAAAATATAGATATTACTGAGTAATCATAGAGAAAAAAATTATTGTGAAATATAATCAATGAAATTGTAATTTTCTTTTGACATTAACTATTAGAGGATTCTGGTATTTTTAATTATTATGATCTCTCTTATAAATTTTTGAACATAATATCACCAATAAATTCCATTATAATTCTTTAAACAATACAAAAAAATTTACAAAAATAAATACATTATATTGAAATGTTTTGATAGGTAAATATTTCTATATTTTTTTAACATTTTTATTAATCCATAGACTTTATCTCTTCTGAAAATTACTTCATTCTATGATTTAGCATATTTTTAAAGATTTCAGTATCAGAAAAAATCATTGTTAAAAATGGAATATATAATTTGAAATTTATCAATAAAATGTTTATTGATTTTTTTCAAAAAATCAAATTACACATAATGTGCATTCATTTGGTTGGATATCATGAATTGGATCCAAAAAATATAATATTAAGTGTGTCCAGATTGACAGTGATATAATCCAAAGCTACCTAAATAAAAAAATAAAAAAAAGTAATGAAGAAATAAAAAATATATTTTATGTAATTAGATTGTAGAGTTTTACTTATTCATTGTATAAATAAAAAAATAGTGTATTGTCTAGTACTATTTAATTAAATTTTTTGGGTAACACACGGTTTTTCTTATAAATTTCATAATTATACATTGTAACTTCTACCATAGAAATGATACAGGGATTAATGAATCCAAATCATTCTTTGCATGATATTCCCTTTATATTTTTGTCATATAAATTTATGTTGAAAATATGAATATATATTATATTTGATAAATATATATCACACTATTTGGACATACATATTATGAAAATGTATCTTATTTATGTATTCAAAACTGAGACAACCACTCATTCATGATTGAAAATATCATTTATAGTCTTGATAAAAATAAAGTATGTAATTGAAGATCCATATTTTTCTTATTAATATTCAATGTATGAATTATTTGCGACAACAAATGTGGTATCTCCAAAAAGATTTAATGATAATAAATTTTGATCAGGAACATGATGGGAGACGGTACTCTCGGAGGATCATTTCGATTTCATGATAGATTATCTTGATTTTATTGATCTGGCATTCCATTTATCACCCATTTTATCCATTTGTAATATCATACCTCACTTCAGACAATTTATCATCAACTGTTATAGATTTTCTTATGAAAAAATTGGTCAAATACATACATCATGTATCATTATATGATTAGACGACCATTCAATAAAAGTTCATATAGTTTCATTAACCATTGTAATATCTTTATAATATAGTGGAAAAGGATAATCATCAGTCTGCTCATGAGATACCTAAATCCCCACTATCATGTTATATATTGGGAATTCATTATGTTGTATCTTTTCTTTGATGATATTATCCATTGTACCAATCACAACACTCCAATGTGTGGGTGTTGACAGATATGAATCACATAAAACTATAACTTGTATATATTTAGTAATATAATGTTATATGAAGTTATTTGATTCAAATTTAGTAGAACGAGTAATGAAAAATATTTATTACCTCTCGTAAGGTAGGATGTTGGGGGAATGAATAGCCTCAAATATAATGGGATCATTTGGTTTATGTGGGGATATCTTCTCCATCGCCAGTTCAGTTTGATCATTTCTGATTAACCGGTCTTACAAATTGGACCAAACAAATATATCTTGATGTGAGTATTTTTGTGTTTGAAATCTTCTCAACATATTATATGTATCATCATGTGGTTTTATCTTCTCAACCTATATTCATGGAGAGACTAAAAAACCTATTATTTTAATGGGACCATATTGTCCAGGCCGCATCAAAGATACAGAAAAATGATTTTTTTATTCTACGGTAGTTATTGATTTTATTATCTAAAAAATATAAAAAATATGAACAAAAATACATATTTTTATGCCATAATGTTATAAATCATGAATAATTATAGTTATTTTATTCATACACATGTCCCAAATACTGTTTTTATGTTTTTTTCAACAATTATTCCCCCATTTACATGATCCTCCTTCCATATCACATGATATGGGGAGGAATTGATTTCAGATTTTGGCACATCAATCCATATATATAAAAAGGAAAATATTTTTTTTCAAATCACATACTTGAATATATATTTTTTATATAAAATAAAGACCAATTTCTTCTCTAATTAATAATACCCCATCCTTGATTTACTATATTAGATCATTAGTATTCATGTGTTCTATTTATGTTTGTAACTCCTTATAGTTTTATAAATTAACAATTGGGATTCATGTTAGATAAAATAAATAATGTAATATAACATATTATTGACTGTAATTCACCTAAAATTATTTCATGAAGTGATGACTAATGGGAGCAGTCCATGCTTCCTGATATATGATGTGTGCTTAACTAACTGGTGGGTGGTTATTTACTTTCCTCTTAACATCCTGAATAGGCAACTTTTTATGAATAGTTTGGAATCCTCTATGGGATTTTCAGTATCCATTAGGATATTTTTCATAAGAAAAAAATCTAAAATAAGTTAACACTTCAATGAATAATGAAAATAAAATCAACCTTTCATTATATAATTTTTCAGCAAAAAAGGGAAATTATATCATATAATTACCATTATATATTTAAATAGGATTTATTTTATTATATGTTTGATGTGGTTCCATGAATCAATATAAATTGGAACATTAATCCTCATTGTAACCCAATGAAAACAACAGAATACTGACTAGTTGAGTTCAATAGGTTGGTTGCACTGATTCCAAAAAATGTAAAATTTTATACCCTAACTTCTTTACATGAAAATTTTATTCAACACTATGATGTAGCATCATTGTTGTTCGTTCATCAATATTTTATTGATCCACTCATAATTCTACAATTTCATAATCAAGGTTTGGTCTTCCTTTGGATTTGTAATATCATCATCTGTAGAAGACAACATCTACATGATTAGTCTAATATATTATTTGTCTTGAAGAATAAAAATATAAACACAGAGAAAGCGTTTGATAATGGATGTATGAATTCCCTATTGAAAACATGATGGCCACTATAACCCAATATCCATACGCTTTTGTCAAATGATTAGAATATATCCATTTTGAATGAAATGAGCCATTAAATTTTCGAAAACAAATACCCCACTATGGTTGGTTAACCCTATAAATTTATACAAAGGTGAAATTTGTAGACAACTTTCATCCTAATCAGCTTCATATCTTGAACAGATTTTATTGTATTTTGTTTCTTGATACCTGTCCCCCATCTCTCATGGAAATCCAAAAATGATTCATGAACTTCTATGAGTTCTAAATATCATATACCTGGTAGTGGTGATAATTTTGGATAACTAATTATCAGAGTGGTTCAAACAACATAGAAGAAATGGGGAATGTGTCTCAAGAAAAAATATAATAATTCCTATCCATGAGTTGAAGATAGTGAGGATGACCGTTGTATCCTTAAAACATTTTTAATTACAACATATTAAATTAAAATTTAAAATCTCATTTCAAAAAGATAAAAGATCCCTAACACTACCATGATTACATCAACTCATCCCCACTAAGTGACAGTGAAACTAGTCTAACTTATGAAAAAAAATAAACAAGAAAAAACAAAAAAATGAAATGCCACATCACCATCACACTAGAAATAACTGATTCAGTTACATGTCTATAGTAACTCATAATGTTTTATGAATATTTTCACTAATATTTGTTTCTTTAGAGAAAAAGATATATGATGAAAATGTATTAAAATTAACTGAATATCACTAGGTTAGATGGTTTTATTTTCTTTTGAGTGTCAATTTTTACTATGTAATTGATCAAATTTTACAAAATCATATTTTTTATACAGGTAAAAGGAGAGGATTATGAAAATAATAATTCAACTAAAAACACAACATGAGTGAAAATAGGTATTGGAGTTTGAAATTGAGGGGTTAAACTAGATATTAAAATTCATAAAACACATAGTTGATGAAGGTGATGTGGAATTTATGAAGAATATGGGGCAGATCCTAGAGATATTAAGAGAAAATATGGAATCCATTTATGGCATAGAATCATCTAACCAAACATTAAATATATAATCGTTTTTAAAGGATTAGTAAATACAATATATTAAACTCAATCTGTTAATTATCCACCATATTTACCATTCATTTAATAAAGACTGTATATTTAATGATTGGTTCCTTGATTTTATGCCATAAATGGATTACTTCATATCTATCAATATCACTAGTATTCCCTCTATCTTTTTCATAACTTCCATGTCTCCGTTATCATCCATGTGCATCATGACTTTTAATATCCCATTTAACCCATCATTTTTTATCTCCAACGCCTTCTTTCTATCGTGTTGTGTTTCTATTTGAATTATTATATTGATAAGAATATTATTTTCACTCAATAAATTATATAAGTGCTTATTTATTTGTTTTTTATATTTATTATTGAAAATGTTATTTATTGTCACATGTGATGTATTTATGACCTGAAGGGCTATGAGGAGATAAAAACATGGGGTGGTATTGGTGGGATATTGTTCGAAGTTCTTGAAAACTAGAAATATATCAACGATTAAAAGAGAAATTATCCTAATAACGAACTTGAAAGAAGGGATGATGATATCTTGTCATTGTGGGGGGAATTCCTTCATGAGTGAGATTTCCACACTTTTAAATTTATCATGGATGAAGGGGAAGAAATGAAAAGGTACATTTGGTGTGATTTTTCAAACTAAAATATGAAACAGGAGTATTTTAAAGAGGCCACCCATCATAATAGAATTCTCTCCCTTGCATTCATAATTGTGGAGTTTTATTAGGATCTAATATGACTACACGGAAAAAAAATATTTTTTATTAAGTTTTTTAAAAAATAACAAAGTAGGACACATAATAAAAAGAATATAAAGAAACCAATAAAATCATTAAGCATGCTTTGATTAATTTTTTTGTTTCATTTTTGTTGTTATGAGGAAGTATGAAATGAGGAGGATGAAAGGATCAAACATCAGAATAATGGGTTGGGAGATGCAGATTCAAATCCTTGGAAATGACTTTGATAGAGATTAATGAATACAATCTCTGCAGAAGGTATGTCATCCAGGAACATTGGAACCACAATGATTATAGGAAGGTTATATTGAAAATGGAGTACAATCCGTCATTAAGAGATGGAACTCAATAATGAAATTGTGGATGAATTAAATAAATTTAGTGATGGTGAGTTGTACAAGAGTATTGAATTTATATATATATATATTCCAGATAGTAACATTTTTCATGAAAGATGCCTCCAAATGTGTACTTTTATGCTTGAACTTTATTTTATTGTATATCAAACTTACCAAAATGAATCCATATTTTCAAAACCTTATTTTTGAAAAGTGTGGTCCTTTATATCATTAACAGTGATTATCAATTCATAATCCATATATAGAATAAAAGAATAATATCAAACAAAAAATCATTGTTACTCATGTAGAAAAGGTTGTATGACCTCCATCATAAATATAACCTACAATACATCACATCATACCAGAAACAACAATGTAATACCAGAAAAAAATTCAACCTAACCAACTTGAATTTATCAATACATTTATGTTAAAAATTAATGTAATCATAAATATAATATATTTTTGTTAAGTACCACAATGTTTTATAATATTTTTCCAATGTTTAACATAACACCTTTGATAAATATTGCATGCAGTATATCATTAGCTCATTATTCAGTAATATATTCATACTCTGAAACTATATATATATATATATATATATATTCATATTGTGTATGAAAAAAAAATAATTAAAAAATGATTTAAAATATATATGAACCACCATAAAATTCAATCATTTAGGTCTACATGAACAAACATGATTTATTCATTCCACAGCCTCACCTATGAGATACTAATTATCCAATATTAATTAACTGAACATCTGAACCTATCATTCTATAAAATATTATGAAAATTATTTTCTAAATAGAGACATATTTATTTATAATCCTTCTTATTGTCTTACTTTTTTTCATCTTCATGTGCATTCCATGCTGTTTAAAAATGATTCGAAAAATGAAAATACACACTATCTAAAATGTATCAAGAAATAATATAATGGAAACATCAAGAACATCACCATCTGTTTCAACAACGGATGGAGATGTTGCTCACAGTGGTCTCATATGAAGATATAATGATTTAAGATAGCAAAGGTGATGTTGTGTGTATATATAGTTAAGAGAGTGAGATAGAGAGAGAGATAGAGATGATATGTTTGGTTAGTTTTAGTTTAGAATAGTGCAAAATTAAAAATCATGGAACCCAAAAAAGAACCAACCAACATGATTTGTAAAGAAGGAAATAACATACCTTTGATTTTACATTTTATTCTTCTAATAGAATGTAGTGAAGTTGTTCCAACTATAGGGGTGTTCTATGAGAGAATGAGAATCACTGCATAATGATTCTCTATTACGGATCTATTAAATATATTAGAAACACTTTTACAAGAACAATCACAAAAATATGATGTAGATCACTTTTATTAGCACTAAATTGGTAAGTGCTTATAGAAGGCATCGTTGTCAACACTTTTGTCGCATTGTTAAAGCTAAATCGTTATCAGAGATTAAAAATGAACTAATAAAATGAATGTTTATCTGCACTAAAACTCTAGAGCTGATAAAGGACTTATAATTACAGTTATATATAAAAAACTGTAAAAATATTTATATAATTATTTATTAGTTCAGTATAATTTTAAAAATATTTAAATATATAATTATTTATTTAAAAATACATTAAAATATTAAAAACATATATTTTTAATTTATAATTATACTTATATAATATTCTAACTATAATAAATATACATTTATAAAGATATGTATAATTATTTATTTATAATTATTTATTTGTATTTTAAATATATTTATAATTATTTATTTATAATTATAATTATATTTATATCTTTATATATATATATATATATTTATTTTTATTTAATTAATATATATAAATATAAATAAATCCATTATTTAAATATATTTATTATAATTTAATAATTACTGAAATATATATTTATTTATTAACAAATATATTAATAATACATCAAATATATATATATATACAGCTCATAGGGTGTTGCTTAGTGGACGTTTCCCCTATGGGCCTCAGGAAAGTCTTTAGTTCGAGCCTTGCCGAGTATATTACTGAATTTTATGTCTCTTGCTTTCATTTATAATGTAGCCCCTTTCACCGAATAAACTAAGTCTTCAACATCAATGTATATATATATATATTATATTCACTATTTAAAAAAATTTATTATAAATTATAATTATTTAAATATATATATATTTATAATTATGTTAATAATTATTTTAAAAATAATATTTAATTATTTCTAATAATTAAAAGAATATAAATTTATAAATATAATATATATAAATATATAAATACATTTACATATAAATATTTATTTATAAATTCATTTATAACATTATAAATGAATATATAATATTGAATACATGATTCTTAAATATGTTTGAAATTGAATAATGAAAAACGAGTACACTTTAAATATATCAAAATATTTATTATGATTAAAAAGATGATATTAATTATTTTAAAAAAAGGGATCTATATTTATTTATTTATGTAAAGAAAAATAGATATTAAAAATTCTAAAACATAGTAAATACACACATATATATAAATAAATAATATAAAATAATTAAATTCAAAAATAAAATAAATAATAAATAATAATAAAATATAAAAAATGAATAAATAATACCTAAGTGTAATAATGTTAAAAATTAATAAATAAAATTGACCAATTAAAAACATAATATATTAAATTTATCATATTATAATGAAATAACAAATTATACTAAAATTTGAATTTATTACAAAAAATATTAGGTGTATGTGTTTCCATATGGGAATTCATTAATTGCCTAAATATTTATGTATGCACATTGTATATAAAAATTCATTAACTGAATACATATCTGTGTGTGTGTGTGAAATCAATGTAACACATGACGTTTTCTATGTATTAAATTACTAAAAAAACAATAAAATGAATATGACATTATTATGTTTTTAATTATTACTTTTTATTCATTTTCTATATATTCATTTTTAATATAAATTTTTCATTTCTATTTAAATTAATATATATATATATATACTTGACTTATTCATTTTTATTAATAATTAATTCATTAATAAATTTTGAAATTATTTCTTAATTTATTCAATTTTAATTTTTATGATTAATTAATATAATTTATTCATTTGATATTTCTATATTTAATATATATTATATTTATTAATATTTATATTATATATATATATATATGTATATTAAATTTATTCATTTTTGTCAATAATTATTAAAATTAATAAGGTGTTTAGTATATTGACTAATTTAATCATTTTTAATTTTAATTCTCAATGTATATTTTTTATTCAGTTTATATATCTATATATTTAACAACTTTTATTTATTATTTTTTCTAATGTAAATATTTTTATATTAAAATTATTAAATTTCATCAATAATTAATTAATAACAAAAATCTAAATTCTATTTATTATTTTAATTATTTCATTTTATTATTGAATTTTTATAAGGAGTTGGCCTTAAAACTTTACATAATATTGAATTAAATGAATGATTCACATTGATGACCTTTTCAGGTTTAGACTTATAGAGAGTTATATCATTTCTATTAAATTAGATCTAAAAAATTATAAAGTAGACACTTCTCCTCAGTTTCCATTTTTCATAAAATAAAAAATCTTGAAGAAAATAGACATGTCTAGTCTATGTTTTAGGGAGCCTGAGATTTTCTTGATCCCATCCATGACCCTATTACACTTTCTGTCCTATAAAAACATTTCAAAAATATGGGATGAGCACAAAAGGCTCAGTAATGGATACACAATGAAGGAAAACTGTTTGATATTCAAAACAATAAGTAAACCATGAATAAGAAATACTTTTCGCCTTTATGAAGTGTAAAAACACTCTTCACTGAATTAAAAATCATTGCTTACCATTTTGTAACAAAAATATTACCATAAAACCCATTGAAAGAACACATAACTTATAAAGGTAACGTGGAAAATAAACATACTTAAATGGAAGAACCAAGTGGTCAACATCCACACAAATCACTTAATGGAATAGCTATACGTTTGACTTCCATTCCCAATGCATTGGAGGTTGTAACGTAACCACTCATCCAGGTTTATCACGAAACCACCCATCATTTGTCTAATCACATAACCACCCGTAAAATGTCCAAGTAACATTATAAAATCATAGAATATAAAATATTGCAAATATAAAAATTTCACTATTAAAATTTCATTTTTAATCACAATATACCATTTAAATATATCGACAAATTCAATGCTTTATCAAACAATTTAGAAGAACATTTAATTAATAGATTTTTGAATCAAAGTGTCCCATACCATTTTTAAGATTTTAATGGAATTAACATAACAAAACATTAATGTCCATATATATAAATCATTAAAACCATTTCAAAAACATGAACATTAATTAGAAGGATTTAGGAGAACAAATAATTAAAACAATATTCTAGGTAAGGAGTTATTAAATAAATGACATAAGCTTGAATAAAAATAATTGAGGAATAACATTTAATAAAATATTTATAATATCATGAAAACAAATATATTCCTGATATAATATTCCAAAGGACAGTATATACACTATGTCAAATTGAATTGGTGCATAACAACAATGATGTCTCAATGGAATGAAAATTGAGATGAAATCCCTTATAAAGATGATAACTTTTAATTAAGGCTAAATCAATTATATAATTATTTGTGAAAAATAAGAATAAATCCAATATAAGTCGATATTATGTGTAAAACAATCAGAGGTCATTCACATATATTCATAGGATGGAATATTCAACTAGTAAAAGTTTAAAAAAAATTGTAATTGGGTTATAAAGTTACCTTGCAAAAATTCGATAGCCTAACGTCGTTGCATTAATAATCAGAAAATGAGTTGATGAAAGATAAAGGGTATATCATCACTTGGACATAAATTTTACATAAATAAGGATATATAAGAACATATCCCAACATAATAAAATGTAAATTAAAATATATTATAAATAGAAGTGTTGTTAAAATAGGAGGGTGAATGGTTCCCTTATTGATTTGGTAACATACGAAACATACACCCCATGAAGGAAGGATCAATTAATGAAGATTTGAATACACATAAATAAAATTATATTAGACAATTAATATAATAATAGGAAGTACCTACACCACACAAAAGGAAATTGTGGAAAATATAGCTTGAATCTCACAGGAATAAATATTTAGATGAACAACCCTTACCACGTTGTAATCAATCGAGTCGTAAGACAAAAAGTTAATAACGACAAAATGAATCATATATTTAGATGAATATTAATCAAATAATGATAATATATATCAAATGGAATTACACAATACACCACATGCAATAAATAAGTGTTGAACATTGGAAAATCTCCTGGAATTAAAAATGTGATAAGAAATCCATTACCTCATGTCCGAAATGACTTTTTTGTTACTTGTTATTCCTGAATAATAAACTTATGGTAATTTATAATTTATTAATATTGTTTCTAAATTTTATTATTACATTTATATCACTTATTAATATTTTATGTAATCATTTATGTTAATAATGGTCGTTTTGTTGATGTTTGGTACTTGAGTAAAAAATGAACACCTTATAATATCAAATTCTCCATGTGGTCAATATTACATTATCTCAAAAAAGATATTCATGATTTAAACATCATATATATGGAATGAACCCGTCATATCACATTGAGGCGGTAGTAGTCCGCACATTCTCAAATGAAATTATCACATTTACCCATAATAGAATACATAATAGAATGCTCTAAATGAAAAAAATATAGAAGCATAAATAAAAGATAAAAATAATATATATATCATATATAAATTCAGTGCCATCATTAAGGCCTCCATGAGAGGTGGTATGAGATAATTGAACATTCATCGCTTCGTGAGGAGTTAGTTTGTTATCCACAGAAACAGTAAGTTTATCACCCATTAGATAGATTTTTGCGTAATATTAGTTCAAATACTTATCATAAAAAAATTATTATATTGAGTATAATTTTTTTGTTATAAAATAAAGGAATATAAAGAGTTAATGGGATTGAGAAGTAAAATAAAATAAAATACACTAAGAGAAATTGATACTGTTAATTCGTGTATCCTCATTTCGATTGAACCAAACAGACTTCTTGAAGTGCCTTATGCCTATGTTAAGGCATCTAGTAGGAGGATACAGATGTAGATAGATTAATTGGGTAGTTTTTGGATGGTCCAAGGGGCTTGAGAGTTGTGAGTAATGGGTTATAAGTGGTGTCCTTTTACAAGGGAGAGAAGGGGATCTTTGGGAATGTTTGAAAATGTTATTTTATAATAAACATGTCATCGGTTTCAAAAGGTCAAAAAA
Source organism: Viscum album (assembly GCA_963277665.1). Lineage (NCBI taxonomy): Eukaryota > Viridiplantae > Streptophyta > Magnoliopsida > Santalales > Viscaceae > Viscum > Viscum album. The sequence goes on along the minus strand of OY728127.1, from coordinate 1,051,367,824 downwards.
AAATTAAATTAGAACATAAGGTGACTCATGGTCTATATAAAGCCATCCAACAATAATTGGAATGTTTTTGGATATTTTCTTAATAATTATAATCTTATTTATTTAAATCATTTATTAATTGGGTAAATACTACATCATTTTGTATGATAAATAATTTTATATATTTGATATCTAAAAATTAAAAAAAAATACCAAGATGTAGGAAATAATTTTATATTTACTATGAATATTTATAGTCTTAAATAAATCATATATAACCCCATGTAAAAATTTATTTACTAAAAGATATTTTTTTTGTCCTTTTTTCCATTAAATTAAATTAATTAATCTAAAGTATCATTATCACACCCATGTAGCTCCATGGAGTCTCAAAAAAATACCAATGATGCCCGTGGTGGGCCATGACTCATTCAATAATGTTAGGACAAGTGTTAAGGTAATTTTGAGTTATTTTAATATTCTTTTTACCTTGAATTTACATTTTTACTTTTAACCGAGGTAAAGAAAAGTCAAATAATATTGTTTACCAGAAATTATTTTCATCTTATTGAACCAAATTTTAATTAATAATAACAAAAATATATGTATGATTTTCAAAATTCAATTCACAGATGTTGTAAAAGATCATTTAAATGAAAAATACATTTTTTAACTACAACTTTGTGGTTTCACTATTCATTAAAATTGATGTTTTTCAGAAAAATTCCAAAAATTCATCTTAAGCTATATTTGATATTCTGAATTCAAAAAATATGTATATTTTAAAATTTTCAAAACCTAGATGTTGAATTAATTATTTTAAAACTAATTCCCATTGTCAAAACAAATAGCATGTCTTTGAGAAGCAATATCTATCAAATAATTGACTGTTGATTATGTCTCAAATCAAAGTGAAATTAATTCCATTAACAACCATTGGATTAAATGGAAAAAATATAATCTAATTAAACTATAAAAATAATTAAAAATATTATCTATCCATATAAATTAATTAAATTAAAAATAATATTAGAATTAAAATAAATAATTTTTCACCATACATAAAAAATGATTTTTATCATAAAAATACCCAAAAATTACCAAAAGAAATTTTTTTTTACCCGATTATAATGAATAATATATAATATCTTATAGAACATATAAAAGTGACCGAAACTAGATTTAACAAGGGTTCTCCATCAAAAGCGATAAATCGACATTTTAGTGAATATTAGAGTATTTATGCTTAAAATCAAATACTTTTCATATTTTAAGCCTCTAACTTTTATTCGACAAATGTAAAAACATTAAAATACATGTAAATTAATATTATAGTATGTTCTATTAATTTCCACCGATACAATGGAAAAGAATTAACTACCTTTTAAAATAATAATATTATATTATTTTTTTTCAGTATAACTCAACGTTGTGTGAAACATATGATTTCAATGATACCCATTGTTGAGAGTTGAGTATGATATGAGATATAGAATCCAATTTAAAGTAACATAAATATTTAATTAACCAATATTAATTAATATTAAAAAATTTAATATTCTTTATTTTACCAGGGATGTTACATCCTTCCACCTTTTGGAAATTGCGTCCCCACAATTTTAAAATTAGTCTAGGAAACATCATTGAAAGTCTGACATCGGAAGAAGAGTCAATAAAAATATCACATTAAAAAAAGGAAGAGAAGTAAAAAGATAAAATGAGAGAACATATTCTAGGATTCCTTGAAAACATGTATATGGTGGAGAAAATAAACCATCATGTTCTTATGAAGAGTGATAGGAAACATGATTAGGAGAAAGTTAACCACCATAAAATCAAAAACTGGTGATGGGTTAAACAGTATTTGATTCCCCGGTAGGAAATGTTATCAGACAAAATTGTTGTTTTAAGTTACTTTTAATTGAGGAATTTATTTATGACATTAACTAAAAACAAAAGTAAACATACTTACTTGTTATATAGACTTTCATCTTTTACTAGATTTCTACCAAAAACTCATCTTTTCTCCAAATGATGATTATTCAAGATGAATTGTTCACATTAAAGGTTTTATAACAAACCTATAGAGAATCATATAATCCAAAAAAGATATACTATATATTTCCAATGTATTTAGACATTAAACAAAACCATAATGGTTAGTATAAGATGAGATAATCCACCAAAAGGATAATCTTTTACAAAAACAAAAATGACTCTTAATTGCCAAAATTTGTCAAACAATACCCAATGTTCAACGAACACCATTCAATATACAACTGTCCTTATAATTATTCAATATAATCTGAACTAATATTTAAACCCAATACATAGAAGAATTTATTCACATAGTCATCCAAGATAAATCATAACATTTATCTCCAAATATCATCAGTTACACTTAAAGTATCATATTGAAAAGTAATTAACCTAATCACATATTCTCCATGATATGTTAATAATTTCCATAGATAACCCAAAATAATATTATTCTTGATTCTTAAAATTATCTAACTAAATAGAATTAGTCATAATAACCAGGGACTTCGCGTAGTCCAATGTTAGATGATAAATCTTAGTCGCAGTTTGGTTGTGGTTTGATTCACATAGCTTTGTCTGATGTGACAGTTTGTCACACGGTCTGCATGTTGCTCTTTTCCAAAAACTATATATTTTTATAACATTCCCAAAAAATGAAAAATTCATAAAAAAACATAACATATTTTAACCACTAAGATTATCTAATTACATTAATTTTCCATCCCGAAATGTATTAACCGATAATTGCATCAATTTCAAGGATCATCTAAACCCAAATGTTTCATTATAACTAAATACACAAAATATAAGATACATATTCCTTCAATAAAATTTCCATATATCAATATTTAGGGTTACACATACTATAAAAATTCCTCAAATGTACTCCCATCATCAAAATATCCTTAATACTTTTAAGCATTTCACCGTCCTAAAATATACCATAAATCTTGAATACATTTTATGTTGACTTCTTAGTCATTCATCATTCTTCATGATCCATTAACCATTCCATTCCAATATATCCGAAAATAATTATTTCCTACAAATAAAATCATTAATCATATCCTATGATTCAATAATATCAAAACATATGTTAAGAAATAATCCATACCATTCATTGGTCATTGTCAGTTTTGTAATCCTCAATCGGAATGGCATTAGTTATTGGTAAAAAACTATTTGTACGATCATGGTGATCCCATTTCTGAAATATCATTATAGGACATATTTTTGTATTATTACCATGCACACCACATTTAAAACATTCAATTGATCCCATACAATGAACTTCATTCGCTTCCCCATAGTCAAATGGATTCTTCCTTTTTCCATGGTAGGTTCTTGCTTTATGAGAATCATTTCCACATCTATAACATCTTCCTATCCCTTTGAAACATTTTCCTGGGTGTTTCTTTCCACATCCTTGAATCATTGGTTCTTGAACATACATAAATTTATGATTACTACATGAAAATCCGAAGTGATTTTTTTCACACATATATGATGCCTTATAAAAATCACCATGGTTCAGGTGGTAAATCATTACTCCAGATGGTTGGTTGAGAATAACCACAAGAGTTCTCATTACAGATCCCATTTCATTTAATTTCTCATTCAGAAAACTGTCACAGTTTTCTTCACATTTGATGTTACTTTGGTTCCTGCTAGATCAATACATTTACTAAAATCAAAAAGGTCAGTGTAGTATATCAATAAAATCATCATATAATATCTTATGAGGAGGGTAAATAATAAGATATAATTATTCATACTATCTTAATCTCATTCACTTTATCTAATAAAAACTCTGACTCTTTCTGAAATCATGACCATTATGGTAATGTCACTTATGCTTAAAGTATATCCTAACCTCCAAAATTATCTAAATCGACCACTTATACCAACTATAAGGACTTTTCCTTACAAAAATTAATAATCTTGAATTAAATGAATAATTCAAATTGAGGATCTTTTCAGGTGTAGAGTTTTAAAGAGTTAGGTCATTACTATTCCATTACATCTCAAAAATTACAAATTAGACAATTCTACTCTGTTTCTATTTTTTCATAAAATAAAAACTCATGAAGAAAAGAGACATGTCTAATTCCATGTTTTAGATAGAATTACTTTTTCATGATCCCATACTTGACCCTATTACACTTTATGTCCTATGAAAAATATTTAATAAACTTGGGATGTGCACCAAAAGCTCAATAAAGGATATACAAAAAAGGAAACCTATTAGTTTTTCAAAACAACAAGTAAACCATGAATATGTAATACTTTTCACCTTTATGAAGTGGCAAAACACTATTAAATGAATAAAAGATCAATTCATACCCTTTTGTAACAAAAAGATTAACATAAAACCAACAGAAAGGACACATATCATATAAAGATAACATGGGACAAAAACATACTTAAATGTTATAACAGAACAGTCGACTTCCACACATATCACTAAATGTAATAGCTATACGGTGGACTTTCATATCCAATGCATTGGAGGTTATAACGTAACCACCCATCCTGGTTTATTACGTTACCACCCATCTTTTGGATAATCATGTAACCAACCGAAAAATTTCCAAGTACCATTATAAAATCTCATCACATAAAATATTTCAAATATAAACATTTCACTATTAATATTTCATCTGCATTCACAATATATCATTTCATGACATCAAAAAAATCAATGCTTTATCCAACCATTTTCAAAACCATTTAATACAGAGATTTTTGAATCAAAGTGTCCCATACCACTTTGAAGATTTTAATGGTATTAACATAATAAAACATTAATTTCCATATAAATATGTCCTTAAAATTATTTTTTAAAAATGGAAATTAATGAGACAATTTATAAGAATAAATATTGAAAACAATATTCTAGTTAATGAGTTCTTAACCAAATGAGAGATGCTTGAATACAAATAAACGAGGAATAACATTCAATAAAAACATTATAATATCATGAGAATAAAGGTATTCATGATATAATATACCAAAGGACTGTATATACAGTATATCAATGTGAATTTTCACATAACAACTATGAAGTCTCAATGGAATGAAAATTGAGATGAAATCCCTTAAAAATATGGTATCCATTGACTAAGGATAAATAAATTAAATAATTTTGTCTGAAAAATAATAATACACCAAATATAAGAGGATATTGAGTGTTAAAAAATAACAATACATTCACACATATTCATAGGATGACATATTCCTGATGTACAAGTTTAACCCAATGAATTGAAATTGGGTTGAGATTTTCCTTAACAAAAATTCGACAGCCTAAAAACATCAGATAAATATTCATAAAATAAGTTGATGAGATAGAAAAGGGTATATAATCACTTGCACATAAAATTTACATTAATAAGGATATAAAAGAACATATCCATACATAATAATATGTAAATGAAAAGACATAAGAAAAAGAAATCTTTTAAAAAGCGAAGGGTGAAAGGCTCTCTTACCGATTTGGTAAATTATGAAACATACAACCCATGAAGGAAGGATCATGAAATGAAGATTTAAATACCCATAAATTAAATTATATTATATAATGAATTCAATAATGGGAAGTAACTACCCCACATAAAAACTAATAGTCACATATGTGGCTTCAATCTCAACAGAATAAAAAGTGAGATGAACACCCCTTACCACATTGTAATCAATCGAGTCATATGACCAAAAGTTTTAACAACCAAATGAATCATATAATTACATTAATATAAATCATATAATGATAACATATATCATATGTAAGTACATAATACACCAAAAGAAATAAATATGTGGAAAATAATGGAAAATCTCACAGAATTAAAAGTGAGATAAGAAATCCCTTACCTCGTGTATGACTTGACTTTTTTGTTCCTTGTTATTCCTGAATAAAAAACATAAGTTAATTTATACTTGACTAAAAAAAAATTATTCTATTATTCCTTTTATATCACTTATTAATATTTTATGTCATCATTCATGTTAATGAGGGTCGTTTTGTCGATATTTGGTACTTGAGTCAAAAATGAACACCTTATAATTTCATGTTTTCCATGTGGTCAGGATTAAATTATCTCAAAAAGGATATTCAATATTTAGATATCATATATATAATATATATCCAGTATATATATGTATTTATAACATTAAATTAAATTTAGAGGTAATAAATGAAATGCACCGTTCTTGGAGACAGTAAGCCATATGTATACATGAATGCTACTTTAATTTCTATTTCGTATTTAATGGAATGAGAAAATAATGATAAATAGGTATATTGTAATTAAAGTAAAATATAATATATAATTTCATTAAATTCTTCTTTTATATGTACCGCATATTTCATAGATGATTCATATCACTTTGAGGGGTCGGTAGTCCACACTTCCTTAAATGAAATTATCATGTTTACCCATAATAGAAACCATAAAGTTATGATATAGTCTATAAAAAAATGTATAAGCATAAAGAAAACCTAATATATATATATATATCATATATAAATACATTTCCCTAATAATGAACACTATGATACGTGGTAGAAAATAATTGAACAATCATGTCTTCGCGAGGCGTTAGTTTTGCATCCACAGAAACAATATGTTCTTTACGAATTAGTTGGAGGTGTGTGTCAGTGTAGTTAAAATCCATCTCATAACAACATCATAGTATGTGTAGGATATTGTTTCTGTTATAAAATAATGTAACAAAAAGAATTTTGGTGTTGGATATGTAAAATAAAAGGAAACAATTAAAGAGAAACGGTTACCTCTAATTCAGCTACCCCCTTTGGTTTGAACAAAAAGGACTTATTTAAGGGCCTTCTACCTAAGGTAGTACATCTATGAATAGTATATGGATTTAAAGAGCTTAATGTGGAAATGTTTGGATGAGCCAATGGGCTTGAGAGGTGTGAGAAATGGGATAGAAGTGGTTCCCTTTTAAAAGGGAGAAGAGGGGCTCTTTAGGAATGTTTGAAAATGATATTTTATAATAAACATATCAACAGTTTAAAAAGGTCCAAAACAAATTATTGTTGAAGATAAGGTGATTAATGTTCGAAATGAAATCATCAAATAAGAACTGTATAGGTTTTCGATATTTTCTTTAATATTTATAATCTTATTTATTTTAATCATTTATTAATGAGGTAAATAATGCATCATTTTTGTGTCATAAGTATTTTTTTTTATTTTTTTCAAAAAATTATAAAAAAATACCATGATGTTGGAAATATTTTATATCATTCCAATGAAAATTTATATTTGAAATGATAACTCATATAACACTATGTAAAAAATTATTTACAAAATTATATTTGTTTGTGTCATTTTTGTCTTTACTTTAAATTAATTAATCTAAACAATCATTATCAATCCCATGTGGCTCCATGGGATCCCAAAATTAGCCCAAGGATTATCATGGTGTTCCATGACTCATCCAATAATGTTCTGAAAATATTTAAGGAAACATTGTATTATTATAATATTCTTTTTACCTTGAATTACCCTATTTACCTTTAAATGTGATAAGTAAAAGTCAAAAGTTACTATTCAATAAAATTATTCTCACTTCTTTGATCCACATTTTACATACAAATAATAACCATATATTTCAGATTTTCAATTTTTAAATCAAAGAATTGGAAAATATTCATTTAAATGAAAATGTCAGTTTTTTAACTACTACATAGTGGTTTCACTATTCATAAAAAATGGATGTTTTTCAGAAAAATACAAAACATTTATCCTAAAATATATTTGATATTCAAAATTAAAAAATGATTTCAATTTTAAAATATTCAAAACATAGAAGTTGCATTAATTAATTTAAAATTAATTCTTGTTGTCAAAACAAATAGCGTGTTTTAAATAAACAATATCTATAAAAATACTGACACTTATTTTGGCCCAATATAAAAGTGAAATTAATTCCAATGACGACCATTAGATTAAATGAAAAAAATAATCTAATTAAACATTAAAACCAATTAAAAAGATAATCTATCCATATAAATAATATATACAAAAAAACATATTTGAATTAAAATACAGTATTTTTTGCTATTCATTAAAAATTGAATTTTATCAGAAAAATTCCAAAAATTCCCTAAAGTAAATTTTGGTGTCCCGGTTCTAAATAATAATTTTATTTAGTAATATAGAACTTATAGAAGTCACAAAAACTATATTTAATGAGGGTTCTTCATCAAAAGTTAGTAAATCTACCATTTAGTTAATATTAGAGTAATTATGCTTAAAATCGAATTTTATACTTATTTGAAGCCTATAACTATTGTTGGATAAATGTAAAATCATTTAACAAACATATATATTCATATTTTAGTTAGTTATATTCATTCCCACCCATACAATGGCTAGGCATTAACTACCATTTAAATTAATAATATTATATTATTATTTTTAAGTATAACTCAACACTGTGTGCATCATATGATTTCAAAGAAACCCATTTTTGCGAGTTGAGTAGGCTATCAGACATAGAATCCACTTTAAAGAAATATTAATATTTAATGAAAAAATATTAATAAATCTGAAAAAATGTCACAGTCTTTATTTTATTGGGATATTACACATTTATTAGTGCTTAATGAGCGGTGGATAAAGATAAAATTACTCAACACTAAAATTTAAGAATAGATTAATGGTACCCATTATCTATGCTAAAAATAATTCATTCATAATAGGTACCTATTATCAGTGCTAAATTAAAGCGTTGATAAAGGGAACCGTTTATCAGCGCTTTCATACCAATCATAAATTCCATCACTACTAAATAATCCATTTATATATAGTGTATCGTTCAATAAAATTTCTCTCTCACATTGTTTGAAATGTTATAATTCTAGTAAATTTTTTATCATTTCATTAAATTGCCTAATTTTATGAAAAATCTTTTAGGGGCCTCAATATTTGACAAAATTTCATGAAATGTTTCTTTATATTTTCTACATCATTTTATTTATTTATTTCATAGTTTTTCTATATTAACTATTGATATACATATCAGATTGATAAGATTATTGATCCATTAGAATGTTTTTTAAATTTTCATTATTTTATTATTTTTTTAGCAATTATTGATTCAATAGTTTATAAGGGTTAAACATTCATTAAACTTGTGTGTAATGATTGTGCATAAGATGATATATTGTTCATCTCCTTCCTATTTCTTCATGCATGCATCAACATATCTTATACTTCAATGGATTGACCTTTAGAATCTCCTCAATTATTGGATTTTCTTCCTAACATTATTGTACTTCCTAGACTTCATGAATGGAAATATTCATGGTTTCTCCAAGGTCCTCATGTTAGGTGACACCACATTCAGCCTATCTTCCACTGAAGCACGCTTATAACATTGGAATAAATCATTTTCAGTGATAGCTAGACTCAACGTGCATCCTGGTATCAGTATACAATCAATATCAACCAATTATAATATGTTTCTCTCAATAGTAGATGAAATATTCTTTTAACGATAGATGAAATATACCCTCAATGATAGATACAACACTCAACATAACAGTATATGTAGTACTCAATACAGTTGTATCTCCAAACTACCTGTGATGGTAGATCAGCAATGTTATTTCTATTATAACTATGATGGTTGATCACCAATGATAGCTCCACTCGTCTTATGATGGTATATCAGCAATAGTAGCTCCTCACATCAATTATACTAAAGTCACCATTCTCTTCAATGGTATCTTGTAATGAAGAATATCAGTTCATGCCTAGAAAGAAATGGATCAGAGTTCAACTGTTCCTTCCAATGGTATTTTTATATCCCCTATTTCTAATTAGCAGTAAAATAACCTTTATGAATCAATGGAGGAATAGTTGCACACCGGGCCAGGGTAGCACTGCCTAAGACAGTGGTAGTGCAACACCAATTCTATAACGTGATGGTAGCTTCTTAATGCTACAATGGGGTATTATTTAAACATACCATCAGTTATATAAATTATTCTACCACCATGTTAATTTATTCGGCTCCCTTTTAATAATTTATTTGTGCTCTATTTTTAACCATTTTTAAAATTTTGATGAACTTCATACATATATTAATTATTTTATTTATTTTATTGATTTCATAAATTAATATATATTATATGTAAGTGGTGATAACTGATTTAAATATTGTTTATATTGTTTTAAAATATGTATCAATTTTTTCTTTATTCATGTCTACACTTATGACATATTTCTGTAATTTTTATGATTCAATATTTTGAATTAATTTATTTTACTTATTATTCTATAACATAATTTTTTATGACATGAATTTTATTCAAACACATTTTATGGTATATTAATGAAGAATAATTATTTTTTAATTGACACACTACATTGAATTAGATTTTATTTTTTATTTTTTTTAACTTGTAAAATTTTATTATGATATTAATGGGTTTCCTTGAACTATTATGGAATTATATAATGGGTAATTAAAATTACATTGAATTTGTATTCAATTTTTTAATTCAAAAATTCATTTCTTATGATTATTCAAGGCTATATTTTTCTCTCTCATTGTTAATTCTCATGTTTTAATTTGAATTTCATTATTGGAAATTTGTTTTGTTAGATTTGTTTTGGAAAATCCAATTTAATGGTTCTAGGATGCACCTAAAATTTATAACTTCGGTAAATATCTTTGAAATTGTGTTTTTTCTCAAGAATAATGTTGTGAACTTTTCAGGTGCTATATAATCTGTTATGTCTTGTGCGATACCATATATTCATCATTTAGACTATCTCTCAAGTGATGGATTGCATATTATTTAACATATAATACATTTACGAGACAAGACAATATAGTACTCGAGAACCAATACCTTGATTTTTGTCTTTTCCTATCTACATCATATGGTTTCTTCAGTCCATAACACTTCTTTGTATCTCAAATGAACTAACAATTTTCTATTTATTCATTAACATATAAAATAATTTCTTCATTTCTACTTAAGATTGTAAATATCATATTCTAATTTCAAGACCATTCTAGTTTTAACTCCAATATTATAAATTCAATGTTGAAATTGGATTGTGATTCCCCATACAAAATTCATTTTTTAGTAGTTTTCCTTCCACATTTTTGATATGGGTTTTTTAACTAGGTTATGATTCCCTACCAAAAATAATATTAGTCCACATGTATCTCTCAACGACTAGAGAGGTATAAGAATATATTAGTATCACATCATATAGAACTAATGTAAAAACATCCTTGAGTTTTTTATTATTTTTACATATAATTAACTTCATTAACTATCATCAAGAATCGATTGACATCAATAAATTTTTAATCTAGTAAGTTCACCCCTCCCCTCTATTGAATATATTCAATATACTATCTTTCATTAACCATTCCAACATAATAGTTGGTATCAAACGTTACACTTATTAAAGATAGTTTATCTCCATTAATATATTTACTGATTCCATACAATGGGTTTCATGTCATATTCATTTTATAATTTATTCAATCCATATATAGGATTAGTTAATATATTTTTATGATAAACTATTCCAAAACCTCATAGTCTATGTAAAAGATCTTTAAGAAGACATGATTGAATATAAATGATGTCTAGATTATTTAGAAACCATATCACTTTGATGGAAAGGATTATGGATATTGGCAATAAAGAATATAGAAAAACCTAAATCAATTGATTATTGATTACTGTTTGATCATGGAAAATTCATAATCTCTACCAGAAGTTGAACCATACAAACATACAAGAAACAATTCGGCTATATGTTTTCTAAATTAGAAAGTTGTTGATATCTTATATTGTTCAACTAAAAATTTATTTATTTTTTGTAATGTATTTGGTTTTAAAATACATCGAGATATTTAAAAGATTTTTAATGTCACTCACCTAGGCTCAGACAAATTTATTTGAACGAATCTCAGAATACTTTGGGACGAGTACCTAGACTTCAATATGGATGAAGAAAAAAGTGAACATCAAATGTTACAAAAATTTACAAGCATTGTGAATGGAATGAATTATTTAGGATAATATATAGAGATTCATTTACTTTTTTAATGAGTCCTAAGAGCACTACTAAATAAATGGAATGAAAATAAGGTTTTAATTGATATAATAAATAACTAAATAGAGTAAAATATTGATTAATTGATTGGATCATTACGTAAATATCATATTCAATTGAAAAAAATCACTAATGAAGAGGCAAAAAAAAGAAAAGGTACATCATTTAAATATACAAAAAATTTTCCTACTCACTCTTGTGATTCTTATCTATAAGATTGTAAAAAAAAGATATGGATCATATTTTGACTTGAGTCTAAAAATGAATAAAAATGAAAGGATTCAAGAACAGATTTAGATGAAACCCAAATAATTAAAAATGTATAAAAGATAAGAACTGAATTACTAATTTTACTACTTAATATGTTCCTTATTTAGAATATACAAATAAAAGACAGATGAATCCTGACTATACAAAATAAATGAATTAGAATAAATAGAAAAGTTATAAAAAAAATAAATTGAAAACATGTTAGAGATTTATAGAGGAATCTAATTCCAGTGAAAAAACAGGAAATAAGATTGATTCTGTTAAATTTTTCATATTGGATTCTATAAATGAGGTTACTAATTATAGATTTTATTCTAGATGATCTAATTCAGATTAATATTCTAAAAATGTGAATTTTTTGAAAGAAACGAATAAGTTGACAGGTTGAGAAAATATATTTTTCAAGCTTTCATTTAATATAATAATCCTTTGTATAATAATGAAAAAAAATTTCTAAAAAAATCCTTTTAAATGATAATGAAAATTTTAGGAATAGTTTATATGCTTCTCATTCCTTAGTTTATTATAATTAGAAATATGATCATGATTTTAATTAAAAATTCGAAAAGGATGTTTAAATACATAAAAAATGTATTATTTTTTTCAAGGTCATGATAGTTATCATAAAATTATGACATTCAATAAAATAAATATAAATATTAATGATTTTTTCTATGATAGAATAATAACTCCAATGCATAAAAATCATTTTGTTAAACGTAAAAATGGTTTCACTTCTAATATTAGATGTTTTAAGTTTTTCATAAAAGGTAAAAATGAAAATGATTTTTCTCTAATATTTAAATAGTATTTAGGATTTCCAAAAACTCATATTTCCAAATATCTATTATCTAGATTAAAAAATAATACTTATATAAATTCTATGTGTGGATTTCCTAAAAAAAATAATTTTAATTAAATTGGTCCCAACGTAAATTGGGTAAAATAATTGTCATTAAAATTATATTAAGAGTAAAAATAACATTAATGTGTCATGAAGGACATATGGTACATTAATAGTTTAAAATATAGGCATACGACTGGAGACCCATAATTTTTTACTACTCCCAGAAAATATGATGGAGGCACTGTTGCATTTGAAAAAAGTTCCAAAGTAAAAGAAAAATTTTTCATAGGTGTTGGTATTTCTAATTAAACCATTTGTATCTAATGTTTGATTTTTTGAAGGATTCAGAGATAATTTAATTATTATATCTCACTTATGTGATGATGTAACAAAAGATAAATTTCAAAATTAAAGGGTTTAGTTTTTAAATTCAATTATTTAGTATTCTAAAAAATATAAAAGAAAATATTTTAAATATTGAATTAAAAGAACTAAATGTTCAATATTGTAACATTCTTGCAGAACTGCCCACTAAAATGGTAGCTAGATCGGTGGGTCACATGCCCTAAAGGGAAATAACCCATACACTGTAGGTTTCCACCTAGCAGAAAGGGAGTAAAGAGGGGATAGTGGGGAGAATATACCCTCATGATTAGAGTAGAATAATGGTGTAACAAATATTAATAATAGAAAAATGTGTGAGTATTCAATAAAGATGAACAATAATAGTAGAAGTATAATAAAAAACACTATATATAACATATGAAAAATGAAAATTAAAAATAATTCATGTGCGGAATATGATGTTATAAGTTCAAGTAGTTTGAATTACAATAAGAGTTATAATTTAGTAAAATAATAACTACCCCATGATTAGCTCTATGAGCATCCTGAGCTACATCAAAATCATATTCTCCTAACTTCTGGCTACATGTGAAGAAGCACAAGAAATTATACATGGTCTAGTGAATAAGAAATTATACATAGGTACCTCAGTGCAATGGTGGCCTGAGTATGGTGTGATATATAAATCAAAATAGATTCCCTCCAATGTTTTCTATGACTAAAACCATTTAGTGAATATTAATTAATTTAGTGAGAAGGTATAAAAATTAAGAAAAACATAAATGAATATATAAAAAACCAACCCATGTTTCTAAGGGACACCTTCGGTCTATACCTTCTTCGTCTCATTTCCGGAATAATAATTTTACTAGGAACTATATATATAGTAATTATATATATATATATATTGTAGTTCTATATTTCAAACACCTATATTATCCAAGAGTGTTCCATTGCCTAATGACCACACACATGAAATACTAGTTGCTGGTTGGACTGGGTAATAACTCAGAAATCTCTGCCCAATATAATGAGCCTATAAGCACATGAAATAGGGTACATTCCCTACATCCTGATAGATTGGGGTTCGACATGAAAATCACTTGGGGATGGAGAGTGTGAGCGCCATGTCAGCATTCTAATCATTGAATTTGGAACATAAATATTTTTTCCCATATTGTATCCCTAGTGAATGACTGCATGATCCACACTATATGTGAGGGAATGTGATGTATCAATGCTCAAAATATTCCTTACCATCATCCACAACCTATTTTAAGAGTAATAAATTTACAATACACATGCATGAGGCAAGACCTATCATAATATGCTCTCTATGATATATAATATTATTGACAACATGATCCATGAGGCAGTACCTCTCATTCTTTACATTTTATAACCCCATTATATATAAGGGTGATCTATTTATTATAATTTTAAATCAATAATGTACTTATGAATTTTATATATGGTGTGGACCTTACACCATTTAAAAAACATTTCTTTTAAAACATTTAATTCAATCATTGAATGAAAACATTCTTGAAGATGTCCAAACAAATTTATATAATTCATTTAAAGACCAAAAACCACCCAGAATTACTCTGTAAATATAATCCCTAGACATTGAATCTAAAAAATCATGAAAATTTAATTATAAATACTTAAATAGTACATAGAAGGTACCATAGTCTAAATGGGAATTTCCTACTAGGGAAATCATATTCATTAAGAAAGCCAAGCCCTTAAGAGGATCTTGGTCCATTTATCATTCATATAGTATAAGGATACTGCATCTTTTCATGTTATTGGAGGTCATACCCCGAACATTCCATATGTTCAATATTTACAAGAACAATGAAGAAAAACCAAAGCAATAGCTTCACATGCTTCCTAAAACTAAACACCATGTTATAGTTTCGACGACATTGCACCTCGTTTGTGGGGGTTTATTATAAAGACATGGAATTTTTCTTTAATAAATTCATTATCATCGCTATGTATTTAATTCAACAATTAAATATCAATTCATTAAAATAGACTCTAAAAAGATATTTATAAAAATATAGAAACATAGGAAAGATGCATTGACCACCTACCTCAATGGGGAGAGAACCAAGATGAACACTTGGCACTTGATGTGCCCATCAACGACCACTCAAAGATACACCTTCCAACCTCTGAAAATATGAATCTTTTCAAATAAAAAAGGAAACTTTTACCTTATTCACATATTCACATTACCATGTATATATTCATGTGGATCCTTACAAATATGCTCATAATATAATATACTCATTTCCACACACACATGAATTCATTTTTTCATATATATACATAAGCACGCCTATCCCTAATATATATATATATTTATAGACATGAATGAATATATAAATAATTATATATATATATATATATAACATGGGTACATACTTATATATATATGTATATATATATATATTCCAACAAAATGCATATGCAGGTAAGTCTCCTTTGGCCGTGGATACTCGGATCCACCATGAGGAAAAAGAAAACACAGTACAAATATTAGTAGAAGCTAAAAACCACCAAAATAACCCAATTAAAAATTTTCTAGAAATAATAGTGGTAAAAAACAACTTAATGTTGTTAAGGAAATATTAAATGGACTGAAGCATATCTCCTTTAGTGTAGAATTCCAAAACAAACAAGACGGGGTCTCGAGAGATGCACCATACTCGCAACCGTCAAAGGAAAACAAAAAATTAGGCTAAACCCAATCCTAGGGTATGTTCGAATAAAAATTAGATGATAGGAGAGAAGGAAACCAGTAGAAAATGGAAGAAAATGGATCCACAAACCCTACCTACAATGATCAAGAGAAAAATCCTAAGGAAACAAGTGGAAAATGGATAGACGATATGAATTAGGCGGTGCATCTCATTTACTAGAGGGGAAGGTGAAAGGGGTGTCACATGCATGTTAGGAGATGAAGGGGTAGATTTAGGTTTTATTTTATTTTATTTTCTTAATATAATTAATTCAATTTAATAAAATAGGCATCACATGATTAGGTTCAAATTGTTTTCCAAACTATGTGCCAATCGTATTCCCTCAGCTGGGAACCTTGAGTATCCTGCATGGGTAGGCCATTCTATTTGGAAAACCCAGTGAAATCCTTATAGTGAATAGTGTGAGGGATCTTCTAAATTTCCAATAATTATTCAATACATGTTCACAGTTTTGGTAAACCATGTGTATTATGTGAACATCATATCTGCACATCTAAAACAGGCCACATTGTTTCCTATTTGGTCCCGCAAGATTTCAGACAGACCGCACACCTCTTCCTAACCCTCTAAAACTTCAATTCACAAATTCTGGTACTTCCAAAACTCAATTAGATTCCAAGAAAATCTCTCTATCCTCAATTCCATTATATAAACAACACATTGAAGTCTTCCAACTGTCAAAATCATGTCACAAATCTTGGTTTCAAAAACAGCATTTCTAGTATATTCCAAAATTCATATACTCATGTAATTTTACTTTGGATCTTGACACTAGTCCTTACAACCACCCCACCTTATAACAGATTGTCCCAAAGAATACTTTGGTAATAATGAAAACATAACATGTCCTACAAGTGTCATGAAGTCCCTTTTAAATGGTCTCTTTGAATTTCAAAACACCAAAAACAACATTAATCATCACATAATAATGCGACACTTATGCCATTATAAACATGATTAATCACTAATATATTAAAAAACACAGAAATAGAACATTACCAATCCCATTTAGTTAGATACATGATCACATTTTCATCTTAGTAAAATATGGTTGATGGTGCTCCCCACCATATGCCTTATCAACAAAAAGAGGCCAATTCTAAGATATAGTACTTCTAATATCAAAATTGTCATACAGAGAATGTCATAAGAACTATAATTATGCTCCCATGTGATTCCCTTAAACTAGTTGAACCTAATCACATTTGGGACCATAACTAGGGGCTCACATTAATGGGAGGGTTTAACCTTGACTCACTAAACTGAAACATGTTGAGAATATTTTATGATAAGAAAACTTCTAAACAGTAAACCACACCCACCATAACCTAGAGACAGGTTTTAAACTTGTTCCATTCATTGGAAACATTAAATAAGAGGGGTAACACATCATACCACCTCAAGATGACCATTCTTAAAATCATTCAACTTAAACGGATGGTATATTTAAAAATAATGTGTTGAATTCTTCTTAGGCATCTCACATTCACCACAAACAGATCCATTGAATTCCATACCTGACATCTTGTGATTTCACATGGTTAAAAACATACATGACCATTTATTTATCATTCCTCAACACAAAAACAGGGCGTAACCCCGATTTATTATACTAGAATCCTCACCCTTCAAGCATTATCCTCAATAATGAAATCATGACTAGGCTAACCACATATTCATTCACTGTATTTTAATTATCCAATTAAAGAAATTCAATCTTCTATGTTTCCAAGTGATATGTTGGTATTGGGCCATGACGTTCACATGTGATTATTAACTGAGCTCATCATGACATCCTCATGGAAGTAAAGACAGTGAATAATTAATGGTGTCTAATACACCATCCAAAGCATTCCTATATAGGAAATATAGCACCAAATTGAAATAAATAGACCATGATGAAAACCACACATCATCATCCAACACCAAAGGTGATCACTCAAACATGCCATGTGGCTTAAAACATTTGTGCGGTGTCTAAATGATGTTATCCTATTGAAATAAGAATGATTTTTATATAGGTTACATGATCGCCACTAAGAAAAAAAGAGTTATGATGGTTGAACAGTTTCCAATTAACTATTCTGATACTAGAAATAAGAATAGTCGAACCACAACTGGTCGACTCCTACCTCAAGAGAAGCACAACTGAATCTATCGATGCATCATCATTAATCAATCCTAACCCATTATCACCTAAGGCTTCACATGATTCATTCATTCTTAGCCACTAACATCCACTAAGACCAATAGTGTTTCTCAAGGGTTTTATACATAGCCAAACTCATCAACGTCAGGCTCTAAAGAAGACACTAACATGATTCAATCATACAATACCCAAATGCATTGAGAAATGAAAAACCATTTCCCAATGGTCCTACATGGTTGTGATTCTTATATATAGAAAGACACATTTAAATAGAACCAATTTGGGGATTTGCACCATCAGAGTGTCCTAGTAATGAAAATAATTTAAATATCAGCCACTCAAAATCATTCTAGATCATATTCATCTTAGATGCAAACATGGCGCTCCTCTAATACATTCTCAGATATTCCAATGAATTTAACATGAAAGTCAAAACCAACCAGACAGACATGTCAAAATAATAGAGTCTCTTGAAAGTCATCCCAAGCGTTGGCATGAATTGATTAATTTAACTCATAAGTTACTCTAATATTGATATGACCTATGAATCTACTCAATAGAACATGGCCAATGATCCCACTAAACTCAACTGGTTGTTTTATCATTTATCATTTGACTGGTAGCTTATATATCAATTCCAACTACCCCGAGGTTCAAAAGAAAAAATGAAATATCTCTGATAAAATCCATAGGATGTCATCCCTATTCATAAGGTATCAGGTGATCTCTATATAAGAGATTTAACCCAAAGTCATATAGCACATGCGACTTTAAAGTTGATCAATATCCTCACGATCCATCTAAAGAAAAGAAACAAAGTCACAATTCCTTCTAAGCAGCCATAGATTCCCTTGGCATGTATAACCTACTAAAAATGAGGACTAATTGATGCTTACACCCATAAAAACACAAAATATACCATAACCACCCCTCCAACAATGGGATTTATTTAGAAACTAGGAGTCATACGCGGGAAAATGGCATCATAATTGAACCAAATGTTAGAAGCTCAACATTTTTAGTAAGGATTTAATGCTCCAAGGGTGCTACCTATCCCCAGATATGAACTTACGAGAGAATAGAAAATCATCCCATAATGGGGTCCTACATATAAAAATCACTAGTCTCTAGATCCAAACATCTATGTCAATGCTCGAATGAATAATTCCTAAGGAAAATGATACCACTTTTATTACAGAGAAACTAAAAGTGATGATTTAGCTACCCTTACAATAGTTTTTAAACTAAGGATACCACTACAGGTTCCAATTTAATCCATTTTTTTATTCAAATTTAACCTTTTAACATTTCAATATATTTATAACTGAAGATCAATTACCAATTATAAACACTTGATAACTGAAAAGGAATAACCAAAGAGTCTAATCAAACATCCTTTTTAAATGTTTAATATATATTGATATCCCATATTTATTATGTAATTTAACATATAAATTTCATGTAACAAATTAGTCGATCCATGAGGGTTTAGATAAGACAACCTAGGTTCATCAATATGTAACCCAATAAATTTTGACTAACAATTGAAATTATAAACACTCATAACCCGTTATCTATAAAGAAACATGCCCCAACTAACCTACTTGTGTCCATTTGTTCATTTAGGAAGGCAATAAAATCATTTCATATTAATATTAAATAGATTTCACATTTAAACCATTTTAATATATATATATGTGTTTATATCTTAGAGTATGAATATATGGGTTGACATTTTGTAACGACCCTAAATTTTTTCAATGGAATTTCCCTTCTTATAAAAATTTCATATGGAATAATCACATAAAATAACATTAAGAACGCAATAAAAACATTATAATTGGATAATTAAAGAAATAGAAGTAATTTATAGAAGGTGAGGAACATATAACAAAGTAATAATAACTCAAGCATTGAAATAGTTACATGAACATAATGAATAGTAAACTAGATAATTTAATAGTAACCTCCCCAATGAATGTTAAAATAAAATTTATACATCTTATAAGTGATAATATGATATAATTATATCAATGAATGAGTAAATAAATATTTTAAACATATATATTAATTGACTGTTGGAATTTTTGAAAATAATAAGTATTTAATTACAATTTTATGATTAGTTTAACAATTTAAAAACAAATTTTTTTTCATAAAATGTATTAAAAAATTATTATTATTATCTATTATGATTATAAGTTAATTTTATGAGACCTTATTTAATTTTTTAAAGTGATATAAAATATTTTATAATTTTAAAATCTATATTTTTCGAGTAAATTATGATTGTAATAGAGAAATAAATTTTTCATATTAAGAAAAATAATTTCATAATACAGAGTTCATTTTTGAATTCTACATGTCCAAAAAATATTTAGCCGAATGTTTGGTATTTTTCTTAAATAATTTTTTTTCGTGAATACGGAAATACAATAATTTACAGTATTTATACATTATATTTTAAATATGGTAATCCAAGAGACATAGATGATGTAAGAACAATAATATAGAAATTAATTTAATTATTTTGTTATTTTAGATGATAATTCTCAAAAAATTAATAGTCTTGAGAGAAAATAATAAACAAATGGTTAAAATAATGAAAAAACTCTCCTCTCATCCACTATAAATACCACCCCTCACCACCTCTTCTTTTCACACCTATCAATATCTGATCCTAATCCAAATTCTGATAAAATACCATTCAAATACCCTCACCCTATCCCATTTGCTTTTCCTATTAATAAAATAACAAAACTGACCCACAAAATGAGGTTCTCAAGAAGAAGGAATAAAGAGGAAACCCTCTTCCTTTTCTTATAATTTCTTTTCATGTATCTATCTTTTATTCTTATATACTCTCCTCCTATAATCTATATTGTATGGTAACATTATAAACATACATATAATGGAATGTTAATATTCTAATGGTATAATTATTCAGCATTTATCTTCCCTTATACGTTTATATTAAAAATGAAAACACCGTCCGTGATGTGTTAATTTATTATATTCAAGGAAGATGTATTTTTCAATTTCCCTTACGTCATTAATCCTATTACTAATATATATTTATGGTTGAACCATATTATTATATATGTATTATAGATTATTTAATGTTCCATAATCAATTTTTATACATGATATTAATTTATAATACATAATGAGTTCATTGTGATCGAAAATGGTCAAAATAAAGGCAAATGATTATCATTAACTATTTATTTAATGATTCATCCTCATTATATAAAACCAAATGATATGTAATACCATTATAACCTATTTTTGATTATTAAAAAAATAAATGTTCAATTCCAGATAATTACCCCCCACATTACATGACCTTTCACACATATATATAATTAAATCGATAAGAAAAACTAGGAAAACCAACACTCCAAAATGATAAAATTGAATCTATTGACCCATAAAAAATGATATATATTGACTTAATAATGTTATTATCAATCAAATAAATGTATAAATGATTCTTTAATTATTAATTAATCAATATGGTTTGATTATCTAGGACATTAAAATCAAGTGAACAAACACTTTGGATTTAAGGTAAGGGATTCTTCCAGAACCTATGATATTCCATTGGGTATTTCTTTTTCCCTTTTTACCTAAATTAAATTCTATTTTTTTTTTAAAATATTCTAAATTTTTTTAATATGTTCTGATGTCATGTAACTGGATCCATTCATCCATTTTTTGGGTCATATACATGTTTTTAAAAGGTTACCTACTCAATTATTCCCTATAAGTATGTCCAACTTAAGGGAACATTCTGAATTCTTACCCATTTTCTAGTGCACTATAAAAAATATTTTGAGCCACAATTATTTTTTAAAAATAAATCATTTTATTATGATAAAATTATTGGATCACTTTTGTATTTATATAAACTATTACTCTATTTATAAATTTAAATAATCTTTAATTTTTACCTTAAAACACACTAAAATGATTTAATTCTAAACTTAATAAAATACTTCTTTTAAATGTTATCACATATGTTTTACGTCACTTCTCATGATATATTCATATTTCCCTTATGAATGTCGATGCATTATTTAAATCCATTCTTTAATGGACACCATTGTGATATTACCTTATGTTATCCCATTTTGAAAAGATTATGATACCCAATTATTACCATGGGTAACCTTTATGTTTATTTTTTATTCATTATGTATGATTATTCATGTGGCACACATATTCATGAAGATGTTATGTCGGGTGCTCCCAAATAGTGCTCTAATGAATTTGGTAGTGTTTTGCCTCGTGAGACATCATGTGAAATGGTCTTGGTGGTTAACCTTGACTCGTACTCTTTGGGAAATGGTCTGGGTGGTTAGCCATGCCTCATGCCCATTCATGTGAAATGATCCTTGTCTCATGGTTATGTTATCTTTTAATTTTTTCCACATCTCCCATGATACAATGATTACATATGTTATGACCCTTTATTTATATCCATGCGTTTTATGTCATCTTATTATGCCTACAAACCCATTTGTTATGATTTATTCTTATGTTATTCCCTTATATGTAATTTTAGCTCATACCATTATTAATGTTATCCCCAAGTTTTCCTATGAAGATTTAATGGATCATAGGTAGTTAGGATATCATAATGGATGATAAATAAAGAAATTTTTTATTTAGTCCCATGTTTTCAGTTTTATGTACCTAGTCTTAAAAATACAGTAGACTTTATGATACTTTGAATGTAATTTGATGTTTTATTATACTTAAAATAATTAAATAATAAGTGTAAAATTATAGGTTCATTAAAATTTTCCTAATTGATAAACCACACATAATTGTTATAAATTGATAATTAGATCCCTTTAATCGAAACCAATTATTAGTAACATTTATTCATTAACACACTTTACATTATAATAATAACCTTTACATGTGTATTTAAATATAATGGTGGTTAAAGTATATGGGTTACCTTTTCCCAATTATATGGTTCACATACACCATATAGCTAAAAATTGGTTCCCACTTAATTGTAACCAATAATATTATCCCACGCAACACATTACATATCATCACAGAAAACGGTGTCATCATAACCAGTAAACACGGGAGTATGACACATAAAAAAGATAGGCTAGACTAGAAGGAAGCATGAAATATTATCACTCATGAATGCTATATTGAGCATGTATGCAAAGGAAAAATAAAAGCATGGCATAACAATCAAGGAACACAATTCTAATTAGTAGTTAACCTATAAAATCAACTACATGGAATTTAATATCCATGGAATGAGAATATATATGTGCCTATAATTATTAATGTAATTTCACTTCCTTACCATACCATAATAAGGGTAAAATATCATAAATTTAATAAATCAATATGTAGTGGAATGTAAACCAATCAATAAAGGTTAAATTATATCAACTGTAACAGTTAATAGTATGAACAACAATCCTAGACCTGGCCACTAGGAATTTCCCCTAGGGTGCGGTGGTTAGTACTAGACACAACTATTTACCAAGCGTTGACACATTTTTAATATCCAATATACCATCCCAAAATAGCAATTCAATGGAAAAATAAGGCTCTAATAACAATTTGTAACGTCTTGGCCCTACTGAACACAAATACTATCGCTGAAAAAATGGGTCACATGGCCCCAAGCACGCTCCCCCATATTCCAAAGAATAATGAATAGCATTGAGGTTGTAATGTGGGGATATATGGGGAGAATATAACCTCAGTTTAGAGTAGAAAAATTGTTTAATAGATATAAATTATTGGAAACAATTGAAGCATAAAATAAAGAAGAACAATATCAGTGGAAGAGTAATAATAAAAACTGAATATAATAGATGGAAAACTCCAATTTACAATGAGGTATGAATGAGAAGTGACTTTAATATTACAATAAGTAAGATTTAAAATAAGAAATATAATATAATAAATTAATAAATTTCCAATGACTAGCTCCATAATCATATTGAGCTTCAGCTTATACATGTTCTCCAACTCCCAGGTCCAAGTAAAGCAACAAAACTAATAAACTATAGTTCTGCAAATAAGATGGAATACATAGGTACCCCAGTGAAAAGGAATACCCAGAATGGTGTGTTATATAAATCTCAGTAGGTTCCCAACCTTGGGGTCTATGAAAAAAATGAGACTTTGAATGTTAACTAAAGTAGTGTTCCAGTATGAACAGAAATATAAACAAAAATAAATAATTATACAACATTTTGAGGTTCTTAAGGGACACTCGGCGGCTATAACTACATTGGATTATAGCTTCAATAAGCGTCTAATCAATATATATATATATATATTAATAATATATTTATTTATATATTATAGTTAAATATTGCATCAACTTATATGAACTCAGTACCTGCCAACACCTAATGACCCTATACACTGATGACTATTTGCTAGATTGACCGGGTTGTAACATGGATATCCATGAATAGTCTTAAAAGACTATAATATCATGATATATGTATCTTGACCCACATCCTACCATAGTGGGAGATTTCATGTCTTTCAATTAGGATGGAATGTGTGTGCTCCATGTCAACACTCTAATCATGGAACATGGTGTGTAAAGCTCCTTACCCATTTCATATCAATAGTGAGAGACACTGTGCTCCACATCCATTTTAAGGGAGTGTGATTTATCCATTATAAACACATACCATACCATTTCCTAAATCTTATTTTAAAGTGAAATCAGTTTATAATATGACTGCATGATGATGTAATTCTCTTCAGAAACTCATCGAGCCAATAAAAATTATGATAAAAGGATCCATGAGGCAGTACCTCTAATGATATACATTTAATATTCTCATTGTCTGTTATAGTGTTCCGTTTGTTATAATTTTAAATAAATTATATATTTAATATATATATATATGTTGTGGCCTTTCTTCCCTTTAAAATCCATTTCTTTTAAAACAGTCATTTCATTTAAGGAATACAAAACTTATTTAACATGTCTAACTATATTATAAAATTCATTTAAAGAAAATAATCCACCATGAAATAGTCCATTTAAATTAAAACAATAAAATTAATCTAACTAATCATGGAAATTTATTTACCAAGTTTCAACGAGTACATATAATTTATAATAGTCTAATTTTGAATTTCCTTTATGTGAAACCCCATTAATTAAGCAATCTAGACCCTTATGATGATCTTGGTCTATTTCCTATTCCCATATAATAGATACACTCCATTAGATGATTTCGTTTTATTCCATACCACGAACATTAAATATTTTCAAAATTTACATTATGTTTAAACAATGACTAAAGAAACAATTACACATGCTTTAAATAACAAAAAAAAAGTATTTATTTCTTTGAATACATCACACCTCATTTTAGGTGTTTTATTATAAACCCATGGAATTTTTATTTAACTAATTTATTATCATAGACATGGGTTTCATAATGAATTAAATATAAATTTAACAAATGATACAATAACATGATATTTATAAAATATACGGAAACAATGTAAAGAGGTGTAGACCTCCAACCTAAATGGGGAGAGAACTAAGACAAACACTTTACACTTAACGTTTCCATCATAGACCTGTAGAATCTTATCCTTCCTACATTCAAACATATTCACCTTTGAATATACATAAGGAAACATATCTGAAAAGCACATATTAACATTGAAATGAATATTTGCAATTGTATCCATAAATACAACCTCACATATGCATATACCCATTTCCACTTAGACATGTAAGAATTTTTCTTATATATAAAAAAGAACACCTAGACCGGATGTATATATTAATTTCCATTTGAATATATATATATAACATTTTAACATACCCACATATATTTTCCTACTTAATTCATTTGCAGGTAAGTAAACTTTGTCCCTGGAGACTCGAACCCGCCCCAAGGGAAATCAAAATGCACTAAAAAATTACTAGGAACATGAATCCACCAAAATACCATAAATTTAATTTCAGAAGAAAAAAAGTGGGAGAAAATCCTAACTCAAACATCAATGGAAATGAAAAATGGATTGATGCACATCACCTTCCGTGGTAAACAGTAAAACTCACATGATGATGTCTTAAGAGATTCACTACACGTCCTTACACTGGAAGAAAAATATACATCCAGTTAAAACCAACCCCAGGGTTTAGATAAATCCTAATTTGGTGACTGCAAAGAATTTAACCACCATAAATGGGAATAATATAGATCCATAGACCTTAACATGAATGATCGAGTGAGAAATAAGAAGGAAACCCAGAGAAAATGGAAAGGGGAGTGGGAGACATGGGATGTGTCGTGTGTGCTAGAGAGGAAGAGGAATGGGTGTCGTGTGTGGTTACGGAGGGGAAGGGGTTTCTTTAGGTTTCATTTTATATTATTTTTTTAATTTATTTAATTCAATTTTTTAAAAATAGTCTATGTACGGTTCAGGCTGCACAGTTTAGAAACATTGTGCCTACCGTGAACCCTCCCATGGGCACATAGATTACCTCGCACGGCTAGACCCCACAGTTTTGAAAATCATGTGCCAACCATGTGGTGAATAGTGTCAGGGTACTACCTAATTGGCCCCACCCATATGAGCTTGGATAACGGATTGGGTAAACCGTGTGTATCATGTGTGGTTCACATATCTAACTATAAAATATGCCACATGGTTCGCTGATGGGGGCCACATGGTTTCAGAAAAACTGTTCGCCTCTCCCATAAACTAAAAAACATTTATTCTCAAACCCTAGAACAAAATCAAACATGACAAGAAACCCAGAAGTCCTCTCAAGACTTCACCAAAGCCCAAAAAACATATTTAATTTTCAAAACTCTCGTAATTACATTTCGAAGCTATTTTTAAAAAACATATCGTTCATTGAACATGAAAATTATAATTTCCATAGAATTTTATAAGATCTGAAGAAATGGGTCATTATAAGAATGTTAAGTGATAGAATATTGTGAAGTGTGATATGATTCATTTTCATTTTTTAGTTGGTAATTTTAATTTAGAAATATTACAAAAGTTCCCTAAACATGAGAATGTGCTATAGTTATCTACCTTATTGAAAGAACAACATCATTTTTATGACACCTGCATAAATGGAAGTCATAGTAAAGTCCATTTTAAACCTATTAATCTGATAATTACGAAATTACCATTATTTCTAGTATATCTTTATCTCATCGGTCTTACTCAAATTCCTAGTCTTGGATGAAATATGTTGAAATTATTTATTATTGATGATTATGTTATATTTACATGTGTTTACTTTCTTCCACTTCAAAATGGTACTTTGACAAGATTTATTTATTTTATAATTTACATGAAAATGATTAAGGGTTTATGATTTTTTGAATTTTTAGTTATAAAGGTGGTGATTTTCATATTTTATAATTTAAAAAAAAAATTGAATGAATTTTATTTTCATATTTTTCTACTCCTTGAACACTATAAAAATGTCTCAATATAATAGAAAAATAAAACTCTTATTTAATTGTCCGGAACTATGTTATGTTAACATAATTTTCTAAGATATTTTTTGGATGAATACAGTTAGTTTCATTTTAATATTTCATATAGAATTCTTGTTAGACCTTTGTCAAAGAAAAAATAATATATATTTATAAAGTAAAAATAATAAATTTGTTTATTTTAGAGTTTCTAGATTTAAATATTATATTTTAGATAAAAAATATAATTTAGATAAATTTAATGATAAATTTCATGATAGTATTTTTCATGGTTATTCTTATAATTGTAAAGAATATTATGTTTATAAAATTTTACTCTTATTATTGAATAATGTTTTTCATGTTATGTTTTTTGAAAATAATTTGATATTGAATTATGATTCTAATTTTTTTGATGATGATTTTAGATATTATTATTTTTGTTATGAAAAACCTCAAGATAAGAATGCATCAATTGAGGGTGAGCATACACCTTCTTGACATGATCCTATATCATGGAAGATTCATCAATATAATAAAATTGACATTATTATTGGTAACATATATTGTCATTTTTAGACTAGAAATTCATATTTTGATTTTTGTCTCAATTCTGCTATTATTTTAGACTTTGTTCCTAATAATATAGATGAAGCATTAAATTATTCTAATTAGATTTTGGTTATATGTTATGAACTTAATTAATTTTCTAGAAATAATTTTTCACTTTCATTCATCCCCCTAATGAAAATAATGTTATAGGAACAAAATAAATTTATAGAAATTAATTAGATGAAGTTGGATAATTATTTAAAAATAAAGCTAGACTTGTTGATCAATTCTAGTCTCACGAATAATGTTTAAATATATATGGAAAATTTTTGTCTATTTCAACAATTTAATCAATTATTAATATTTTTTACATTTTTACACTTTTAATTTTTTGATTTTATTTAAAATTTATGTGAAAAGTAATTTTTAATGGTTTTACTTCTAAAGTAGTTTATGTCTCTCAACACCGTAGTTGTGAAAATGGGAAATTTCAAAATCATGATTTTTTGTTATAAAAATATTTCTATGTTCTAAATGAATCTCCTCATTATTTGTATGATAAAATTATAATATTTTTATGGAAAAAATATTTTCTAAAGTCAATATAAATAATTAGTTATTATAATAAAATCAATGGTAATTTTAATTGAACAAATTTATAATGATGGTATTTTTTGGGTATTCAAATAATTTTTTTTTCTAAAATGATTTTTCAATTTTCATGGAAGGTGAATTTGACATGAGTCTTATGGTATATTTAAAATTATGTCTGGGACTTCAATGTTTTCAAATAAATGATGGAATGTTTTTGAAATAATCCAAATATGATAAGGATTAATCAAGGGAATTGATCTTCATTAATGAAAATTTTATAAATACCCTATGATTATTTCATTTAAATTAGATTCTGATTTTTTTGGAAAATATTTTTATTCAAAATTATTTAGAGGAATGGATGGATGCTCATTATATTTAACATCATCTAGACCTGGATTAATGTATATTGTTTTTTTATGTGATCGATTCCAATTAAACCCTAAGGCATGCCACTTAAAAAGTGAGAAATTTATTATTACTTATGATAATATATATGTTAATTGTGGATTATTTTATTCCATAATAAATTATGTTAATTTAATTAGTTACTCGAGTTCAATTTTGGAGGATGTCGACTTGATAGAAAGAGAACCTCAGGTATGTGTCACTTTCCCATTGTAGATTTAGTTTCTGGTACTTAAATAAAATAAAACTAGGTTTCTTTATTATCTAACAGTATTGAATATATATATATATATATCTCTACTACAACCTTTTTCTCTCTATATTTAGTGAGGAAACAAACCTGATCAGACTGTGGTTTATCAATTGAAAAAAAATTAAATTTATTGTGATAATTATACTGCTATTTTCATTTCAATGAATTCTTTAATGCATTATAAAAATAATAATATTTATTTTTTGTTTCACTTTTATTGATACTATGTTCTAAAATGAGACATTATTCATCAATATTTTATAATTGAAAATTAAATGGCTGAATTATTTTATGAAACAACATGATTGAAAAAAGTTTCAAAAAATGTAATGTTAACTGGGTTTGTTAGAAATTTCCTTAAAAATAATTTACATTATTTATTTTAACTTAACATAATATTATTTTATTATAGGGTATCTTCAAGGTTTTATAACATTTTATTTATATATTTCTTTAATAATTTAATTATGAAAATTTTCATCATCTGAGATGATTTTATAAAATTGTATTTTGGTTTTGTAATATTGAAAATTGCTGAGTTTTTTTGAGATTATTTATTTATTTATTATATTTTTATGTTTATAAATTTCATAACCCTCTTATAAAATTATGAGAGAAATATAATTTTTACAGGCTCTCTGTATTTTTTTATTATATCATAAGTTATATTGATTGTATTTATCTAAATATAATTAAATATAAAATATAACATTTTTCTATTATTTATAAAATTATAATGAAATATAATTCAATATCTATTATTTCTACATTTTTGTTTAACAAGATATAATCTTTTGGAATTAACAATATTTTTCTTCTTATTATCTTGTTATGTTTTATGTGGTTATTATTTTATAAACTTGACAATATATATTGCATTATTACATCACTGATTATAATTTAAATCAAATACATTTTTTAAAATTTTCATTAGACTAAGCGGAAGTTTGATTTTGTAGTTTAAGAATTCTAAAAGTACCTTCTTTATAATACAAGTTTGTAAGTTTAAAATTTCCAGAATAATGATTCTTCTACATTTCAATGATATTTCTTCTGATTCACTTCAAAATAACATGAAATATGTCTCTTTCGAAATATATGAAATTTATTTAAATTTAATTTCACTGAATAAAAGTATTGAAATGTTGTTTGGGGATCTCAAATTTTTACAGAATTTCAGAAAATGTTTTTTTATTTTTTCTAAAGCATTTATTTCATATATTTCACAATTTTTTGATAATGTTTATAGATATGAATATTTAATTAAATCAAATTTTTAACTATTAGAATGATATGAAAATTATATTAATTTAAGTCTTCTAGACCCACTATGGATTATATAAATTATAAGGGATAAAAATCACTAATTTTTGGGTGTCATGTTTGTGCATAAGATGATACATTGTTCATCTCATTCCTCTTTCTTGATGCACCCACATACTACTGATATCCTTTTGTGGATGCACCATCATCATCTCCTCCATGATTGGTTTCTCTTCATAAAGAATCATATAACCTAGACTTCCTACAAAAAATCATTCATGGTTTCTCCATGATCCATATATCGCGTGACACTATACTCATCTTCTCCCTCATTGCTGATTATATAAAATTGTTCTATACAACTCTTGTTGATATTGTTGGTCACAACTAGTAGACTGGAATGAGTATACCATCCCTATCTACCAATATTGACTTGTTTCCCTCAACATTAAATGAAATAATCCCTCATTGGTAGATGAAATATTCCCTCAATTCTTGAAGCATCACTCAACATAATGGTAGATACAACAGTCAATGAAATGGTAGCTTCATTATTCCTATGAAGGTAGCTCAAAAAATAGTAACTCGAGTTGGCCTGTGGTGGTAGATATGTAATGGTATCTTCACCCGTCCTACGATGGTAGATCAAAAATGGTATCATTCCACTTCAGTGGTAACAGAGTCACCATCCTCCTTGATGATAGCTTGCAATGCACCATAACATTTCATTCATGGAAAAAATGTTTCAAAATTTGGAATATTCCACCAATACTTGTTTATGCTCCCCTATTTCCAACTAGTTGTAGAAAAACCTTTAAGAAGAATGGAATAATTGTTGGAAACCTTGTGAAGGTAGCGCCACTTGTGACGGTAATAGTGGAACACTGATTATTTAATGCGATGATCACAAACCCTTAATACCAATCAGAATTATTTTAACCTAACTCGAGTTAAAATAAATTTACTACCACCATTTTACATTTTTTTCTTCCATTTCAAAATTTCATCTTTCTTATTTTTCAACATTTTTTAAATCCTCATGAACTACATATTTCTAATAAATATTTTATATGTTTTATTGATTCAAAAATTAATATATATTATTTTTAATCCAGTAAAGGGGTGTTGAATATTTTTTAAACTATATTAAAATATGTATTAAATTACTCTTTATTTATTTTTATAGTTATTAAATATTTAGGGTATATTTATTCAAAAATATTTTTAGTTAATTAAAATGAAATATTCATTAATATATTTATATTTATTGGCTTGAAAGTTATTCAATTACATTTTTTCATTTTTGAATAGGTGTAATTTATTTTTAAATAATGCACTACATGAAATTAGATTATTTATAATACTTTTTAAAAATATTAAAATTATCTTGTGATATTCATGGGATTTTATTGACCTATTATTCTATAATTATTTAATAGGTGATTTAAAATGGCCTTAAATTGTCTTATAACTATTTAATTCAATCATTTATTATTTACAATGTTTCTATTGAACAGTTTTATCTATCTTAGATAATTCCCTAGATTGAATTTTAATTTCTTGACCCAAATATTGGTTTCATAGTTTTTTTATAGATTCTATTTAAATTATCAAGGATTCAGTTAAAATATTGGACATTGGATAACTTCTTTGATACATTGTATTTTCCAATGAATTATTATCAACTTCTCATGAGTTTTACAATTTTTAATTTATTATGTGATGCATTGTTTTATCATCTGGATGATCTCTCAACTGTTGGATTACATCTTCTCTGACTTCTACTTCCTTTATGAGACAATATCTTCCAATAATCGTAAACTATTTCTATTTGATATTCATTTTCTATCTACCTCTTTTTGTTTCTAGAGTCTACGACACTTATTCTTATCTCACACATAATCATTGTTTTCAATTCTAGGTTTTACATAAAAAAATATTTTCTTCATTTTTTGTTGGATTGTGACTCTTAGATTCAATAGTCATGATCATTCATATGGTAACTCTAAAATTTTGTACTCAATTATTTAATTGTATTTAACTCCCTACACAAAATATAGTGTATCGTGGTTATCGCTCCATATTGTAAAAAATGATTTTATAATAGGTTCTATTTAGCCACCCTCTAAACCATCTTCCATTTCCCACTATAACCTAATAGTTGTCAAAAATATGACATTGGTTAAATTAATCAAAAAATAATTTTTTATGAATTTCATTAGACAAAATTTGTCGTATGAAGGAAATATATGAAGTATTCTGATGAATGTTATCTGATAGAGGAAATATATTGAATAAATATTTTTTTGGTGGTCCTATAAAGCAATGAATTTGCATCATATAGAGCCTTATAATTTATTATAATTAATATTAATTATTACTGGATTAATTACTATTATAATATTTTACATGTCCAATGATCTTTATGAATCATTCATAACGATATCAAATATGATGATACTAATTCGATTTTTAAAAATTCATAAAATCATGAAGAAATAGCGTGGATCATTCAATGTGTTAGGAACATTTATTGAAGTTCCTTAACTATGAGGTTATGTAAATTTGATTAAATTTAGTGGTTATGAGTTTGTAAGAAGATTATAGAATATTTATTAAGTTTAATACGTACCTACTAAATTTTGAAGATTGGGATTTTTTATATTATTGAGTTTTAGAAGATATGGGATGTAAATATGGTTCATTCTAATTCTATTACATGAAAACCAAAGATTACATGATGCATATATGTTAAAAATAGTTTTTTTCACATGTATAAAAGATTAATTACTGTAGATATAGTTTGATACATAGATACTGGACAGAAATCAAGAAGCTAATGTTTGAGCTGGTAATGTTTTCCACAATGGAATCTCTTTGTTAAAAATAAAGATGTTACTAGATTGAGGGATTGGGATCAGAGGAATTATAAAAAAATATATTAGATAGAGTTTCATTACAGTTGAAATTATACATACTATATATAAATTTGAATGGATGAATGAATCCTATAAAAGAGGTAATAGTTTATAGAATGCAACATATAGAGTTTTAAAAAGAGAAAATGGGTATAGATTTCTGAAAAAATAGGTGAATGGTTGAGATATTTATATATAATTTCATGGATGATGTTCTTTCCTGTTGTTGGGATATAATGGGAAGAATAATCACCTAAAATATGAAAAATTTAAATGATGTTAAAATAGAATAGTGAAAAAAATCAATATGTCGAGTTTTTTTATAGTTGTTATGTAAAACATTGTTACACATTTTATGTATTTGGAGACCAGATAAACATTTGATTTATTATATATAATCACAAGTGTAATGATATTCCCTTCTTACTATAACAACATAAAATGATTGTTTTCTAGTGGATTGTGTGGTATTTAATACTTTTACACCACTCTAAGGACTTTCTACTTTTGTTGATCAGTGATCCTTGTAAATTATTTTTCTTCATTTTCTTGTGATTATGTTCTGGTTTTCAAAAAACTCATAACTATTTAATAGGGGGTGAATACTATTCATATGAAACAAATTATTTATAAAAAACACCAATATTTCACTCCCCCCATCTCAGTGAACACATGGATCATGATTAGACCATTCAAGTGGTATCATATAAAAAAGATCCCTTCATTGAATATTTTATAAATTTTGAAGAAAATAGAAGTTTCAATGTATTTTCATATTTCTATGAACAATAAATTGATTCCAATTTTTAATTGAAAGAACTATCATATATGGAAATATATAATTTTACCATATCTATTGTCTATTTTCTATGATGCTCAGGAGGATACTGAAAATGAATTCACACCTAGTGATTAGAGAGTTACCCTAATACATGATAATAAGAAACATTTGGAAAATCATTGGGGAGAGAGAAATGTTATAATATCCTCACTCTTTAAAATTTGTTTTCTTATAATAAATTGAGGTTTAATGTCAAATAGGATCAGTGATAATATGAAAAAATTTATTACTGAAATATGAAATTATATATGGTGAACAAAATAATCTAGACTGTGAAGTGTTGTGATCCAAAAATGGGTGATTATGAATTTGTGGGTGACTAATTTACAAGGTCGATGATAATCCATGCACCATAATATTTCTTGGTGAGAATTTAGAAGATTTATCCATGGAAGAAAATATATTACTTATTATTCTTGATAAATTTTTTCCATAGTATAATAATTGATATATTGATAACTTAAAACTCTATCTCTAGATGATTTATATAGCAATATCCTAAAATACAAAATAGGAATAATAAAGGTTAAAAGAAACAAATAGATATATGATCAAAATATTTCATTCAAATATTCCATGAAAAGAATGCCTAGAAAAATTCTATAAGAATAATATAGTTACTCGAACACTGAATATGAATTTATTATAAATTTTTATGAATTTATGTATTTTTTCCTAAATAAGTGAAATTGGCTTGAGAATATACAGAGGAATTCTACCATAGAAATTTTTTAGATATGGAGCTATTGGAAATTTTTTTAAAAAATTCCTTCATTAATATAAAAGGAATAAAGTGATGAATCAGATAAAAATTAAAGAAGATATCTCAAGAAGAAGGTAGAAATCCATGTAATATTCTAAGGGATAAGATAATAAGATCATTAAATCCAGAAGTAGAAAAAAATTCTAAGCATGCTAAAGATGAAGATAGTGAGGAATATGCTAAAAACATTATTGATGATGATACTAAAAATATTATTTATAAAAAACGAATGATGAAAGTAGTAGTTTAGAGGATAAATAATTATAAGAAACTAATATAAACTTTATGATGATTTGGGAGTTTAAATTATATCTTACAAATAATTTAATTCATTAAAGGGAGAAAATGATGTTGATGAAATCAGTTTTTTTTAACTATAAAGAATAATTTTTGGATAAAAAATTTATGTTTTAAATAGTTATTGATGTAATGAAGAATAATATTGATGATTAAATTAATCTCAACATAAATCGTGTATAAACTATACAAGTGACGGATGAAGATTTACATCTTATCCAATATGAACATGCTAAAACTGATTAAGGTGTTAGAACATTCCAAAAATCAATTACATAAGTTAGTGAAAGATATATTTATTGAAAACTTATGAATGATCAAAAAAATTAATCCTCAATGGTTGAATATAATAATAAATATTCTCATATGGAAAAGGAATTCAATAACAACATATAAGCTGATAAAATAAGAATAATTAAAAATCATAATTTTAATAAGGTTTCGTTGTATTAAACAAAATATAATATAGAATATTTTTTAAATTATATGAATAAATTAAAGAATAAGGATAAAACAAATTCAAGTAACCAAAATTATTGTGTGCAACAAAATAAAAAAGTTGAAAGTAATAAATTTGACAAAAAATATAAACACAACTTTGAACAATATACAAATTAAAAACAAAAATATGTTTTCTATTATTACTAACAGAATTATAGGGGATTTTTAGATTTGAAGAAATAACATATATTTCACCAATATTACAGTGAATCTAATATAAAATTGTGGCAATATATTAGGGGGTAAAACCCGCAATGGGGAATACATGTGAAAGACAGTTTGATTATTTAAAATAGATTATAGTCAATGAAATATATTTTTGAAAGAAGATATAATTATGAAAATATATTAAATGTATATCTTGTTATGGTACCATCACATGAAATTTTATATAAAAAAACTCAAAAGATACCTAAGAAGACAATTAAATGAATAAAAAACCTTAGTTGATGGAAATTATCCGATATATAAAAAGGTAGAATTACCATAGATACTATCTTGTATTTGTTCTTCACATATTATAGGATATTTACAGTTAATGAATAATTTCAATGATTTTAAAGAAGGAACATGGAATATTTCCAATGTTCATTCACTCAAAATCAAAGGAATTGGATATGTAATCATTGGGGGGGAAAGGATTAAATCCAAAAGATCATTGTTTTTTAGATGGATGAAACACATGATTTTATGCATTTTGTAACCTTGTGATGGAGTTAATGATGTTTCATTCAAAAAAGTTTGTTTTCTGTTTTGATTTTAAAATATGGATAAGTTATAATGAGATTCCAATGAATAAATAGAGAATTGATTAATGTTATTGATTACCAAAGTTCATGTTAAATTAGTATGATGGGAGAAAATAAGCTATGGAATAAAAGGTCCGGTAATATGTTTAAGAGTAATATAAGTAATATAAAAAATATTCCTAGTATTCATGATATTAATAATATAATAATTAGAATTGATTAGTGTTGTTCTATTTACTAGAAAGGGAATACTATAAAATTAGTACTTATGAATGATGAGATGCATTCAATACGTACAATGTATATTATACATTATGAGAATTTTGGGCCCATGAGTAATCAAGGAAAAATAATGTTAATTATTTTACTAATTTCATTGATTCCTTTACCCACATTACATATATTATTTTTTAAAAACAAAAACCATAGGCTATAAAAATATTTAAGTGTTTTAGGAGATGTATAGAAAAATTATGTTGTTATTATGTGAAAAATATTATTATTTATAATGGTGGTGAATAAATAAGTAAGTATTTCATAGATTATCTTGAAAATTATGGAATGTTTCATGATTGTAGTGTACCATACAAACAAATGAAGAATAGTTTTTTAGAAATAATAAATATAAGTTTGGTGGATATGGCCTGAAAAATGTTTATCAAAGATGACACTTATCAATATTTTTAAAGGAATTATATTAGAGTAGAAATTTTTGTTCAAAATATATGTTTATATAGTACAAAAAATTATAACACTCTTTATAATATGTATTCAAAATAAACCAGATGTTTTATTCACCTAATGGTGTTAATAATTACTTGTATAATAAGATTATAGTGTGAGAATTTTGGGATGTTTGATTAGAGTGGTGTTGATGGAATCCTTCACAAATACTCTTATAATGAGAGAGTGTATAGATTTAATAATAATGTGAAAAGTGATTATTTTGAATTGATAAATGTGAATGATTATGAATAATAATATATGAGAGCTTCCAAAATAGTTTAATATAAGGAGGAAAGGTAATTTGATCTGGTTCAAATTGAATAATTGAGGTAATTACATTATTATATTAACAATTTAGAAACTGTATGATATGATGATTCTAACCCATCTATCTCTTTTGATGAGGAAATTTTATGTTCACGTTATAAGAAAGAATTTGATGTTCATAACATCATTGAAGATCAATGATGACATGTTTGAGAAAGAAGAACACCAATGTTAGTATCACATACATCCTTGTATTCATATGTTGATCCAAAAGATATAGATAATGATTTTGAGAATAATGAGTGGAATAATTCTACTAATAAAGAACTAGATAAGATTGAAATGAATAATATATTGGAAGTTGTACCCATACTACATAATAATATTGTGATGCATAAAAACTTGTTATTCTGAAAAAAGTTGAATTAAAAACGTGATGTAATTATAAATAATTTGAAAAAAAATTAAATATGTTACACAAAATGGAAGGAATTAATTTTTTAAAAACCATTTCATTATTGAAAAGTTCATAAAAATGAGAATATTTCCTATTATCACTGCACAATGAACATAAAAAATATTTCTGATTGATTTCAAGTCATCATTTCATAATAGTGAGATCAAGGAATATGTTTTTATCAAAAAAAAAATTGGATTCATGCTTAGGAAATAAAGAATAAATGTCTGAATGTTAAAGTGGATTTTTATGGGCGAACGAAATCTACATGATGTTTTTATTCTACATTAGATACTTTATTATGTGAGTTGAAATTCAAGAATGAAATATTTGATAATAACCTATATATAAAATGAAATTAAGTGTTTTAACTTATTCTTATTGTTTATATTGATGATATAATATTCATAAGGAATGATGAAAAAACGTGTGAATATTTTTCGTAGGATATAAAGATTATTTTTTGAAATGTCCGATCCTGGAGAAAAGACATTCATTATTAGCTGATAAATATCAAAACAGAAGAAATATATTTTCCAATCTCAGGAGATGTGTTCTAAGGAAATTATTAGGAATTCTGGAATGGAATAAAAAAAACATTTTCCATATCAATTTTATTGAGAATAATTATCTCCATATATGTTGATGTAAAAGAGTTACTTCCTAATGAGTTTCAAAAGTTGTATATAATTTTTTCAAAATATAATAACTCCAAGGATATATATAATTTATTTTGTTACTCATTTTTATAGGTATCAAAGTACATCTATAAAAACTCATCAAATGGTTGTAATGAAAATTCATATATATATTAAAGGGAAAATATATTAATTTTCGAAATATATATGTTCATGAAATATTGATCTATTTGGTTATATAGATGAAGAATATGAAAAAAGTGTGGACGATAAAAATTCACATCTAGAGGACTATTTTTATTGTTAGAATGATTTTTTATAAAGTATACAAATAAATATAATTTATTTACACTTAGTAAAATATAATCTACATATATTTATATCACTCAAACTACATCAAAACTTATTTGCATTGTGACATACTTGAAAGACATTTTCATGGTATGAATTTTTACTTTTATTGGGTTTTCATACTCATGGTGTTATAAATATAACATAAAACACAATGAAAATTTAATTTTCCAGGTAAATTTTTATAAAATATAACTTCCTTAATGATCCATAAGATATTAATGAACTTAATTTAGGGTTTTTTCTTACAATGGACCAAGTTGATAATATTTTCATTAAACCATTAACAAATGAAACATTTCATAAGCTGAGGTTAAATTTGGGTTTTAAACCTCTATCACTTCATTGCTAACATATAGGATATACATCACCTCTCTATATTCTCTTTGGATAGTGTTTTTAAGAGGAAGAAAACTAGTGTAACATAAATCTATCCATTAGAATATACCAAACTTTTAAAGGAGGGAATGTATTTAAGGGTTTTTTAAATGGGTAAGTTGTAATTTAAACATGTGTGAACTATTTTAATAGTTTATTGAAATGGATATATGAAAATATGGTCTAATATTTTAATGTTGGGACTCTGATGAATGTTTCATGTGGAAAAAGAAGTTTCTTACAAAGTGTATGGAAATGGGTATACTGTGATTTCATCATGTGTGAACTATTATAATAATTTGTTGATGTTGATATAGGAAAAATTATTCTTAAAGTTTGATGTTGGTTTTTGATGGAATTTTTTTGTGGATATAGATGTTTAATATAATGTGTAGGAGAAAGTTTTTTAATTCACTTATTATGAACAACATAATATTATTATTCAATGATTTTTATTTCCTTCACTGGGTTCTCTCTTGTAAGATTATAATTATTAGATAAGTAATCCATTTCATTAGTTACAACGTTTAGTGATTTTTTGTCACCTGGTAGAAAAAAACCAAAGGGGAGATTTTTGGAACTAGAATGTTTATCGGTTCTTTTAAGAAGTAATAACATGTTTAGAGGAAATCAGTGTGGCTGAATAGGGTGTGATCTATGGTTTTTATTTTCATTTATTTACTTAAAACACCCAACTTTGTTTTTATTTGTGATAATTGGTGATCATATGGAGAATTTGAAACTGAGTTTTCCAGAAAAAGTCCCTCAGATGAATGATATTTGTCAAATGTTTTCATAAGATGTTTTATATGGATTATTTTATTTTATGATACTTACAAGTTCTATTAGATATAACTACTAAAAAAATGATCAAAATCACCGAACCTAGAGCCATTATTTTATATGTAAATAACCATAACTTAATTTATATCAACATTTTAATTAAAATTGTGGCTATATATTGATTTGATTCATTGGTTTTCTAAAAACATTAGAAATAGGTGTTATTATTATTTCCGATCATATGTGGGTCTCCTCCTAGCCTCACACAACTCTCCCCCCATTTCATCCTTACCACATGTGCTCTCTTTATTGTGACCCTCCTCATTGTACACTACCACCCGACCATCCTCCAACCTCATCCTCTATGGTGGATAATAACAACCCCATGATCATCCTCATTCAATGAAGCTATCCCACCTCTCCACAAATGTAGCTCTAAGGTGGCCTCCCCACATCATCCTCTATCTCACCATTGAAATGACCACCCCTGCTCTCGTCGATCATCTTTATCCTAACAGATATTAAGTAATCCCACCTCCACTATAAACTGAACAACAAAAGGTATTTTATATTTTTTATTATACTCTTTTTTCATGTTATATCCTCCCCCATATCCCCTATATAATCTTTGATTTAGGCTTGATTCAATTTGGTATAATTAATCTGTTTCATAGGATATGCTCTAATTTTGTCAATCCCTCTCATAATAATTAAATTTTTAACAAGTTTTATTATTATTTTTATATGATTTGTTTATTAAATATTTTTCATACAAACTAGTGATCCTATTTTTTTTATTGTTATCTGCTGTTTCCCATTCTAGTTATTCCTTCAATTGATTGAAGTTATTTGTCGTACTGTGGAGGTAGCATTTACTAAAATTAATCCAAATTTCCTATTTGATATTTGTTCTTTCCTCCAATTTAATTTTATATAATTTGAATCCTTGATAAATTATTTTATTGTAATAATAAAAAATTACCATCAAATCATTCAAATACACCCAAATCTGGTTAAAAAATTTATATATTTAAAATTTTCCTTGAATTCACTGATGTTTTTCCAGCTACAAAACCAAAGTTATTTACATTGGTTTACTCATGTTTTTAACTGAAACCTTTGAGAAATATAATATAATTGAGTCATTGTTTTAACATTATAAATAAAAATATGTTATCCAAAAATCATTAAACTACACAGAAAACAATTTTGACTGTCTAGATAATAAAAATGTTCCCTCAAGTCTCTACAGTTTTTCTACTACAAAACAGAATTTTTTATGATTATTTTAACTTTATTTTTTAACAATATACATAGTTATATATGTTCTATTTGGATTATCATTTTTTCATTTGGAATTAATAGAAATATATAAAAATAATTAATTTATAAAGAATATTATTTTCATCATTTTTATTTTAAAATTTTCCCTAAATTAAATGATGTTCTTCTATAATAAAACAACAGTTTTTTTAGATTGTAGAACTAATTTGTTTTGATGATATATTATGTTTAAATACTTTTTTCTCAATATTATTGTTTAATCTTTAAAACTAACTAAATTTTATAAAGAAATGATTACAAGATAAAGGTTTTGTTTGAAATTTTTGTTACGGAAATAGAGGCCTTAAGCTGCAGCCAGAGTGACGCTAAAATAGATACCAACCACCATACCAAGATAAATAATCTCAACCATAAATTTTATATTTAAATAATATATTCTCAAATAGTGACTCCCACTATTTTCCCCCATATTAATAATTGTAAAATAATATATTTTACAAAAATTTAAAGGGATTATTCCAATGATTATTTTTGTTGAATAAATTATTACTTTCCATGGAATATTACATAAACATTAATAAATTATTTTGATAATGAAATTAGATCAATACTAATATTTATGTTATTATATGAATTTTTAAATGTTTTAAAATCTTAAATTATCATTATATTAGTTATTTAGTTAGTTCTTTCTTTATTTATTTACAAAAATTCCCTAAATTATACACAATTATTTTTTCAGAATTTGAAAATAAAATGTTAGATATTTATATATAACCCTTCAGTTTGTTGAAAAAGTTTAAATTACTTGATTTGTGATTACAATTATAATAATGTGCCTACTTGAATATGTAAAATAAAATGGTAGTATTTTTATTTATAGATATGTTTATTATAATTTAGTTCATTACATATATTCATCTTAACACTCATTGAGTTAAGAAATCAAATTATCAACTTGAATTGAGGTCACACTATCATGAATATTTACTTATAAAGTATAAAATAACATTAGGATAGTTAATATCTATTAAAATAAATTATTAGTATAATTTATAATGTTTTTATTAACAAATAGACTAAATTATTATTTTTAAAATTTTAGATTGTTCCTCCTATTATACCATATTTATCATAATATTTAGTATTCCATAATTATGTTATTTCACCAATGAAGTATTTTTTTCATTTCCTGGTATTATTTATTGAATTTTTTATAATACATTTTTTCTTTTTTAAATTTCCCATTGCAATAGGATTTTTAGTAAAATGTAATTTTTTTTCCTATGTTGAATATGATAAACATTAAAGAGGTACATTAGAAAATATTATGTTATAAATTTTTTTAATAACTTATTTGGGACGCCTTCCTATTTCTCCAATTGTGAGTGTGATATTTCAATATTATATATTAATTACATAACATAAAATGCTATTTATTTAATGGTTTTTAAATTTCAATAATGAATCGTTATTGAGGAGGAATATATTCTTTAGTTATACTAGTGACAGCAGTGGTAAACATGACTAATCAAGGGGCAGTAGTAGTGGAATTATTCATCGTACTCTCCATACATAATCACACATAAAACCTTCACTATATGTCACAGATTCCATACATTCTCATCACACAATTATGTTCGAGGCACCGAGGATTTTTAAACAAACTATCATATCCCAACTATTTTAGCTAAGCCTTACTTTTAGTTTGTAATTTAGAAATTCGATGATGGATCCCCATACATGAACATATGGATCTTTTTAAATCAATTGATATAACATTAACTAGTGGGATAAACTACAAGTATATCCTATAGGATAATTATTCCCATTGATTTTTATTTTTATTTATTTTAAAAAAATTGATATATTTTATTAGTGTGTATTTTAATTTATATTAATTTTATCTAATTTAATTTTTATATTAAAAATATAGTTGTAATTATGTTATTTTTTATGTCTTGAACCATAGTATTGAGATTTTCACTCTACACACCACATGTCATGATGCATCTTCAAATTTCCTCTATGCCTTACTATGTCATTCACCGTTGACAACTATAATGTAATATTTACATAGAATAGTCAGTAAAGTATTTTAATGAAAATAAAAACATCCCCAATAGGGATCCAATAATTAATGAACTATAATTATTTCATTAGATAAAAACATAAAGTAGAAAATTTATATGATAAATAAAATGAACTCAACAACATGTGATATCATCTGGGATTGTGTACATATAGGGTTGTGTATAATAACCTTATAAGGTATTTCAACATTATGTTCTTATAGTGAATAAATTAACACAAAAATATGTATTAGTAATATAGTTACCAAAAATTTTTATTGAAGAAGATTTTCTATAACATATTTTAAATCAATAGATAGATAAATAATGCTGAGTATGAAATAAGAATTGACTATAAAATAAAAATTAAAAA
Source organism: Viscum album (assembly GCA_963277665.1). Taxonomy (NCBI): domain Eukaryota; kingdom Viridiplantae; phylum Streptophyta; class Magnoliopsida; order Santalales; family Viscaceae; genus Viscum; species Viscum album. Next base: position 1,051,323,361 of record OY728127.1, on the reverse strand, counting down.
AATTAATATAATATTTTACTTTCAAATTAATTTATTTGTTATTATTTTTTATATATAATTTATTGATGATTAGTTTTTATTTATGAATATATAAAAATCAAAATAATTTATTTCCTAATTTATTTATTTAATTTATTTTTATTTTTCTTCATAATGGAATGATGTTTGATATACAATATTGATCGGATCATTAATAAGTTCTAAAATGATTTACGATATTTTTTTGAATTTTCATGCATTAATTATCCAGATGTTGGGTTGATTTGATTCCTATGTATTGATTATATTGTAAGACCATGTTTAACTAATGAGTTTGCTAAATCAAATGTATAATTAAATTGATTCACACAAAATGATTGGTATGAAAAAATTAATTTCAAATTAGTTTCCATTTTTTATGAATCTAGCTCCACATGTATACTAGTGCAAGAGTAAATGAATATCGGAATATATTTTTTTTATATTTATCAATATGATGACATTGAGAGTGCTAGAAATATTTTCTATTATATGAATACCATAATATATCATGAAATTGGAAAAAGAGGAAACATGAATTTTTAATACGATTATATAATGGGAACACAATGTGTAGATTTAGTAATAATGTGGTTTACTATATCCTTGAATTTATTATGGATTTACTACATGATGATTCATGTATAGATAAAAATGATTACATGGAATCAAATTTGGTTGAAAATTATGAATTCTAAACTATTAATATCCATTCTTCCCTTGAATATTGGTTTCTATTCTCAATGTAAAATCCATAGATGAGTTAGTTCTAATTGTGTGGTACATAAAGGTGGATGACTAATAAATATGAAGCTCAATCCCACATACTATACAATATTATGGGGAACCTCCCTTTAATTCCTATTCAGAAAAAAAAAATTTATAACTAATTCCATGAAATATGTTATGGAAGGAATATTATAGAAATATGGATAATGATTAAATAGTGCATTATGTAGATGAGTTAGCTTTGAAGAAATTTTATACGTTACATCATGATTTTGAAGCTGACCCATTAAATGCTAGATTGGTATTGTCATGTGATAGTTCAACCAATTTCACCATTTCCCAACTACACCCAACAATTAAATCAGTTTTCATTCACATTAACAAATTTTCTTCATGGAAATGTATAAATAACCTATTTAATATCATGTGTCTATTGTTATCTTGAACTAGTGATCCTAGAAATGATGTTGAATTTTAATTTAATCCATTATTAGATTAGTTAAAGAATACTTTTATTATTGGTGCGCAATCATATGATTAATTCTGGAAGGAGTAATTGTAATTTAATTCATCTTTATTATGAATGATAAATGATTTACTTTCTTATGGAATGTTGTCTAGCTAGAGTACAAAATGGAAATTACCCTTCCCTCTTTGTATGAAAATACAAGTACCCAAAGATGAATGTTTAAAAAACATTCAACATTATTTGGAATGAAGTATTTCAACTGTTGGACCATCTATATAGTAAAAATAATAGACAATTTGATAATTCTATCATGAATGATGAAAGGCCTCAATGAATGTTAATGAATGATATTGTTAAAAAACATGATTTTGTGAATTATATTTCTTGAAAAAAATCAATAATATATCATAAATATAAAGAATGATAATTAAAATTCCGAAATAATTTTTAGAATGAAATTTATATTCTTTGGGATTATGTATTGGCTATAAAATTTATTTCATCATTCGTATAATGTAAATAATATTGAGAAAAAAATTAGATGTTAATTTCTTATCATTTAAATTTGAAGGGAAGAAAAGATAATTTACATCCACATTATGATTTTATGGATTATTGTATACGAGTAAGACTTCATCCTAAGTTAACTGGTAAAAAGAAGTGGGATGTCCCTATTTTGTTTAATTTGATGACAATAGTAGAGAAAAAATAATTTATTTGGGAAATGGAATGTTTGAAGTTTCTAGATAGTTATTCATGTAAAATATCAAAAAGTGTGAATAAACATGATGTATAACTAATATATCTTAAAACCCAAGATTATCATCTCTTGTTAAAAACATTTATTCTCATTTATATTATATATTAACATTCACATTATTTTAGAGTTGTTGATATTTATTTATTTCATTTTTATTGAGGCTTTTTTCCAAAATATGGAGAAAAAATGTTATTTATAAATTGAAAAGAGATGCACTTATTATTCATTTCCACTTAGGGAAAATTTTCCCTCATCTATTTCTCACATGTATGTTACATATGACAATTAATATTCTAATATAAGTTGTTTTGTTTATAGTATTTCCTGTTAGTTGATGTATCTAATAATGAATGAATTATATATATTGGAATCATATGTAAGAAATGAATATCATCCTAAAGGCTCTATTGTGAAAGTAGGTTTAGAAAAATGAATGAATGGAGTTGTGTTCATTATATATTGATAATGTCGCAACATGTTCTAATTGACTAATAAGAACTTAATATGGGAAATAAGATCCCATTGATGTGGAATTTCCTTCACATCCCTAAATAAGGGAATTTATGGATCATTCTTATCATGTAAATTAATCTGTGAAGATTCAGAAATGGATCATCATAAAATATTGTTAAACTACGGTGTTCTTGATGATTACATTAAGTAAGTAAATTATTAAACTCTCATTTTTTCATCAGGGGGATATCATTATACATTATGACATTTTTAATCATTCAAATTTCTATAGAACATTTAGAAATTTTAAAATAGAGCAGTCATTCTCTATCCATTGTGGGGAAGGAGAAATTACACAAAAAATAATTTACTACATTGATATAGTCAAATCTAATAGATTTTATTTCTCAAAAAGTTTTCCTATATATCTATTTAATATTATATTCTGGAATATATTAGGTTCTAACATTACCATTTAATTGTGTATGGAATAAAATAATACTGCATTCCATTGGTCCAAATAATGTTGTATGTGATTGTGAGGAAATGTTAATCAATTAATTCTAATTAAGTATAAATATATGTTCAACAAAAATAGAAATTCAATATGATGGTGTCACAATAAGAGCCAAAATATTTTGTTATACAAGTACACTAGACAAGACACCGAGATTAAAAAATATATCAAAATATGTGGTTGTCAAAATAACATTTTATTATATTATTTTTCACATGTTTGTGTCGTAAACATAAAATGAATGTGTTTTTATTCAATGAAAAGATATGTAATGCATATATATAACTATGTATTTAGAATGGTTAATATGAAACTTTAGTTTCATACCAATGAACCTTATATATTCCCATATTAAGATAAATATGTGTTTTATGTTACTAAACCATTAAACCAAAATAAAATTTTCTGATTTAATTCGTAGATATATATTTTTAGAATGAATGGATTATAATGATGTTTTGTATGAACCTATTGATATTAATTCAATTATTGTATTTGATAACACATATGAATCACTTTTTAGAATATATTTTGATGAAGAAATTGGCATAGTTCACAAATAGCGTTGAAAATTTTTTATGTATTTTTATGATATTATTAAAATATTTAATGTTTTTTAAAACATTTATTCATGATATCAAATTAACTAGTATTTAAACCTGTGGAATAGTAAGATATATGATATTTTTTTATAATAATCAGTTGATATTGAATTAAAAATATTTAACATTAGACTATACATAAAACATTTTTAAATGAAATACTACTTATTTAGGTTCCCATAATATCCTTTCTGATGACAAATAGAGTCTATATATATTACTACAAATTTATGAGTCATTTAAATAACATTAAATCTATCCACTTTAAATATAGGTGGTTCTATACGACTCTTGTCCAATCAACATTGGGAAACATAATTTTTAGAATTCATAGATCATTCACTATGTACATTCCAGTTAATATTTAAATCATTATAAAAATGGTTGGTCTAAAATATAAAAACATGATACTTCACTTATTCTATTAAATATACTATTAACATAATGATAATGACACAATATGTTCATATGAAACTGATAATCAATTAATTAAAAGTAGTCTCACTACATCACCCATTATAATGGATGAATATGTGTAAATTTTTTAGTAATTCCATTCATCCTATTAACTGTTGAAGATATTTTATCATTGGTCTCCCCTATATTCAATAATTCCACTAATTCAATGAAAAATCCACAATGGGTTATTGAATCATTTAAAAAACATTCATTAATTATCCAAAAAGAAGCTAATAAGAACCAAATAAACTTGGATTTATAATATTTTTCATTGGTCTAGGACTGAAAATTCTAGAACCAAAAATAGGGAGAGAACAAACAATGAAAACATTTGAAAACTGAGTAGAAAGACCTATTTCAAAACAAATTCCTAGAATAATGTAATCCAATGGTTTGTTTTTGTATATAATTTATTAGATTATTAAAAAGATATGTCTAACCTAATATTTTTTGGCCACTCTACAGGAGTCAATAAAATTCCACCTCATTTGAATCATTCAATATATTAGGAATGTATAGGTGAATATTAAATTTATTGAATTCATTTTAAGAATAAACATATTGTGGATTAGTCCAAATTTTTGACTTTCTCTACTTCTATCATGGATTTTTACTAATATTTGAGGTTTTCATGAAAATAATGCAGTCTAAGATGCTCAAAAAAATTCATATATTATCAATATTCAATATCCACCATTTATATTCATTTTATCCTTATTTAGAACGAATTAGAATAGGATGCGAATTTATAAACTCTAGAATTGGGTCTCTAGTTTGATCTAGGTTTTTTAGGAATATAGTATACCCTATGGGATACATCATCAATAAATCATTTGTCATATAATAACTTCAAATCCATCATTTACTATTAATCAATCCTTGACTATAAAAATTTCTATGATCCCACGTATCATGTTCGTGCTGAAGGGAATGAAAAATTATATAATTACATGATTTTTTGTTAAATCCATTAAATGATTCATTTTCCTACTATAGAATTATAATTTATTTTAAATACCACTCCAAAATTAAATGTATTATGATACATAAATGTATACATGTGTTTAAGGAATAACATTAACAATTAATTATATCATAAGTTGTAGCTTGCTCAATAAATAATGATTATGCATGTCGTTCTAAGCATAACAATGGTAATAATTAACAAGGAATGTAGCAAATAATTATCATATACCATATAAAATTAATATATCTAATACATGTCATATATGTTAAAAATTTCATATATAAAAATATTCTTCTTGAATAAATCTTGTGACATTAATTCATTTTTTATAAATGTCAAGTGATAAAAATGCATTCAAAGGTGAAGCTTGAATTATTATTTTTTTGACTTAAAAATTCTTTGAGATTAATATTTAATCCTCAAACCATCAATACTATAATTATAAGTATAATAATATGAAATGTATCATCCTGTGTATTTTAAATATTTGATAATCTATTTCATTAAAAATTAAAATCAACTCAGTAGACTATTCACAATATTATATAGTTTAAATTAGAAGTCACTGTCGTTTTTTCATTGGGATGAGTTTTTTATTTTATAATTCAAATTTTTTATTTTGATTTTTTATTGGTTTATATATTCAAATATAATTTTTCATATAAATATTATTTAGTTAATGTTGGATTAGAGTAATTTAATTCCATTTAAACTTTTCTATATTTCTTCCTTTTTTTAGAAGAATTTATGAAATATTAGTGGTCATGTTCCTAACTCTACCTTGTTTTTTATAATTAAGAAATAGAGAGATGAAATAATGGTAAATAATGAAACCCAAGAGGTGATCATAAGAATATTTCGATTTCATTTATTTTAAATTAAAATAATTATTTATATTATTTTTGAATATTAATTCATCTTGTATATCTACTCAAGGGATTTATTTTGAGGCATTGGAAGAAAAAGAACCTAAAAATATGGGCATGAAATATCATTTTCATCATGTATTAGGAGATGAACATCATGGATGATAGTATATTCCACCTGGAAATATAATTAAACCATCATGTTTTTAATATTGTGATAGTACTTCATTGAGTACCGGTTTTTTTGGTCATAGTGGAAGAAATTAATGTCATCATCAAATAGAGAACTCAAAAATCAAAAGAAGATACACCATGTCAGGAGGTTATAAATGAACATATGATTAAATATATATCGGTTATTTCATAAAAACTAAAACAATAATCTATTATAGAGGTTGATTCTTTTATAATGTCGATGAATTCTATTTATGTAGATTTATCCTTTCTAATTGTTGACTTTTTGGTTCCACTGACATTGTCCATGTCTATGATAAAGATTATTCTTGTCGCCCTTCGGTTGCGGGTTCAAGTCTCGCAGCCTTGCCGGACGCGACGGGTTGCCTCCTGACCTCCATGTTGTCCTTTTATGGCAATCCAAAATAATCCAAACTAGAACTATCCAAAATACTTCTGTCCAAACTCACAGTCCAACATTTATAAAGAAGGTAAACATAATATAGATCCTTTTTACCCCGTAATAGCATATGAATACCTTCATCATGTATTACCATATTCCTTATTGATTACATTCATGCTCCCTTATTCCATATAGAATGCTGGATATACTTCATTAATCCCAAAATGTTTTAAACCCCAACAATGATGGAATATACAAATCATTAATCAGTTCCAAGGTAGTCAAGAATATCCAATATAATTTATCCAAAACAATCACATATTATTCCAAAATCACTACCTCAGTATCAGAATTATATTATGATTTATCAATCTCTCAACCATATATTTTCCAAAAATTTATCCTGCTATTGAGTCACTTTTCATTGTTCCACACAATCACAAGTCCTTAATGAAATAGTACTGCAGTACAATCCTTATATACTCCATAATTATTATAATTAGTGCATTGTTGATACACCACTCAATTGACATAATCAACATAAGAACTCTAATCATTCCTCTTCATCTGTGGTAGTATCATAACTTGATTATTATCCAATAACATCATTTTCGGCATAGTCTGATGACTGGGACATAGGTTCGCGTAGTGTCCAAACTCCTTGCAAATGAAGCATTGTACATTTAAAACCATTTTCTTACCCTTGCAGTCACTTACTTTTTGCCCTTTTCCTCCACACTTATAACAAACTCCTATTCCTTTCAGGCAAGTTCCAGGGTGTTTCTTTCCACACTTACCACATATTGGAAAATTCTTCTTTTCCCTCTTCCCTTTATCCATCTTTATCTCTTCCATCCTTTTCTTCTCTTGCTTCCATTCAAAGACATAGGACTTAGTAAACTCTTTACTTATCTTATCAACACATGATATTATTTCTTCATATGATGATAATACATGGGAGACTATTTCTCTTATAAATTCTTGCTTAAGACCATGAAAGATATGATCCTTCCTTCTCTTTGGATCATGTGCATTTCTGGAGTTCTCATTCCTTCTACTGGGCGCCATTCCTAAACAATGGAATACACTAGATCAGTTTATGAATCAAAATACATAATCCCATACTTATAAAACACTTAACATAAATTGAACTATTTATGGATATAATTCATAATCATAAAAATGTCTCTGTTGAGGATTTATATACTCATAAACCCTTCATAATGGTTTGTAAAGAAAATGAGAATTATCCTAAGCATATCCCCCGGGAGTGTCGTAACCAAGAGTGCAGTAAGGCCGGTTGTCGTGCACCAGTTCCCATTCGAGTCTAGCTCAAAGCGGTGTTTTCGGGTTTTACCCCTAGGTACATCTGTGCCAGAGCCGCCTCTACCTGCTCGTATCCAGACATGGATGTATTGCTCGGAAAACTCACAAAATCTCTACAATACCAAAATTCTAGGAAGTTCTTCTACACTAATCCTCAAAGTTCATCTTAGGTCTACGTGCTCTAATCAGAGTTTATCTAAATCTAGCTTCCAAGGTTTGTTCTAAACTTCCTATGATACCAACTGTAACGCCCCAACCCTAGTTACCTAGAGTCGGTGCATTATTACATAACATTGGCATGATCACAAGAAAGATCAAATCTCGAAAGACCGATTGGTTTAGTAGCCTTGGAAACACTAGATATATTCATAAGTTTTACATTATATCATAAAATTAAAAACTACTACAACAACATAATGTCTCCATAATCCACACTCATATCCCTACATAATATCCCTGCAGGTCATTCATAATTTACTTCTTCACTTCCTGGGAGAAATAAAACATAGAAAAGGGGTGAGCTCAAATGCCCAGTAAGGATAACAATATAGCAGAAACTTTCATAAATAAGAATAAACATTTAAGGCAATGTATAACTAAAACAAAATCCTTTCAAACTTGAACTTTCAACATGGTATGGCATAAATAAAATGAAATAATGCCATTTACTTATTCACATGGATATTCTACTAATCGAATAATCACATGAAAAATCAATAACCACTGTCATAAATGTTGGAATGCATAATGCCAGACTATCATAACCACATAGCCAAGGCCTCGTGCCAAGACTACAAATAAGTTTTTTCCAAGGCCTTGTGCCAAGACACTAATTTGTCTCATGAGACCTACCGATGCAATTTTTTTAGAAGATACTTACGTTTAAAATTGCTAAAAAATACTCCAGTGTTTTTATGAAATCATTATGCAAGCTTCTGAAAACAAAATAACTAATTCATAGACTGCTCGACTAATTATAGGCCATGATGGGTCCACTCCAAATCCCTTCCTATCTACCACACTCGAGATTCATGTTTTCTGAAAACATTTTTAAGCTTGCGTTAAATACGTATACATTTGCACTGGATTTTCATATTTTTGAGAGAAATATGTCCTTTTTTAAAATCATTTAAAAGTCACATACTTATAAAAGAAAACATTTACTTTGAAACTATCCTTATAAGCTTGTAAGGGAAGCTTCGACGATTTTATAACGGCGGAAAATAGCCGCACCCGCCGTATAAGTTAAAAAAACATTCATACCTTAATTCTGTCGAAAAAGTAAAAAAGGACCTTGTTTTGAAAACGACGAAAAGATTCCTCTTATAAAAAGTAAAACAAGGGTATAAATGACTTTAACCCATATTCTTGTAAATAATAAAAATGTTTTGAAATACATTTTGAAGAAACATGGATGTGGATGATAAAGAGATCCCAGTAGATTATTACATATAAACAACCTCGGATAATGAAGAGATTGTGAAATAACCCTTACCAATTTGGTAACTTATGAAACATACAACCCATGAATGAGGTATTATACAATGAATATGTAAATACACATAAATTAGAGTGTATTACACAAAGAATATAATTATGGGCAGTACATACACCACACAAAAGGTGATGGTGGCAATATGGCATGAATCTCACGGAAATATGGAGTGAGATGAAAACCCATTACCACGTTAATCAACTGAGTCGTATGGACAAAAGTTAATAACCACCAAATAATTTCCAGAATAAAATGAATATAAAGAGAATCATGATAATATATATCAAATGGCAGTACACAATACGCCACTTTCAATAATTTAGTGGCGAACAATGGAAATCTCACAGAATTGAAAGTGAGATAAGAAAATACCTTACCTTGTACTTTTCCTTGGTTGAGGTAGGTTAACCTCCAGTATAATGGTGAAATAATTGTTATTAAATTATACAGGAATCATATACATTAATATTATATCATATATGATCTTTTAATATTGATTTGATAATAATATCATAGTATTATTGTTGTTTCGGGTGTTAACTTAACTGTTTTCTTTTATATGTTTTGTTATGTAAGACATGTTTATAAAGGATAGTTTGTATATTATTCATATCCAGAAAGATATCAAGTCCTTATACATCATTTTTTAAATCATCAAATAATAATTATACTTGAATGGATACGATGGAGAATGAATCTCATCGCGTTCGTGGAGACGGTAGTCCGTACGTACGCACGAGCGACAATATCATTCTTTTGATATTAAAATATATAAATGGATGGTATATCATATATACAGAATCATTAACATGTTATATTTATTTTTTTAATTAGTTACACATCATTATTATACCCATCCAAATAATAATATATTGAATAACAATTACACCACCACGTGGAGACGGTAAGTCGTACGTACGCACGTATGGTGACATGTTTTTCAAAGGGTGGATAGAATACTGAATATGGTTGTACCATATTTATAATAACATCACAGTATATGTGAGATACTGGAGTTATTATTTTAGAATGGTAAGAACAAAGAAAGAAGAAGTGGAAGAAGAAAGGAACTTTAAAAGGGGTGGTGAAAACATTACCTCTTCTTCGGGTTCTTCCTTTTGATTTGATCAAAAGGGCTCCATAGGTTGGATTTATGATCAAACTAAGGCCTCTAGGTTGTAGTGAGGGATGTTGGGAGAGTATTTGGGCAGAGTTTGGCCGAACCAAAAGGCTTTTAAGGTGTGAAGAAATGAGAAGGAGGAGTGCCCTTTTATAAGAGGGGTGAGGGGCACCTTTGGAAAAGCTAGAGATATTAGTTTATAATAAATTCATATTCGGTTTCCAATGGATCCAAAGTTGACTATTCAAAGGTTAAGGTGGGTTTGGGTCGAAAAAAACTCAACCAATAGAATTTAGACAGGTTTGGGTACTTATATTAACCTTATCTTTAAGTATTAACTCTAAGTTAATTAGTTTCACTTTTACAATGTCTCTTTGTATTTTTATATAATATGGTTAATAAACTTACTATATACATCAAAGAGACCCCCAAGTGGTCCATTAATGATGAAAATATCATGAAATATGTCTCTTGGCCGAACATTATATTTTTAGGAATTTAATATCAATTAATAATATAATATTTGTTTTAAGAACTCTTTTATGTCAATTTTGACACTACTCAATAGTTGATTTTTTTGAAACTCATAACAGATTGATTACTTTGAAAAAATTAAATTAAATAAATCCTAATATATCATATTATCCTAGAAAATTAGTTTAATTCATTAAAAGTTTCATATTATATTTATTTGGTTATTTATAATATCAATTATTTTAATTTTTCACTATTATAGTAATTACTGCATCATCATTGTGTCATAAATAAAATAAATTATTTAATGTCTAAAAATTATAAATAAAATATCATTATGTATAAAATCTTTTTATTTTTATAATGAATATTTATAATCTAAAATCCAACATATATAACCCTATGTAACAATTTTGCTTCTAAAAGATATATGCTTGTGTCATTTTTGTATTCATTTTAACTTAATTAAAATAAAGTGTCATTATCACTTACAAGTGGATCCATGGGGTCCCAAAATCGACCCAAAGATGTCCATGGTATACCATGTATCAAAAAATATGGTTAAGACAAGTTTTAGGGTAATTTAGTATTATTATAATATTATTTTTTAACCCTTATTTACCGGATTTACCCTTAACCATGGTAAATAAAATATTTACCGCTGTAATTATTCAAAATGTCTAAAAAAATAGTTACCTATTTACACAATTTGAACATCCTGATTCCAAATATGGAATCCATTTTCCTAAATTCAAAACACAGAAGTGGCAGAAATTAATTTAAAATTAATTCCCGCTATCAAAACAAAAAGCGTGTTTTTAAGAGATAAAAACGTTCAAAAGATTGACACTTGTTTATGTTCGGTTTAATTGTAAAATTATTTCCAATGACCAACATTATATTAAATGGTAAAAATATATTGTTAATATAATTTAAAACCACTCAAATTCATAATTTAACACTATTAATTATTTTGTTTAAAAAAGTTGTTTTTAATTAAAATTTAGTAATTTTCACTATTCATCAAAATATGAAAGTTATCCGAAAAGTACCAAAATTTCACCTTAGGCTAAATTCGATATTCCGAATACAGAAATTAAGTCCATTTTAAAATATAAAATATATATAATTTCGAAAAGTACGTATTACTATTCATAATGGCTAGTTTGATTGGTTGTGGTGTGTGTTAAAACTCAAGGTTGCGTACAACACACGCTAGTGTATTATTCAAAGAAAGCGTACCGTGGAAGCTTGGGATGTTTCATTTTAAATTTTTGATGTCCCCATTTAGTCAAAAAGTTTAAAATATTTTATTTAAAAAGGGTTCACTATTAAAAGTTGATAAAAGTGCAATACTGAAAATGAATTTGTTCTTGCATTATATCTAAGAAACTCATAATATGGATTCTAAAATTATAAGGATTATATAAAGTTTAAAATTTAGATAATACTATTCATAGCCTCTTTTGAATGGATTTTTTTTGTAAGTCATGGTGTGATTGAACTCGGTGTTGCGTGTAGTGCAAGTTATTGAATTATTTTGAAGAAATTACACACTATGAAATCTTGGGGTGTTACATTCTCCCCTCCTTCAATAAATTGCGTCCTCACAATTTGAAATTGTTCTTCGAAAAGAAAAGGTTGAAAATAGAAAATATATTTGTGGGAAAACCCACATCAGAAATTGAGTTACTAAAATTTAGTCTTAATATGAGGAAAAGAGAAATGAAAGGGTCACTACCAAATTATGATCTCGATTAGGAGAACATTGGTGGCAATTAGAGACATATAATTGGAGGAAAAACGTAAATATTTATAGGTAGTGATTGAGGTCATCAATCACGAACAAGTATAAAATTTAGGTCCTTAAATTCATCAATCTATGATGATTTGAAATACCATCGGTTCAAAAAAACATAGGGTATTAGGATAACACATTTTTGACGTTTCAAAATATCTTAGTTGAAATCCCACATCGAAAAATGAATTAATGAGGCCTCTATTTAAAATAAAGAGTCGAAAGTATGAAGATTACCAAAAATAACACATACTAGGGTTCCATGTAGGAAAATATGGATATGGAAGAAAAATCTAACCATCAATTATCTGATGGAGAGTGGTAGAGAACATGGCTATGAAAAGGCCAACAATCCCAAAGCCATAAATTAGTGATCATTTAAGGTACCATCTAGGAAATCATTTTTGTTCTATGTTGATTTTCTTAATATTGAGGAATTTATTTATGAGATTGGCTAAGATCATAAGGAGATATAATTACTTTATAATTAGAGTTTTATCCATTAATAAATTTCTACCACAAACTCATCTTTCACTCTAAAAGATAATAGAATGTAAAAAAATTCTATTTACACTATTCGTATAGGGTTCCAAAATAAACAAATTTATAATTCATCTACAAGATCATTTAATAAAAACTACATTATTTAATCCAGGACATCTCATGGGCCAGTGGTAGGCGATACACCCTTGTCGTCCTTCGGTTGCGGGTTCAAGTCTCGCAGCCTTGCCGGACGCGACGGGTTGCCGCCCGTCCTCCAGGTTGTCCTTTTGTGGCAATCCAAAATAATCCAAACTAGAACTATCCAAAATACTTCTGTCCAAATTCACAGTCCAACATTTATAAAGAAGGTAAACATAATATAGATCCTTTTTACCCCGTAATAGCATATGAATACCTTCATCATGTATTACCATATTCCATATTCATTACATTCATGCTCCCTTATTCCATATAGAATGCTGGATATACTTCATTAATCCAAAAATGTTTTCAACCCCAACAATGATGGAATATACAAATCATTAATCAGTTCCAAGGTAGTCAAGAATATCCAATATAATTTATCCAAAACAATCACATATTATTCCAAAACCACTACCTCAGTATCAGAACTATATTATGATTTATCAATCTCTCAACCATATATTTTCCAAAAATTTATCCCACTATTGAGTCACTTTTCTTTGTTCCGCACAATCTCAAGTCCTTAATGAAATAATACTGCAGTACAATCCTTATATACTCCATAATTATTATAATAAGTGCATTGTTGATACAACACTCAATTGACATAATCAACATAAGAACTGTAATCATTCCTCTTCATCTGTGGTAGTATCATAACTTTATTATTATCCAATAACATCATTTTCGGCATAGTCTGATGACTGGGACATAGGTTCGCGTAGTGTCCAAACTCCTTGAAAATGAAGCATTGTACATTTAAAACCATTTTCTTATCCTTGCAGTCATGTACTTTGTGCCCTTTTCCTCCACACTTATAACAAACTCCTATTCCTTTCAGGAAAGTTCCAGGGTGTTTCTTTCCACACTTACCACATATGGGAAAATTCTTCTTTTCCCTCTTCCCTTTATCCATCTTTCTCTCTTCCATCCTTTTCTTCTCTTGCTTTCCTTCAAAGACATAGGACTCAGTAAACTCTTTACTTATCTTATCAACACATGATATTATTTCTTCATATGATGATAATACATGGGAGACTATTTCTCTTATAAATTCTAGCTTAAGACCATGAAAGATATGATCCTTCCTTCTCTTTGGATCATGTGCATTTCTGGAGTTCTCATTCCTTCTACTGGGCGCCATTTCTAAACAATGGCATACACTAGATCAGTTTATGAATCAAAATACATATTCCCATACTTATAAAACACTTAACATAAATTGAACTGTTTATGGATATAATCCATAATCATAAAAATGTCTCCTTTGAGGATGTATATACTCATAAACCCTTCATAATGGTTTGTAAAGAAAATGATAATTATCCTAAGCATATCCCCCGGGAGTGTCGTAACCAAGAGTGCAGCAAGGCCCGTTGTCGTGCACCAGTTCCCGTTCGAGTCTAGCTCAAAGCGGTGTTTTCGGGTTTTACCCCTAGGTACACCTGTGCCAGAGCCTCATCTACCTGCTCGTATCCAGACAGGGATGTATTGCTCGGAAAACTCACAAAATCACTACAATACCAAAATTCTATGAAATTCTTCTACACTAATCCTCAAAGTTCATCTTAGGTCTACGTGCTCTAATCAGAGTTTATCTAAATCTAGCTTCCAAGGATTGTACTAAACTTCCTCTGATACCAACTGTAACGCCCCGACCCTAGTTACCTAGAGTCGGTTCATTATTACATAACATTGGCATGATCACAAGAAAGATCAAATCTCGAAAGACCGATTGGTTTAGTAGCCTTGGAAACACTAGATATATTAATAAGTTTTACACTAAATCATAAAATGAAAAACTACTACAACAACATAATGTCTCCATAATCCACACTCATATCCCCACATAATATCCCTGCAGGTCATTCATAATTTACTTCTTCGCTTCCTGGGAGAAATAAAACATAGAAAAGGGGTGAGCTCAAATGCCCAGTAAGGATAACAATATAGCGGAACATTTCATAAATAAGAATAAACATTTAAGGCAATGTATAACTAAAACAAAATCCTTTCAAACTTTAACTTTCAACATGGTATGGAATAAATAAAATGAAATAATGCCATTTACTTATTCACATGGATATTCTACTAATCGAATAATCACATGCAAAATCAATAACCACTTTCATAAATGTTGGAATGCATAATGCCAGACTATCTATCCACATAGCCAACGCCTCGTGCCAAGACTACAAATAAGATTTTGCCAAGGCCTTGTGCCAAGACACTAATTTGTCTCATGAGACCTACCGATGCAATTTTTTTAGAAGAAACTTACGTTTAAAATTGCTAAAAAATACTCCAGTGTTTTTATAAAATCATTATGCAAGCTTCTGAAAACAAAATAACTAATTCTGAGACTGCTCGACTAATTATAGGACATGATGGGTCCACTCCCAATCCCTTCCTATCTACCACACTCGAGAGTCAGGTTTTCTGAAAACATTTTTAAGCTTGCGTTAAATATGTATACATTTGCACTGGATTTTCATATTTTTGAGAGAAATATCTCTTTTTTTTTAAATCATTTAAAAGTAACATACTTATAAAATAAAACATTTACATTGAAAATATCCTTATAAGCTTGTAAGGGAAGCTTCGAGGATTTTATAACGGCGGAAAATAGCTGCACCCGCCGAATAAATTAAAAAAACATTCTTACCTTAATTCTGTCGAAAAAGTTAAAAAGGACCTTATTTTGAAAATGACGAAACGATTCCCCTTATAAAAAGTCAAACAAGGGTATAAATGACTTTAACCCATGTTATTGTAAATAATAAAAATGTTTTCAAATACATTTTGAAGAAACATGGATGTGGATGATAAAGAGATCCCAGTAGATTATTACATATAAACAACCTCGGATAATGAAGAGATTGTGAAATAGCCCTTACCAATTTGGTAACTTATGAAACATACAACCCATGAATGAGGTATCATACAATGAATATTTAAATACACATAAATTAGATTGTATTACACAAATAATATAATTATGGGTAGTACATACACCACACAAAAGGTGATGGTGGCAATATGGCATGAATCTCACGGAAATAGGGAGTGAGATGAAAACCCCTTACCACGTTAATCAACTGAGTCGTATGGACAAAAGTTAATAACCACCAAATAATTTCCAGAATAAAACGAATATAAAGAGAATCATGATAATATATATCAAATGGTTGTACACAATACACCACTTTCAATAATTTAGTGGCGAACAATGGAAATCTCACGGAGTTGAATGTGAGATAAGAAAATCCCTTACCTTGTACTTTTCCTTGGTTGGGGTAGGTTAACCTCCTGTATAATGGTGAAATAATTGTTATTAAATTATACAGTAATCATATACATTAATTTGATATCATATATGATCTTTTAATATTTATTTGATAATAATATCCTTGTATTATTGTTGTTTCGGGTGTTAACTTACTTGTTTTCTTTTATATGTTTTGTTACGTAAGACATGTTTATAAAGGATAGGTTGTATATTATTCATATCCAGAATGATATCAAGTCCTTAAACATCATTTTTTAATTCATCAAATGATAATTATACTTGAATGGATACGATGGAGAATGAATCTCATCGCATTCGTGGAGACGGTAGTCCGTACGTACGCACGAGCGACAATATCATTCTTTTGATATTAAAATATATAAATGGATGGTATATCATATATAAAGAATCATTAACATGTTATATTTATTATTTTAATGAGTTACACATCATTATTATACCCATCCAAATAATAATATATTGAATAACAATTACACCACGACGTGGAGACGGTAAGCCGTACGTACGCACGTATGGTGACATGTTATTCAAAGGGTGGATAGAATACTGAATATGGTTGTACCATATTTATAATAACATCACAGTATATGTGAGATACTGGAGTTATTATTTTAGAATGGTAAGAACAAAGAAAGAAGAAGTGGAAGAAGAAAGGAACTTTAAAAGGGGTGGTGAAAACATTACCTATTCTTCGGGTTCTTCCTTTTGATTTGATCAAAAGGGCTCCATAGGTTAGATTTATGATCAAACTAAGGCCTCTAGGTTGTAGTGAGGGATGTTGGGAGAGTATTTGGGAAGAGTGTGGCCGAACCAAAAGGCTTTTAAGGTGTGAAGAAATGAGGAGGAGTGCCCTTTTATAAGACGGGTGAGGGGAACCTTTGGAAAGGCTAGAGATATTAGTTTATAATAAATTCATATTCGGTTTCCAATGGCTCCAAAGTTTACTATTCAAAGTTTAAGGTGGGGATGGGTCGAAAACAACTCAACCAATAGAATTTAGACAGGTTTGGGTACTTATATTAACCTTATCATTAAGTATTAACTCTAAGTTAATTAGTTTCACTTTTACAATGTCTCTTTGTATTTTTATATAATATGGTTAATAAACTTACTATAGACATCCAAGAGACCCCCCAAGTGGTCCATTAATGATGAAAATATCATCAAATAAGTCTTTTGGCCGAACATAAGATTTTTAGGAATTTAATATCAATTAATAATATAATATTTGTTTTAAGAACTCTTTTATGTCAATTTTGACACTATTCAATAGTTGATTTTTTTGAAACTCATAACAGATTGATTACTTAGAAAAAGGTAAATTAAATAAATCATAATATATCATATTATCCTAGAAAATTAGTTTAATTCATTGAAAGTTTCATATTATAGTTATTTGGATATTTATAATATCAATTATTTTAATTTTTTACTATTATAGTAATTATTGCATCATCATTGTGTCACAAATAAAATAAATTATTTAATTCTAAAAATTAAAAATAATATATCATTATGTAGGAAATCGTTTTATCTTTCAATTGAATATTTATAATCTAACATCCAACATATATAACCCAATGTAACAATTGTTTTGCTAAAAGATATATGCTTGTGTCATTTTTGTATGCATTTTAACTTAATTAAAATAAAGTGTCATTATCACTTACTAGTGGATCCATGGGGTCCCAAAATCGACCCAAATATGTCCATGGTCGACCATGTATCAACCAATAGGGTTAACACACGTTTTAGGGTAATTTAGTATTTTTATAATATTATTGTTTAACCCTTATTTACGGGATTTACCCTTAACCATGGTAAATAAAATATTTACCGCAGTAATTATTCAAAATGTCTAAAAATAAAAGTTACCTATTTACACAATTTGAACATCCTGATTCCAAATATTGAATCCATTTTCCTAAATTCAAAACACATAAGTGGCATAAATTAATTTAAAATTAATTCCCGCTGTCAAAACAAAAAGCTTGTTTTTAAGAGATAATAACTATCAAAAGATTGACACTTGTTTATGTTCGGTTTAATTGTAAAATTATGTCCAATGACCAAAATTATATTAAATAGTAAAAATATATTCTAAATATACATTAAAACCACTCAAATTCATAATTTATCACTATTAATTATTTTGATTAAAAAAGTAGTTTTTAATTAAAATTTAGTAATTTTCACTATTCATCAAAATATGAAATTTATCCGAAAAGTACCAAAATTTCACCTTAGGCTAAATTCGATATTCCGAATCCAGAAATGATGTCTATTTTAAAATATAAAATATATATAATTTCAAAAAGTAGGTATTACTATTCATAACGACTAGTTTGATTGGTTGTGGTGTGTGTTAAAACTCAAGGTTGCGTACAACACACGCTACTGTATTATTCAAAGAAAGCGTACCGTGGAAGCTTGGGATGTTTCATTTTAAATTTTTGATGTCTCCATTTAGTCAAAAAGTTTAAAATATTGTATTTAAAAAGGGTTCACTATTAAAAGTTGATAAAAGTGCAATATTGAAAATGAATTTTTTCTTGCATTATATCTAAGAAACTCATAATATGGATTCTAAAATTATAAGGATTATATAAAGTTTAAAATTTAGATAATACTATTCATAGCCTCTTTTGAATGGATTTTTTTTGTAAGTCATGGTGTGATTGAACTCGGTGTTGCGTGTAGTGCATGTTATTGAATTATTTTGAAGAAATAACACACTATGAAATCTTGGGGTGTTACATTCCTGATGGAGAAATCTAAAACAATAGTTAGAAACCATCGAAACAGAAAAATATCCATGATTTACATCATCGATGTACACCTATAGCCATAGTTTATAACCATGTATATATTCCAATGTAGAAGAATCAATATCAATGTTTTTTAATTGTTGGTACATATGTATTTATATTGGGGAAATCGTGGATATAGATGTATTTCCATGGTTTCCAATTGGGGAAATATAGTGGAGTATAATTACATATATCCATGGTTATAAACCATGGTAACAGATGTACATCCATGGTTTCCAACGGTGTCTATTTATGTTGTCCAATTTCCACACAAATAAGATTTATGTTCAACTAAACATGCACCATTACATATAGCCATTGTTATTTCCCTATTTCCATGGTTATAAACTCTGGCAGTAGGATGAATTTCTAGTAGTGCAGTGTTTTTTTAAAAAAATTGGTTATGATTTAAATTTCATATATTCCTAACATCATGAGTTATAAAGGATCTCATGATCCTAGTGTTTTTAAAATGAAATACATAACCATTCAAGGGTATAGTGTTCCTTCTATGAAGATCTATTGAGTTTACCGAGAAGAGGTTCTCAATCAACGGTTTTTGGGTAGATATTTCTTAATACAGTTTTGGATGTGATGAATTTTTTTTTTAATTTTGGGAGGTTTTCTGGATAGATAAATCATTTTGATGTTAAAATAGAAGACATTAAGTAATTTAATTGGACAAAATCCAAATTAAAAAAATTTCAAATTGGATGAATTCCAAAATTTATAATGTCCAATAATATAAATTCCCTTGGATGATCACTTTAATGATCATGGATATACGTCTATCAGTTAAACTTATAGAGAAATTATTATTATATAGAAATGTACCATGTTGTGAAGTAAAATTTCTTAAGGATAATCAATGCAATATCAATGAGTCATTAGAAAAATGAATTTTTCTGAATTCATCATATGAATATTTCTATATGAATTTCATGGGGAATTATGTTTTGTATAATGGAAATGGATGAATTTTTTTTGACGAAAATCATCTAGTAGAAGAAATGTCCCAAAGAAATATTTCTGGAGTGCTCCTACCAATCTATGAAGGAATTTCAGATATAATATTATGGAATGGAATCACTAACATAACTTTTTACCTAATTAATTATTGGTACAATATTTTATGTGTTTTATGTTCATTATTAATATTTTTTAATGATATCAAATGTTAAGATGTTGATATGGTCATTCAATGTTCATATATTCTTGAAGGAAGATCATGCTTCTTTAAAATTGTTTGGAATGCTTGATGAGTTTACATAACACTATGCATAATTAAATTTAAATAAAATGTCTAACGAAAAGTTTGTAAGAATATTATAGATGTGTTAAGAATACCAAATAATATTTTAAGGGAAGTGGTTTGGAATTTTTTTAGTTTTTTATATGTGGGAATGTGAATTTCGTTTCTAGACAATTCAAATACTTGCACCCATACAAATAAAAGATTCATGTATGGTAAAAAAGTGTTTTTTTCAAACATTTTAATGAAAAATTGTTTAATTAATTGTTTCATATAGTGAGACCAAATGAAAATATAAAATAAAGTGTTTTTATATGGATTTTTTCAACCAAGGAATCTCTTGGTTGAAGAAGATGTTATTACTGAATATAGGAATTGTGAGTAGAGGAATTATAAAATAAGGCATGAAAAAAAAATTATATTAGGTGGAGTGAAAAATAATATCTATAGATATGAACATATGAATAGAGAATAATAAATTATTATAGGTTTTTATACTGAGATTGATAAAATTTTATGGATGAATGAATAGATGGATAAATAAAATGAATAGGTGAATGGGTGTATGTTTTATATAGAAGTTCGAGAATGAAGTTATTACCTACATGTGAGAAGGAAATTTAAGAAGAATAACATTAAAGGAGTGTTAGTGGAAATAATTACAATAATCACTTTATAAAAATCCTAAATCCTATTGGAGGAGATTTATAATAGTTATCAAAATCATTGTTACATATTTTATCTATTTAAGGTTCCCATTAAATTTTTTTGATTATAATGCAACACATGTGTATGGATTTTCTCTTCATTTTTAACCCATAAAAAAAATTTCTAGTTTATTTTTTGGAATTATACAATTTAAAAACCATACCAAGTACAGGATAGTATTTTAAAATAGTTAAAATTGTTAATACATGTCTCTTAAAGGAATTTTCTTATGTGTTTTATTTCCTAAAAGTCATAACTCAATAATTGGAGTTAGATGATATTATATAAAATTAATACTAATATAAAATATCACTGATTCACCCATCCCCATCTCTATGATCACACAAATCTGGATTACTCATTTCACTACAGCAATACATCACTCTACACTACAAAATTCAGGAAAAATTTTATTCTTGATGTAACCTTTTAAAATCATCATATATTATTCAATGCGTTATATACATTTAAAATGTATAATACCACATAGTAACATCTCTATAACCATGTTCACCATCAATTATACTATTATATTAAAGAATTGTGGTAGGAATAACATCTCCAATTCATATAATATTATTTGAATTTCCTTATTCAGGATAGAAAACATCATAGGGGATATAACATTACTATATGTTGTTATTAAAAGAAGGAAATTTTGGTTAAGGATTTTCATATATTTTTATTCAAAATAAAATTTAATTGTACATTTAAAAAATCATTCCTCAAGACACAAATGTTATGTGATTCTAGACCCTATAACTTCATATTATTTAATGAAAAGAAATTCTTCATATTTGATGAATATCCCCTAAAACATTTAAATCATTATGTAAGTTGAAAAATTAAAATTTTTCTTATCTAGATTGAGTGTATGCTACTGGGGGAACACAATATTTTCCATCACCCTTAACGAGTACCAACTCTTCTCATATCCTCATGTTTCTCATTCCCAACCAATAGATATTTTCATTTTTTCTCTATAATATTTAGTAATGTGAGAATTACACTATCACATTCAATTTTTTTCAACATTCATGACATGAATAAAAAGTTGGACATAAAATTAATTCCAATATGGTAATTCAAAGAAAATTTTCCATTTTTATAAACTAATATCGTATGGTTTTTTGAAAAATTATTATCAAAATTAGTGTCACTATATATTAATTTCTAGAATATTTGATCAACCATTATTGGAGATTTTTTTGTACCTTTTACTATATTTCCATCAATTTATTTCATCGAGGATTGATATTTATGATTTTGGGGTTAAACATTCATGCCTTAAAAACATTGTTTTTGAGTAATTTTTCAACCTAACTGAGTGTGTTCCTTCATTACAAATGGTACCCCCCAATATTCCATTAATGACATATCCTAGAAAATTTCTATAAATAGAAATGAATTTATATTCCCTTATAAGATTTATTTCAATGTGAAATTGTCACTTATGTGTTAATCATACAATTTAACATATAAATTTCACAATAATATCAAATCTTTGATCAAAGCATCCTAATAGACATCAGTTTCATTACCATGCTGTTTTGGTTTAGATATATGTAGAGGAAACATGATTTTTTTATTAATGCATAAGCATGGGGTAAAGTTATAATTTAGCAACATAACTGGACAATTAAAATGAGTATCAATTTATACACTGAAAGAATTTATGTTATCCCAATAAAATGCATTATAGATGTTTCTTGGATTATTTCCAAATTTTGTATACTTGTAATCAATTTTCTTCAACTACGGAGAGTCCTTTGGGTGATGATGTTTACCATTATCAATTATTTTTTCATAATTCCATTTAAATTTTCTAGAAGTTTCCTAACATTCATATAGTCATATAAACACTATAATGGTGGGACTGTAAAATAAAACATTTAAATTACATGATCCATCTTTCTTATATCGATCTATTCTACATATAGTGTAACTTTTGAGTGATTCAAGGTTCGTGGGAAATAATATAAAACCATTGGGATAGAAATGTAATATTTTAAAGATTATACCCATTAAAAATAGTATTCACTTTGAATCATAAGTTGTTCCTGGAATATTAATTTCCATAGGTATCATAAAATTTAGGAGACCAAGTAGTTTTAAAAAAAATAGTTTTTCTCAATCCACTTCCAGCTTCTAAATTGTAATGCTTTAATACCATTGGAAATGTTCTATACTTAGTACAAATAGTATAAAATGGATTATTTTCATAGATATATAACATATCAAACTAATTTGATCAATCATGACTTTCATATTCATTTTTCATTTTCATTTCTTCCATACATCCTCTATCATCACTTACATTTGTATTCATATTAAATGATCCATAAATGGTAGTATCATCCTTGTTAGTAAATAAAATCCATTATTTCCAATTTTTAGTCTTACATATATTGGTATCATCCATTCTATGACAAAAAATATATTCTTCCATCTTTTCTTGGGGATAATTTTTTCAATATAAATAATTTAAATACAAAAAAAAGTATTTGCGATGGGGTGTATGCATGATCTATTTTAAACATGATTGACTCTTTAACTACATCCATATACTCCTCTCTTATATGATTAGAATCAACCCATTTTAGATTTATATCAATCTTATAAGGTTCTATACAAATCATTTTTTATAAAAAATAAATTAATACAGATAAGTTGTGCAAATAATGTATATATACATTGATATGTAATCAAATTATTATCATTTCAGTGTATGAATGCTCTATTTTTGGAATGTTTACTTATCAGGAACATGAATATGATAACAACTCTAAATTTATTTCTTACATTCCTTAAAAAATATGGTCTTCCCTTTTCAACCCTCTATCACTATTTCATTTGGTTTTCATTCCTAAAAACCCATTCTTTCAACAATCAATTTTCAATAAAAAACTCCATTTTGAATTACATCATAAATCTATTTTCATTAAATCCAATTAAATTCATAATGAATCAATTAATATTATATGTGATAAGTATCCCAACAAGAATCCTATTTTAGAGACAACATAGTACAACTATCTTACATTATTCAGTAAAAAATACAACGATTATCCAAACACTTTGGAAATAATTTTAATAATATGAAGAAAACATGTGAATAAATAAAATGTTAATAATATGAATATTGATATATGTGTGTGTATCATCTAGGTATCATATCAATGATATATACTTTTCACACTCTAATACCATGTTAATAAATTAGAAGTAAAGAAAATTGAAACATGCATATGAGATAAAATTTGATAGAGAGCTGGAAAATTGATTTTTAAGAACATTAGACTATTAGATTAAAACTAAACTATATAGATCCTTATGGACTCAATATAAACTTACAATCATATTTAATTGGATGAGTCCCAAAATACTCAACTATTCCAAACCCATAGCTACATATATGTTATATATAAATATATCTAAATAGATGTGTGTGCGTGTACATATATAAATATTAATATATATATTCATATATAAAAAATTTTATATTTCTTTTATGTGTGATCCCATATATATTTTATACATGTATATAGTACGAAAAAAATAATCAAATTACATTTACAATATATAAATATGTTTTATTATATATATTTCTTCTTTATAATTTCTAAAAAAATATTAACTATATAAGTTCATTTTCATTTTCATATAAATTTTTCCATAGGTAACTAGAAATATTCATAAGAAATAATTCATATAATATATCCATTTCCAAACCAAAAATATTAAAAAAACTAAGACAATGAGTATTCAAACCTTTGGGAAAAATGGTGGTCATATTAATAATTTCTGGTACTCACACTAACATGGATGATCAAATTAGATAAATTAAATAAATGGATGATTGGTTGTATGGAAAATTGAGTAAATAAAAGGATTTTGTTACACCAATCCACTAAATTTTTTTAGTTTCATGAAACCTCTTCAACAGTAATTATATGTTTTTACACCCCACCACCTTCTCTAACTTCATTATCGACCAAGACCATCATTTCATTCATCACACAGATTCCATTAATATTCATTTCAACAATAATAAATTGTCTCATAACCCATGACTCTCTCAATAGGAATTGATATATGTTACATATAAACATGAATTCATGGTGCACAGACATTATTCTCCCATGCTAATGCAATGTCCATAGATGTTATCGAATATGCTGATGGTTAGCGGCTACTCCATAATCAAGCTAATGATCAGAGGTATATAGGAAAGAAATGATTATTGTGATCCTATATTGAGTACTGTAGAAAGGGGGATGAGATCTTAGGTAGCCTAGGGATGTTGGAGATCCAAATATTTCGGTTCATGTTAAAGAATTTTTATGTGCTCATTAATCCCACCTACCATTCATACCATCTCATCCTTGAGTTCTTCTGTACCATGGTGTTGATGATACCATTTTTGTCTCTAGAGGTAAACAGTGGTATCACTCATTAGTTATAGTTTTGGAAGAGATCCATCCCTAGATGATGTGAGCCTACCCATGGTAGAGCAACTTTTATGAAACATATTGACTATGATCCCATTTTTAGGTTCCCCTATTTCATTGGAATGCTCTTCCAGTTTTGGTAAGATATTTAAGTGTGCCAAAAAAGTGAAAAACAATGATCATGATGGACATTACATTCAAAACCACCCTTACTGAGTTTGAGTGACGATAAAAAGGGGAATTTGTGAGACATTTGACTGCATGATGTCCTTTAAATTCAATTCCACCAAGGACACCCTAATGATATGAGTCATTCTAATGGCTTGTAGATAGAGTGTTTGATTTGGAACCTCAATAGCTTCAATCAAGGTTATCTGGGAGCATGTAGTCATGAATAATATTTATATTAATTCATTTTGGGCATGCTCGTTAGTGATATCATAGAGTCCATGAATATTTTCTCGGATAATAACATCCATTATAGGTTTTGGTGTCTAAATAAGGTGTTTCACCTCTTCAAAAACACTTATGTGAACATAATGTGGCCGGAGTCCACTTATGATTATTTTTTCACAAGAATTTACATATACTATCATCAAATGAGGTGAAAGAGGCATGTTAAGTTTGTTTTCTAGTATATAACAACTCCCTATAAGATAATTTATCACGTTTATAGAACCTATACATTAAAATTCACATTTACACAATAGATCCTTACGTCATGACACACTAATTAAAAGGATAAATTTTATATATAGGATTTTTTATTAAAATATGAATTTAAGAGGATGTTGTTGGGTATATGAATGAATATGGATATGCATGGTAGGGTTATCGATTGGATTGTGTTCCCAAGATAAACACCATATTTATAAAAAATGGTTTTCAAAATATCAAAATACACTGTTGAAAAGTGAAATAGTATTGTGCAACCTAGACCAATGCAATATATATATATATATAATTACATTAAACTAATAAATATATATAAATAGTATTCTTTTATAAATTATATAAATATATATATATATATTATAATTTAAATTTTTATCATATTTACAATTAAAATTTATTCATAATTGATAATTAGAAAAAAAAATTATTATATTAAGATAATTACATTTCATATAAATAAAATTGTTGTTATATTCATTATAATAAAATATAACATTACATGATGTTAAATTTATAATTATATAAATATAAATATAATTTAATTTTCATTTATTGTGCTTTCATATAAAATAATATTTTAAATTATTCTATTTTAATAGTTTATTACTGTAAACGCCCAGAAATTTCAAAGAAATTTATTTCTTAATTTTTTTTAGAATTTTAGAAGAATGCAGTTTCTGATAGAACCTGATTCTGAGGCCCGGTGTGCCCGGAATTAATTTCGTATGTTTAGCTCGGGTACGTTCAGTGAACAAACGAGCGGGTTTTTCTAACATTTGAACCGTTTCTCGGAATCGAATTCTGAGGGCACCGATGAAATCGCCGCGCCGGTATTTGCTTACAAATGCCTTTTTCCAGAGTTCAATTTGCTTGGGTGTGGATTTTAATTTTTTGGGGTTAAGAGAAATAAAATAAAGTTGTGCGACAAATTTATTTTATTTCACTTAAAGCCACATAAAAGCTACTTAAGCTAAGTTAATCGGATAGGGTGGAACCCAAAATATCCTACCCACATGGTAGGATATTTGTGAGGTGGGGCCCACACGAGCCCCAATGTTTCTTTTCCTCTAAGTAACGCACATGTAACCCCCCTCTTTAATGACATTCAACCATGCATTTTTCTGGTTAAGAAACGCCTCATCTATTGGGCGGTAAAATCGTTACAATTAATTCATTGAATTAATTGTTCGTTTCTTTTCATTTGAAATTCAAAATTGTCTTGTGCGTTAATAAAATAAGATAACTCTTATTTTATTTCTATTGGAACTTGTGGCATGGAGAGAATTTGGAGGAAAGCATTCTTCATCGACGAAGAACGCGAAGAACTCAAAGAACGCTCCGACATCCGATGAATAACGCCAAACCCTCGGAGATCGACAACGCGATGCCGTGTACCGCGACATCAACGGTGCTTTTTCTACGATGCTCCTTCAGTGACATTTCTTCCATGACGATCCTACTCTTACGTGAAGATCCTCTTCTTCTACGACAGTTATTTCCAAGATGAACTCGCGTTCGACGATGATGCTTGAGGTGGGGAATTAATTTTGAGAATGATTTTATTCCCTCATTTCGTTTATTCTAAGGAAGAACAAAGAACACGGATCAACATATTTCCTAGTTGATCCATGAACGTTTTCCTTGCGGGTTGGGAATAATTTTTTGCGGGATGTTGTGGGGGATTATTTTATTGTTGACTGTGATCTCATCTGTCGACTTTCTTGGATTCATTTTGGGCCGCCTGTTATCATACTAACGGGGGAAGGTCGGACCGCACGAACACGGCCGGCCTTCCTTCCCCCCCCTTATTGTTTGAGTTTGTTGCGACATGTGAAAGGCAGTGCGGTGCCGTTGCACTGCACATAAACGAGAAGAAAGAACGCGGTGAAGAAGCGTGGTGACGTCGCACCGCGCCATTGGGGCCGAACGAAACCACGGGCGGAGTCAGGGCCGAGGAGGAGATTTGAAGACCCCGTTGTTTGTTGTAGAAGTGAGGATTGACAGACGATGATGAGGTGGGCTGCAATGGCATTTTGAATCCTTTTCAGTGATCTTCGGCTCCCGGGAGGACCACCAGCGTAGACGGAATAGAAATCGGACCACCCGAGCAACTCCGGTGGTCCGCGGAAGACTCCGCTGGCGCGCCACGCCAGCACGGCAGCGCCAGCGGTAGGAGGCGGCGGCACCGGCATGCCGCCGGGAAGGGTCCGCCGCGGCTTCAGCCGCGGCTGCGGGCAGCTGGTCCCGTGGCCGCACGGGACCAGCACGACGTGGCATCACGCCGCATCCATTGGCAGGGAGCGGCCCCCGCGCGGGGGGCCGCGATTTCGTCCAAGGGGGCAGCGCCCCCTTTTTGGGCGGCCGCTTGGACAGAGCCGAGTTGCCCTGGACCGGAACAGCCGCGTCGGGCTGGGCCGCCCAGGCCCGGCTGGGGCGCGCCCAGCCGGGTCGGACCAGGACCCAAGTCGTGTCGACCCGGTTCGGGCCGACCCAGGGGGTTGGGCCGGGTCGGTCCGGGCCCAGACCCCCCGCTATTGGACCTTTTTCTGTTTTTTGATAATGTCTGGAGCTGTAGACCTCCGATTGATGCACCGTCAGTGGATATGCGACCCTTGTATCGAGACGGCCGTTTCGGTATATTACACTCAAGGTTTCGGAATAACTTGGGTTCGGCCGTCTTGGTCCGAATACGAAACCAACCGGGCCCTCAGAGCAGAAACACTTATATCTTGAGCTCCGGACATCTGATTGACGTGCTGTCGACTTTTATGGATTCCTCTAAGTGAGACGAAACTTTTTTCTTACTCCGCTCGAGGTTTGGATGCCGTCGGAGTGCAGTTGGGTTGGTTCGCTAACGAAACCAATCGGGCCCCTGGAACGAAAAGGCCAATAAATCACAGACCGGGCGTCCGATTGATGCACCGTCTATCTCATTGAATTCCTCTTGATAAGACGGACCATTTGGAATTCTTCGCTGGAGTTTTGGATGCATTTGGGTAGTGGCCGGGTTAGATTGTATCCGAAATCCAACCGGGCCCCTAGAACGGAAAAGATGATATCTTTTAGACCGGGCGTCTGTTAGACAAACCGTCAGTGGCGTTGGTGATCTCAATGAGAAATGGTACCTATGAGTATACCCTATGGGAGTTCGGGGTACAGTTGAGATACGTCCGGGTTGGTTCGCTCACGAAACCAACCAGGCCCCGGGGACGAATAGGCTAGTAACTCACAGACCGGGCGTCCGATTGATGCGCTGTCTGTTGCGTTGAGACCCCTATGATGAGACAGTTCTTTGAGTCACTTATTCGTGGTACATTTTTATATTTTGAGTATCGACATGTAGCTTGTGGAGAGGACCCTCCCAGGGATGAGCGTGCGGAGTACGGAGACCGTGTAGCCGACTAAGACCTGGCGACTGCTTGACCGACTCGACTTGGAG
Organism: Viscum album; assembly: GCA_963277665.1. Lineage (NCBI taxonomy): Eukaryota > Viridiplantae > Streptophyta > Magnoliopsida > Santalales > Viscaceae > Viscum > Viscum album. Next base: position 1,051,293,399 of record OY728127.1, on the reverse strand, counting down.
TGAGTCGACTAGCCCAGTGGACAAAGCACTACTTTGGGAGGTGCAGACCCATGGAGGACGGAGCACTACCATTTTGACAGTGTAAACCCTCAGTACTCGTCCATAGAGTACCTCTGCAGGCTACTAGTGGGTGTGCACTACTGTGTTTGGGTGGCATACCCCGGCGGGAAGCACTACTGTGTTTGGGTGGCTGGCCCACGGTACTCAACCGGAGGAGTACCTCAGCAGTCTTAGGTTAGTGAGCAGTACCTCGGAGTCGTGACAGGACCACTGTACACTCCAGAGATAGGGCTCTTCAGCAGTTACGGTTTCTATAATGAAAATCCAGTTTTGAGATGAGTCTATGACCTTTGTGTTTTCCTCTTGATTGAGATGGGTCACTTGATAACTTAGGTATATTTATGGGCATATACCTAGGTATTGGTTATCCGTTGATTTCTTAATCCTTGTATTTCCTCATGATTGAGATGGGTTACTTGATAACTTAGGTATATGTATGGGCATATACCTATGTAGAGGTTATTTGTTGAGATTTTCTTTGTGGATAACCTTGTTGGTTTTAGTGAGACCTTGAGGGTCTCGGGGTCTCTACTGAGTATCGTTATACTCAACCCTGCACGGGATATTCCCGCACCTCATTGTGTTGGTTGTAGACGACGGGAAATGCTGATGGAGGCCGACTATTCGAGGACTGGACGGTACCCGGAGGTGGACTACACGGCGATTCGGTACCCAGAGGTGGACTACACGACGAGTCAGTATCTAGAGGTGGACTTCACGGCGAGACGACACTCGAAGGAGGATTATGGGTGAGAGCATTATGGAGGCCATCTGTACCTACCCTTCAGGTAGGATCCGTGGTGGACGATCCAGGAGCTACGCCATCTGTACCAATCCTTCAGGTAGGATCCGAGGAGGACGACCTAGGAGCCGCTTCCATCCTTCCAGCTATTGTCTTTTTATGTTGTACTTTGTTCAGCTATAGTTGTACTTTCATTTGGGTTTGTATTCTGGCCCATTTATTTTTCAGCACTTTCTTTTGTACATAGTGTTATACTTCTGCTTGTACTCTATGATGTTTGTTTTCTTTTATAAAGGCAATGCCTTCCTAGTTATTGGGATTTACGCCATTGGTGCTAGTCGCCAGCCCCTGGCCTTTGGAAGGCAGGCATGGGGTAGTCACGACACAGGTCCTGAGGACAGGTCATGACAAATTGGTATCAGAGGAGTCGGTTCTACCACAGAACTTATAACTATGATATTTTCTTTCTGTGAAGCAATATTGTTAAGAGTACTGATTTTGGTTTTCAATTCAGGGAGTCTAGTGTTGGTGCGGGCGGCCGACGTATCCCTACCCCAGGACCCTGACAACTGATTTCCGACTTTGTGCACGAAAACACTGATTGCGTGTGTGTTTCCAGAAGTTTTTAAATGTCATCTCAAACCAGGTCAGCTCACCAGGTATAATCATTTGACAATGTCACGTTGTTTCCTTCAGGATGCCTTTTCTCAGACGATTAGCTAGAGCCCAGTGGGATGTGCGTACTGCCAGCCTGGCGAGCGACGAGGCTTTGGTACAGGGCCCTCTTGCAGTTGACGCACCAGCTGAGGCACCAGCGGTACTACCATACGTTGGCCACCGATGCCACCAGCCCTATAAGTAGGCGATGCACACCACTTGAGCATGATGCACGAGTTCCAACACTAGAGGCCATGCAGGTTCCGGGGAAAGACGGACCCGCAGGCAGCTAAGGATTGGCTGGGGGCAGTGGCGAGAGTCTTCAGGCTAGTGGGGACGCCTGCAGACATCATGGTGATCTTTGCTGCCAGCCTTCTTCAGGCAGCAGCAGGCAGGTGGTGGAGCCACTTGTTCCAGTTTTGCGATGTGATGACCTTCACATGGGAAGTCTTCGAGACCTTTTTTAGGGCCGAGTTTGTGCCAGTATCTCTACACCCAGAGCGTGTACAGAGATTCTGCCTTTTCTGCAGGGTTTTCGATCAGTAGCTGAGTCATCTGTGGGCAGTAGATAGATGATGTAGAGGTCCAGGTGGACCAGACCAGTAGTTGGGTGATCTAGGGTTTTAGGATCGGTGGTGCGGGGCACCTGGGGTGGGGTTAGCGCCGAGCGTTCCAGAAATGGACAGTGTTTCTCCTGCGGCAGGAAGGGTCACCTGGCACGTGACTGTAAGATCCCCGCACGGTTGATCAGCGAGTGTTGGAAGATCCACCGAGATAGAAGAAGTGGCTGGTGCTTGAGCAACAGCCGAGCAGTGGACAAGGTAGTTGAGCTCTGGGAGCAGGTGGACATGATAGGAACTAGTGGATACGTCCCTTGTACTTCTAGTTCCATGTTGTTGTTGTATTCATGTCTTTGTACTATGAGCTAGAATAATAAAAGGACACTTATCTTTGTGATATTTGCTTTCATGTCCTTTTGTTTGGTTGATACTGAGTGGTCCCGGTTAAAACTGTAGACTTGAACCTCACTTTCGAGATTTCTACTGGAGGAGACCCAGTGACCTCACACTGATGCCGACAGTGTGACTCGACCCTTGGAGGCGAGGGTGATAGATGGATCTCTTGGTAGTTACGTCGAGGCCTTATGATGTTATCCATGGAATTAATACATCATTTATGTCAGGATTTACTGTATTAGGCAATGGGTGTGGTTCATCTAGGGGATGAGACCGGATTTCTCTTTTCGGCAAAGGAGAAATTTTAGAAGCTCTTTCAGATCGTAGGCAAACAAGGTGCAGATAATCCAAGAGTGGATGAAGACTGCACAGTGCTGTAAGAAACAGGGAACAGGCACCGGTCTTGGAGACTCGGGCATGTTAAATGTTTCCTTAAGAGGAAGATTAAAGGAGAGAAGAGTCTGCGAAGCAGCAGATGTGGAGGCAGAGCTAGGAGAGTAGGATGAGGTGGTGTACATCATAACATGCTACAACCACCCACCTAAGTTATCCCCGCCAGGCTCAGGGAGTTGGAGGGCGGAGGAAGAGTGCGGCTGCATGCGGTCATGGAGAGTGACTCGATGGCTCTAAGAATGATTCAAGGGACAGTCTGTGTCCACTACTAGCTGCTGTAGTAACGGACGTTGATATGAATCATTCCATGATTTCACAAATCTTGTGTAAGAACCCAGTTTTTTTTATAAAAGACTTTGTAATATTCTAGATAATATTCCAGAGTAGAGCCTTCAGACGGCGTACGATTCCGAGCCCCGGAGTGGCCGGAATTAAATTTTCAGTGCGTTCACACTAGAAACGCTAAATAAATGGGATTACTCCTAAACGGAGTTCCGGATCAGTGATCCGAGTGGATGGATGGGTCCGGAATGGGGTTTTAACCCTAGGAACGACATAAAACTTGTTGGTGCGGGATGTTTGGACCCCTCGCTCGCTTTCGGAAGGTTAAACAGATAAATTAATTTATTTATTTATTCGTTTACTGGAGAAATGCTAGTATCTCTTAAACAGTGGCTCAGATTGGAAAATTGAGGGCACCATTGAGTTTGGAGCGTGCCGTTTACCCTAGGAGGGGTATATGTTTCGCGGGAGCGGGCTGCTTGTGAAAAATGGCCCCAGGGGCGTTTTCGTAATTTTGCGGCGTCGGACGTTAAATTTTATAACATTTGAACGGGGTCTCATATTAAAATTCCGAGACTTATGTTGTGCTCGGGAGGTGGTGTTCACCCTAGGGGAGGCTTAACCTCGGCCCCGTCGAGTGTTGCGGGCGCGGGATATATTGGGGGATATATTAATTAAAAATTTAATTAGTTTCTTTTTAAACCCCAACCCCACCCTCTCCTTCCTCTTCCCCCTGGCATAAAAGCTCAACCAAGAATTAGGAGCTCCTCCTCTCCTCCTCCCCTCCAGCGAGGAAGCTCCGGCGAGGTGCGGATCGCCGGCGAAGCTCCGGGGAGCGCCCAGCAGGTAGGATTTATCGTTTGCATTTTTCTATTCTCGTACCTACATTGAGCCCAAATTCTTGTATCAAACCTCCGCCTAATTATCGAGAAATTCCCATAAATATGTAGTAGAGGTTTTCCTCTTTCCATCGCTTGTTTCGGAATCAAAATCCGAGCTCGGAGGAGCCCAGGGTTGATCGTCGAAGGTTGCGGGTTTTGGGATTTCGCGGCGGCAGCGCGGTGGGCTGGGGAGCTCCGGGGTGGCGCGGCGAGACGGCGGTGGCGCGGCGCTTCGGTCGAGTGAGCGGACAGCGATGGCGGCCTGGCTCCAGGGCGACGGCAGGCGGAGGCAGTAGGGCGGCTCCGGCGGAGGGCAGAGGGGAGGCCGCGGGGTGCGCGACCCCGCGTGCGGCGACCGTGACCCGCGCGACGCGGTCCGCTGCTGGGAGAGGAGACCGGCCTGGACGGCCGGTTGAGGAAGTTGACCATGGCTAGCTGGCCACAACAGACGTAATCGGGCCCGCGGCCGGGCCGCGTGCCGGTCCGGGCCTAGGCAGTGCCCTCCCCCTTCTTGAATTTCTGACGCCCGTAACTTTCATTACGGGTGTCCGTTTTGCGCGCCGTCAGCGGCAGCGCGGACCTTGCGTCGGGGGGAATGTTTTGAGATGGTTTTGGGAATTTTTAATTCCCGAAACGAGGGGTCGCGAAGGTGTGACGTGTCTTTAGGTGGGTGAGCATTCTTCCCGAGATTCTTGTTTTGGACGGCGCAGACGCGTCCGACGTCCGATTTAAGCGCTGTCAGTAGCGTTAGAACCCTGGTGTCGAGGCAGAGGTTTCTAGTGTGGTTCTGGGCATTGAATCCGGAGTTTAGGCGTGGGCCCCACGGCCCGCCTTTTTGAGCTGCGTGCAGCTTTTAGCGACTTTTTCCTCGGACGTCCGTTCAGGGCGTGAGAGGAGTCGATGATGGGTTTTTTTCCGAGGGGATTGCGATGGTGTAATCCGCCCGCTCAAATTCGGCACAATGGTGCGGGGCCCACGAGGGCCGTTCGAGAGTTGACGGTGACTTCCATCTTTATCACCGGGCGACCGGTTTGGAAAAGTGAATAGTCCATTTTGTGTACCATTTCGAGAGGATCACAACGGTGCGATCCGTTCGTTGTGTTTCAGGACCAGGATGCGGGTCCCACGTGGCACCGCTCGTGTGCGGTGCACCGGAATGCATCTTTTCTCTGGGTACCCGTTCCACCCAAGTAAGCAGTCAATTTGACGTGCTTTTCCGAGATCTTTGCCATGACGCGGTCACCCGGCTTTTTTTTCAGGGACGTGGTGTGGGTCCCACCCGACCCGGCTACGGTGAATAGTGCCCTTTTTACCGGGTGTCTGTTTTGGGCGATTGAGTACTCAATCCCGTGTGTTTTTTCGAGGGGATCGCAGTGGCGTGATCCATTGGTTCAGTTTCAGGATCTTGGGGTGGGACCCACACGGGTTTGGTCACAGTGAATAGTACCTTTTCCACCTTTTGACCATTTCGGGCGAGTGAGTAGTCTAACTCTTGTGTTTTTTCACAAGGATTACAATGGTGTGATCTGTATGGCTGTACGGAGCCTGTTGTGCGATCTTGAGAAATGTGGAAGCATGAAAGGTGCTCTAGTGGTGGTTCGTCCTAAATTTCTTGTAGCGGACATTTGGCGAGTGATCATGTGCACTCTCGTGTGAGTGATGTAAATGCTTGAGGTGACGTGGTTGGTCATGCCTGGGCCTTTGAGGTGGAGTTGTTACGTCACGCCTTCGCGCTGACGTTGGGTGCCGTGTGCACGTTAGCCTATGGGCTGGAACGAGGAATACTATGGGTGTATATGAGAGCGCTTGGAGGTACGTGTGGTTTGTACCTGAAATGTTCATGCGCTTGGCTGGGGTTGACTTGGGGCCACACGCCGTGTGGTCCCCATGTGCGTTTCGTGTTCTACCTTACGTACTTAGACCTCTCGCGGCGTGGAGGTTCCCTATGTGTGTTTGTTTGACCAGTAGGTTGGAGCTCTTCCCCTGGCTCTGTGTTCGTTAGTTGACCGGCAGGGTTGAGTGGTATCCCCCTGGTTTTGTTCTCAATGTATTGGCCGGTAGCGGTGCTAGTGACACCCAGTGCTGGGGAAGACACTGCACCTCTTTTGGGAGAACGGTTCTCGAGTTGGGTGGTTGCGCGACACCCACTCCGTGTTCGGTCAGCCAGTGTTGTACCCTCCTGTAGAGATGGCAGAGCGGTTCTGAGTTTTACCCTCCAGCAGGGCTGGGCAGTGGGTTACTCATTGACTTCCTCACGCTTACCCTCCAGCAGGGCTGGTCAGTGGGTTGCTCAATGACTTCTAGGGTCTACCATCCACCAGAGACTGGGCAGTGGGTCACCCGACGCTATTAGGGTCTACCCTCCAGCAGAGACTGGGTAGTGGGTCACCCAACGACCTTTTGGGGTCTACCCTCTAGCAAGGCTGGGCAGTGGGTCACCCGTCGTCTAGTTCCAGGTCTACCCTCCAGCAAGGCAGGGCAGTGGGTCTCCTGTCTACTTATTCCAGGTCTACCCTCCAGCAGGGCTGGGCAGTGGGTCATTTGACGATGTATTAAGGTCTACCCTCCAACAGGGCTAGGCAGTGGGTCGCCTAATGATGTATTAAGGTCTACCCTCCAGCGGGGCTTGGCAGTGGGTTGTTGGATGATGTCTTATGGTTTACCATCCAGTAGGGCTGGGCAGTGGGTCAATTGATATCTGGTTATGAATTACCCTCCAGCAGGGCTGGGCAGTGGGATACCGGTTGGCATTCCAGACTCAGTCCTCTCGACTAGGCTAGTCTGTGGCTTACCTCCGTGATTACCGGAGCGGGACCGTTGGTTGTATGGGTCGGTGATGGAACGACTTGAATTTGAGGAGACCTCTCGACTACAGGGCAGTGATGAGGTGTGGTTTGACTTTCCTAGAACTCTCAAGTACGAGGGGGTGCATTCCCCACCGAGACGCGTTCTTGTGACGCGATCTAAAACCGTTCGGGCGAGTCAGTGCCACAGAAAGAGGATAGTATCGAAGCGTGGTGATTGAGCTCCTTGGCTTGCGGTTCAGGGAAGACATGCAGAATGCTGGGCATCGAAGGAGTTTCTTCCAGGACTATTATCTACTCATCCTTGGGCTGAGCTACGGGATGGAGATCCCCTTACAACCTTGTTCGGGATTCTGGTTGAGCATACAGACATGTATATACCTTGTTTCTGGTACCCACTTCTTGGGTTTGGTTACTCTCCTTCCAGGAGTGGTGAAGACGCGAAGGGTATGCCATGTGCTTTCCGTGTCAAGCTTCTCATGGTTGGACGAGTCTACTCTCCTGCTATAGGCTGCGAAAGCTCGGCGAGATGTGCATCTTCTCACCGTTCCTAGCTCCTTGTGTTAGGAAGAGTCTTCTACGTTTCTCTTGTTGGGTTGAGCTGGACTCTTTAGTTCGCTTTCAATTGTACTCCTCTACCTTTCCTGTTCACTTTACTGCTCACCCTTTTGTACCTCCTTTGTTGCACCCTCGAGCCTTCGGGGTATCCTACTGAATATTTTTATACTCACCCCTGCTTGGGATTTTCCTTCACTTGGTGTGCCCATGCAGACGACAGATAGGTGGAGCGTGACTTCAGTGGAGTGTAGGAGCTTGGGATCTTAGACAGCGTGTGGTGGTCGTGGCCAGGATACATGTGGGAGACCCGTCAGCTGTTTCTTTTTGTTTACCTGTTGCCGGGTTGTGGCAATTTTTGGTTGGGCGCATGTTTTGCCCCTTTTCCTTTCAGCTTGTACATTGTACTATTCAGAGGTCGATGCACATTTTTTGTATTTATATAGCAGTTTCCCTTTCCTTTTCTTTGCTTGTCTTTACTTTTACTCTGCACTATTGCATTGAGTTTGCTGCGTGTGTGTGTACAGGTGATAGGGGAACGCCTCCCCGAGTTATTGTGCCTTCGGCGCGGGTCGCCAGCACCTGGCCTATGGAGGCGGGCTTGGGGTAGTTACGGCTCAAGCCTAGGTAGGGTCTGGTCGTGAAAAAGTGGTATCAAAGTTGGTTCGTTCCTTGGGACATTGTGTGGACGTCCCTAAAAGAGGAATTGGTTGGGATTTAGGGAAAAAGTGTCAACGTGTCTCGAGAGCAGCTCTCAGGCTAGGGAGTCCAGTGATGGTGCGGCGGCCGACGTATCCATTCACCAGGACCTTGATAACCCGCTTGTCGACTCGTCATCCTAAGACACTTGTTGCAGGGAAATTTGATTGTGCATCACATAGGATCGAGTCTTTGACTGTCCTTCTTGTGTCAGCTCCCCATCGTTGTTGTTGTTGGTATATACATATATGCTCATTTGACCGCGGCACTCCTTGATGATATTCCAGATGTCTCCGCGAGGATAGCCAGCCAGGATACCAGCTTTGTGTGCGTGACGACGCCCCAATGAGATACGAGGCCACAGTCCATGACCCATCATGCGAGCTCCTTTCTCCGGGTGGACCGGTAGCAGCACCTCCACCTGTTGAGTAGTAGGAAGTTTCCACAGAGCAGGTTGAGCTTGAGCGTAGGTTGAGCACGCTCTGTGAGTTCCAGCGGCAGACACCGCTGAGGTTCAGTGGTGAGCCAGACCCTCGGGCAGTAGAGGTTTGGCTTGAGGCAGTGGTTCGCCTTTTCAGGCTTGTGCAGACGCCGACAATTCAGAGAGTGGCTTTGGCAGCCACCCTTTTTCGTGGAGCATCTCGGTGTTGGTGGAGTCTGGTGACTCATTTTCTTGATGATTTTTCTCTTTCGTTGGACAACTTTTAGTTGTTGCTCCGTGAGGAGTTTTTCCCCTCCTGCTTGCACTCCGTTCGGATTCAGGAGCTCTTGCTGTTTCAACAGGGAGGGATGACGGTGGCCGTGTACGCGGCATGTTTTGCAGACCGTGCATGCTTTTACCCGGACTTGGTCCGTGACGATGACATCCGAGCATGGAAGTTTGAGCAGGGTCTCTACCGAGAGATTCGTGTTGTCATACTACCCTTGGGAATTTCCACATATGCTGGGGTGCTAGAGCAGGCGCAACTGACAGAGGGATTCTTGTCATGTTTTGCAGTTAATGGTGGTAGCAGACCTGTTGGAGCCGAGATGTCTGTCGTAGCTAGCGGGCGTCGGCATGCAAGACTTCGACTCAGGTGGCCTTCCCACTGCCGGTTTCGGAGATGTGGTCGTATACCACTATGGAGAAAAGGCGCAGGGCCTCAGCACAGGATGCCCTTCCGTGAGTGCATCTGGGGCCGTGGTCGTATACCACAGTGGCGCCGTAGGGCACCAGGGCCGCCCAGAGAGTGCCGGTGCTATGCTTGTTATAGGCGAGGTCACTTGGCATGAGACTGCCTGACCCAAGTTGCTGGGAACATCAGGCAGGCAGCAGGTGCACTGCCACGACAGAGGCAGCACCGTGATCGGAGTGGTACTCAGAGAGGTGGTGCTAGAAGAGGAGCGGGAGGAGCTGGAGGTGGGGGACGATGTTACGAGATCTCCCCATCACCACTAGGCAGTCCATGTCAGGCTCCGAGAGCTGACGGTTGGGACCGTGGGTAGCCGTGAGCTTTGGATGTCTACGATCCTACAGAGCACGAGATGGTGAGAGGTACCCCTTGCGACCCTTCTACTGCTTGTAGTAGAATTGATAGGCTATGCATGTGGAAGATGTTTCTCCCTGCTCCTTCTTTGAGGTGTTACTAGGGTGACGCAGGGCGTCGGGTGTAACCCTGTGCTGGTAAGGAAAAAGGCGTGAGACCTTTTCCTTTAGTCGATGGTTTTGACTCCTTCTCCTTTCGAGCGTGTAAGAGAGCCTCGTTTGTGGAGTCATGCATGATCAGATATCCTTGGGTGTTACACCATATGGATATTCAGAAGGAGGGAATCGCTAGGCCTTGTTTCAGGTGCGGGCTGTGATTCCAGTCATGGCGTGCGACGTAGAGCTTGCACCGGGGAGGTGAGCTACCCCCGAGGGCCTTCGGGCCGTTTGAGACCGTGCAAAGGGATGGCGAGGTACCCTACCACCTTTCCCTAACCCCAATGTCTGTAGTGGGTGCATGACATCGGCAAGGGCCTACCAAGCGTGAACAGATCAATCCTTTGGTCTATGTGCGGTGACGCAGAGCTGTGCGTGGGTTCTTCTGGGTATGGGAAAGCCGGGTGTGGGCTTAGTACCCGGTGTTGCTCCCTAGTTTTTCTTTTTGGGGACGAAAATCATGAAAGAGGGAATGATGTAAGAAAATTGTTTTTGCTTTAAAAGACTTTGGAATATTCTTGATAATATTTCATAGCAGAGCCTTCAGACGGCGTGCGATTCCGAGCCCCAGAGTGGCTGGAATTAAATTTCCAGTGCGTTCACACTAGAAATGCTAAATAAATGGGATAAATCCTAAATGGAGTTCCGGATCAGGGATTTGAGTGGATGGATGGGTCCGGAATGGGGTGTTTACCCTAAGAATGACATAAAACTTTTCGGGGCGGGATGTTTGGACCCCTCGCTCGCTTTCGGAAGGTTAAACGGATAAATTAATTAATTAATTTATTCGTTTAATGGAGAAACGCTAGTATCTCTTAAACGGTGGCTCGGATTGGAAAACTGAGGGCATCGTTGAGTTTGGAGCGGGTCGTTTACCCTAGGAGGTGTATAAGTTTCATGGGTGCGGGCCTCTTGTGAAAAATGGCCCCAGGGGCGTTTTCAAAATTTAGCGGATTCAGACGTTAAATTTTATAACATTTGAACGGGGTCTCGGATTAAAATTCTGAGACCACCGTTGTGCTCGGGAGGTGGGGTTCACCCTAGGGGAGGCTTATCCACTTCCCCGTCGAGTGTTGCGGGCGCGGGATAAATTGGGGGTTAAATTAATTAAAAATTTAATTAATTTATTTTTAAACCCCAACCCCACCCCTATCCTTCCACTTCCCCCTGGAAGAAGAGCTCAACCAAGAAGGAGGGGCTCCTCCTCTCCTCCTCCCCACTGGCGAAGTGCGGATCGCCGGCGAAGCTCCGGGCAGCGCCGAGCAGGTAGGATGTATCGTTTGCATATTTCTATTCCCGTACCTACATTGAGCCAAAATTCTTATATGAAACCTCCGCCTAATTATTGAGAAAATCCCATAAATATGTAGTAGAGGTTTTTCTCTTTCCATCGATTATTTCAGAATCAAAATCCAAGCTCGGTGGAGCCCGGGGTTAATCGTCGAAGGTTGTGGGTTTTCGAATTTCGCGGCGGCAGCATGGTGGTCCGGGGAGCTCCTGGGCGGCGCAAATTTGGTTCTTGGTGGCGGCGCGGAGAGCAGGCGGTGGCGCGGCACTTCGGTCGGGCGAGCGGCCAGCGACGGCTAGCCGGCTCCAGGGCGACGGCAGGTGGAGGCAGCCGGGCGGCTCCGGCGTAGGGCAGAGGGGAGGCTACGGGGTGCGCGACCCCGTGTGCGGCGACCGCGACCCGCGCGACGCGGGTCGCTGCTGGCAGTGGAGACCGGCCTGGACGGTCGGTCGAGGAAGTTGACTGCGGCCAGCTGGCCGCGGAAGACGGAACCGGGCCCGCGGGCGGGCCGCAGGCCGGCTAAGGGCGGACCGGCCGGACCGGGCCGGTCCGGGCCTAGGGAGTGCCCTCCCCCTTCTTGAATTTCCGACGCCCGTAACTTTCATTACAAGTGTTCGTTTTGCGAGCCGTCAGCGGCAGCGCGGACCTTGCGTCGGGGGGAATGTTTCGAGTTGGTTTTGGGAATTTTTAATTCCTGAAACGAGGGGTCGCGAAGGTGTGATGTGTCTTTAAGTGGGCGAGCGTTCTTCCCGAGATTCTAGTTTTGGACGGCGCGGATGCGTCCGACGTCCGTTTTAAGCGCCGTCAGTGGCGTTGGAACCCTGGAATCGAGGCCGAGGTTTTCTAGGGTGGTTCCGGGTGTTGATGCCAGAGTTGAGGTGTGGGCCCCTTGGCCCTCCTTTTGAGCTGTGTGCAGCTTTTAGCGACTTTTTCCTCGGTCGTCCGTTCGGGGCGTGCGAGAAGTCGATGATGGGTGTTTTTCCTAGGGGATTGCGATGGTGCAATCCGCCCGCTCAAATTCGGCATGATGGTGCAGGGCCCACGAGGGTCGTTCGGGAGTTGACGGTGATTTCTAGCTTTATCACTGGGCGACCGTTTTGGACAAGTGAATACTCCATTTCATGTACCTTTTTGAGAGGATCGCAACGGTGTGATCCGTTCATTGAGTTTCGGGACCGGGATGCGGGTCCCATGTGGCACCGCTCGTGTGCGGTGCGCCGGAATGCATCTTTTCTATGGGTACCCGTTCCACGCAAGTAAGTAGTCAATTTGATGTGCTTTTCCGAGAGATTTGCGATGGCGCAGTCCGCCCGACTTTTTTTTTGGGGACTTGGTGTGGATCCCACCCGACCTGTCTATGGTGAATAGTGCCCTTTTTACCGGGTGTCCGTTTTGGGCGATTGAGTACTCAATCCCATCTGTTTTTATGAGGGGATCACAGTGGCGTTATCCGTTTGTTCAGTTTCGGAATCTTGGTGTGGGCCCCACACAGGTTTGGTCACGGTGAATAGTACCTTTTCCACCTGTTGACCATTTCGGGCGAGTGAGTAGTCTAACTCGCGTGTATTTCCGCAAGGATTACAACGGTATGATCTGTTTGGCTGTACAGAGCCTCTTGCGCGATCTTGAGAAATGTGGAAGCATGAAAGGTGCTCTAGGGGTGGTTCGCCCTACTTTGCTTGTAGCGGACCATTGGCGAGTGATCGCGTGCACTCTCGTGTGAGTGATGTAAATTCTTGAGGTGACGTGGTTGGCTGTGCCTGGGCCTTTGAGGTGGAGTTGTTACGTCACGCATTCGTGCTGACGTTGGGTGACGTGTGCAAGATAGCCTATGGGCTAGAACGAGGTATACTCTGGGAGTATACGAGAGCGCTTGGAGGTACTTGGGGTTTGTACCAGAGATTTTCGTGCAATTGGTTAGGGTTGACTTGGGGCCACACGTCGTGTGGGACCCATGTGCGTGCCGTGTTCTGCCTTACGTACTTGGACCTCTCTCGGCGTGGAGGGTCCCTCTGTGTGTTTGTTTGACCAGCAGGGTGGAGCTCTTCCCCTGACTCTATGCTCATTTGTTGACCAGCAAAGTTGAGTGGTCTCCCCCTGGTTTCGTTCTCGATGGATTGGCCGGTAGCGGTGCTAGTGACACCCAATGCTGGGGCAGACGCTGCACCTCTTTTGGGAGAGCTTTTCTGGAGTTGGGTGGTTGCACAACACCCACTCCATTTTTGGTCGGCCAGTGCTGTACCCTCCTGTAGAGAAGACAGAGCGGTTCTGAGTTTTACCCTCCAGCGGGGCTGGGCAGTGGGTTACTCATCGACTTCATCGGGCTTACACTCCAGCAGGGCTGGGTAGTGGGTTTCTCACTGACTTCTAGGGTCTACCCTCCAGCAGAGACTGGAAAGTGGGTCACCCGACGCTATTAGGGTCTACCCTCCAGCAGAGACTGGGCAGTGGGTCACCCGACGACCTCTTGGGGTCTACCCTCCAGTAGGGCTGGGCAGTGGGTCACATGTTGTCTTGTTCTAGGTCTACCCTCCAGCAAGGCTGGGCAGTGGGTTTCCTGTCGACTTATTCCTGGTCTACCAACCAGCGGGGCTGGGCAGTGGGTCGCCTGATGATGTATTAAGGTCTACCCTCTAGCAGGGCTGGGCAGTGGGTCGCCTGATAATGTATTAAGGTCTACCCTCCAGCGGGGCTGGGCAGTGGGTCGCCAGATGATGTCTTATGGTTTACCCTCCAGCAGGGCTGGGCAGTGGGTCACCTGATATCTGGTTATGAATTACCCTTCAGCAGGGCTGGGCAGTGGGACACCGGTTGGCATTCCAGACTCAGTCCTCTCGACTAGGCTAGTCTGTGGCTTACGTCCATGATTACCGGAGCAGGACCCTTTGTTGTACGGGTCGGTGATGGAACGACTTGACTATGAAGAGACCTCTCGACTACAGGGCAGTGATGAGGTGTGGTTTGACTTTCCTAGAACTCTCAAGTACGAGGGGTGCTTTCCCTACTGAGACGCGTTCTTGTGACGCGATCTAAAACCGTGCAGGCGAGTCAGTGCCGCCGAAAGCGGATTGTATCGAAGCGCGGTAATTGAGCCCCTTGGCTTGCAGTTCGGGGCAGACATGCGGAATGCTGGGCATCAATGGAGTTTCTTCCAGGACTGTTGGCTACTATTCCTTGGGTTGAGCTACGGGATGGAGATCCCCTTACAACCTTGTTCGGGTTTCTGGTTGAGCATACAGACATGTATATACCTTGTTTCCGGTACCCACTTCTTGGGTTTGGTTACTCTCCTTCCAGGAGAGGCGAAGACGTGTGGGGTATTCGACGTGCTTTTTGTGTCTATCTTCTCATGGTTGGATGAGTCTACTCTCCTGCTATAGGCAGCGAAAGCTCGACGAGAAGTTAATCTTCTCACAGTTCCTAGCTCCTTTTGTTAGAACGAGTCTTCTACGTTTCTCTTATTGGGTTGAGCAGGACTCTATACTTCGCTTTCAGTTGTACTCCTCTACTTTTGCTGTTCTCTCTACTTCTCACCCTTCGGTACCTCCTTTGTTGCTCCCTCGAGCCTTCGGGGTATCCTACTGAGTATTTTTATACTCACCCCTGCTTGGTTTTTTCCGGCACTTGGTGTGCCCTTGCAGACGATGGACAGGTGGAGCATGACTTCAGTGGAGCGTATGGGCATGGGATATTGGACCGCGTGCGGTGGTCGTGGCCGGGATCCAGGTGGGAGACCCGTCGGCTATTTATTTTTGTTTACATGTTGGCTGGTTGTGGCACTTTTTGGTTGGGAGTGTGTTTTGCCCCTTTTCCTTTCAGCTTGTACCTTGTACTGTTTAGAGGTCGATGCACATTTGTGGTATTTATATATCAGTTGCCATTTCCTTTTCTTTTCTTGTCTTTACTTTTACTCTAAACTGTTGGATTGAGTTTTCTGCATGTGTGTGTACAGGTGCTTAGGCAAAGGCCTCCCCGAGTTATTGTTCCTTCAAGGCTGGTCTCCAGCCCCTGACCTATGGAGGCGGGCTTGGGGTAGTTGCGGCTCGAGCCCGGGTAGGGTCGGGTCGTGACATCTTGTTCCAGACCTAGAGTTTCTGATAATCCGTTGAGTTGACCCTCACATCTGGAGATACCTTGGGAGGAGACTCGATAATCACTCTTACGCCGACGGTGTGGTCAGACCCTCGAGGTGAGAGTTTCGGTTGGAATCTCTTGGTGGCAGCGTCGAGGCCTTACGACGTTCGTTTGAGTATGGACTGGGAAATCACAGCTCATACACAAATTGACGGTATTAGGCAAAAAGGTTGTGGTTTATCTACGACGTCAGGTTGGGTTTTCCTTGGTCGGCGAAAAGGGAACCCCAGGCAGCACAGGATAACTCATGCACAGGGGGAGGGGGTGTGACTGAACACTCTTGAGTCGGTCAACCTTACCCTCGTGGCAGCAGTTGTTTTGAGTCCCAGTTCTAATAGGAGTTAGAGACCTCTGGATTTTGAGGATGACGATCACGTCCTTATATGGGTCTCACCTCGACGAGGTTTACGGAGATGCGACCAAGGCGGAAAGTTATCTCTGAGGTTCATCGGACCTTCTTAAGTCCTCAGCTGGGTAGGCGGGGTGGTTTACCACTTGACCCATCCACCTCAGTTGCACCAGGTGCACGACGACTTCCACATATCTCAACTGAGGAGATACGTGCTCGACCCTTCGCAAATCATCGACCATGGGGAGCTGGATGATGGAGATGGGGTGTCTTTCACGGAGGTTCTATTAGGGATTGAGGATCGACAGGAGCAGATCCTTTGAGGATGGCTTAATCCTTGGGTGCGCTTTCACGGGCAGTAGAGGAACCTCCAGGTAAGCACATGGGAGCAGAAGGCTCAGATGCATGTTCAATACTGCTTTTGTGACCCTAGTTTGTGTTGAAGCTTTACAGGGACGTAAATCCCTGAGGTGAGAGTAATGTAAAGACCTAGAAATTTCATGGATTTTTTTTTTAATTTTCATTTGAATTTTACAAGAACGCAGTATCTGACAGCGCCTGATTCTGAGGCCCGGTGTGCCCGGAATTAATTTCCGAAGTTGAGCTCGGGTACGTTCAGTTGACGAACGAGTGGGTTTTTCTAAAATTTGAACCGGTGCTCGGAATTGAATTCTGAGGGCACCGATGAAATCGTAGCGCTGGTATTTTCTTAGAAATTCTTTTTCCGAAGTTGTGTTTTCTCGGGTTTGGTTTTTAATATTTTGGGGATAAGTTAAGAAATAAAATAATGTGGTGTGACACAATTATTTTATTTCACTAAATGCCACTTAAAAGCCACTTAAGCTAAGTTAAGCAGATATGGTGGAACCAAAAATATCCTACCCACTTGGTAGGATATTTGTGAGGTGGGGCCCGCACGAGCCCCACCGTTTCTTTTCCTCTAACTAACGCACCCGCAACCCCCCTATTTAATGAATGTCAACCCTGAATTTTTCTGGTTAATAAACGCCTAATTAATTGGGCGGTGAAATCGTTACAATTAATTCATTGAATTAATTTTTCATTTCTTTTCATTTGAAATTCAAACGTGTCTTCTGCGTTAATAAAATATGATAACTCTTATTTTATTTCTGTTGGAACTTGTGGCATGGAGAGAATTTGGAGGAAAGCTTTTTTCATCGACGAAGAACGCGAAGAATGCTCCGACTTACGACAAAGAACTCCAAAGCCTCAGAGATCGAAGATGTGACGCCTTGTACCATGAATTCAACAACGCTTCATCCGCGATGCTCCTTCCGCAAAATTTCTTCCACAACGATCCTACTCTTCCGCAACGATCCTCTTCTTCCATGACGTTTATTTCCGCGACGAACTCGCGTTCGACGACAACGCTTGAGGTAGGTAATTAATTTTGAGAATGATTTTATTCCCTCGTTTCGTTTATTCTAAGGAAGTACAAAGAACACAGATCAAATTATTATCTAGTTGATCTTTGAAAGTTTTCCTTGCGAGTTGAGAATAATTTGTTGCGGGAAGTTGTGGGGGCTTATTTTATTGTTGACTGTGATCTCATCTGTCACCTTTCTTGGTTTCATTTTGGGCCGCCTGTTATCATACTGATGGGGGGAAAGTCGGACCGCATGAACACAGCCAACCCTCCTTCCCCCCCCCCTTGTTGTTTGAGTTTGTTGTGGCACGTGAAAGGCAGCGTGGTGCCGTTCCACCATGAAGAAATGAGAATAAAGAACACGGCGAAGAAGCGCGGCGCCGTCGCGCCGCGCCGTTGGGGCCAAACAAAACGGCGGGCGGAGTCGTGGCCGAGGAGGCAATTTGAAGACCCCACTTTTTGTTGTAGAAGTGCGGATCGATGGACGATGATGAGGTAGGCCGCAATTGCATTTTTAATCCTTTGTAGTGATCTAAGGCTCCCCGGAGGACCACTGGCGCAGACGGAATTGAAATCGGACCACCGGAGCAACTCTGGTGGTGCGCGGAAGACATCGTCGGCGCACCCCGCCGGCGCGGCGGCAGGAAGCGGCGGCGGCGGCGGCGCGCCACCGGGAAGGGGCCACCGCGGCTGAAGCCTAGGCAGCGGGCGGCTGGTCCCACGGCCGCGCGGGACCAACGGGATGCGGCATCCCACCGCGTCCGTTGGCAGGGAGCGGCCCCCGTGTGGGGGGCCGCAGTTTCGTCCAAGGGGGCAGCGCCCCCTTTTTGCACGACCGCTCAGCTGGCTCTGAGTCGGACCGCTCGGCCAGAGCCGAGCCGCCCCGGGAGGGGCCGGGTCGTGCCCAGCCAGGTCGGACCCAGACCTGGGTTGGGTCGACCTGGGGGGGTTGGGCCGGGTCGGTCCGGTGCCAGACCCCCCTTTTCGAACCTTTTTCGGTTTTTCGATTATATATTGAGATGTGGAACTCTGATCGACGCTCCGTCAGTGGAGATGCGACCCTTGGATCAATATGGGCGTTTCGGTATATTACACTCAAGGTTTTGGAATACCTTGGGTTCAGCCGGGTTGGTTCAGATACAAAACTAACCGGGCCCTCAGAGCGAAAATGCTTATATCTTGAGCTCCGGACATCCGATTGATTTGACGTCGACATTGATGGATTCCTCTAAGTGAGACGGATCTTTTGGCTTACTCCGCTCTAGGTTTGGATGTCGTCGGAGTGCGGTCAGGTTGGTTCGCTCACGAAACCAACCGGGCCCCTAGAACGAAAAAGCCAATAACTCACAGACCGGGCGTCCGATTG
The DNA here is from genome assembly GCA_963277665.1 of Viscum album. Classification (NCBI taxonomy): domain Eukaryota; kingdom Viridiplantae; phylum Streptophyta; class Magnoliopsida; order Santalales; family Viscaceae; genus Viscum; species Viscum album. Next base: position 1,051,275,165 of record OY728127.1, on the reverse strand, counting down.
ACGCACCGTCGGTCTCATTGAATTCCTCTTTATGAGACGGATCTTTTGGAATTCTTCTCCAAAGTTTTGGATGTTGTTGGGTAGTGGCCGGGTGGGATTGTACCTGAAATCCAACCGGGCCCCTGGAACGGAAAAGCTGATATCTTTCAGACGGGACATCCGTTTGACGAACCGTCAGCGGTGTTGGTGATCTCGTTGAGAAACGGTCCCTATGAGTATACCCTATGAGAGTTCGGGGTACAGTTGATATATGGCCGTTTTGGTTCTCCTTATTTATATTTATAATGAATATAAAAATATTTATATAATTATATATCTAATTATATATTAATTTTATCCAATTAATAAAGATATATATTTAAAAAAATAAATTATTTATGGAATTTTTTCCTTCACCCAATGTAAATACATGATTTCAAATGAATTTAAGAAAAAATTTAATATGAAAGAAATCAATTTATAGTGGTGGATGTTGATTCCATTTTAAATGGAAATCCATCCACTATTATATATATACCAAGATGGTTTGGTCATATATTTGGAAACCAAACCCATGACCCCATATTTTAAAAAAAAAAATAAAACATATACGAAGGATACATGTCATGCAAAGAAATAAATCCCATATTATTATAAATTATCCTAATATAGAATTTCAGACTCTACAAGTTGTTATAGATCCAAAATTCCTAAGATGTATTCTTTTTTACTATTGTTTGTTTTCTTCTCTACCAGGTCATGGACCTCTATGGGGCCTTATAGTCTTCATATGATGTTGATTTAGAAATGTCCTTCAAAGTGGATGAAATCCTATATTTCTAAGATAAGCCCAAAAATTAAATTTCTAGATTGGATCAGAATCCATCTTCAATGTTTTAAAAAAAAATATTGAACTGTTAATTATTCATTGAAAAAGAATACATCCAGATCCATCATAGATGAAATGACCTCATGTTGTGAAAAAACCATGGTATCACTTCCTCACTAAGGCCTTCAGTGAGACTTTAAACTTCCTAGCCCTCTATAGTAATGATATTAGAGTTTTTTTTCTCATTCCATATCACAAGATTTATCTGAGGACTTTACAAAAGATACATATCCATTTTTCATTACGATACTGAAATTGGGTGGATAAGACAATTACATCTTCTCCGAACTATCAGCACTCATCTCTGAGGGATTGTTAATTGGATTCTCCACCTATAGTGGGGAAAATTTTAAAGACATGCTACATAGAGGTTCAACCTGCATTTTGGATCAGAGTGGGTAGAACCTATGAATCACGAGATTGAGACTCGTATGCTTTTTATTTATGAGGTATGGCCCATTGGAAACCCTCTTCATCATCTAATAATTTCATACGTTTAACCGAAGACTCTCTCTTAGTAATTCATCCTTGGGTATCTAGCTCCTCACACAACATTTATTTTACATGAGTCAAGGGACCTTCTTCAAAATATATAATATTTATTGAACCATTTTGACCCACAATGATATTCTGGAAAGGTGATTTAGAAGGCATGGAATCATCTTAATCAAGTTGTGATGCAGCACCCAAACCATCGACCATACCCATTATAGGTTGAAAAGTATAAACATAGTGATAATGGTCCATTCCCGAACTATATGGATTTTTAATTTTGCACTCAAAATATTTCATAAATATATCATTGTATAAAGGAATATCCTATCCACTATTATGTTGATCCAATCTATTTTCAATCACTACAAGAGGGGTATTCTCATTCATTCAATGAATAGAATATCTTCGACAATGTTATCTCACATCTTCCCCATCACATGAAAATCTGGAATCAGTTAAGAATGACCTTCATCAACTTATATAAACACTACCATCCCCTTCTTATCATAGGGAAAAATCTATGCATTTCCACCCTTCCTTATATCCCTAGCTGTAACAGGAGTGGAAAAAGAGACCTCCACATCCCTAGAAGTTCCTACCATTTCATGTTTAAACTACCTATAATCATAAGCCTTATAGCCAATCAATTTACATAGATAACAACATATCTCTTTATGAAATTTCTCCCAAATATGTCCAATTTATTTAATATCACTATAAAATAAGGAGATTTATTATATTTTTTTGTTTTGTTGAAACTAATATTTTTTGTACAAAGAACCATATAGTCAATGGGTCTTTAGTAAAGATCCACCTCTACAAATAAGTGGAAAATATCTAGAGTATGATTCTTCAGTATCATGATACAATATGATCAGATTCCCAATAGTAGAGGAAATTTCATGTAAAATATATTAATTCAAAAAATTCATTTCAAAACCATAGATTTAAACACAAAAATGATTTATAGTATTTCAGATTAAAAAACTATTGATGCTTGGGTCTGAACAGTAAACAAAAAGCGTGTCTGGTTTGAGATAAATCAACCCAATCTCCCATGATTTCTACTTAAATTCCTCTATAGGGAATAGGATTTCAGAATAGCCAAGACCAATGGGGATACATTTCCACTCATGGATGCCCCAAACAATGGATATCCACTACATAGTACCCTATATTTTAAAAAAACTATTCTCAAAGGTAAAACCACTATTTCCATGATTGAGAATTAACATATATTAAACCTATTAAGAATCATGTATTGATGGCTATGAATGTGTTTAAAATTTACCAATCTAAAAATTATTTTAGAAACACCATATTTTCCTAAGATGGTTCTTTGATTTTTATCATCCAACCCTAATCCAATGGAACAAGAAGTAGTTTCTTGAAGATATACTAACAACACCTTCCCCAAAGACATAAGATCCCCTATTACCATAAGATCCACATCAATGTAACTTGGAAATTATATCAAAAACTGGAAATATTATCCACCATCAATGCCTTCATGGAGATCTCCCCCGACCCCCATCTGCTACTTTATATATATATTTATTGTCTAACCTACTCCCTAAACATACAACCATGCATGACCCATATGTAAAAATATATAATCACTAAACCCCAATAAGAAAATATTATTCAATTACAAACTATGACTTAATGTCATCTTGGTTAGGAATCCTGAAATGTGAATTCCCCCAGTAAATGTTTAGGTTTTATTTGTTGTTTTTTTACATTTGGATACATAGTTGTGATTGATCTTATATTTATTTTTTACAGTAGTTATATGAAAATAATGGATTTTGATATACATTTTTTTGAAGTATTAGTTCAAATAAGGTAGCAAAGTATGTTTTTGGGTAAAAGAAACATGATACATTAACATAATTTATTTGAATTGTCAATGAAAAATGGTATTTAAAATTATTTTTTGAATATAAATAAATACAAAGAACTTTATAAATAGTGTCATCAAATAAAAATGTGGAAATTGAAACATCTAATACAAAATTACATAAATATTAATTTCCAATATGAATTATAAATTATATCCTTGTTTTGATATATAAATTTTAGAATATACATTTAATGAAAAAACTCAAAAAATTAATTAATCTAGTAAAACTATTATTATAAAATCTTCATATTTGGTTGAGTTGTTCATAAAATATGTGGAACTGTCATAAATAAGGTAAATATTATAAAAAAAAGAAAATCCAGTAATAATATAATATATTATGTAAAGGGAAATAATTTTGATAAAACTAACTGTTTAAATGATTTTTTTATTCTAATTGAGAATATTTCAAACATGAATAACATGTTATAAAATAAAATATATCCTTCCATCATAATAATAACATTGTTATTTGAAAACAAGGATTTCTAAATTATAATCAACATTTTAAATAAATTAATTAATCAATGTTTTGAAAAAAATAAAAACCTATCCTAAATGAAAATATATTTATTTTTTAATCAAGTTTTTTTTTGAAATTTATATTCTATAAAAGTCATTATGATATAGAATCATTTACAAGGATATACATTTATAAATATATGAGGTACATAATCATATATTTCTCCTCCAAATACATTTCTCTATATTTTTTAATAAAGAAGCTTCATGGGTTATGTTGGAACCCAACAGAAAACCATAGCATATATTCATAATCAGTCTAAGTAAATACTAAAAAAATTACATATAATATTTCATAGATTGAAAATATAATAAAATTTCATATTCGATAAAATTATTATATTTTTTAATATATATTACTCAAAGTGATTTAATAAAAATATAAATTTTATTTAATTATGAATGTTGTGGAAAATAATAAAATTTTATATAATTTATTGTAATAATATTCAACTAATTATTACATAGAATGAAAATTTAATGATATAAAAAATATTTAATTATTGAAAATTACAATAATGTCATATATTATTTATCATGATTTTAACAATATGTATGTTTTTTATAATTAGGAATGTTTTAGAAAGGAATATATTATAAAACATAAAAAAATAATAACAAAATAATTATTGATATGTACTATTAAATATTTTTAATAAATATATTTAATCACCGAATATTTCTACAAGTGTAGCCCATAAATTATTTTAATTTCTATAAAATGCACAAATCCATTCAAGTGTATATCATATCAAAATGATAAAAATTAAAAGATGTAATAAAAAGGAAAATAATTAAATAATTAATCACCATAATAAAATTCATTTCATAATCCTATAAAATAAATAAATATATTAAATTTTATTTCATTAAACAAGTGAAACCCAATTTATTAAATCATTTATCCATTTAATAAAAGAATTTAACATTGTGCCTATATTTTTAGTTGAATTGAAGGCTTGAAATAAAAAACATAATCAAATTAAGAATATATATTTCTAAAAGATTCGATTGGAGTAGAAAATAAAATTTGAACATGACAGTATTAAAAGGTGAAAATGATGAAAAGAATAAGGGATGGTAAATATTGAATGAGTAATCAATAAATGATATATAAAAGGGTTTTATTTGAAAAATAGTGTATGAAACACTAATACACAAATGGGATCCAAAATAACTATAAATTTCTTTTATCAATGCTAAAATATTATTGATATTGTGAGAAATAATAAAGACTAGTGGATTTTTTTCATCACTAAGTTAACACATATAAAGGATTATTTTAAAAATTATTTTTTAGAAATTATAAAAGATTGAATTTATCAAACAAAATACTCTTGTTAAATCTTAACATTAATCAATGGTAAAAACTACAAGGGATAAATTATTTTAAATACATGTTAAATAATATTCACCACTCAGGCACACTACTTCCATCATCAGTTTTCCATGCATGAACATAGTTATGCAATATTGTATAACCTAGAACACTTATGTGTAAACTAATGTGAAACCACAATAATTCTTCATCATTTTGACTTTGTTAAGATTTTAAACCATACACCATACGTTGTGAATGAGAAACTATACCATTAAATTGATTTTTAATTTTTGTTATATATCGATATATTTGTATGCATTTATATAATTATATATATATACATATTTATATATATTTTCTTATATATTTCTACATTTAATATATATTTTTTCAAATTTGGTGTGTATATATTTAAATATTAATATATATTTAATAAAAAATGTGTAAGCATGTGCACACACAACCATATATATTTGTGTATTTATATGTGTTTATTTATATATATGTGTGTACTTGTATATACGTTTGTATTTATATATGTTTGTATTTATATATGTGTGTATAATTGAATTTATATGTGTGTATTTGTGTGCATAAAAATATGCATATTTCATTAAATTTTTATATATTCTTTTCTTTATATTTATGAGAAAAAATATTGTCAATTTATATATGTATGATAAAATATATGAATTAGTGTGTGTATTAATAGATCTATGAATTTCCCATCATGTATTACTTATGTGGTGTAAGATAGGTGGACACTAACCACTATATGGGAATTGATGCGAGTTTGAGTCTTGACACACATAAATTTTTCATGCGGAAATGGTGCGGAGTGTGGTAGGTAAGGTATGGGACATGCATGGGGGGTGCATGCCAATACCCTCATTACCCTCAGACTGTTTACAGTTTGGGATTTATCTATGTGATTTTCACACTATAATTATGCATATGATGAGGGTCAAAATCCTATAATCCGCCCGTGGGGGGAATTTCTAGGACATTTATGTTCGATGACATAGTTGGGGTCTAGAACTAGGAGCATGTTGGTGCAATGAAAGAAGTAGGAATTTGGCATTTAGGACAAGATGAGGGGATCTTTAAGCCCACAAATGGTGGGAATTTTGGATTTAAAATTTATAATGGGTTATCTACGGAGTGACACAACCCTTGGAGAAGGTGTGATCTATCTTTTTTCCCAGGGGTGTATGTTTTTTCTTTATCACCTCCAAGACCATAATTATATTATATATGTGTGAAAAAATTATTTTTATATGTGTTTGTGAGTGTATATATTTCTACATTTTATTATTAAAATATATAGTTTTATATTTATATATTTATATGTTTATATATTTATATATTTATATATTTATTTATTTATTCATATGTGTGTGTCTTTATGTGTATAAATTTATATGAAAGTGTCTCATGATCATGTTTCAAAAACATGCCATCATATTTCAAAAACGAATATAAATTTTTTTTTATCAAAATTCATGACTTTCAAAATAAGCCATTTCTTTAAATTTCTTGAATCACATCATGTCATCTATTCATAACGTCTTTGATCAATTATTTCTTTTATATTGAAAATTTGTTTCCAAAAAAACAAATTAATTGAAAATCCATACCTGAATGGTTCAATACCCGCACACCATGCCATGTAGAAATCATAATTATTATCAAAAAATAGGATTTATAAAATAACTATATATTCATTTTAAAATTATAATTCTTCAAGGGTTTTAGTTTATAAGAATATCCTTATTAAACCACATACCTTAATTTATGGACTCAATGACCACCCAACATGGAATCTGTGCCCATGGGAATGTGGAAGGCATGAATCTATCAAAGGAAAATCTGAGAAACACAACTCCACAAGTCAATATCTTATAATGACATTGGAAATAACTTCTCTTGATGATGGATATAATGGAAGAAATTTGATTACATGATCAAATTTTTATAACACTTATCAAAAGATAATCATCACATCAACCAATTCCTCGATCAAAGAATAAATGATGTTGGGAGGACCAAATTCAACTCTAGAGTGACTCTAATGATTTTAGTTTTTAAAAAAAATTTAATAGTGGTAATTTAGAAATAAAATAGGGATTAAAGATGAAAAATTATGATATTATCCTACTATTTCTTGACTCTGTCAGCTTCAATGAATATCTTGGGGCAACCATCAGATACCTAATGGTGCTCAATAGAATTGAATGTATTCTGTATGTACCATCATTGGATAGGGGATTCCTATATGAATCAACAATGACCAGACTCTCCTTGGCTGGATGGTATCTTTCCCCCTTAGGAATGTGGGCCTCCCATATATTTTCCTACTATAGGAACATTCCAACTCCCAAGATAAAATATCCAAACATTTCCTCACCTCTAAAACTAGGATTAAGCACCCTCCCACACCCATCAAAAACATATACAAGGGAAGGAAAACCTTAAAACAATAGGAATAGTGGAGAATCAATTTAAAACACTATGGATCATCATGAAAATAAATATAACTATGAAAAAAACAATGTCCTTACCTAAAATCATGTAACATGATGTTACAATATCTCCACCACAAATTATTTATACACCTAAAAATTATTTTTTAGAAAACATTTCCATGAAGAAAGAGGCCAATGATACATCATCAAAACCTCACACATCAAAGTCTAATAAAAATAAAAACCATGATTCTAGAGGAAAGGAACCAAAGGGATTTATTTTCCATGAAGGTCCCTTATCTGATAATCCATAATATGAAATACATGATTGATCGTGGATAAATCATGTTCCACTTCAATACCCATACAACTCAAGATATGAGATGATTTAGAGAGATACTTTGTGATATATAATACATTTAACACATTATGGATTTTTTACATATGAGGTGGAAAATCCAAATACTAAACCACCTTTCCAATCTCCACAACAACCTCAAATAGCCCCATGTATCTCAGTGCTAACATTACATATTTTCCATGAATTTGGTAACCCGATCGAGGTGAAACTCTATAACTCACCATGATAAAAAATAAGAACTCAAAAGGGAATAAATGAATGTTAGAATAGAATTTATAACATATTTTTTCATTAAAAATCTCAGAAAAATCAACTAAATCCTTATGATCATCATTTGTAACAAACTAGGTCAAACCAATGAAGCTTCACCAACCACATATCAACAATGATGAGATCTACAAGTCTAGAAGTACATGTCCTCAAATGGTACCATATTGATTGATGTATGGTAGATATTATTATAGGAATATCAACTAGCCACAAATGGAAATCTCATTTTTGTTAAATTAAATAACAAAAGAATGAATCATATCCTCAAGAATCTATATCGCCCAATCCATTTGATGATTTGTATAAGGAAATTACATAATGCTCAACATTAATTGGGATATCATTGCCTCCGTGAGGCCTCTAAAAATGTGAAACAATATGAGGATCTATATTGGAATCTATGGAAGATGAAACATCCTGAAACTAATATTCTTTTATATATATAAATTTTATAAGTCCTCACCTTTGGTGGGATTATAAATGGGAATAAATTTATTTGATTTGGTCAATCAGTAAATCACGACACATATAACATTACTTACACATGGTGTATGTGGAAACCCAATAACAAATTCCATCAATATCAAATCCCACTTCTATTTCGGCACTCAAATTAGTGGAAGTGGAACTAAATGATTTTGATACTCAGCATGAATTTTCTAATGAGCATAACTATGAGAACAAAAACAAAAATACATCATTTCATATCTGGCCACTAGAATCACTACATCATTTCATGAAATATTTTGGTAATTCCTAGGTTTAAAACTCACCAATAATTATGGAAATCCCTCACCACAACCTTCCTGATGGTAAAAGGAATGACATAACAACTTCAAAAGCATAGGATACCCTCAAAAGAGAGATAATATTCACTGATGGTATCCAAACTATATAATTAATCCCAAATTTCTTCCTCAGACTCTTCATCAAGAGTTGGTACTAGAGAATCATTTGGGGAAGAGATGTTATCAATTGAACAATTGATAAAACAACCTTAATGTCATCCTCCCAAACTCCCAAGGTTTTATTTATAAATATTGAAATATGTATATCATTTCACATGATGTCCAAAATTTCTCTCATGGGACACACTTATTCCACCTAAGATCTATAGTGAATCAAGATGTGATCCCCAAATACCAATACAAAATAATTTAGGTACTTGAGAATTATTATGTTGAGTAATTCCATAAATAGAATAGTTGTTGACCAAAATTTATTAATAGGTTATCGTAATTCTTTACCATCTATCGAAGGCATCCTTAGGGATATCAGACTCCTTCATCCTAAGAATTTGATAACCAGAATGGAGATTAATCTCTAAAACCTCATTTCCCATTTCATCTAGTTAGAAAAAATTATTTCATGGTAATTCTTTACTATTCATAACCATGATTGGATTTATCTTCAGTAATAAAAAAAGGTGTTGGTTTATGATGGTATTCTTAGAAAAAGAACACGTAATACCGAAGGTGGAACACTGGGTCAAATGAATCCCTTGGACATCAATTAATCAAAATGATTCTTTAACTCCTTTATTTCAGCTAGTTCTGTATGATAAAATAGATATTATCCTATATATGTCTAGTAGGGAAGGTCTATCTCGACATTACCTCGGGTCTCATTCTCCATGGAAAACAAATAACAGCACATTGGGGAAGTAAAAGAGACTCGCTATATATAATCGTTAATACTACCTTTATAAGTGGTCAAAAAATCCATCATGAGAATAACATCTAACGATTTCATATCCAAAACAAAAACGTCCCAACAGATATCTTCGAATGATAGAAAAGAGTGAAATGTTATTTAAAACTAGCTCTATCCCCACCTATCTATACCCACTATTTAGAGAAATCGTGGGTATAAAAATTCTCCCCAAACCTATACCCACTGTTTAAAAAACCCATTCGTATAGTTTGAGTCATACCAATGATTTTTATAAAAATTTGGTTATATCCCATTATGTAGCTAACCTTTCTATATCTCCCCCTCCCCTACTCATTTGGTTCCCTTGTTCTCTCCTCTCCCATGATGATCAGGAATCATTGGCATCCCCCCTCTACTCATTTGGCAACATTGTTTCCCCCACCCCTATTCATTCGAGATTTCAACAATTGGTCAGGTCTTCTTCCTCTATTTCTGGTATTTTGTTGTTGTGATCATTGAGGAGTAAGATTTATTTACATTATATTAATTATTTTTTTCATACCTAGTTTCTATGTATTATTTATCACATAAAGCCTCAATTAATGTTGTATCCGTTTATGATTATTCCATTATAGAAAAAAATAGATTTTTGTTTTTGGAAAATGGGTTTCATGACATAAATATATTTTATTTGATGTCATTTTTTATAGTTTTTTTGAATTGAGGTATATATTTAATACTCTATGGTGTTTTCATGCATATGAAATTATACCCTCAATGGAGGGTATTTCAAGAATGGTTATTTTTAACCTGTGATGTGTTTGGGTTGGTTGGTATTAATATAGTAGGAAAGATTATTAAATATAAATACATAATTATTATACATTTTTAAATGGTACGTATTTTCATATTCATGATACAATGGTGTATTAATTCAAACTAATGTCGTCATTAATCTTTAAAAACATTTCATGATTTCCAAAAGTAGATTTTTCAGCATGATTGGGATTTATACCTTCAATAGGTGGTTTTAGATTATTTCAAAATTTGATTAATTTGTAATTAAACATGGTGGTTATTTTATAAATTTTTTCAATGTTTTGTTTCTCTATTGTGGTTTAATTATCTGTATTTGTCACTTTTTGGAACTCGTTGAATACAGGGGCCCACATTTCTAAAAGGAGGAATCTTTTAAAATCATTTTGATTATTTTTGAGAGTGGATTAATTTAGGGGGAATGAACACATTGGGTTGATTTCTCATGTTGAATTAATGTAGGCCTACTAGAATAGTCTATAATAAAGATGAAGTACTTATTTGGGGGGTAATTCCACCTTCTAGCTATAACACTTTAATTTCTATGAATACAGTTCCATATTTCATCGTCTCTTATTTTTCTAGTATCATAGATATTTCAATAGAGGTGATACCTTTTGAGCATGTATATAGACTGTATAGTACTAGGGGTTTAAATACATAAATGTATTCTTCAGTTATGGAATCACTTCTATCTATATGAACTTATTTTTTCTTATGATATTCCTTAATCATTATTGAGATGGATAATAGATTACTCTATAATAGTAACTTAGTTTAATAATTTCATTCAATTTTGTTTCCTATTAGAGTTCTTCAATTTCTTGTATACTAGAGTTATAATATTTATTTTGAATTTTGATTTCATTGTAATTATGGTTTACATTGTTGATAGGAAAATATTATTTTCCCTCTAATAGAATGGTTGGAATATGGATGTATCATAGCAAGAGGATTTCAACTGATTTTTAAGATAATTTAGAATTTTTTTAGATTTTTCATTTAACAATGATTCCTATTGAGGTTGTATATTGTGTCCCTTTTTCTGTTGTTTTGGAAGACTATGGTAAAGCCATAAAGAAGTTGTCTACTATATAACGAAAGATATATTTAAAAAATTATGCTTGTTATCACAATGGTGAGTTGAGACTATATTTTACAATTCATTAATGGAAATAAAGACGTGGTATGGAGAATTTTATATGTAAATAGTTTTCATTTTTTGCATCATCATGAGTGAAATATTTTTTCAGTGCAAGAAGTAAATGATATCTATACACATGATGAAAAGAATGAAGATTATGATGTTGAGAGAGAGAATATTTTAATAGATTATGCCAGATTTCATATATATCCTGAATACACTAAAATGAGAAAGTTGGAATTTTTAATGCAGTTATACCATGGAAATACTATGTATGAAATTTATAATACCTATATTGATTATATTCATTCCTTTTTTATGGAATTTCTTCATGATGATGAATATATTCCCTCAAATAGTTATAAGGCATGGAAGTAAATTATGTAGTTCTGTTTTTCTATTAATAAAAGTAATGCTTATATGAAAGATTGTAGTTTATTTTTGGAGGAAACAGTTGACCTTAATGAATTTAAAAAATTTGGTAGTTCACAATTAAATGAAAATTTAGATGGAATGCCATGTTTAGTGCCATAGAAAGCCATGTGGAACTTTCCATTGATTTCAAGGACTCAAAATCTTTCCATGTACGAAAAAATATTATCCATTATGTAAAGGAATTATACTGAGAGAATTAAATGTAAGGTTGAGTCGGATCGTAATATAAATGGATTAGCATGTTTTGAATTTGATACAAAAAATCATGATTATACATATGAGGTGAATAATGTCCGGATGGGTCTACCCTATGATGTTTTTAATCTTTTTGGTATGATTCTTACTTCTCACAACAAATGGCTAATATTTATTCAGATTTATAATCTTCCTTCATGGTTGTGTATGAAAAAACCATTCACATTCTTGAGTATATTTATATCGTGAACTTATAATAATAGACATGATATAAGTGTCTACATTAAACAATTAATAAGAGAGTTGATGTTGCTTTGGGATATTTGTGTGCACACATTTGATTCTTCTTTAAAAAAATATATTTTAAATGTTTTCGTCCCTTCAATGTACAGTAAATTATTTCCCTACTTATGTAGATATTTTTGGTTGGAGAAAAAATGGAAAAATATCATGTCCTATTTGTATGAATAATATGTGATCAATAAGGCTTAAATATCATCATAGTTTCAATATCACGGGGCATTGATGATTCATTCCAATGGATCAACAATATTAGAAGAATCATTGGAGGTTTGATAATACTGTTGACACTTAAAAAAATCCTCAAGTTTAGATAGTAACTGATGTCATTAATGTCCTCAAGAATTTATGTTTTTATTATGGGAAATGTGTGATTAAATCTAAAATGATGGAAAATCTTGATTCAAAATCCATTTACAATTGGAAAAATAGAATTATAATTTATGAGATTCCATATTGGTTTATAAATTTGATACATTATTTTGTAGACATCATGCACATTGATAAAAATATATATGGAATTTTTATTTATATTATTCTAAATATCAAGGAGACGACTAAATATTACTTCTGATCTAACTAGGACTTGTTAGATTTTGGAATTTGACCTAAACTGAATCCTGTTTTTATCGGTGAAAATAAATGGAATGTTACTTGTGCATCTTATGTGATGACACCTTTTGTGAAAAATAAATTTCTAAAAGTATTGGAGAATATCAAGGATAATGATGGTTATTCCAGTAACATATACAACTGAGTAAATAAGAGGTATTTGAAACTATAATCCCCAAAAACTCATGATTATCAAATAATTATTCACAAATTATATCCAATATAAATCAGTCCTTTTCTATCAAATATTGTAAGGGGGATAGTGATTCTCTTATCCCATTTTCAGAGACCTATTTGTTAAAAGGTTACTAATGTTTCATTAGTAAAAATGCAGCCAGAGGACTCATACAGTTTGTCTGATTAGGACAAAACATTACTCTATAATTTTTCACCTGCATGTTTCATTTGAATGTTCATTCTCAAAATGAAACACTTCATGGGGGAAATATTTATTTTTTGTGAATGTATCGTACTAAAATAAATATTTTCTCAAGGAAATCTTATGTCAAAAAAATAATCATAAAGGTTTCATTTTGAAATCTTAACTAGATCATGAATGTATAGAATTGTGTTCAATGATTTTTTTTATCTGAGCACAAGACATAACCATCCAATGAGAAATGTAGATGATCTGTAGGGGGAAATTGGTCCCTCATTTTTAACTCTTCCCCAAACAGGAGTAATTATTGGGTTATATACATTGGATACATTGATCCTTTAAGAGCATGATATGACTCATCTCATAGTCTTACATAACTTTGGTTGGTTCGATAACTTTATCAAGTATGTAATTTAAATATTTATATGTTATCTCATACTATTTCATTTCACATATACCTTATGTTTTTATTATCATTTTATTTCGGTAACATAAAAAAATTATAAGTAGAGTTCATTGATATTTTCCTTTGAGAAGGGGAGAGGATTTCCATAGCTAGGAGTTTCCTAATTATTTTATTATTGTTTTGTTTCATTTCATTTAATTCAATTTATGTCGATTCAGAAAATAGGGTTAAATTTGATTTATAAATTGTATAACATCACTTTAATTTTTTTTACTAAAACATGTTATGAAGTTGTATACGAATTCATTGACTTCTTAGTTGAATGCATGATTATTTGTAAAATGTTTCCTAAAATTTTATGTTTAATTATTATGATGATTATGAAATATACTGTAGATGTTTTATGGAAGAAATTATTTGATATTGATCAATTGAAACACAATCATGTTTTGACTCTTATTATTCCCTTAGTGAGTCTAATAATAGTAATATGTTTCCTCTGAATTACATTTATTGTCATGTTCATATTCTTTATCATATTTTTTTGGACATTCAATTTAGCTAGAGTTGACACCTCATCATCATACAAGGAGGGGTCTATGTGGGGATGATGCTAGACCTAGACGGAGTACCCATTGTGCACATTCCCACCCTAACCCACCATCAGACTCCACATCTTCCACAGATTTCCATCATATTCTTGATTTATCAGGTATGTTATTACCCATTCTTCCATTATCATATCATTTAACCTCTCTTTTCCATACCATGCCTATGCTTCCTCTAGGGATGTTCCCACATTTAACATATCCATATCCTTTGATGTTTCCCCAACACTACTACCCATATCCTTCCATGTCTATGTTGCCTCCATTTTCTACATTCATCAATGATTTAATGACTATATTCCTTCAGCTTCGACTACTGTGCATACAGATCACCTATATCACATATTAGAATAGACACATCCTTTATAGTCTACTCATCAAGGACATCCCAAAGATCCATCAGATCCTATTGAGCAGCATGCATCAGGTATTTTGATTATATGTTTATCAAATTTTATCACATCATTTTTTTCTGGTTTTAACATGACTTTATTATTCATTTCTACACTTTTATCTATTTCAATGGGATCTTCTAATAGGCACTGTGGCTACACCTGAATTCTAGAAGCATGGAATTTCCAAAAAATGGTGGATTACAAAGATGAAAATTACATGATAGGTAAAAAATCCCGGTAGTGTATAAGATTCATTAATAATTTAGACAAGTACCGCGATATAATTTTAGTGGAACCAGTATCACGAATACATATCGATAATGACATCAAGTATAATACATGGACATATATATGGGTAAGATAATTTATTAAATTTATATCTATAATACTATTATATTTATTTGAATTAACATGTTCATTTGAGTGTTGGTTTAACATTCCCGATGGTGAAGCTACTAAGGTTGATAGGATGATGGATCTAGGGGAGTTCTGTAGATTGTATAATCATGAGTTATATATTGTTTGAAGGAGTAGAGAGGGTTCTGATTTACAGGGTGTAGTCATATTCCCCAACTGTCCAAAAAAACAATATCAAAAAATAATCTCTTATTGTAAGAGTGAAAATTTTACAGTACTCCCAATCTCTAATGGTTTTCATATATTATTTAAATATTATTACTTGTATTGATTTTTTTATGATGTGTCGGTAAAAAAATAAAAAGTAGAAAGATTCAATGTTGTGTCTGCACAAATTGGGGTGCACTACAATGCTTGATAATGAAAAGTGATAGGTACATTAATATGAATATAAATTGTATCTAGATAGAAATTGTTATGTAGTTATATTTTCATGCTGAAATTTATGTTTTATTATCATTAATCCATTTAATATAATGTATAAATTACCCCTTTCAAATGGAATAATGTAAAAATAGCATAATGGACAAATATCCTAATGAAAAAATGGAATAATGTACTAATAGACTAATGGTAAGTTGGAATAACGGCCTAATTTACAATTTTAAAAAGACCTTATGGCCTATTGGCTTAACAGACTAATGGCCTAATAGCCAATTTTCCAATATCCTTAATGGCCTAATCAAAAATTGGAAAAACGGACTAATGGTCAATTTTTCTAAAATTCAAATTGGAAATTAGACTAGTAGCCTCATTGTTAATTTTCCATAATGCATTAATGGAAAATTATACTATTGGTGTAGTGTCCTAAAGGAATAATTGGCTTAATGTTGTATTTGGTCCAATGGCCTAATGGCCTAATTGGCCTAATTGGCCTAATTGGCCTAATGGAATAATGGACAATTATCCCAATGTCCAAATTTCCTAATGGAAGAATATCTAATTTTCATAATGGCCAAATAGCCTAATGTCCAATATTCTTAATGACCATATAGACAATTGGCCTAACGTCCTAATGGAAAATTTGTTTAATTTTCCAATTTCTGTAATGGACTACTAGGCATTTTTCTATTTGGACTATTAGAATAATGGCCAATTATAATTATGGCTCATCAGAAATTTGAAAATTAGAAAATTATACTAATGGACAAATAGCCAATTGGTAAATGGTCATAATGTCCAATATAGAAATTGGTGTAATGTCCAATTCTCCAATTGGCCTAATGTCCTAATTGGATTAATGGATAAATTTTCCAATTAGTCTAATGTCCTAATTTCCCCAATTTCCTAATTTTTAAATTTCTAAATGGCCAATTAGCCAATTGGAAAAAGTCCCCAATAACCTATTGTCCAAATGGAAAATTGTCCAATTGGCCTAATGGAATAATTGCCAATTTTACTAACAGCCTAATGGAAAATTGGTCAATTGGACTAATGGGCTAATGGATGATTCACCTAAATTCCAAATGTCCAGTTGTCCAAATAGGCTAACAGACAAACGAAAAATGGGTCTAAAGGTCCAATGGCCAATTTTCTTAATGGAATAATGGCATAATGGCCGTTTGGACTAACGACCTAATAGTGAATTGGCCAAATGGCCTAACGACCTAATGGAAAATTACCCTAATGGCCTAATGGTCTAATGGTAAATTTTCATAATGTCATAATGGATAATTAAAAAATTGGATTAATGGAATAATAGACTATTTGAAATTTGGACAATTGGATTATTTCCACAATGACCAATTGACTTAGTGGCCTAAGGGCCAAATGGTCTAACTGCCTAGTGGAAAATATGTCTCATGGAAAATTTTCCGAATGGACCAATAGACTAATGTACAATTATTATAATAGTATAATGGCTAATTGGAAAAATGTTTTAGCTTCCAAATTGGACTAAAAACCTAATAACAAATTGCCCAAACTGACTTATAGAAATATGGGAATGTGTACTAATTGCCAAACAACTAATTTTCCATTTGAAAAAATGGCCTAATTAGATAATTTCAAATTGTAAAACAATCCTAATTGACTAATGGAATAATTTAGTAATATATATTTATCCTAATAGCTAAATGAATTATTTAATTGGCCTATTGTCCAAAAGACCAATTGGCCTTATAGACTAAAATACAAGTGGCCTAATTGGCCTAATGGCTTAACAGTTTACTGGAAATTGAATTGCCTAATGTCTAGCTGGCCAATTTTCCTAATGTTCTAATTGACCGATGGCCTAATGGCCTATTGACTTATTGATATAATGGTAAAGTGGCCAATTGGCCAATTGTCCTGATGTCAGAATGTCCCAATATAAAATTGTACAAACATGATAATGTCATAATGTCTAATTGTTCTAATTGCATAATGGACTTTTGGAATAATGCCAATTAACCTAATGTACTAATGGAAAATTTTCCAATTATCCAAATAGTATAATTTTATAATTGCGTAATGGACAATTTTTCTGATAGCCTAATGGCGAAATGGCCAATTGGCCGAATGGGCTAATATAAAATTATCCTAAAATCTAAATTTCTTAATGGAAAGTTATTGTAACAACCTAGCAGCCTAATGGCCAGCTGTGTAATTGGCCTAATGGCCTAATGGAAAGTTGACCAAATGGCCTAATGGATAGTAGAGCTAATGGTAAATTAGTATAATTCGTTACTATCCATTTTTTCCTAATAGTATAATGGCCAACTGGCCTATAGGACTAATGGTCTAATGGACAATTATCCAATTGTCCTAATATCCTAATGTCCTAACGGATAATTGGCCTAATGGACTAATGGAAAATTTTACCTTTTGCCTAATGGGCTAATGGCCAATTGGCCTAATTGACCAAATAGTCAAACGACCAATTAGAAATTTTTCCAAATGTCCTAATGGCCAATTGGATAATTTCATTAATGTTTATTAGGTTGTTACCCAATTCGAATTCTATATGAATTAGTTATAATTTATTTATATTTAAATTTTATTAATTTTTTAAAAATACATAATTAGAATTATTCAAATTTGGGGAATTATTTTGAAATTATTGAAACCACATCATCTTATTTTTTATGATTGATTTGATCAAGGATTATATATTATTAACTATGTTAAATCTAGATTATCTATGTAGTTTTCTAAATAAATTGAAATATAAAGTATTCATATTTAATGAAAATGGAATCTATATAATTGAAATTTATTATAATGAATAATATAGATTCAAAATTTTTAACGAAATATAATGAATTAATATTAAGGATTGTAGAATATTCAAAAAGAGTATATAAATTTATAAATTTTTTATGATTATCTTTTAGTTTTGAAATTTTCATCAATTTTTGGACGATGATAAAACTTGTTAATTTTTTTTTCATTTAAATGTTATTCCATTTTATTATTATTCATGATTATAAAATTTTTATTTTCTTAATATTTTTATATTCATAAATTTTATTTGCAGCAAGATATATTCATCATCGAGTGACAAGTGCCTCAAGAAAAAATATTTTGATCGAGTTAGAAGAAAAAGTATAGAAGTGAATTAAATAATCAAATTCTAGACAATATTTTATGATTTTTTATTTAGATTTAAAATATTTATATGAAATCCAATATGAATTTTTTTTTATTTATTTTCAAAAGTTTGTCCTGGAGGCCCTCTATGGTAAATAAGATGACAACATCATGAAAAATAATTTCTTGATTCAAATATTAAGATAGGATACCCAAGAGAGATAATGATGTAAAACAATGAAAAACATAGTCCCCACTAGGTATTGGTCCTTATTGAGATCCTCTCAAAACTCTTAGACCACCAAGTTGTAATGAGCTCGTGCAGAAGAACCAAATGCCAAAAAAATAGCTCTAGAGGAGCATGAAATAATTAAACTGATCACTGAACACTTTCCAAAATCTATTTCATCTATAATTAAATCACTTACATCATACTTTTGTACTATTTATGATTCATATATGAAATAAATGCACTCTTTTAATGATTTCCCAAGGTGATTCCAATGAGGGTCATAGTAGTGTCCGAGATGATGGTTTTGGCAGTGTTGATGATGATGATAATGATGATGATGATGATGATGATGATGATGATGATTATGATGATGATGATTTTTTTGATGTTGTTGTTGTGGCTGCTAGTTTTGATGATGACGATGATCCATATGATGTTGTCGGTGGTATGGATGTTTCTGATGGTGATGAGAATGAGGATCTTGGCAACATAGAGATATTAATCCTTTATATTTTTTACTTTTCAGTAATGATACATGTGGATGATGTTTAAGGACTGGAATTGATTGGTTACCTGGATGAATATGTATTTTATAGTACTGTAAATGGTTTGAAAATTTTTACAAGAAGTTGGTTGAATGAAAAATAAACAATATTTGTATTTTATTTAATGTTTAATATGTTATTTATTTCATTTACATGTTTGGGGGTTGTAAGAGTAGTTTCTGCTGCTATATGGGGATATCTACCTAATCCTACGGTTTGGAGAGCTGTGGGTATATGTTTCTACAAGGAAAAGATATACCCATGATATTGAGAATTGTGGGTATAGATGTATATATGCACGGCACGGGTTAAACATTTGTGTGATAAAATACTAAAAGATATACTGATAGTTTCAATATAAAATGTGGTTATATATCTATATCATGATCTCCCAAATCCCTGGTTAAAATATCTGTGGGTACATTCTATACCAATTGTTCTAAACCTTGGATATTGGGTGTTTTTCTATTAGTGAGAGAGGGGAATCAGAGACCTTTCCCTTTCTTTTCCCCGATAGGCCTAAAAATATATATATAGTATGGAATGATATTTGTAGAAATATTAAATAGTTCCAACATATGGTTAGATATGAAATAATTAGATGCACAAGTATTAAATAAATCAATTATTAAAGTGGATGTAATGGTAAGGCCACCAATCATAGTAATCAGACACGCATCAGTTTCCCCTAGAGAATCATCCATTGCATGAATAAGCATCGTTCCTAATTCATACAGATATAATTTCGTTTTTCTAGATGTGTATTATTACACCACTAATTCTCCTAGTACTATTGATCCTATAAAACTACAAGAATAAATAAAAACATGGAAAAATATATGATAGTTTCCTATGTTCCACAAAAACTATATATCTTCAGTGCTTTCATGAATTCATTCATTGAGTTACCAACCTTTCCACATAATGAAAATGTTAGAATTATTTTTTAAAAAAATTATATGATTTAAAAGATGTTTTTTATAAATATCAACCATCATAGTCTCTATCATGAAACTCTTCTAGATTTTTATTCCCATTAAAAGATCCACTCCTGCCTCTACTAGAAGTAAAACATACTATTTCAAAAATTGAATTGTACACCTATGTCAAGATTATAAATTAATGGTCTCTATATAACATCATCATAATAGGTGACATTCCATAGAAAAAAATGATATTAGATATCTACTCAAAGACCCATATCAACCCTCTAATCTTTCAACATCTCATTTTATACTACCTATTTGATAAAATCAAAATATAAGAAAATTGTTTTGGGTATTGGTTCATTCTCTAATCATCTTTTTGATGCTTATGGAACTCCATCCACTTATAAAAAACCACCTATTATTGATTGTACTGCTCTGTGAAAGGAGCCCTAATTACTCTAAACTCCAAGATCATATTTTTCAATAACAATATTAATGAATCCCACCATCTTTTTCTAGGTGATTCATGTTTGAAGATGTCATATATTACATTTACTAAATATGGTGTCTCAAAAAAAAAAATAGTTTCTAAATTCTCATCCAACAATCCTATGTCACTGTAGAATCCATGTCACCCCTAGAAAGATAGTGGTTTTAGATGAATAACTATGCATGGTATCTTTTATCATCCCTTTAAGATATAACCTCTATATCCTTAATAAGAATAAGTGTAGATACCTTGAATGGAGATTTGTACCATTTGTGAAATAACATCATTATGGTTTTGATCAATTAAAAGTTTCAAATACCATTTTTCATTTACATCTCCCTCCTAAGGACTTTTAAAACATCTTATTGGGGTCATAAAACTTCACAACTTCAACAGGAAAAAAAGTAAATATTTTCAATATCCCCAAATCTATAAATAATAATTCAATTGGTAAATAAAAATTTCATATAAATTATTTACAAAATGGATACATTTAGATAAAAAAACTCCTCAAATACACATTTTCCAAAAAAAATAAAGGTAAGAGAAGTATCATTACCATGATAGCTAGATATGAACCATTAAGTATTGAAAATTCTGGCTTCTTTATACCATGACATCTCAATCTACATTCCATCATCAAGAAAGGACTCATATTCACACCTTTGATATCAATTTTTCATTTCATTACTTTGATATCCTAACTAAATAGCACCCAAATAAATTTTCACATGTCTTGAAGGTCATTACCAATCCCAAAAGGATGGTGAATAGCATGTGGGTATGAAAACAATCATGAGATAATGATTTCACTACAATAATATCCCATACTGAAAAAGTAATGAATATAAAATAATACAAAATCGATATTCAAAAACATCATAAGAGAAAAATGAAACCCAAATAGGTTGGAACATGTCTCAAGAGATGCATCAACCAAAGGCATTGAATGAAATCATCAAGACATCATCCTAAATACACCATGCTATAATTAGATCACATTACATAGCAGTAACCAACAAATTCCAATTAACATTAATGAATAACATCCACCACCACAACGTGAATCATTTACATTCATTAGACTTGTAATAATAAAATATAAAAATTCTGAGAGGAAAATTTATGGTTTCAGTAAAAACTCCAAAAAGTAATCCATCAAATCATTTCCTGATAAATATATATCTAATAATCTAAAAATAGATAATTTCAATTACAAAAAGGAATTAAAAACTTTCTAAAGTACATATCCAAAACATGATTTTCAAAATTTTAATTGATAGATTAAATAATGTAAAAATTAAAATACTAATAAAACATGTATGAATAAGAATCAATGTAATAATAAAATAAATAAAACATTTCATAGCATTGGATTGATTAAATCATTGCAATTATCCAGAAATCAATAAAAGAACATTTCTTTAGTGACCCAGGGATATATTTTTAATAGGATTATCACACGTATTGGTGAATGAGGACTCATGTTATGTGTATATTCATTGGTTAAAGGACTAGGGGAATATTTGAAATCTTAAACAATATACTATATTCTCTAAATAATTTTAGAATCCTTTTCAAGATCAATCCATTTCCTGGTAGTGATAATAGATGTCTAGCATGTGTTTTTTCCACCTAAATACGAATGATCTAATGTGCTTCTAGGAAAATCATCATACAAGGGGATATCATTCATTTTCAATTGTCGTTATATTTTTCAATGAATTAATCAATTCATTGGCCCAATTGAAAGCTTCAAAAACGTACTATCACATTTCAAAAACCAATATCGAGTTGATTCATCAAAACTCTTTCCTTTGAAAATAAACTATTCCTTATTATAATATATATAATTTCATTCAGTTAAATCATAAATTCGCCCATCAAATTATTGTTTTAATTCAGATCAATTTTTTACAAAAAAACAACTCCATTTGAAAAGTCGCACCCACAGGGTTAAATACACACACACCATGACATATAAAAATGAAGGATATATTCCAAAAATATATAGCCTTTATATTATACAAGGAAAAATCAATTTTATGGTATATTAATATGCATTAATGAAATGATATTTCATGCATTAAACTCCAATTAATCTAATATGATGTTTAATAATAAGTGTGTAAAATTTTTTTGATGAAAACTATTTTAATTATTTATTTTTTTTATATGTTCCATGATATGTAATATAAGAATGATGTTTAAATTCATGAGATTATTTTAATGGAAGTGGAATTTACTCTTGTATTATAAAATCATGATTAAGTATAATATTACTTGATGTGTTTCATCGACAGGCTATGTAATCCATTTTTATATGATGAATGTTTGTGTAGATTATAGTATGATTCTAGGACATAATTATCCATCACCATATTCTCTCTTCTTTTATATCACTGCCAAATAAAGAACATTCATTTATTGGTGGAAGGATGGATCCCATCAAAACATCATATGATTCCATGCTTCCTTAAGATACACGAGGGAGAGAGGATATATTTTAGATTCCCTTGGTGATCTTTATCCAACTTGTGCAATGGATTTTTTGGATGTTACATATTATATTTGGTGAATGTTACACTATTTAGAATAGTTCATAATTTATTCTTATGATAATTTTCATTTATCATGCATGGAAGATCCTCAAAAAAGTGCTTAAATAAAATTCATTGAATTTGATAATTTATATTATACCCTAATGAGACCATTTAGTTGAATGAATGGAACCCCGATAATTTTAATTATGATCTCTTATATTTAAATGATAAAGAGTCACAAAAACAAAGAATCATTTATTAGTTTTATAAAAAATATGGAAATATGGTTTATCAATATACATATGTGTTCAATGTATGGGTCATCATGTTTTACCCTTTTGTTGAATAATTCTATGTAAGGGTTTCCCTGGATCACCATTATGCACGGGCAATCTCTATAAGGCTCATCTGAACATACCCTTACACAGAATGGTTTGCATAAGGGTCATTATTCCATACTCTTATAAAATCATAATGCATAACGGTAACCATGGAATTACCCTTAAAGAATTATGGGAACACGATGATTACCTTTATGTGAATGGTTAAAATAAATTCATTTTTGATTGTTACCCTTAAATAAATGGTTTGTGTTATGGTGTTGTGTAATGGTATGATATTGATTACCCTTACGAGTAAAGTTAGTGCATGGTTTATAGACTCTCTTCATGGTAAGTTATTTCACTAAATAAATGTTTTACAATACATAAAAACATGTGTAATGTTTAAGTATTTTCAAAAATTGGAAACATAAAGGTAACTAACCACATAACCTTACGCGAAACATGACTAAGTAAAGGTATTCAAGGTGTTATCATTATGTAGATGGGATGAGTAAAGGTAAAAAATAGTTTAAATATACATGTGGGCTCTAGAATCAAAATATCTTTATGAAGAGTGTATGTGTATGGGTAGAGGAAGCATACCCTTAAATAAAATATGGATTCTTCATAAAGGTATACATTAATGATTTTAATTTTTTAATAATTTTTTTATTGGTTATAATGGTTTATAAAGTTTTTATAAATCAATATAAAAGTAATTTTGGGAATATTTATTTTATAAATATTTATTTATTTATTTATTTAGTAGTGATTTGTAATTAATTATTTAAATGTTTATGAAACATTTATTTTTCAAAAATATTAAATTTTAATATTTTAGTTAAATTTTAACCATATTATATCGAATGAATTATGATACCGAATTAAAAGTATTTATTTATAAATAATAAGAAGTAATTTTTAAAGGATTATAAATTATGTAATATAGGAAAATTATAATATTCTTATATTAAAATTATGAATTGTCCATAATTAATAATTTTTAATTTTTTAAAATAAAACAGGGCCTTCTTGGGTTATTATTAAAGCCACATAAAAATGTGCCTTGATGATTTATGTGATCAAAGATTAAATAATGATTCAGTATGTGATATTTAGATTTCGTAAAAAATTTACATAACAAAATATGGATTATAAATATTATATGATTCAATTAATATCCATTATTTATAATTAAAAATCTGTATAATGGTAAATATTGAAGAGCTCATATTGAATTGAATATGAAATGTGTATATTCAGAATTATGGAGTGTCTGTAATGTTAATTAAAATAATTATAAAATTTTTGTAAATTGATTTTATTTATGAATTTTTCATAAATATTTACCTCATGTTTAAATATTTCAATTGTTCTTTAATTTAAAAGGTTTTCCATATTATACCCATGTATAGTAAATTGTTTACTAAATATTAATATTTTTTATTGTTTTGTTTAATTGTTCAACTACTTCTAAATTCATAAATTCATTACATATCAGGAATAACTCTATAATGAATTTAGTTTTCATCTACTATGATGTCGGTTTATAAGTGATGTTATCGACATGAATTTACGTTTTGAAAATAGTTTTTGAATATTAGGTGTTAGAGATATGATGATTTGGATTCTCTCTTGAGCAAATTATCCTTGGATGGTGGGACATGGAGTATGACTACGTACCTACCTGGTGGCTAATGACTTGTCTTGGTTTCTGAATGGGGTTGGCTCTCTATTTCATGGAGCTTATTAATAAGGATATTTTCAATGTTTTATGTAATTTTATAGAATTATATAAATATTTTTTCATAACCCTCTCCAACAAAAGATATTTCAATGATGGTAGATAGATAATGACTTCGGTGTACCGCATCTAGTAGGTATTAGGATGAAGACTAATACTGATGGTATAGAAATATCACATTATTAGAGGGATTACCCTCTATAAGTAAACAAGATCCGGAGATAAAAGTATTCATAAATATGAAAATTCATGACATAATATAAAAAGAATCAAAAAATCATCCCATAATTCATGAGTAATTAAGATAGATAAAGATAAAAGTCTCTAAAGTAAATTCATAAAATAAAATATTAAGCATCGATGCAATAGTATTCTAAGTTTTTGGGCCAGTAATGTCCTGAATGATCCACATAGTCCTCCTAGAATACTAAAAACCCATTGTATATACATAATGTGATCACACAAGTATTCTCAGTAGGAAAACAATTTTCTCCCATGCATATTTGAAATAAGTATACTAACTCACCTATGAGTAAGTGGAAGAACCAACATAACATAAACAAAACAACTATATATCCCAAACCTTGTTGAGTAATTCTCACTATATAACATATTCCAATTATAATAAAATAATAAGAAGAATATAAATAAGGGATAACTCGCACCACTTTTCCACTGATTTGTTTCCCTCACATCACAATTTCAAATGTCCTGGAATGCACATCTCATCCGTATAATAGATACAACCACCCAACAACATGGTCAAATCACTTCATGATTGGGAACACATTGGTCATCACATCATAACCATAAATTGATTGGTATGGTATTATGAACATTAAGGACTTTAATCCCATCCGCTCCTTCTACCATTCATGGCCCCTGCCACAAGTAGCTCCATAAAATGGTGTCATCACATCGTGCCTGAAGACACTTGGTCCCCCACCACACCACAATGTCACTTCTTATCTCCCACAAAGACAATTGGTACATCACCTAGTGAACTATTAGACATCCCATCATTGAAATTTTATATATACTCACCAATAAGAGAGAGCGGGGAAGACTGGGCATCTAGAAATCCATCCTGGCTACCGGGGTGTTGAAAAAAGCACCCACATATTTGTGTGCGTGTTAATATATATATATATATATATATAGATGAATGTCATCACATGGTGCTCGAAGAATGTGTGGTGTGTATAAATAATCAAATGGAATATAGAAATTATATATAATATCCATACATAAGCCAATATGATGGGTTTGAAATAAGGAAATAACTAACTAAAAAGGTCACCTCTTTATCTTCCACTACTAAAGGTAATAAAACCACACAACAATACATAAGATACCAATCAAATTACTAGACAATTCCATTCCAATTATTATTTATTAACAAATTCATTTTACCAACCAACCCATTATTAAATTCATTCCATAACTGTTTTCATACCATTAAACAAATAGAACCCCAACCATTTAAACCATTATTAACCATTGTTACCATTTGTACCCGGGAATATAACACAACAAAACTATTCTTGTATCATAAAAAAAAATAACAATACCACACATTCAGGTACCACATCACAACCTCATACCAACCACACATCATTCCCCACAACAAGACTTTATACCAAATACACAATACATCCACAGAGCGCATCCTCATACTAACCTCACATCATTGCCGCATTGAACAGTCGCATACCGAGAACACATTACTGACCCATAACATAGACTCAAAATGACTACACACCATTTCCCCATAATAAGGACACACCATAACACATCACTAAATCAATACATTTTTTAATTAATAAAAATGGTCTCCCATCACATTACATTATTTTATTTGTGAGAATTTTCTCATAAGCCCTAAATAAAGGAGAAACCATTTAATTAAATGAATATAACTTGATTGGAAATTTTAATTTAGGGTGATATCACACAATAACATTTCCATATCACATATTAAATAATGCAAGATAAAAGACTCCAAACAGCCATGATCATTAGTGGGGCATCATGCCTGTCAATTCACAATGTCAAAAAATTAATATCAAATAAGAAAAACATCTGATTCCTGTCACTTTCCCCTTAAATTTCAATTAAATAGATTTATTTATCTTTATTAATCAATAAAATAACAATCCATATCTATAAAAAAAATTAAATCCATCCCACATGGTACACAAAATTGTGAAACAAGGGATTCCCTACCACAAGAATATTTTCCCAATTTTTTTTCACTATTGGGCATAGAAGAAACACCTAAAATCCACAACCACATAGGGGAAAATATGTATCAAACACCAATTGGAAAATAAGGACCACCAGAACATAGGGATAAAGGAAATGGAAAATGGATACTAAGATTTCTCAAAATCCCCTAGCATTTTCCACAAACCAAGAGATATAGAGACGTCTAATTGAGAAATGAATTGGCTAAAGAACAAATATTTAAAACATATAAATTTTTTTATTATAGTCTAAATTAGGAAATATTCCATATGTTTCATGGGCCATATATTTGTTGGCACGAAACCCACCTATGCATTGTAAAACATTCAAAAATTTTAAAAAAACAAGGAAAACATGCTTCCAAGGTCTTGAATTATCATACTCTATAAATACATATGTTATGTCATAAAATCCATTTTCAAGGACACCCATAATTCACAAAAAAAACATAAACTAGTTTTCCATACAATCTTCAAATCAAATTTTATGGTGTAAAAAACTTTTTGATGTTTTATGCAACTACAACCTCCATCATACCCTTCAGGGTTCCCCCAAGCACCCTCTAACTACAAAACTCAGAAATAAATAGGCCAAAAAAGTATAAAAAATTACATCAGATACCTCTCAAACAATTTTCTTCCATGAGAATGAAAACCAAAACCAGAAATTAAAAGGGTTATAATAAACCATCCCGTAGGATACCTCTTAGGGATCTTGTTACACCTCAATAGAACAAAATATCCAAACAATTCAACGGAAACACGCACAAAACCAACTGGACAACCACATTTCCACCTCTCACTGGGAACAACACCAAACATATAGTACCATCCACAAACCATGACAACTCCACACCCTACTATCTTCATAACTATATCAACATTACACAACCCAATCCAACCACAACCAAAACCAACAGACATCACTATCATGATCTTGCAAATTAGGGAATTCCATCCTATTTGTCGAAATACTATATTCTTTGAAAATCACTTACTCACCCACATGGTTTTTTTTCTATTTGAAGTATAACATGTCTAAATTAGGATTTAGGTACTCCCTTTTCACATGTCAGAAGAATCATCACACATCACAATATCAATCCAAATAATATATCATTAAACAAATAGATCCAGAAATTACATCATAAAAATAAAAAGCTCAAAAACAAAACTAAAAATAGAATTGGGTACTGGGAACACATTTTCATCATATGTTCCCAAGAACTCTCCTCTAGGTCAAGATTCATTCAATACATGTCAAAAAGGTAATAGGTCATCCATGTATCACTATCTCTCATTTTTCCATGATCTCTACCACCTTCTAGGTGAACATCACATCATCCTGAATATTAAAATCTCCCCAATCAATGAAATGATAATAATTGTGAAGATAACAAAAAATTTGAGAGACATAGAAGATGTTGTGGATCCTATCAAGACAAATTTTCAATTCTAACAGATAATACACCTCACCAACGTGTCTAACCTTGAACTCCAGGGGCCTCCTGATGTCATTGGTATATGTCTTATATCGGTCTTGTCCTACATTCATTATATCATGTACAAGATGCACCATTTCAGCCAAGCTCTACACCACATCTAGACCAAGAACTAATGCCTCTCTAACCTCTATCCAGCACAACAGAGACTGACATGGGAACCTATGCAAAGCATCAAATAGGTCCATGTCAAGAGATTTTTGATATAAATTTTTAAATTAAAACTTAATAAATGAATTTTTTTCAGGTCCATGAACCTCCAACGTTTATTATGAATCCTTGAAACATATCCCCCATTGTCTAGATAGTATACTACATCTACTAAAACTTTTGTGGTTGGACAGATGTTTTGATGGGGAACTAAGTGTTAAAATAATGTTGCAATACCCTATAGACTTGTGAGGTAAGAAATTGTTCTCAATATGAGAATATAGTCCTAGATACTACATAAAACTACACCACCTAATTGATATACCATCTGTTTAAAACATCCACAACACCCAACTCTTTGATCACAAAGAAGTGGGTTGATTTCTACAACTAAACCATTATTACATGAATAACATCATAAATTCCCAAATCATTTAGTAACCCTATGATTAAGGACATCGATATGTCATTCGATTTCCACTCAAGAACATCCAAAGGTTGCACCAAACCACTGGGGACATTTTTCTTATTATTTACCTGATGTCAAACCCAGCAATGTTCCACATTATCAGTCAATACACATATCATGTTAGGCCATTAAAACTGAATCCTCATTCCACGGTACATATTGGATACACCAAGGTGTACCAACAAATGTGATCTATAAAATGAATGAAGGGCTCACCAATGGATCACTATTAGAACAAAAGAACTCCAATAAAACAACATCTAGTTCCAAACATCCTATGACTATCCCACCGGTGCATCACCATAGAGAAAAAAAACACCTCTACCTCTCACTCTCCCCACTAAGAATCCTCCCAATTCCAAATTTTAGAAGACCACCCCATCATCTAAAAAAAATACTCTATTTTAAACCACCCTTGCATCCATGTACATGGATTCCAACTCCTCTGTAACTCCATAAGTATCTCCAGGCTCCTGAACAACATCATTCCATCAATTCGTTCTCATATAACTAACCATGAATTCCCATTTTTGAGCTATATGACATATCAAAATCTTAATCCTAATGAAATTGAAAAAAATATATTGTTGCAGATTCATATCACAATGAGAAAAGATATACATCAATTCATTTTGATCTGTGATGACCAAAAAAAATTCCCCATTGAGGTAATGTCTCAATAAAACTAGCACAAACACAATAGATGATAATTTCATTTCCTTGGTGCCATAGTTATGCTCATTGGGATATAATTTCCTCTAACCATAATAGATATCTACTCTAAAAAACATCATCGTGCATCCCATGTGAAGGTAGAATGCATCACAAAACTGGTCAAACATCACCCACTTCCTCTAGAAACTATATAAATGGAGCACTAAAAAATTTCCAAATCAAATATTAAGAAACATGCTAAAATTTATCATTCCACAAAAAATATTGGTTATTTATGGACTACATTGTCAATGTGGCATCGACTTTAGAGAAATCGAGCACAAAACACAGATAATTCCCAATAAGACTAAGGAAAATGATAGCATATTCCATGTTATTTGTCACGACCCGTCCTCGGGGCCCGTGCCGTGACTACCCCAAGAACGCCTTCCATAGGCCAGGGGCTGGCGACTAGCAACAAGGAGTAAATCCCAGTAAAGGGAAGGCATTGCCTTTGTAATGTAAACAACAAACACCACAGAGTAAGAAGGAAGAAGTAAACACTACGTAAAAACTGGTACAACAGTAAGTACAGAAAAGTAAGTGGGCCTGTATAAAACACCAAACTGAAAGTAAAGTACAACTCGAAAGGGAAAACATCAACTGAAAAGTAAAGCTGCAACGTCGAGCCGTCCACTGGAAGTCCCACCTGAAGGGTGGGTACAGATAGCCTCCATTTCTCCTCGGGTCCAGCCGACCACTCTGAGTACATCCCACCCAGTGGTCCACCTCCAGGTACTGTCCTGCTCCGCAAGCCTCCACCACGATCAGCGCTGTCCGTCGTCTGCAACCAACACAACGTAGTGCGGGAATAGCCCATGCAGGGGTAAGTATAAGCTACTCAGCAGGGACCCCGAGACCCCCGAAGGTCTCCCATAATCCCCAAAGGATAAACCCAAAAGGAAAGATACAATCACAAAGTAACATCCGACACGGCTTAGGTATATCCCCATAAATATAACTAAGTCATCAATTCTCTCTTTCCTCCAACATCCGAGCTCAAGTACAACCTAGTCCACACAGGAATGCAAAACGTAAATCCACACAGGATAGCACAACACATTACACAGAGGAAAGAAAAACATGATTCAGCTCACACAGGTATATTTTTTCAAATGACGATAAAGATGACCAGATATTACCACCGATTAATCTAAGCCGTCGGACCCACAGAGGATCGATAGGTACTAACCCCCGCAATGACCCACATAGGACCTAATCCACAAAGGATCGTTAGGTAACTAACCCCCACAAAGACCCAAACAGGATCGGTCCCACACAGGATCTGTAGGCACTGGCTCACACAGAACCGCTGAGTGCTGACCCACACAGCATCGGACCCACACAGGATCGGTAGCACTGATCCACATAGGATCGCTGAGTGCTGTAGTCGTCGTCGTCGAATCTACTGAGGATCTCTGTACAGTCGTCGTAGTAGTAGTACTCGCAGCCAGCTCTAGGGTTCCCGCACACAGCAAGCTCATTCGGGAGGGTCCGCTCCATGAGCCGAGAGGCTGATACATCAACTGACACATAGTCCCAAGTTGATGTATACAAATGTTCTGTATCATCAACAGGAACTCAACGTCGCAGACGGCGCGTCAATCGGACGCCCGGTCTGTGAGTTATTGGCATTATCGTCCCAGGGGCCCGGTTGGTTTTTAAGGCAAAACCAACCCGACCGTACTCCACCTGCGTCCAAACCTCGGGAGGAGTAATCCAAAAGATCGGTCTCACTAAGAGGAATCCAAAAAAGTTGATGGCATGTCATTCGGACGTCCTGAGCTTAAGATATGAGCATTTCTACTCCAAGGGCCTGGTTGGTTTCGTGTACGAATCAACCCGGCCGAACTCAAAGTATTCCCAAACCTTGAGTGCGATATACCGAAACAACCGCCTCGATCCAAGGATCGCATTTCAACTGGCGATACGTCGATCGGAGACCCGTAGCACATGTTATGGGTGTCCGAACAGAAAAGATTCGGTATTAAGGGGTTCAGGCCCGGTCCTACCCGGCCCGATACCCCCGAGGACGACCCGAACCGGGTCTGGGTCCGGCCCTCTTGGGCACGGCCCAGCCTGGGCGCAGTCCGGCATGGCAGACCGGCAAGGCGGCCGGCCCGGCCTGGGCACAGCGCGCCCAGCGCGCTGGCCAGGTGCTCGGCCTACCGGCCGAGCCGTTTGGCAGGGGGGCTGCCCCTTGGTGTAACCGCGGTCCCCCATTAAATGGGGGCCATTTTGTGCTGGCCGACCGGGGGAATTAATTCCCCCGGTTTCCCTTTGTCCGGCCGAGTCGCACCAGCCGGCCGATTCTGCCAACACAGACCAGCGACGACCGGTCCTTCCTCCTTCGCCGACACCGGTGGCCCGGAACCGGCCGCCGGTCACTCTGCTCCGCCGCGGCCCGGAACCAGCCCCGTCCTTGTTCAAATTCACGGCGCTGCGCGATGGTGCGGCGCATCACATGTCGTACGATCCCGTTTGGTGCGATGGCACCACTCCATTCCATCCCAACCATATTAGAAACAACATTCAAAATTGGAGGAGGGTCGGTCGTGTTTGTGCGGTCCGGCCCCCTCTCGTTAATCAATAGAAACTGGTCGTAAATTCACGAAGGACGACAAAATAGAATTCTTGAACCAAAATAATTAAATAAATTAAACCCCTACCTTCAGCATAGCTAGAATGGGGGTTCGCCGCGGGAAAAAACGTCGCGAGGTCAAGCTTCATAAGTTAACGGAGATCGCCCAAGGAGGAAGTGGTGTCTCTTTTTCATTGACACAGGAAGAAGATCGAAAGAGGGTGCATTGTCGATCTTCGGAAAGACACCGGCTATGAATAGGAGAAGAGACGGCACACCTCTCTCTTCTTACGGTGACGGCGTTCTTCGTTGAAGTCTTGGTGTTCTTCGTTGAAGTCTTGGTGTTCTTCGCGATGAAGATGAAGAGCTCTCTTCTCAATTGTCCACACACAACATCAAACCAAAATAAAATAAGGCTCAACCTTATTTTATTAACTCAAGCCACAATTCCAAAATTCAAAACATAAATTAATTAATTGAGTTGGGTGTTGGCATACATAATGACTGGAGAGGTATAATCAAAAGGGTTACACACCTTAAGTGGGGGGTTAGGAGGATATAGGGAGTTAAGGGATTTGAAAAGGTGGGGGCTCGTGTGGGCCCAACCTCACCTTCAATCCACTCAAGAGAACCTAACAAAAGTGGGTCCCACCCTAACTCTTACACTTAGGTTCTAACTCATGGAGAAGTGAAATAAAATTCTTAACGAAAATTTTATTTCACTAACACTTAATCCACAAATTTAAACAACTCATAACAAGAAAACGCATTTCCAGAAAAGGCGTTCCTAAGAAATTACCGGTGCTAAGGTTCCATCGGTTCCCTCGGAATTCGATTCCGAGCACCGGTTCAAATGATATAAATTCACGCTCGTTCGTTCACTGAACGTACCCGAGCTAAACTTCGGAAAGAAATTCCGGGCACACCGGGCCTCAGAATCAAGTCTAGTCTGAAACTGCATTCTTGTAAAATCCCAAATAAAATTAAGAAAAAAATTCCCTTGAATTTTACGGGTCTTTATATTACTCCCACCTTAGGGCTTTACATCCCCATAAAGATACATCGAAAACTAGGGAAACAAATGTTGGTACTGAGCATGCATCTGAGCCTCCCGCTCCCAAGTTCTCTCCTGGAGGTTCCCGTGCTGCCATCTGATGCGCACTAGAGGAATCGCCCGTCCAAGTAGGACCCACTCTGGCCGTTCCTCGATCTCCACTGGGACCTCCGAAAAAGTCACCCCATCATCAATGTCAAGCTCCCCATGGTCAATGATATGCGTCGGGTCGTGCACGTATCTCCTCAGCTGAGATACGTGGAAGACGTCATGCACCCGGTGTAACTGAGGTGGTATAGCTAGGCGATAAGCCACCTTTCCATTCCTGTTGAGGACTTGGAAGGGTCCGATGAAGCATGGAGACAACTTGCCGCCTCGGAAAAATCTCTGTATTCCACATTGTGGTGAGACACGCAAGAAGACGTGGTCGCCATCCTCAAAATCTAGTGGCCTCCGCATCCTATCAGCATATGACTTCTGCCAGCTCTGAGCTATCGTCCTCCGCTCCTAGATGACCTGGACCCTCTCTGTTGTGGCCTTGACCATCTCAGGTCCTACAAGTGCTGACTCCCCAGGGTCTGTCCAGCATAAAGGAGATCTACAAAGTCGGCCGTACAACTCCTCGTATGGTGTCATCCCAATGGTAGAGTGGTAGATGTTGTTTTACGCGAACTCCACCAAGGGTAGGTGGCTCTACTAGCAGCGAAAAAAGTAGAGGACACATGCATGTAGCATGTCCTCGAGAGTCTGAATGGTCCTCTCCGTCTGACCATCTGTATGAGGGTGAAAGGCTCTGCTCAGACGAAGCTGTGTCTCGAACGCCTCCTGCAACCCCATCCAAAGTCGGGAAGTAAAGCGAGCATCTCGATCAGAGACGATAGATGATGGAACACCATGTACCCGCACAATCTCTTGAACGTAAAGTCGTCCCAAGCTCTCTACTGAGCCCTACTCTCTGATGGGTAAGAAGGGATCCGACTTGGTGAGTCGGTCGACAATCACCCAAATGGAGTTGTGACCTCCGGAAGTGCGTGGAAGTCCAGTCATGAAGTCCATATATATCTCGTCCCACTTCCACTCTGGGACCTCTAAGGGATGTACCAAGCCTGCTGGTACTTGGTGCTCTGCCTTCACCTGCTGGAAAGTGAGGCATTGAGAAACGAACTCTTCCACAACCTTCTTCATGTCCGGCCACCAATGATGTCGTCTGAGAACCTAGTACATCTTTGCCACTCCAGGATGTACCGCCAAGGGAGAGGTGTGAAACTCTCTAATAACCTCCTCCCGTAAAGCGACTGGTACCAAGGTACGTCCTCTGAAAAGGATGTCGTGCTCTGCTCCAAAGGAGAAACCATCAGGGGCCTTTCCTGAGGATATCTTCGCACGCCGCATCTCAC
The DNA here is from genome assembly GCA_963277665.1 of Viscum album. Taxonomy (NCBI): domain Eukaryota; kingdom Viridiplantae; phylum Streptophyta; class Magnoliopsida; order Santalales; family Viscaceae; genus Viscum; species Viscum album. Next base: position 1,051,239,171 of record OY728127.1, on the reverse strand, counting down.
AGTCAGCGTCCCCACGTTGTGCCTCTCTGACCCGCTGTAGTAGTGGAGGAGTGACTGTGAGATACTGGAGGAAGGCTGATCCATCTCTATCCACGAAGGATATCTGCAAAGAGGCTAGCTGCTCTATCGCCTCCTCAAGTAGCTGAATGACCGTCCTCCTACTGAGAGAAGCAGCTACCATGTTCCCCTTCCTAGGAGTATAGCCTATCTCAATGTCATAGTCCTCGAAGAACTCGATCCATCGCCGCTGTCTGAAATTCAGATCCTTCTGAGAGAAGATGTATCTGAGACTCTAATGGTCAGAAAAGATTGTAAAGCGCCCGCCCATCAGGTAGTGTCACCATGTCTTCAGATCGAAGACTACTAATGCTAACTCCAGGTCGTGGGTAGCATAGTTCTTCTCATGCACCCCCAACCGACGTGATCCGTAGGTGATCACGGCCCGCTCCTACATTAGGACACATCCATGTCTGGTCCCTGATGCATCGCAGTAGACTACATACCCAACACCTTCCTCAGGTAACCTCAAGATAGGTGTGCTGGTCAATCTATGTCTCATCTCTTGAAAGCTCTGCTGACATCTGTCTGACCACACAAAGGGTTTCCCCTTCTTCCTCAAAGCTAAGAGTGGTGCCGCAACTCTGGAGATGTCTGGCATGAATCTCCGGTAGTATCCAGCTAGTCCAAAGAAACTCCACACCTCTGTCACGCTCCTAGGTGGCTCCCAAGCTAGCTCTTCCTCGATCTTCGCAGGATCCACTGCAACTCCTGCTTCAGAGATGACGTCTCCCAAGAAGTGGACCTCACGTATCCAGAACTGGCACTTCGAGAGTTTACCATTAATCTGGTTCTCTCAGAGTGTGTCTAGTATAACCCGTAAGTGGTAGGCATGCTCCTCCTCAGTCGTTGAGTAAATCAAAATGTCTTCGATGAACACTATGAAAAATCGATCAAGGTATGGTAGAAAGATCCTGTTCATGAGGGACATGAACACTAATGGAGCATTGGTTACGCCGAATGGCATAACCAGGAACTCATAGTGGCCATACCGACATCTAAAGACCGTCTTCTGCACGTCCTCGTCTCGAACTCTGAGCTGATGATAGCCTTACCTGAGGTCTATCTTCGAGAACCACCATGCTCCCTTGAGCTGATCGAAGAGGTCATCAATCCTCGGTAGCGGATACATGTTCCTCACTGTCACCTGGTTCAGGCGACAATAGTCGACACAAAGTCGCAAGCTCCCGTCCGCCTTCTTGGAGAACAAAATTGGGGAAGCCCAGGGTGAAACACTGTGTCGGATGAATCCCTTGCCCTGCAAGTCCTCCAACTGTACCCGCAACTCTCGAAGCTCGGCGGGGGCCATCCAATATGCTGGAGTCGATATCGGGGTTGTCACGGGGTACATGTCAATATAAATTTCTACCTCTCTATGAGGAGGTAGCCTTAGAATGTCGTCGGGAAAGACGTCCGTATACTGATCCACCACTGGAGGAAAACCAGGTCTCCTCACATCATGTGCTCCTAGGATGAGTCTAGCCAATTGGTGAGTGATGGGATGTCCTCTCCTCTACGGAAGTCCATCCTGTGCTGAGAATGCTCTCTTCTCACCAGTGAAGGTGAACCTGCTACCGTCGGTGCTTACACATCGCACCTTGTGCCTAATACAGTCAATTTGTGTATGGACTATAGATAACCAATCCATTCCCAAGATGACGTCGTAAGGCCTCGACGCCGCTACAAGAAGATCCCAGCCGAAGCTCTCACCTCCTAGAGTAAGCTCACAATGATGGAACCAGTGGATAATCATCGAGTCTGCTCCCGTAGGAGTCTCTAGCCGTAAGGATTGAGCCAATGGCTCTTTCGGAATCTCCGAGCTCCGAACAAGGGCAGCGACTATGAAAGAATGACTCGCTCCTGGTTCTATAAGTACTGCATCAAGGGTGGAATAGACACAAATAGTACCTCGAATCATCTCAGGCGTGCCGTGGTCATAGGCCTCTGCTACCTGGAGTTGTGCCTGTCTCTGCCAGCCAGCTCCCTGTGGTCGGGGTGGACCTCTTGGTGGTGGTGGTGGTAAAGCCTCAAAGCATCACCCACCACCTGCTGCTCGGCCAGATCCTCTACCTCATCTGCCTACTCTCTACGTACCACCATAGTCGACCCTCTTCCACTACCTTGGTGGCCCCTCAACCGTCTACTGCTTCTCGGCACAGTGGTTTGGGCAGTCACGAGCCATGTTGCCCTGCCCGCCGCATGAGTAGCACTACCTGCCTCTCGGAAGACTGGATCCGCACTGTGTGCCCCGCACTGCTGAGCCAGTGTCCTGAGGTCGTTTTCCTGAGGGTCTGGTCTGCCTGGGCCCATGAGTCATCCGTTGACTGCCTGCTGCAGAAGACTCTGCTACGTGCCGCCCTGCGGTGGGTATCGGCGCTGGTGTAGACTCAGCAAGAAAACTCTTGATCAAAAGGTCTCACTCCAGTACTCATGTCTGAGTCGGAATGCTGAGGGAGATCAGTGCTACCCTGATATCGTGTCTCAATCCTCGCTCAAAGGTCCTGGCCCAGAAGAATGGGTCTTCTACCATGTCTTTAAAGTAGCGCGAGAGATCGGTAAATCTCGTTGAGTACTGGGCGACCATCATGCTTCCCTGCCGCAGCTGAAGAAGCTCCTTGATGCGCACCACACGGAGGGTGACTGGGACGAAATCCGAGAGGAAGAGGCTCTCAAAGTCCGTCCAGAGAAGAGATGCCTCATCATGCACCTCGAGTATCAATCTCCACCATCTTCCTGCTACTGCATGTAGTAGGCTCACTGCGAGAATCACCATGAGGTCTGCTGGTGTCCTCACTAACCTGAAAACTCTCAGAACTGCCTCCAGCCAGTCATCGGCTACCTGGGGGTCCTTCTCCCCGCGGAACCTGGGCGGTCATTGGCGCTGGAACTCCTGTACTGAACTGAGGCGATGTGCATCGTCAGCGGCTGGGGCTGGAAGCATCGGTGGCTCGGTGGGTAGAGTTACCGCCAGTTCCACTGCTGACAAAGGGCCCGGCACCGAGGCCTCGTCGCTTGGTGGGCTGTCGTCACGCTCAACTCTCGGAACCCTAGCTGGCTGCCGTCGTGGGTCCATCCTGAAAAGGAAACAGGTGCGCCACAGTCAGAATAGTATACCTGGTGAGCTGATACAGAGTAATCACAAACAAAACATGAAACACACATGCAATCAATTTTTTCATTCATTAAGTCGGAAATCAAAACTCAGGGTCCTGGTGTATGGATACGTCATCCGCCGCACCAACACTGGACTCCCTGGACTGATAACCACACCCAATACACTAAACACTATTGCTTCACATAGAAAAAGATCAGAGTCCCAAGTTCTGCGGTAGAACCGAACTCCTCTGATACCAATTTGTCACGACCCGTCCTCAGGGCCCGTGTCGTGACTTCCCCAAGCCCACCTTCTATAGGCCAGGGGCTGGCAACTAGCACCAAGGCGTAAATCCCGGCAAAGGGAAGGAATTGACTTTGTAATGTAAACAACAAACACCACAGAGTAAACAGGAAGAAGTAAACACTATGTAAAAACTGGTACCACAGTAAGTGCGGAAATGTAAGTGGGCCAGTATAAAAACCCAAACTGAAAGTAAAGTACAACTCGAAAGGGAAAAAAACAACTGAAAAGTAATGCTGCAACGTCGAGCCGTCCACTGGAAGTCCCACCTGAAGGGTGGGTACAGATAGCCTCCACTGCTCTATGGGTCCAGCCGACCGCTCCGAGTACGTCCCACCCAGTGGTCCACCTCCACGTACCGTCCTACTCCGCAAGCCTCCACCACGATCAGCGATGTCTGTCATCTGCAACCAACACTACGTAGTGCGGGCATAGCCCGTGTAGGGGTTAGTATAAGCTACTCAGTAGGGACCCCGAGACCCCCGAAGGTCTCCCAAAATCCACAAAGGATAAAACACAAAGGAAAGATAAAATCACGAAGTAACATCCGACACGGCTTAGGTATATGCCCATACATATAACTAAGTCATCAATTCTTGCTCGACTCCAACATCCGAGATCAAGTACAACCCAGTCCACACCAGAAAGCAAAACGTAAATCCTCACAGGATAGCACAACACAATCTACAAAGGAAATCAAAACAGGATTCAGCTCACATAGGTATACTTCTTCAAATGATGATAAAGATGACCAGATATTGCCACTGATTCATCTAATCCGTCAGACCCACAAAGGATCGATAGGTACTAACATCCTCAATGACCCACATAGGATCTGACCCACAAAGGATCGTTAGGTAACTAACCCCCGCAAAGACCCACACAGGATCGGACCCACACAAGATCTATAGGCGCTGGCTCACACAGAACCGCTGAGCGCTGACCCACAGAGGATTAGACCCACATAGGATCGGTAGCACTGATCCACATAGGATCGATGAGTGTTGTAGTCATCGTCGTCGAATCCACTGAGGATCTCTGTACAGTCGTAGTAGTAGTAGTACTTGCAGCCAGCTCTAGGGTTCCCGCACATAGAAAGCTCATTCGGGAGGGTCCGCTCCACGAGTCGATATTCTGATACATCAACTGACACACAGTCCATAGTTGATGTATCCAAAATTTCCGTATCATTAATTCGAACTCAACGTCGTAGACGGCGCGTCAATTGGATGCCCGATCTGTGAGTTATTGGCTTTTTCATCCCAGTGGCCCGGTTGGTTTTTAAGGCAAAACCAACCCAACCATACTCCACCTGCATCCAATCCTCGGGCAGAGTAAGTCAAAATATCCGTCTCACTAGGAGAAATCCAAAAAAGTCGACGACACATCATTCGGACGTCCGAAGCTTAAGATATGAGCGTTTCTGCTCCGAGGGCCCGGTTGGTTTCGTGTATGAACCAACCCGGCTGAACTCAAAGTATTATGAATCCTTGAGTGCGATATACAGAAATGACCATTTCGATCCAAGGATCGTATCGCAACTGACGATGCATCGATCAGAGACCCGTAGCACAAGTTATGGGCATACGACCGGAAAAGGATTGGTATTAAGGGGTTTGGTCCCGGTCCGACCCGGCCCGATACCCCCGGGGTCGACCCGAACCGGTCGGCGCGGTTCGGCTTGGCAGACCAGCTAGGCGGCCAGCCCGGCCTGGGCACAGCACGTCCACCGCGCTGGCCAGGCCCTCGGCCAACTGGCCGTGCCGTTAGGCAAGGGGGGGGGCTGCCCCCCTGGTGTAACCTTGGCCCCCCATTAAATGTGGGTTGTTTTGTGCTGGCCGGCCAAGGGAATTAATTCCCCCGGTTTCCCTTTGTCCGGCCGACCGGCCGGTTCTGCCAACAAGGACCGTCAATGGCCAGTCCTTCCTCCTTCGCCGACACCGATGGCCAGGAACCGGCCGCCGGTCACCCTACTCCGCCGTGGCCCGGAACCGGCCGCGACTTAGTTCATCCGGCGCAGTGCGACGACACCGCGCCCCTCCACCGCAGCCCCGCTCTGGACATGGTGTATTCAGTTTTCTTCGACGCGGTGCGACGGTGTTACGTCCTTGTTCAACATCACGGCGCGGTGCACCGACGCGGCACATCACATGTCGTACGATCCCTCATGGTGCGACGACACCACACCATTCCGTCCCAACCATATTAGAAACAACATTCAAAATTGGAGGAGGGTCGGCCGTGTTTGTGCGGTCCGGACCCCCTCACATTATTCGATAGCAACTGGTAGTAAATTCAAGAAGGAAAACAAAATAGAATTCACGAACGAAAATAATTAAATAAATTAAACCCCTAACTTGAGAATAGCTAGAATGGGGGTTCGCCGCGAAAAAAGACGTCGCGAGGTGAAGCTTCGTAAGTTGACGGAGATTGCCTGAGGAGGAAGTGGTGTCTCCTTTTCATTGACATGTGAAGATGATCGAAAGAGGGTGTGTCGTCGATTTTCGGAAACACACCGACTGCGAAGAGGAGAAGAGGCGGCACACCGCTCTCTTCTTACGGTGACGACATTCTTTGTTGAAGTCTTGGTGTTCTTTGTCGAAGTCTTGGTGTTCTCCGTGAGGAAGATGAAGAGCTCTCTCCTCAATTTTCCACACACACCATCCAACCAAAATAAAATAAGGCTCACCCTTATTTTATTAACTCAAGACACAATACAAAAATTCAAAACTTAATTTAATTAATTGAATTGGGTGTTGGTATACTTAATGAGAGGAGAGGTAAAGTAAAAAGGGATACACAACATAAGTGCGGGGTTAGGAGAAGTTAGGGAGTTAAGAGAATTGAAAAGGTGGGGGCTCATGTGGGCCCCACTTCACCTTTAATCCACTCAATAGAACCTAACAAACACTGTGTCCCACCCTAAATCCTACTCTTAGGTTCTAACTCATGGAGAAGTGAAATAAAATTCTTAACGAAAATTTTATTTCACTAACACTTAATCCAAAAATTTAAACAACTCATAACGAGCAAACGCAACTCCAGAAAAGGCGTTCCTAAGCAATTACTGGCACTACGGTACCATCGGTGCCCTTGGAATTCGATTCCGAGCACCGGTTCAAAATGTAGAAATTCACTCGTTCGTTCACTGAACGTACCTGAGCTAAACTTCGGATAGAAATTCCGGGCACACTGGGCCTCAGAATCAAGTGCCCTCTGAAACTGCGCTCTTGTAAAATTCCCATGAAAATTAAGAAAAAAATTCACTTGAATTTTACGGGTCTTTACATTATTAGTTATTTCCAAATAAACAAAAGATTCAAAAATTTATGGTTCCACTACCATGCCTCAAAGAGGCACCACATGCCCAAGGAAATTAGCCCTTTCTGTCTAAAACATACACTTTGAAAAAATTCCCTATTGATGGTGGCATTGAAGAACCTGTAAGACATCTCTGAGATAGCCAGCATGATCCTCCTATAACATTGTTTTGATCAATAATTCATTGATAAACACTACTATTAAATAATCCCGTAATTCATATAGCATGGATTTCATAATCCCTAATCACCCCTCTGGTGCATTTATAAAACTGAATTACATAACCACAAACATGACGTTCCTATACCTGCATCTAAAGGTTGTCTTAGAGATATCACTCACCATCAATCTCAATTGGTTATACCCAAAACATAGATCAATCTTATAAAACTGAAGTTTCACTTTCAACAAGACAAATGTATTTTCTATCCTCGCAAGAGGGTAGCAGTTCTTGAATATTATTATATTTAACCTCTGATAAACTATTAACAATCTCATTATACCATCCACCATCTTGGTGAAAAACACTATGTACCCCCCAATTAATAACTGGTTTGAATGAAATTATTCTCCATCATATAATCTATGTAAATTAAGAGTTTTCATAACATAAAAGGTTTCATCTAATAAATATCCAATGAAATCAGTGAAGCATCAGGATAAAATTATATCCCAAACTCAACATCATGTCAAGGGGGTAGCTTCGCAACCTACTCATGAAAAACATCCCAAAACCCCCAAACAACCCTAGAAAACCCCACATTCCAATAATCCTTTAATTTTTCATAAAACGCATCCATAAATGATATAAGGGGATCTACACATCTACTGCCCACCTGAAAACCATGGTCACCATTGAAAACCACATGCTGACCATACATATCTAAGAACACAAATCTCCTTTCAATGTTGTTGATAATATCATAAAAATTATAATAAATTGATTTCATGGATTGAATTATAAAACTATATCTAAAGAAGGAATTGATCTACATGGGACTAATATGGTCCCATCATCTGTCTTCACCCTCAGAACACATCAAACAAGATGGTCACGCCCCTAAATATCGTAGTCAACACAAAGGGGACCGAAATAATCTATACATCTAGTCATAAATAATGGACTAGAGTGGGAGAAAAATTTGAGTGAGAATCTCCTAATTCAAATAATGAATAAACAAGCATATACAAGAAAACTGAGCATGCCTCAAACTATATCTATCCCCTATGGTGTTGTTGCCTCCATTGTTTACAACTAACCATGATCATATCCTCTACCTATATGATAATGGAAACCTCCATGACCATTCTTGAGTTGAGTTCCCTAAAAAAGATTATAATTCTGAGGTCAGACTCTGCCAACTATATCTCCCCTCGGTGGATAACAATCATGTTTCCAATAATAGTGAAATAGTACCACTAGATGATGCTACTGAGACTAACACCCAATTGTTTCACCTCCACCAATTTGAGATCAGAGAGCCATTGTGCACTGAATCTAGAAATGGCCATAATCCCCATAGAAAAAACCACTAGAACTAACCCTTAAAGAAAAATAGTAAAAACCAATGTCCTAGGAATTAAATATAGTAAATTTATAATGTTAACACCCTCCTGGTAAATAATGCAATGGCCCTATAACACTCAAGAAAATCCATTGAAAACCATTATCCTTAAGGTTCAATTACAATTCTCCTCTCATAGAAACCCTCCACCTAATATTAACTTCTTTATCACCTCCACCTACTTTTAAAACTCTAGATATGTTGTAAATGAAAATGGAGTAATTTAAAACTAGATAGAAGTATGGTGTGTCTCCAAAATATGCCTTACATGGAAATTCTAATCAATAAAAATATCTGATAAAAAATATAGATGGTCCTTAAACTTGATTCCCAGGTCCCGTACTGAATAAATCCCCTGCTAAAGAGAAATATTATCCTTCATCTTTAATGACTTCATGGATAATGAAAGTACGACTACTCCCAAAAAAATTCAGAATGTCTACCCAAGAAAAAACATCCTACTTCCGCTCACTCAAATACAACATCCACCATTGATGTGATGATCGCTACATATGAATAACTCCCAAAGGAATCCAATACACCAATAGGGACTAGAGTAGACTTAATGATATCCCATGATCCTCCAACTAGCTCTCCATACCCACAATTAAAACACAACCATCATACTTCCCCAAAACCTACATCTAAAATGAATGTAACTTCCTATACCACATATCATCCCCCCCAACCGGATGAACCCTTTAAAAATCAACTAGGTTTTCTTATTGAGCATCTAATACCTAAAAAAATTTATATAGTGACCGATATCTATAAATGAAATGGAAACAAATAATTTCCTAAGCCCTATAGTGTGTCATTTTATTACGATACATTTTGTTCATTTTAATTATTTTAAACCTTTACTGAACAAAAAACCACAAAATTGAAAAAAAACACATGTCATCATAATACATGTACCTCTATTAGGTCTCTACCATTCAAAAAGTTACACCTCACTTGGTTGATCAATAATCCTAGAGTTTGTGCACGGGGACATGGGGGGCCTAATATCTCATGTCATAACTGGTCTCCATGGAATATATCATAAACACATATAAATTAGAACTATTTCCATACTATCCCATGAAATCCTCATTGTGATAACTATAAACCCCCCATCCTATCTCGCAATCATCACCTCTAATACCACTCTGTCATGACCCTCTTCCACCAATGATACTGCAATGAAGGGAGAGAGATAATAACCCCCAAGTCCCACCTTTAGTAGGCCTTGGGTTTGGGACTAGCACTAAGGGTATAGAAATATCACATAATGGGAGGCATTCCCCTCTATAAGTAAACTACATTGGGATATAAGATTATTTAACTACAAGTAACTCGATGATATGACATAAAATGAAATCCAAAATGCATCCCACAATACAAGTATAAATAATATAGGTACAGAAAAAATTCTCCAAATTGAATACTAAAGGGAAAGGATAATGAAGTTAGATAACAACAGTCAAAGCATAGAAGTTAGTAATGTCTAGAATTGTCCATATTGTTATCCAAGAAACATAAAAATCATTTTCATATGCATATGGTGAGTATAAAAATACAATCAGTAGGAAAACCATTGTATCTCTTGCACATGTAAAAGAGTCATACTAATACACAGATGATGAAATAGCAGAACCAACAACACCTAAACAGGTTGAATATCCATCCCAAACCTCATCATGGAAATATTTACAAATAACACAAGCCATGTATAATAACATAATAATAATAAAATTTATAATGGGTTCTATGTAATACTTTTCCTCTTATTTTCTACTCTTAAACCCCAACATCGTATGTCCTTGTGCTAAATTCTCTTCTGTATAACATATACCACCTGCCAACTACATAGTCACATCACATCACACCTTCAAAATCCAGGTCGATAAAATCACAATCAAAATTATAGAATAGGGTATCATGAAAATGAATTAAATCAACCTTGTGCCCTCATCCTACCATGCATGACCCCCACCATATGTTTCCCCACAATATGATCTCAACACATCTCACATGAAGTCTCCTGGGACACAACCATATAGCACAGTAATATTTCATCTCACCCAAAGACACCTTGTCCATCACCTAGTGCACTAACTAACCTCTCACCATCAAAGAATACTCTTATCCACTTCCATGGAAGAATGACCATATAATTTATGTTAGGAAGCCACTTATCCTCACCACAAGGATATTCATACCCTCGGTATATATGTATATATATATATGGGTGATGGAACATGGTTCTCAATATGGGTGGGATGTATATATAAAATCACATGAAATGTAAAAATTATATATAATAGACACAGAAAATCCCATATTATGGGTTCATAACATGGCACTAATAAACTCACAATATCTCCACCTTCATTTCCACCACTAAATGAGGAAAATACACACAACAAGACACAATCTACCATTCACATTACCATCATATTACATTTTAACATCCCATTACTTTCATTATTTAACATCAACCACATTTAACCACACAACCCATTATTAATTAGTTTATTATCTATTTCCATCCCATAATCAAAACTATACCCTATCCATTTAAAACATTATTAACTAGTTATTCCATTATATCCTGGGAATCTAACACAACACAATAATTATTGTCTCACCTAGAACATAACACAAACTTATGTCACTTCCCCATAAAGCAACCTTATACAGACCACACATCACCACCCCACATTACATCCTCATACCAAACTCACTTTTCTACCCCACAACATAAACACATACTTACTAGATATTGTTAATACATAGAACAACCTCCCCAAAAGACATCACACAAACATAACATTTTAAAATTTATGAAAAAGGGACTTCAATGAAATTACACTTATTTATTTATGGTGATTCTCACATAATACACAAATCCATGGGAAACCATTTAATTATTTGAATATACGTTGTTAGAAAATTTCAATTTAGGGTGATATACCAAAAACAAGAAACATGGATTCCATAACACATATTAACTAAAAAAAGAAAAGGCTCCCAAAAGAATTGATTTTTTGTTGGTTGTCAAAGCTATCAAATCATAATATCATGATAATAATATCAAATCCATAAAAACACACAATTCAAATCCCATTCCAAATCAATTTCAATTAAATCTTTCAATTTACCTTCATTATGGTATTAAAAACCATACAACATGGATAAAATGATTAAAACCCTCTTTCCTGATACAAAAATTTAATAATTTATGGATTATCTACCTCTAGATGCTTTTTCAACTTGTTGTGCACTAGAGGGAAAAGAAGAAACACCTGCAAAACACAAGCACAGATGAGAAACTGTTGAGTAACCATCTATTTCCAAAAAAACCCACTATCACACAGGTATTAAGGTGAGGGAAGATGGGCAGGAAGATTTCCTAAAATCAAAATGGGTTTTCCACAAACCAACAGGGATAGTTATGGTTGAATGAGAAAAGAATAAAATAAATGAAACTTATTTACAACATATAAAACAATAGTATTATGGTGTAAATGCAACTTTTAAACTATAATTTCCACAGACCATGGATATTATGTTGTAAAACCAACCATTAAAACGTAAATCCCTTGAAAATAAAAAATATGTTGAAAAATGAGGTACCTAGTGCTACAATTATTTTACTTCATAAATCTGTATCTTATAATGTAAAAACCACATTCCCAAACACCCATATGTTGTGTAGAATTCATAAACTAGTTGACTAAACATGATGAAAAAAATACATTTTCTTCGTAAACCCCTCTCTTATGGAATAAAAACCTACTCAATTATAGCTCCAACCTCAACCAAACTCTCCATAGCTCTCTCTTAGAACCCTCCAACATAAAAACTATAATATTAATAAGATAAGAAAGCATGGTCTATTATAGTTTTCATGTAAATTATGAATATGATGTGTTCAGATATGTAAGAATAAATTTTGGGTTCTATATTTAGGTTAATATCACAAAACTATGGGTTCTGTAAAGTAACAAATATTACTATGTTTTGAACATATTTGTTTGGTGGAAGGATCGTGATTCCAAAATAAAGTAATATAAACAAGCATTAATAAAAGTGAACAACATGAGATAATATACTGATATTAAAATACATCAAATACTATGAATGGGATTACTTCCCGAGTGACACATTCCAAGAGCTCAATCATCCAAAAATGGAGTTTCAACCAAAATTTGGGTTACCCTGGATTATCATGTGCATGAAGAGTATGTAATAAGTAACTCTACATTTTATTTTCATGTATTTTCATTCCATATCATTCTCCCATGGATTATCCTTGGTTAGATTATTTTTAGAATTTTCATTTGGTAACACATTTAAGAGAAGATCTAATGGTTAGGATACCATAAGATTATTTTCCATTTTATCTATATGATGGATTGTAAAAATGGGTATTCCACTCAGTTAGCTAATAATCCTATATGATATGATTGGGATTATTCCTTTCCTAAATAATAAATTGGTCAGATAAATACCATAATAGACTCATTTATTAATGAAATATTGATCTTGGACCAATAATGGATATGATTGTTTTTAAAAAAAGTCATCATTTTAATGGGATCCTATTTAATAAATTTTATCATTAAATAGTTAGTAATACATGATACTCTTATGAAAAATTCTTTAGTTTTAGATAAATATCATCATCGTTAAAAAACATTATGTTTTGAACAATCCTTAATATTGAGAAACCTGATATAATTAACTCTTAATACTAGTAACTTAATAAAAGTTGATAAGAAATATTGGTAATTTTTGAAAATTTAAAAAAGGATAATTCTATAAGTATATATATTTCCTTTCTATGTAAACATGCTCTAAAATTATTCAACTAGTGAGTCAAGATTCTATTGGAAATATAGAGTGATTAATTCATTGAAATTATCTCACAAACTCTATATAATTGAGCATATCAAATTATGTTGAATACGATTTAATATATTTATTTCTTAATGATACTAAAGGATTCCTTAAATTTTTATTAAGTATATAATGAAATTCTATTATTTTGGATGATATATGAGATCAATAGTATATTTTAAAAAATTGTAAATATATAGATAGTGTATAAGATAAACTTGAATTGAAGGTTTGAGCATAACGGTTATTTTTATGTAATGGAGGATCTGAGTTTCATCAATGATAACATGAATTTCGTTATCTTGGATAAACATCTCTTAAGATGTGTATTATTGCATTTAGATCTTAATAGGACCATAATTTTTTTTTTAATAAAATGAGAAGAGGTGGTTTTTAAACCTTGTTATGATATCTCCAGTTCACTCACATACTTTAAGGGGAAACAAAATAATGGATTCTACAGGTTAAGGATTTCATCCAATTTTCAATTATGAAAACGTTCTAGTAATATGATTTAATTCAAATAATGTTTACCAAATATTATCAAAGTGTTGAGAAAATATAATAACTTGGAATATAATGTCTAGGCTCTAAAGTTCTATATATACAATAAAATTTGGAATAATTTCAAACTATAAGAAGAAAATATGTTTGAAAGGATCAATAATGTTTCTTTAATATCCTTATCAAGTATATAGAAACCTAGGGTTTTCAATAATAATGATTAATAATTCAATATTATTTGATTATTCAATACATAATTTATGTAGTTTGTTAAACATTATGGAATTTCCATGCCATGTATGGATGTTATAAAAATTAATTATTTTATTTTGAAGTGTATTTTATACCTAATTATATATTTTTCAAAGTGTTTTAAATATAAAGTAGTCTGAAATCAGAGGAATAATTGATTAGTCATATTTTTTACATTCATGAAATGTAGTAAATACTTAGTACATAATGGATTTCAATGTAAAATATTTTATCAAGATAAAATATACTTAAATGATATATATCTTTATCATATTCTCTTATTTGATAAGGTAGCACGTTTGATAATAAATTGTAGTTATAAACAATAAGAAAAGATTAAATGTATACACATAGATCATGATTCATCAATCTCTCTAAAATGTTTTGAGAAGAAGATATAGATAAAAAGGTTTTATCAAGGATGAAACATTTATCCAAATATTTATTAAAATTTGATGGAATGTGTTCCTACAACCCATTATAGGAATATATTAATAATGTCATATTTTCAAATGAAATTATTCTAAATTAATAAAATACCACATATGATATGAAAAAAAGTTTATTTTTATAATATTCATACTGAATGGAAATAATTATTATTTACTAACAAAAAGGGATTTTAATCATAGAATGATTTTTTGGAAATAATGTAGATTCTCAGAAGATATATAGAGTATGTTTGAACATAGTGAAGATAAAATCTAATGAATAAATAATTACACTAGTATAAAGATTATGTGATTTGCACTTATTATCATAAAATGTTTAGGTTATGTGTTGTTAGAAAAAATTTAAAGTGATGCATTTAATTACCATTTATACCATGAATATCAATTCATAATGGATTATAATTTTCATATATTTAAGTTTTTTTCACTAAATATCCAAAATAATTTAGGTTATGTGATGATAAAGGGAAGTGTAATGTGTCACAATTAGATTTCATGAAAATTGAAAGGCACTATTTCTTGAAGGATTGTGTCAGTAAAAATAAAAAAAAATTAAAATTTATATCCTAACATATTTTTGGGTATGACAATGCTGATAAATATAAATAGTTATATTAATTATCGTAACAAAGTGTTCATCACATTTTCTTAAAAGAGTTTACTTTATAGAGATAAATAGAAATATAAATGTTACATTTTACTAACATGTAAATGTAATTTTCACTTAATATCCTAAAAAATTTTAAGGGGACCGATAAACAATAATGCGAGTTGTTACATTAATTTAATGTAAAGGATTTATGGAATAAAGTTACAAGGATGATGATGATGAACAGAAAAATAGTTTATGAAGATTAAGAAAATTTGACACCATAAAAATTTATGTTGCTACGATATAGAGTTTGAATATCTTCAAAAATTTGAAATTTTAGATTTTTGTTTCTTAAGAATCATTATTATTCAAAAATGATTATTTCATATCTATTTCACACTAAATAGTTTTGATGGATATTTTTCTCATATGGTCACACAGAGACGTGACATGAATTTAATAGGATGTAATGAGTTAAAAATCCCAGAAATTAATGAAAAAATAAATATTGTTAGACAATTTATCATATATAAAATGAAAAATATGTTCATAAGATGGTTTTATGTTCTCAAAGTGTCTATGAATATTACAATGTTTCATATTATATGATTTATTTGCATCCATGTGTCTTTGAATTCATATAGTCTGTGATTAGATTGTAATTTAATGGCTCATACTATATTAACTAATAGGGCTTAGTAAAGTGGAAGAATGGGGTTGATCTCATGATGACTAATAACAGTTCAACATACAATTGATCCAAAATATTAGAAAACATCATCAATTTCACTCCATTAGTTGACATCTTATTATGATTGGGTATTCTGGTATTTCAATTCAGTTATTTAAATAAGGGATCAAGGTTATTTTTAGGGCTCCTGGAAAAATAAAGTCTGATATTTATCCTTGAATAGTTCAATGGCTTATGTTGTGAAGTAGTGAAAAATTACACAAATGGTTTTGGTCAAACCAATTGTATCTACCAATTCTGAATCAATTCCATGGTCAGGGTAAAATTGAAAGAAAAGATTCATTACACTTGGAATTTTTGTAGAATAAATCACATTCTTACTGTTATAGTCCTTCTCAACTCAATCTAGGCCCGGATCATTGAATAACACATCCCATAATCATAGTTTTACAAAATAATGTAATGAAAAATTATTATTAACCTAATTTTTAGCCATAGGGCTTCTAAGATTCACTCTAAAGATTCATATTTATGGAAACCCACATACTCTCGACCCATAAACCTAATCGTATTAGACACAAATTATAGTGAGGATCACAATCAAGGAAATATTAATATTGATATGCATAATCATATTGTGATTGTAACATAAACATTCTAGTATTGAAATAAGGAATAATAAATATCATGCAGCTATAAGAAATCCATATCTAATAATGAATTTTGTTTTCATGATTAAATTATTAACAATTCTAAATTCAAAATCAATAAAAATTAATAATCAATCACAACCATACTATAAACAAATAATGGATTATGAAGCATGTGATCATTAATGAAGAACAAAAGGCATTAGTGAGAACAATAATTAGAAAATAAATTGGTATTTAATATATGAAGAAAAGATGGAAAATAATTAAAATATTCACAGATATTCAATGAAAAAAATGATGTAATGAAAGACAACTCATTTATAAGAAGAATGAATAAAAATGAGAGAAGAAAATGAGAGAAAATAAAGTGACATTCTGAAAACTCGTACATGGAGACACTATGAAATATTATTATGCACGAGAAGTAAAAGACATGAATGTCCATCACATAATGTAGTAGCATAAATGATTTGTGTCTAGACATATTCATATAATGTAAATGATTTTCACATCATGTAACTAATATCCTCTATTCCTATTGAATAATCTTCTAAAATCATTGACCATGCGTTCCTTTGATGTTCTCACATTTTGTGATTAGTTACACACTATGTAGGGAATTAAAATTTGGTGAAGATATGGTTTTTGAAAACTTCATGATAGTATTTGGGTTGCACAACATGTATTTTCCTTACATCATGAAGAATATTTACCGGTTGATTTGCGGCCTTGAAGGCATGTCGTTAATGAAGTATACTTGTCAAGTATGTGATATATATTGTGTAAAGGCTCATATTCGGAAATTTTTTGGCATTTATTTTTTTTGTCCATTATTCATAATTCCAAAAAAAATAAAAAAAACATTGTTTATTTTAAAATAATTCATCAACTAAATTTAAACCCATGTATCCAAATTGTATATACCATTTTAGGTAATCAAATCCCCCCACACATGAATAATTTTTTGTCCCTGAGAAAAAATCATATGATTAGAGATTCCACAAGAAGCTATTTTTAAATACATAAAACATTCTTTACGACCAACTAAATAAAAATATGTATAATTAAGAAAATTTAATCCACAAAATATAATCCTAGAGGCAAAATCAGTCATGCCTCGTAGTTCAGTTCTTTATTTAAATTATTATTCTTTTAATTAAAATTTCATAACAATTCCTTATATTCTATACGGTTTTTGGATTTTTACCTCACATTTAATTTTCTCTCATTGATCAGGGTAAAAACTAAGTGAATTTATGCTCGTAACATGAATTAATTTCACTAACCGTAGGATTTCATTGGTTCTATCATATCAACTTTGTAAAGATAAATACAACATGAATCACAAGTGTTTCATTTAAAAGAGTTAAAATTACTCTAAGGTTGAGGGAAGGTGGTTATAAAGTGAAAACATGCTCAAAATTATTGTAATATCTATGGTATAATGCATGATAAATGGTAATAGTGAAATTAAATTACTCTACTGAGATAAAAAAGGTTCATATGCTCCAACAAATGAAAATAGATCCATGATTGTATCATGTGTGTATCAAAAAGGAAGAATGATACTTTCCTTTTTTTTGAATTTCATGTTCAAGAAAGATTTTCTATCCATCCCCTAAACACATATGACCCCAGAAAGGATTATTCAGTCTTGAAATGGTTATTTTCAACATTCCTAATACACATTCCAAAACCATTCTTTTTGTTGATATTCTTCCTTGGAACATTGTAAGAGTAAAAATAAATTAATAATGGATCATAACATATCAGTCTAGTTAAATCACCACAATAAATATCTTCAGTTAATACATATCATGTCCACCTAATGAATATTCCCCCACACTTGTTCAAAGGGTAATTAGGCATAATACCAAGAGCAAGGTACGAAGGGATAATCAGCTTGGAATAGTTTGAACCTAAATAGGTCACTCATGGAAACTATGGGATAAAAAATGAAATATTTAAGTTGGGTCTCATGAAAATGTGTCGCAAAAAATATTTACTCATTCATCTAAAAAATTTATTGGGATATTCATATTCTCAATAATATCTCAATTGATGTTCTGATAGGTTTACATGTTTGAGGCATCACTCAAGAAATATTCCCAGAAAATAATATAAAATTTTGGGCATAGAATCCTTTCAATAATGGGAGTACACAAATAAATACAAATGGGTTAGGGTATAAAAATCAAGTAATAAGTTATTCAAACTAAATTTCAAAAATTTTGAATTTGATTTAAACTGCTAAACTCAGTAATCATTCTAAAAACATAAAGGAGTAATGCATGGATTTCAAGAATTTACATCCTAATGTTTTCTTTTATTTAAAAATTTTCATTGAGTTTTTTAGGTTTAAAGCATGATTTCTGTGAAAAAGTTTCTCCTAGTTAAATTAAAACTAGAAATAATCCTACTGTATGAAATGTATGTCTAATGAATGACTCAGCCACACTTAAAAGATAGACAGTTTACGTAGTGCCTTGGAAAGTATCATGGGAGATAAATTATAGATATAGAGTACTCAAAATGTAATGGAAACATTGAAATTCGTATTTGGGAATCATGATCACCATGTATGAGTTTCATTCCATGGGAATCCTGGTGTGTATTGATTGAAAATTTTGCTACCTACATAATATAATTAAATGCAAAATAGTACACTAGATAAAACAATATTGCATATGTTATAAATAGAATGTATGTAGTGAAATGAGTAGGTGATCCTTGTGAATAATAATAAAATTTAGGTCAGATACAAGAATATATTTGGGTACAATTATGTTCAAGACCATTCTATCGAAAAAAACATCTTAATAAAAATAATAATAATTACAATACTAAAAAATGAAACCAAATTACATATGGGTTTCCTCCCATAAAGTGATAACATATTCATCATCTTCCAGGCTGGGGGACAAAAGAAAAAAATCTATGGAGTACATCTACATAGAAGTCCTCTACCTCCTATAGGAATTGGTGTTTATGTCATCATGCTCATCTAGAATCATGAAGGGGTTATTCACCTCCATTTCATACCGATAATGATGCTCATGTATTAAGAAAATAATATATTCCAATCATGTTGGGGACCACTACTGAGCATGGATCTCTAGTGAAATATCATAATGATGGTGCTCAACATCATTTATATTATGATTCATTCAACGCGAGAGGGAATATGGTGGTATAACATGCACATTTATGATCATGGAATATTTAGAAGAGTTTGACATGGATAAAGTAATATAGAAATGAAATGAAAAATAATACAGACAATAGTGATGAAAAAATTGTATACCATATAATATGTCTAATGATAAATCAATTAAATGGAATAAAATAGCTACAAAATATGATCACCCAAACAGAGTAAAAAATATGGGAGGATTATATATGAAACAAACTGTAATCATAATCAATGAGCTGTTCATAAAGGGTCCCTCTCCTAAACAGGGGGTGACTATAGTTGTCCTGCCCTATCTATATCAACTATTTGATGTATTGGATGGGAGATCAACCAAAACTGTGGAACAGATGGTTCTAGAATCTATCTCATTGGCTTGTTTGTTAAAGATATATATCATAAGAGTGGTCATGGATTTAAAATAATGGTCAATGAATGTTATCTCAACAAATTTTTGATGGTCTGGACCCTTGCTCATTTGAGCCTACTCTCCCAAAAACTCTTGCTAGGTATCAGAGTCTATCAGCTTCGATGGAAGGATGGACATGTTAAAATATTTATAGTGAATTGATGTATATGAAGTTGCATCAGAGGCTAGTGGATGAGAAGATGAGGTTGTTGGGGTCGTAATAAAGGAGAACTTAGTGATGGAGATACTCAGAAGGTTGGTAATTTGGAATAGATTCTCTAGGATACATAGGTGTTTGGCCTGGATATCTTATATGTATTATAGGGTATGTGGTGGATTAGGGAAGGTAGTGGTGTATGGTGACTGGATATGGGTGGCAGTAGCAGGTATGGGTATTAATTGATGGTGTGGTGGTTGATGTGGCGATTTAGGATGGGGTGGAAGCAGGAGCATGATGTGGAGGTGTAGGGGAGACTAGAGGGTTAGTAGAAACCAGGGTAGGGTAATCCTCGACATCCTTCATGTATGGGATCCCAATATTAGATGTCATGTTCCCTCATCAGAATCCACAACTTGTGCAGAGAAAATGGGATATGATCTTCATATGACCAAGATATGTGTGAGGTATAGATACCTCAATGACCCCTTGATACCTATATATATGAGTGATATATGATCCACCCATAAAGGTGGCATGGATCATATTCACTAAATTCCTATAAAAAACTCCAAAATGCCTCATTATTTTGATGATAATGTGACCCATGGAAGATTCTATTATAAATAACATAATTTGGATGACTTTTTACCAGGCATATAAATGTGCCAACCAAGAATGGGTGATGACCAAGTGACAGATCATGAGGTTTGTAACTAAGAGTGTTGTTCTAATAGTGGTGTGGGGGTCGTAGAAACTAGGGCTATAACTAGATATTTGATTGAAAATTTGAATAGATTAGGCATTTTTAGGCTTAAGCTGCATAGTGGAGAAGGTTGGTGAGGAAATTAACTCAGCTGAATAATTTTTGAGGACAACTACAATGTCACCAAAGAGGAGCTCCCAATGGAATCTACCGAGTCTGAAGTGGATGAAGTCAATTCCCATCTCAAAATTGAAAAGTAACTCAAGGTCGAGATACATGTATGTCTCCTCTCACACCAATTTGATAAATATAATTTGTAGTAATTCTATGAGGTGACGGGCCTCATGATGGATATGGATATGCTCCAGGATGTAGAGATCTGGAGTTTTTTTGTTCGTATGGGATTTTCCTCGTGATGGATCATGTAGACTTGGGGCTTAGGGTATGAGAAATTGATGCATGAATGAATGTTTTGTTGGACATGGCCTAATATTCAATATAGGATGATTAGGTGTCACCCGAATATGATGTTTATGTAGTGGAAGATGAAAAAGAGGAGCAAGAAGTATCTATAAGAGGTAGAGCACATGCGTACCTCCACCGCTTGGTTGGGGAGGGGTATCCTCATGCTCGGGTACACGGTCAGCTAGTGGGGTGCACACTATACTTATGTGTTCCATATTGGATGAAGAAAAATGGAGGGTGAGGAGGGAAGAATTTGGTGGCCATGAATCTTAGAGGTGGGGGCATCAATGGTAGAGTGTTCTTCGAGAAGGGGAGGGGTGTTTGCCGTGTGGAAGAGTGATCAATGGGGGACGGTAAGGGGTGTATTTCACCATGAACCCATGGTTCATGGATTTCTAAAAACTAATTTTGAAAATTTCTTTCCAAGAATGGAATACATAGTATGTAAATGTTGGCATTCCAAATTTTTAATCCATCTAACATTATCATGTCGTGTACCCATTACACGACATTTATTATTTTCATTTTTTACCTTGTAGGCTAGGTCCTCTCAATATTTCACTATCATTCATCTAAAAATATCAAATACAAATTTAACCTTTCTAAACCTTACCTAGGTTTCCTCCCAAACAATGCTTTAATTATTTTCTAGATCTTGACATTGTTAGAAGTATAAGGCTTTTAATTTTAATGGATTCCCCTAACTAAATACTTTTTAAAAATGGTGGCGACAAATTTATGGATTTATTCCATTGCCAAGGTTATAGTGTAATTCACACTCCTGATCGTATTTGGTTTATTTGAAAAAGGATGTGGTATCTTATTATTTTCTTCAGTTTTCAATTAATTTTAATTTTCCTTATGATGATGAATTGCTTGATAGTTTTTTGAAATGTTTCTTTTTTAATATCCTTTTCTTTATAGAACATAACATTCTTTTCACCCTTTCTAAATATAACTCTTCCTATTTAAATAATAATTTTATCCCTTACAATGGTGAGAAAAGATATTCCAGAATAATGGGGATTTCACCTTCTTCTTCTATATCTAGAATAAAAAAATCAAAAAGGTAAATCAATTTTTCAATGTTTACATAGAAA
The DNA here is from genome assembly GCA_963277665.1 of Viscum album. Taxonomy (NCBI): domain Eukaryota; kingdom Viridiplantae; phylum Streptophyta; class Magnoliopsida; order Santalales; family Viscaceae; genus Viscum; species Viscum album. The sequence continues at coordinate 1,051,216,773 of OY728127.1, read as the reverse complement.
TTCTTATGAATTCCATGAATATGATTGATTGAATGGTTAGTGAGTTGGATTTCATTATTTTTTTGTTTCTCTTCTAAAAACCCAATTTATGGAAAACACATATGGACATTATATTGATACATGATAATTGATCAAAGAAGGTTTTTTAAAAATTATCCACCCCAATAGTGAACAAAATTGAAAAACATCCAGGGTATCACGTTTTTGAGTAAATTTTCATTATACAACTATATAAAATTCTTCCTTCAGAGGGACCATTCTTAGGTCATAAATTTTCCTTTTACTCAAAAGAACTTCTTTAAGGAATAATGCATTAGTAGGTAAATGTGAATTTACATCTGAAAAAGGTAAATGCATATGAAAATATTTAATTAAGTCATGAAATTTCGTAAACCCCCCCTCTTTTCCTTATTCTATATATTCATCATCTTTTTAATGTTTTTCATTAGCTTGATATTTATAGGGCTATACCTTTTGAGTTCTCTCATTACAATATTCCCAATATTCTCTTAATTTTTTTCCCTTAAAACCCAAATGGTTGCTGAAAATATAGAATATTTTCACATTTAACTAGTCAATAATTATACATCTCCCTTGGATGGGCCAAAATATTACTAGGTAGATTAAATGATAGCTGTTAAGATAAGGTTTAAATTTTTTTTTACTTTTGATGATCTATGTAGCATAGTGCATCCTTGTGGTATTTCATCTCTCTTATTTAGGTTGTCATCCATTGGTCTAATTTCTATTTGATTTAATTGATCATATTTTTAATATTATATTGATATGGTTGGGCTTGAGGTGGTAGTTTATGTGGGGATTTATGGACATGTTGTTATTGTTGTGGTGGGTACTCTTGAGTTCTAGGGAAAGGTTATCAGAACTATTGTTGTGGCTGAGGAGATGAACCTTGTTGTGGGTACCCAAGGGACCCATGGTTCTATGTTTCACATTTCCACTCATATAGTGAATGTTTCTTTCTTTTTTTTTGCAGATGAGCAATCCATTTCTGGAAATTTTTCTACTATTGATATTTTTGTGGTTGCTGGTACTACTCTCCTATTTATTATAATTTATTTATCTGAAATATTCATATTTAGTATTTGGGGGTAGTGAAGAAGTAGGTAACTACAATGATTCTAGGATCTTACAAAGAACCAAATATTTAACAGTAAAATTATTGGTATCTTGAATATGAAAAATTCCACATCATACAGATCCTCCGAAACTTTTTCATCGATTGTCTTTGTGTGAGAATTAATCCCTAAGTTCTTGTCTAATATCAATTATTTTAATCATTATTCTTCCATCAACAGTGTTATCTACTATATTCTGGGTACCTGGCTGGAGTCCATGATAAAATGTTTTCAATTAAAGCCACATATATAGTCCTTGGTGTGGGAATTTGTGGGTTAGCTTCATGAATCTTTCTCAATATTCCCATTTTAATTTTCTATCCACCTAAGTAAATTTTTGTATTTCTATTTGTCTCTTCAAAGTCTAGATGGGTGGGAATACTTTTCTAGGAACTTATTTAATAATTCATCCCAAGCAATGATAGACTGAGGAGCTTTAAATTTAAAAATTCACTGGATCTATAAAGAAATGAAAATGGGATGATTCATATGAAAATGGAATTTGAGGATATGACTTGGTTGAAAAAGTTATTACAAACCTCATTAAAGTTTCAGATTTTCTCTTGGGGGTCTTCGCTCTGAATCCCAAAAAACTGACCCATATTTTCGATAATATAAATTATTCCATGTTTGATTTCAAACGTCTAAGCCCAAATTTTTAAAAATTAAATGTTGGACATAGTGACAATAATGTATGGAAAATCATACTCTATAATTTTTCAATCCTCCATCACTGATCACACATCTTATTTGGAATGTGGCACATAATTCTGTTCTTGAAAATGAGGTTTCCCAAGATTGTTACACAATTCCATTGTGTAGTTGTGGGATGTGGTGATAGTTTTATTGATATCAGGATCAAATCGAAGTCATTCTTGTGAGTCTAGGATTCATTAATGTCTCAAGGGACCATGGATCAAGCACAATCCATGAATAAAATAATGAAAGAAATAAATAATGATAGAGAGAGGAAACATATTCACTCAAAAGTGAAAAATGAAAAATAAATTTAGAATGGAATGAAGAAAGGGCAGGGGTGGTGTAATATTTGGTCAGCGAAAGGCTCATTGTGAATAAAAAATGGTTGGCCCAAACAACAACACCAAAATTTGAATCTTCAAAACATGTCATTTAATTCACGAGGGGTGAGATCATATTAGAATTTATTTTCCCAAAATAGACTTACTACTACATAATAGTGTAGTGAAAAAATGGGGTTGATCCTTCTAAAACTACTCGCGGGTCAGTAGCCAATCTAACAAAATCCAAGGAAGGATTCTTCAATTTCACTATTTTTATTGGGTTCTCATTAATACTAGGAAGTTTTTGATTCAATAAATCTATTTTAATAAGGTATTGTGGTCAATTTCAGGGTTCTTGGAAAAAGATAATCCAAGATATAACTTTTAATTATCCTATTTCTTAGGCTGTGAAGTAGTGATAATTCTCCACATAGTTTTGGTCAATCCAATTATTTGTACCTATGTTTTATCTATCCCAGGTTCTGGGTATAATTGATAACATAGATGAATTATTCTTGGATTCTATGAAAAAGTGTCATAGGTTAATGGACATAGTACTACTCATCTCCAACTAGGACAGGTTCATTAAATTTTACTTTCCGTGGTCAATGTTGTTCAAAATAATGAAATGTACAATTATTAATATCCTAATTACAATCCATAGGGTCACAAATATTAATTATAATGATTCATTAGGTTTATGAACACCCCTACCCTCGACCCCTAACCCTAAGAGGATCAGTCATGCTTGGGGGTGATCACCAAATTCAATGAATTATTATGTATTCTATGAATAATCATAAATAAGTTTTTGTAAAAATAATCCATGATTAAAATAAGTAAAAAATATAAAACTATTAGATGAAATAAACATCAAAGATGAAACTAAATTTTCATGATTAAATAATAAAAAATGAGAAATTTTCAATCAAATAAATTATGAATAATTAAAATTCATTCTTCATATGAATAATTGATAAATAAATGTTTTTGTATTGATGATAAGTGGTACGAAGTAGTGGAAACATGAATCTGGGAAGAACTATCAATTTTTTTGATGAAGAAGTATGGAAACAGATTTACAAAATCACTTATATTCAATGAAAAATTCATATGAATCAGTTAAAATTATTTAAAATTGAATGGAAAGAAAACATGATAATAAAATGAGATAAAATAAAGATAAATTCAAAACTCTCATACATGAAGGAGCTGAAGAATATTAGTAGGCCTGATAAGTACACAACATGAAATTCATATATGCTGTGTACTGGCTTATATTATTTGGGAATTGAAATCTGCATATCATGTAAATGAGTGTCACATCATGTAACTGACTTCCTCTTTTCCCACTGAATAATCTTCTCAAATTTTGACCGAGTGAGGCTTTGATGTTTCCACGTCTTGTAATTTAGATACACACTATGTATAGATTAAACATTTAGTGGGGATTTTTTTTAATGCAGCATGTCATGTATTTATGTTACACACTATGTAACGTATTCTCTTCATGTAGATCCTTAATGGTTTGGTCTTCAACCTTGAAAAAATGTTGTGAATGCCTATTTAATATATTCTTTTTATGTATAATCATAAAAGGTTGGTTTGTGCCCTTGAATTCATGTTGTGAATGGAGTCCAAATTTCATTTATGAGATACACAGATTATAATGGTTTTTTTGAACGTTTTCAACATTAATTATAATATGTACAAAAATCCTAATTCCCACAAAAAAGAGACCAAAACCTAGTGCATTTTCAAATAATTCATTAATATACCCTAAAAATGAATCGAATATTTATATACAATTTCATCTAATAAAATAAATATACACGTTATCATTCATTCTTGTTGGCTACATAAATGTATATATAGATCTATATTTCTCAATGTGTAATGATAATTTACCTCTCAAAGCATGACATTGATTTTATCCCCAAATGATGATCACCATGGAGTATAATAAGTTATGATGAAATTTTAGGGTTAGATTGAGTGTCCTTCTTGTATATATATATAAAATATTCACATGAGGCACAAAAACAACTAATAGGATTATTTTTGTGCAGTGGATGGCCTACTAGGTATTCCATATAGTGTTTGATATATACATTATTGGAATATTTGGGGTGTATGGATCATATTTTAGTCATTATACCTAATTATGGAGTGATACCTAGGATGAGAACCATCATACATTAATACCATAATTAAAATATTCTACATATTATCTTAGTTAATATGGGGTGGTTGGGTATGTTGTTTATCATTCAATAGGTAGGAGATTAATAAAGATGGGATATGACCTCTCATATGAAGAGTAGAATTTGGTCCCTATAATGAGATAGATCATGGGAGTGTGTAGTTTCACTAAGATATTATATATCTATATATATATGGGACAAATGTTCTGTTTATCTATATCGATGAATGAAATGTTATGTATTCATGGATATAATCAATCTACAATTTATGAATTGAAAACATATGAAATATATATTTGTGATTGACATGATCTATGTCCCATGGTCATTCAATGTATTAGTAAAAAGAAAAAATTGAGTGTGCATATTTTTATATGATGAATACTGGTGGACAGAGATATAGAGGACATATGTTTTATAGAGATCGGCCCAAATCCCATTATAGCTTGATTATAATTGATTATTTTCTAGAGGCCACCCTTTAGTTATTTATATAGATCTACATATTGGCATTTTTGGTCAACTATATAATGTCATGTTGGGTCACACATTGTGGATGGATGAATGGGGATTTAATTTTACTCAAAGATCTAATCCCAATAAATTTATAATTATTCCAAAAGTTTTTTTATAGGTATTAAAAAATTTAGTACATGATACGTGATATAAGGATAAAATAATGATATCATTCAAAAAGTGTTTTAGAATATATAAAAAGGTATTTTTGGATATGGTTTCAAACATTCATGTATATGATACAATATAAGGTGAAATGAAACAAATTATATTATTATTTAGTAGAAGTGGGATATTGAATAAGATATTCTCTAATGTTATAGCGTATATATGATTCATGGCTATATTTAGTGAATGCGATATAAAGATTGACGAATGAAGTGATATTTCATTCATTCCATTTCCATTAATAGAATGAGAAATATAACATTATGTGAGGAAATATTTGATTGGTTTTAACTCATTTAAAATATTTCATTTATTAGTATGTTACATGATATTTAATGACTAAATTGAGTTTTCATTGATGATATGATGGCATTTGTAATGGTATTTACTAATGCATTATAAACACATGTGTAAATATAGTTAACGTCAAACTATTTATTTGACATTATATATAAACCTATTCAATATGATGATATTGTATTTGATTCATTTCATGATATTAGTCCATAATTATCCATTACTTGAAGTGATCTTCATTCAACTCATTTTCACAAGTGGCACTAGCATGATGTGGAGGAAGGATGGATCCCATCTAAATGTCAGATGATTCTACATAGAATGTGGATATAATACAATGAGATGGAATGTATTTCAAATTCCCTTGGTGATATTTATAAAACCCATGTGATTGAGTTAGTAGATTATGAATATTCTCTACATTTTAAGTTACATAATTTATATTAGTTTATCAATTTCTATTATTGTGTTTTCATTTATATTTCATGGTAGATCCTTAGAAGAGGGTTTAATTCACTACTCCATATTTTGTTATTTTTTATTGGACTCAAATGAAACCCTTAATGATATCATCTTCATTAATATAAAATCAATAACTCTAAAACAATTATAAATTCATTTATAATGAATTACCATAAAGGGTTTTAGGTGATAGGAATCATCTTAGAGAAAAATCTACCACAATTCATGGAATAAATAACCACCCAAAATGAAATCCACATCTGAGGGAATCCAAAATTGTAGGATTGATCATATTAGAATCCAAGAATCACAATTCATCTAGTCATGATAAATATTCGTCTATGATAGGGGGAATCACTAATCTAAAAAAAGGGAATAAATGAGGAAAGGAGAATCCATGATAAAATTGAGATAACACTTCCCTGAAAAGAATCAACGCATCAACTAGAACTTCAATACAAGATAAAAATGTTAAGAGAGATAAATTCCCCTTTAGTGAGCCTCCAAGGAGTTGAGGGTCAAATAAAATTCTATAGAGGTCATTTATAAATAATACATGGATTAAAAATATTGAGGTTGCACCATAACCCTATTATTTATTAGCTCCATCGACATCAATAGCTAGAAGGTGTCCTCTAAAGGCTATTCGGTGGTTCTCGATAGTATGCACTATATTCAACATGAACTTCCAATTAGATGGTTGAAATCCTATTAGAATCTACCAATACCGACCTCCCACTAGTTTTTTGGTGGCCCACTCTGCCTAGTTAGTGGGCCTCCATTAGTTATTCCAACTAGTTGACAATTCCCACTCCCATACTAAAATATATGGCGACCACCAATCCTATAATACTATGATTAATCACCCTAGCATGGCCCTATAAAAATTCAAACAAGTGAGAAAAAACCCATAAACAACAAGTATAACCAAAATTTAAAAAAATACACTTAGAATCCACCTAAAAACGTTGAGAACAACGAACCAAAAATGGTTCATTTATGAAATATAGTAACATGATGTTACACCCTCCATCATCAATTTTCCAATAGATTTACTTATTCAAAAACCAATATGATCTCCATAATAATCTCTATTAAAAAACAAGGTCTTCCCCCCAAGAATGTTTTCAAATAATTTGAGTGAGGATAAAACATAGTATTCATAATTTGTGGACATAAGGACTTCATGTTTTAGAAAATTCGAAAACCCTGCTTAGCAATAAAATCACTATTAAAATAGATCATGTTCTTAAAACCAGAACCCGGAAAATCCATTGGTGAAAATTATGTATCCCATGCCACCTAGTGGGATTTTTTCATCATGATAACCACAAAAAAGATCAACTAATTATGAATATAACTAATCAATAATACCACCAAAGATCATAAAAAAATTACATGACATATATAGGGACACAATTAGAATCCTCGTTGAAAAGAGTCTCTTTACATAATTTAGAAACCTTCCTACCAAACCATAGAATAATTCTCATATTGATTCCATCAATAATAGTGATGAATACCTCAGTCATTGATCATCAAAAATAGATTTGAAGGACAAGGAATTATTTTTATTTATGAACTTCTTGGATTCCAAAAGAACATAGAAGACCTAATTTCCTCGAAGGACAGATGCCTCTGCTAAAGGATATATCGTGTTTAGATTTGTTTACCTACTAGACTGAAGATATTTCATATATGGGTATAATATTCTCGATTAAAATACACTCCTCCAATGTGTCTTAAAAAACATTTTTTCATTAAAAAATATAAAATTAGAAATATTGGGATCTAAGAAACATACTTTTGTACCATGTATTAGATTATTCAATATTTTTCCTATGATAATATTAAGAAAACATCATCCAAAAGGATAAACTAGTATATGAAAAAGGATATCCTTGATGAAGACCAATTAAATGAACAAATCATCAAGTAATATTTTCATTAACAATAATACTGAAAGAATCCAAGGATACAAACTATATAACAACATTCAGTCATTGGTTATAGAATCCCATCATGCTAAGGAAATAACACAAAAAAGACCATTCGTCTAAATCATATGATATTGTCATGTCTAATTTCTAGTCTATCACAACCCTTTAGAGATAGATAGAGTGAATTCATTTAGTGGAGAATCTAATGGGAAATAGTGGTATTATTTGATATTATATTTTTCGGCACAATGGAACATTGATTTTCAGAAAAAATGGAAGGAAACAAACTTCCTTTCCAATTGACCATAGTTTTTGAGAAAATATTAGGGGGAGGTAAATTCCACAATACTGCATGAACTTCTATGAGACAACTCAAATAATTAGTCCATTGGTTATTCTAAACATCAAAGAAAACTATAGTACTATTGAATCAAACTCAATAAGGGGAATTAGTATAATGAAATAGAATATCATTTCATTACATGAAAATAAACCATGAAACCGTGCGAAATTACTGGAAACATAATGAATAATGGACTATGAACACTAAGATAGGATATCTATATGTGAAATAGATTCATCCAACTAAATAGGAGATTCTTTCCCCTCATATTATCTAAATCAATTTAAATACATAACAGTTAAAAATAGAAATAAAAAATGGCTCAGAGAAACAATTTCAAGGTAGAAAAAAAATCACTCATAGCAGCATGCCACCTCAACAATGTGTCTCTATCCCGAAACACCTTATTCCCAAACCATAACAAAAAATCATAAACCATAGGTAATATTTTAGAGGACCAAATATTTAAAAATATAGAATCATCATAATTACCATGTCTCTAAATTGATTTCAAATAACACAATTTCATTTGTTATATAACATTCTAAGAAAATATTCAAAAAATTACATCTCCACACATTCATATGAAACCATGTATTTTCAAGATCAAAATTTAATCTCATTAATTGAACAAAAAAATATTCTTATTGTGAATCTTGCTATAGAAATCATCATCATTAATATCACACATAATATTATATTCCATTCCAATAGGTACAACACTTGAAATCAATCAACAATTAACCCCCAAAGCCAAGGATCCTTCTAGATAATCACAGATCTGTCACACCATGGTCATTATTTTCATCTTCTATTATGGAAATAATTTTTATTCCTGTTTTTATATCGAGTTATGGGTGTGACATGTTCTTTTTTTGGAGGAATTATTTTTTTGAGTTTTTATAGTCTTTTTACCTTACGTTCCCAATGTGTTTTGGTAAAAATGGGGAATTTGTTCTTGGCGATAGGGGGTGCATGGTTTGCACATCGTTAGGGGAATGATTTCACCTTGACCATGTAACAGAGCCCCCAAGTGTTATTTTTCAATAGTGGATAACGCACAGTTAATACACAGTTTTTATGAATTGCGGTGTGATCCTCGTGGGTAGTAAGGTCTCATGGTTGTTGTACGATTTGGTAAACTTTTCAGGCCAAACAAGTGTGATATCCAACTCAATAAAAATTTTAAAATGACCATTTTTAATATTTAGTTTCTACAACAAATCCAACCCTCTCTCCTCTATTTGTGCTTCTCAGACCCAGGAGCCTCCCTCCCTTCTGCTTGGATCCCTCAGGCTACCTTCTATTGGTCTATTTTTCATGGGAACTCCAAGTAATCGTCATGTAAGTCCCTTCTCCTTCTATTTCGTACACTTTTCTAGGGTTTCTCCTCTTCTTATTTTCTGTTTTGTTTCTATAGTGTGTTGGGTGGTATATTTGTGGTGGGATCTCATTCTTTAGGGTTCAATCATGATGTTTAATGTTCAACCATTCCTTGATTTTTTCTTTTGGTGGTGTGGTTTTAGATTGACACCAATTTCTAGATGCCTCCAAGCTTAAGGTCGGTGGTTCCATGAATTAACATTTTTAGATTATTTTAATATTCATTTTATGTGTTTAAATATGTTCTATGGTTTAATTTTGTGGTGAAAATATATTTTGGAATTGTTTTTGGAATTATTTCATGATGAAAGAAGATTTTCTAAAGGGAAAGGTTCTATTTGTGTGTATTTTATAGTGTCATTTCTTAAAAAGGGTTTTATTATTTGAGTGAAAAGTGATAAATGGTATTTCAAAGGGATTTAAAAGAGAAAAGGAGTTTTCTAAAAAATGAGAGTTGTTTCATATTTGATTCCCTATGTTTAACCATTCATAGGAATTAAAAATTGTTTACCTGATGAGAATGATGTTTTTGAAATGATCAAGAATTTGGGGTGCATTTGGAAGGGGTATTATACCATGTAATTGGTGGATCAATTGTGTTTTTTCCTTATGTTTTTCCAAATTAGGATGTATGAAATGAATACGTGTTGGTAAACATATTTGAAATTGGTATTCCTGTGTGTAAAATGGAAGGTGGGTTTTAAATATAAAATGGTGATTTCCTTGTGTATTTTGAAATTCATGGAATTGAATTGTGAATGTGGTGATTCAGGATACATGTGAAATGATCATCTGAGCACAAATGGAATCTCAGGTCTCTATGTGGGAAGACTAGATCGTGTACACTAGTGATTAGAATGTGGATTTTCCTAGTTTAACATAGAGTTATTGGTGTTTACAAAAATATTTAAACATTGATGATGTTTGGAGACCATTGGTCCCATGGGGTAGCCCTTCATAGTGGTTTATGTGTGAGAATGTTTTTATTGTGGTTATTATACCACCCTTCACTAAGGTAAAAGGTTCTAGTTTCCCATTTGAGATAGATTACACTTTGATATTTACCTATGGTTCTCTCTCTTATAATATGAGACTTATGTCATGTGGGGTCTTTTTCAGTATATAAAGGACCATGAGTATATTTCATTTTATGTAATGTTCATTTTAGTAAAATTTTACTTTGAAATGATACCTTCAAAAGTGTTGTTATTAAATTGTTTTCCATGAGAATATTTCATCGTAAATATTTTTCTTTAAAATTATTCAAAGTCTTTTACATGAAAAATCATGTTAATTTATCCTTTATTGTTATTGCACATAATCTTGTCTTTGGGTGGAATCCTACTAGCCATTGGATAACACCTAATATGCACCATTGGTTGTATGTAAACATTACTATGTATAGCTATGGTAAATGCAAGATGAGTGGTGGTGATGTCGGTGGTTCGGGTTGCTAGTGTTCCATATGTTACATGAATTGCTGGTGGTGGATTGAGGGAGAGGAACCTCATGTTTCACAAATGTTTTTTGGATTTTTTTACATTTCTATTATTGTAATTTTTTTTTGTTAAAATTGTAAAACATATAATCTGAAAATATTTTATTCCTTGTTTAGATTTAGTTATTTTTTATCAGGTTTATTATTCATATTGGATGTACATGTTTATATAAATGGGTGAAATCATTTCATATGTATGTTATTGATACCCATGAATTATTTTCCAACCCATGGGGATCGAGAGTGCCCTTCGTTCCATTCCATGGGTGTCACGACCCGACCCAACGGGGCTCGAGCCGCGACTCCCCAAGCCCGCCTCCAATAGGCCAGGGGCTGGCGACTAGCACCGAGAAGGCTATCACACACATGGGAGGCATTAGCCTAAGGTACCTTTGCACACACACCCACAAACACCTCCATGCAACAGTGCATAGATATAGAAACTAAAAAATAAATGCATGCATACAATCTATCTCTAACCAGAGTGCAACATCAAAGTACAAAGGGAAAAACAGGGCCCACCAAAAGAAAACTACAAAGCGCGTCCAATCTGCTCTGAAGAAGGGGAACGCTGCCACAAACACCCGCCAGAAAGCTCCATCAGCACAGATCCGGTAAACACCCCGGTCAACTTGCTCACTAAGCTTCGCCTGCTCCGGGTCCTCCTGGGACTCCGTCAAAAGGCCTGTGGTCTGCACAAGACACAAACATGTGCGGGAAAAGCCCGTGCAGGGGTGAGTGTAAACATACTCAGTAGGCACCCCAAAAACCCAAAACCCAAGGGAGAAACTAAAAGGCAACAGTCCGCGCAACCCAGCCAGAGGGAACCCAGACTAGAGAGAAACTCCATCTCGTGACCATCCACAGCTAAACACAACTAGTCATCTCAGCTCAGGTGTATGCCCATACATACACCTTGAACAATCCAGATATACACAGCTCACGCCACAAAGCCACAAGAGGTACCGACCTCATCACCAGCAACTACCCCCAACCAGGGGAGTACACCACACAAACACTATAATACCAAATGAAATTCATCCGAGAGATACACCCCATTGGGTTTCTCGCAAAAATATCAGACGCTCACCCGAGAGACCACACTCGTTGGATAACATCACTGAGGAAACATCGTTGAAACACCATAACCACCAAACTCCTCGGATAGAGGATTGTTGCTAGGGTCCGCTAGGGGATACCAAGACCCACTCCGGTATACGTAGCTCACAGATAGGGGATCACTCCCAGGGTCCGCTGGGGGATACCACGACCCGATCTGGAATACGTAGTACTCACAGATAGGGGATCACACCAAGGATCCGCTGGGGGATACCACAACCCGATCTGGCGCTCGAAAGAAGCTCAAAACTAAGATAGAGGATCATCGTCCATATAAATATGGTCACAACGATACCAGAACCCTATGTGGTACAACTCGCGATGTAAGGGATCGAACCGACGATGACTCAACCCTACCGAAACCACACGCTGAGTAGGGGATCGCATAACCAACGATACCGCAACCCTACCGACACCAAGCGCTGAGTAGGGGATCGTATAACCAACGATACCGCAACCCTACTATAAACATCATGCCGAGTAGGGGATCGTAAACCCGATGATGCCACAACCCTACTGTGCACGACCCACCGCGTAAGGGATCATATTCCTGATGATGCCACAAACCATACGGGGCTAACCTGCTAGATAGGGGATCGCCACCCGTGAATAAGCGGTCACAGCGATACGAAGAACCCGATCTAGGGTAAAGATGCTAGAGGATCCACTCCGGGCCCATAGGAGGGATACCACAACTCTAACAGTTTAAACATCTCATCGACAGGATCAAAAACCCATACGAAGGTTGTGATACCACACGAACGCTTGTAGGAATGAACCAAGGGAGAACCCTCAACCACTGCTTGTCCAAACGTCGCTAACCTGAGTGACCCGCCACAACGCCACACTGCGCACCTCCGAAGCCAATACCGAGGCCACCATCACGTTCCACGCGGAAAAACACACAGGATTGGTTGTTTACTCGCCCGAAAAGGAGAACCGGTGAAAAAGGCATTATTCACCATAGCTAGCTCGTGAAGGGCCCACACAACGATCCCGAAACCCATCGAGCGGATCACACCAGGGCGATCCCCTCATAAAAACAAGCGGAATCGACTACTCGCTCGTCCAAAACGGACACCCGGTGAAAAAGGTACTATTCACCAAAGGCCAGCTCGGGTGGGTCCCACGCCTGGATTCCGAAACTCATCGAACGGATCGCACCATTGCGATCCCCTCGGAAAAACACACAGGATCGTCTATTCATCCTCCAAAATCGGACTCCTGGTGTAAAAGTTGTGTTTCTCCGCAAACGCCAAAACCCAACCTCGTGGGGCCCGCACCCCGTTCTCAGACCCAAAACCCTGAAACCATCTCAAAAAGTCCGTCATACCATCAGGGTCTCAACTCCACTGACATCACGTCAATCGGATGCTCCGGGTAGAAGTTACAACAGCCCGAAGTCGTAAAATAATAAAATAATATTATTTTATACGACGTTTCTAGCTCTCGGGCCACGATCCCAAACCATTTAACCCTAGAACCCATACTGGAGGGTCTGCCTCGTCGTCAGAGTCACATCCCCGAAAACGGCGCGCGAATCCGGCTCCATGTTCGCAAGATACGGGGGTTTAAAGACCCCCCGTATAAGAAAAGTGGCCGGACCGGCCCGGACCGGCCGACCTGGACCAGCCGCCGCCGCCGGGCCGCCCTGTGAATGACTCCAAATCCTTGTGAATGTCTCCCCCCATCACCCACACCTTCAAACACCAGATAATATAATTTTCATCATTCTAAAACACTCAAAAATGACTACAAATAATCGACACTCCTTCTAACCCAACCACACTTTTTCTTATGAAAAATAATTTCATTAAAATTTCCACCAAGAAGATGGGAACCCAATAAATCACATTCAATAATTATGAGAAACATTTGGATTCACCAGTTAACAACCCATTAATTCTAGCCTAAAAAATAGATGAAAACATTTACCCTTGAATCACTACTCTATATAGATGAAATGATTTGGGTTTGAGTATATTGAAAAATAGTAACATATTTTCTAAATTTCTATAAGAGACCATCTCCACCTGAATTTTCTATGACTTCCCAAAAGAAACCCTTTTTAAAACCCAAATTTAAATTCAAAATAGATGTACCCATTTGTATTTAAATGGGTTTAGACACAAAAACCTTGTCAATGAGAAATAGTATACTATAATGATGGAGTATCTGATCTTTATGGGGGGGTTCTAATTCCCCTGATCTTCCAACATAGTATTTTCATAGTGTATCTGATCATAATAAGACTCTTTTTATTCAAAATTTTATTGAAAAATTACCATGAAACAATTAACACATTTATTATTTTATAAAGCCTCATTTGACATTACATCATCCCTATCCCTTTTCCCATTTGAACTTACCTCTTCTACTACTATAATAATATCTTGCCTAACCATCTTCTATGAACAAAGACTACGATGACTAAAATTAAATACAGTTTTATTATATTTATTATTTAAATATATATAATCCAAGGCACATAATATATACTATAGTAATGTATTATCTCCTTGTTTTAATTACCTTAGTTGAATATGACCACAAAAGTGGAGATTCCATAATCATAGCATAAACACCCTTCACTCTGGTGGATGAAATATCCCCACCACATCTATACATAGTCCCACAAACTTAATCATTGGATGGAGTTACCTTTTTATTTTAAAAAATGAATCAAATCTACCATGAAACTCGATTATCTAGATGAAACTATGGTAACAATTCCACTTGATCGGACAAAAGGTTTCCTTGCAACGAATCCACATAAAGAAAAAAATCTAAATATTCCTGTAAAAATATGAAGCGCATAATTAATCAAATGAATAAAATATTATTATGGTCCAAAATGAAATAATTTATGATGAATCCAATGATACCATATATCTGATAGATTTGAGAATGAGCTCCTATAAACAATGACAAAACGCAAAATCTAGTGAGATGATATCAACACAATGAAACCAAGAAATCCTAAAACGGAAGACAAAACATCCAAAAGTATCTACACCACTGAATTAATCAATATTAACTATTATAAGTATATAGATACACAAAAGGAGGACGAAACGAGGAAAAATACTTAGCACAAAACACTGAGAGAGAGAAAAAACTCTCATAATGAATAGAAAAGCATCATGTATTTTATATTGATTAATATATATGCAAGAATATATATATAAAGCTTATATAGGTTTTGGGATTATATGACCGTTGGTTTTGTGTGGTATTTAAAGCTATATGACTGTTGGTATTATATAGTATTTGGGAATAATACTAGTAAACTTTCTATAACAAAGAAATGAATTGATATGATTAAAATTATTCAATATTAAAAGAGATGTTTTCTAGAGCACTATTTTTAAAGTGTTGTGTATTTAATCTTAATGGAGTAAATTGATAACTTTTAAAAGTTGAAAATATTTGACTGTGTGAACTAATATATTAATAGTAATTTAATACATTTAATGAATAAAAGTATTATTTTAAAAAAGTATTTTCTTTAAATTTAATATTTCCATTTAATTGTAAAATTTATGAATATATGAATATTAATTTGATTAAAATAATATATTTTTTAATTTATCATGTTAAAATAAATTTATGATGAA
Organism: Viscum album; assembly: GCA_963277665.1. Classification (NCBI taxonomy): domain Eukaryota; kingdom Viridiplantae; phylum Streptophyta; class Magnoliopsida; order Santalales; family Viscaceae; genus Viscum; species Viscum album. Next base: position 1,051,201,068 of record OY728127.1, on the reverse strand, counting down.
TTTTTATGATATTTAGGGAATAGTTGATTTTATTGTGGATGGAAAATAATACAAATTTTTAAAATATTTTCACTTTTATGACATCATCATGGAAGACTCTGTAATCACTCAAAATGATAGGACTATGTGATTGTATAATTTTATTTTATTTCTATGATTAAATCATTAGCCAAGCATGGACAGGAATCCCTGCCATATGGTCTAATTCTCATATAGATCTAGTCCTTATTAGATGACTTCTCCTCTTGTGATTTTTTGTTCATTAAACTATGAGGAATTCATGAGGATAATCATTTGGATTGAATTAGTAAATATTGGGGTGAAAATTCATGAATATATCCTTTTAAATATTGGATTTGTAACACTATATTGATTAATTAGTAATTTATTCCCTCTTTTGATATTAAAAAATTATTAACATGAATGTTTGTGAAACCTTTTTGAAAAACCAAATATATATTTAGGAAGTAATTTAGAGAAATAAAAAATAATAATTTTGAACCGTTTAATATCTGCATTATATTATAGAAATTTATAGGAAATAAGAAAAAAAACAGATAATACACCAAAATTTGTTTTCTAATAAAAACACTATTTTTCTATATTTTATGATTTTGATTAAAAGTAAAATTTATAAATTTTAAAATAAAAATTTGGAAAAATTAAAATAATTTTTAGATTTATAATAACAAAATTATCTTAATGAATTTTCTTTATATTTAAAATAAATTAGGCCAATGGTGCAATATATCATTTTTACTAATATTATTACTTTTATGGAATTATTATAATATAATAATAACTTAGAAATTTACTAAACCTTTCCCAAAAACAAATTTATTTTATAATTTAAATTATATATTTTAAAATATTTATTATAGTTTAAAAACATATAGATGATAATTTATAACTGAAGAAATATTTTTCTCAAAACTAATTTAATAAATTATACATTTATTATATTAAAATTAATTTTTTACACTTTAATAAAATTAATTGGAAAAATGGATTTCAAATTTATAATCATTAGGTGAAAATTATATAAAATAGATGTTTTTAATTTTTTTTCACAAATATTAAGTCACCATTGTTAAAACCTAGTTACAGCGAAAAAAACTAAAATGCTTAAAGTAATAATTCAAGGGGTAATGGGATTTAAAAAACATTAAAACATGTTGGAAAAAATGTGGTTGTGGAATAACATATTTATACCTTCCCAAACTCATTATTTTCCAAATTTTGGAGCTATTTTCCTTGAGATTAACTTCCTATTATTTAATTTTTTTTGTATTTACAAAAATGATATCATTTTTTTCTAGTAAAAGGGTATTCCCTATCCTAACATACCATCACCCCACAACCCAATAATTTTGGTCTAAACGGAACCCAAAACCATCCTAAAAATTCCTAGACAACATAAATAGTTTTTGTTTTTTCCAAAAGATCATCTCTCATAGACTTAACCCCCTTGGAAAATGAGTTGATCCAAAAAGTGTGGTATACGTTCATAACCTCTCTTTATCATTTCTCTTTATTTTTATGAGATCCATATTTTTAAATTTTAATTAAAACATATTAAAATGAAAAAATCAGTATCTATAGTACCATAATATATTTTTATAATTATGTTACAAGCATTATCCTATTTTTATATTTTCCAATAATAAAAAAACATGAAGCATGTTTGTGTGTGGTATATCGCAACCACGAATAAACAAGTCTGTTTTCTATGACGTCATAAACTAGAAAGTAAAAAAGGGGAATTAAATATATAATTAATTTCATTATAAATTATTTTTGAATTTTATATTCCAATCCTTTTTACTAAATTATCTCATTCCCCAAAAAATAAAATCATTATCCATGTGTACGTGGAGACTACAATTCAATGGCATAATGTATTATGTTTTTTCAATACATCCGTCCATGGATAGTTATAAGAATTTATTTAAAGGATTAATATAATATTTATGATATGAATATTTTTATGGAAATAAAAATTGAATAACCTATTAGTGGTTTGAATGATATAAAAAATTATAAAACTAACCATCTTAAATAAGCAGAATATGATGAAAAACAATTTATCCTTACTATATAATTGTTTCGTATCTATTACTTCTTATCCCGCATTTTAAATTATTTATATATCACACTAATAAAAATTCTATAATTCGATAACTGTATAAAAAATTACATTTAGCATCAATTTTTAGGTATGTTTTCACAAAATTGTGTTTTTATTGAGTGTAGCTATGTTTTCTGGAAAACGTGGCAAAATTAGGGACATTTGTTAGTAACATTTCAAAATGTTGCTAATTTTTAATTGAGAAACATTTTCATAAAAATATGGATTATAATATTTATGTGTATGTGTATATTTTTATAATATATTAATTATTTAATTTTATTTATTATTAAAAATATATTTATTATATGTATTAATACAATATAAATAATATATATTTCATATATAATAATAATATATTATTTATATATATAATAATATATTATATATATAATATAATTTGTTTTATAATATATATATATATATAGTATATGTTTAAAATTATATTTGTATATAATTTAAATTTTATATTTTATATTGTAAACAATATATATTACATGCCTATTGTCTATATATATTGTTACCATGTATATATATAATGTTTTTGTCAAAATAAATATTTTATATATTTTATATATTGTATAAAATATATATTTTATGTATATTTTATGAATATATTATGTATATATATATTATATTCTATACAATATATATTGTACAGATATTGTATATTTTATTTATATTTTGTATGTGTGTATGGTAAAAAAATTGTATATATTAAAAATAATATCATATACATTGTATACATTGTATATTTTTTTAAAAATGAGAGGAAAATTAAATATATAGAAGATCGTTGAAAACAAGGGACTTCATCCAAGGAGGAATGTCATCCGAAAAAACATGTTTTACACCCACAATTCCTCATGAAGTAAAAAATATGTGAAGTTATATTACCCACACATTGGATAAAAGAGAAGGAACGATGTGTGAAATAATGTATTGGGGACCAAATCTTGAGAATCACAAAATAAAATGATTTGATGCTTCTCAACTCTTCTTGAAGGTCATTGATGATGGTGGGACAATCAAATTCTATGATGATAGATTTCCATCCCCTTCCAATATATTGAGATAAACTGACCCATATTGCATGGGCCTCGGCCACCAACAGGTCCCAACGTGCATGAGTCAACTCATGTCTATCCATAAAGGTATATCCAAAGGATTGCTTTTATATAAATCTAAACCTGATAATCTAATTCTCTGGGAGGGAAGCATCAAAATTTATTTGTACGACACGTGGAGAGGGAGGAGTCCATGAGGTGAAACAAGGGAAAATGATCTGGATATCCATATTAGAATCTTCTTAATTTCACATTTTTGAGCATGCAGTTTCCCTTTCAAACCTGAAACCATATTTTCATATAATATAGTTGAAGATGATATTGCAATGATGAACCTAGATGAACCGTGCATGTGATAAAAAATTCCATATTCTTCGTTAGAAGAGAAGGGTCCCAAGAAACAAAAAATTCAATGATATCATTCTCCATCTCAAAATATTGATTTATGTTAGTAAATAACATGGTCCATATATCCCTTGACTTAAGATATAGAAAACGACATGTGAGGGGGATTCAACTCTTCCATGCACAAGTTACATAGAGGATTTTCAGACGCATGGTGAAAAAAGATGATCATCTTGGATGGGAGGATTCTAGTGAATTCCTGGCACCAGAAATAGAAAAACATGGGGGAACTCTAGATTCCAAATAACATTCCATGTTACATCGTCAACCTAGATCTCTTCTTCGATGGCCAGACTATAAGTAGAATATAAAGAGAACGACCCTGAAATTTCCTTAAACAAGAAAATTCTATCATTCATCATGTCACTTAAACATGTAATAATTTGAATAAATTTAAATTCCCTCTCATTAAACCATCATTCATGTAATTCAGTAAAACACCCTTTAAATTCATCGTTAAACAAGGTAAGCATAGTTGCACCCTAAAATCCAGTGGTCTATGGGGTAGTTTCCAAATTCAATTCATCTCCAAAAAGACAAGGATCCTTCCAAATATTGGTGATTGATCAATTCCTAATACTCTAGTATATTACATGATTGAAAAGAGAATGAGACACCCTAATAAACCTCTAATGGAAACCAGGGTAGGTACCTAAAAACAAATTTCAAAATTCGGAGTGGGGAAAATTCATTTCCTCGAAAATCCAAGCATAAAGAGAGTTAAGGTGTTGCAGAACCTTCCATCATTATTTCTCCAAAATAGAATATTTTAATAGGTGAAGATCATAAAAGTAAATTCCATCGCCTGTTTTAGGGGTACCATGAATATTCTAAGCCATCCATTTAATTTTGTCCCACCCATTATAATAACCCCACTAGAAATTGGAAATAAAGGTATGATTTTTGTCCATAATCATGGTAAAATGATTAAATTGTGACATTATATAGCATAGAATCTCTTGAATCACTCATTTAATGTGGGTTTCCTTCCACACATTAGGTATCCTCTTGGAATCCAATCCCTACATTTTTTCCCAATCGTACCAAGGATATTTGAAAAATTATCTTTTTCTAACCACCAATAATCACGTGTAGCTTGAGGTATTTATTCTTTTTTAACCGTTTGGATGCCTAAAAAATAAAATATATCTTACTCCATTCATAGAGAAACACCCACACTATATATAAATTTTATATTTATCAAGATTGATTGATTTTTTAGATATTTTATCATAGATAGAAATCGAATGGAACAAAAAATATTCCTTCTTTATGTGTGGCCCTTCAGAAATAAAGATTGTTTTTAGCAAAAAGAAGATGAGTAATTTGTTGTATTCATCATAATTTCTTTTCCCTATGGTTATAATTATTTCTTTTAGCCACTAAAATATGATGAGATAAAACATAATCCACCAAAATAAAGTTTAATGAAGAAAGTAGATCCCTCTTCCAAAGTCCCCTAAAGTGGTGACACTCTAAGGGAGATTGTCGTTTATAGTAATCCTGAATGAAACTATAGAGAAAAATTGTATAATTATCTCAATCCATTTGGATCAAAACCCCATATTAATCAAAACATTATTAAGAAATGACCACTTCACCCGATCACAAGCTTTATTCATTTCATGATTCTAATCCATAATACTGCATTTAGAAACTAATCATGTTTTCATATAGTGAAAATTTTTATTAGAAATTATGGAATTGTCTATAATGATACATTTTAAAATAATGGTGCTCAGATATTTAGAGTTACATATGGTTACCATGGATAGAGATGGTTATCCATGATATCTAAAAAAATCTTATAAGAAACATTAAACAGAATAATTGTCCAAAAAAGAGTCCAGAATGTGTTTTTAAATTTTTTGGATGAGAGTGATAATGGTTTCATTATTAATGGAATAAATCATTTTTTATACATAGAGGTCTCTCATTATGTATGAGATATCTTGCCCAACAATATGCCAATATTTTTTGAAAAAAAGGCATGAAATCCATTTTTCCCTGGTGCTTTAGTCGAATGGGTTTGTTTGAGGGCCCCCTAAATTTCCTCATCAATTAAATCATGTGTTCCTTTGTGACTCATATCAACAGAAATCATCGGTTTAACATAGGGTTCCACTAAAAAATAAATTGAGGAGACCCCACCTATGCATATATTCTAAAGAAATTATTTTATAATTTTTTATATCCTAGTGTTTTTAGTGATATCCCTATATTAATTATTGTTTAGGAATGAGATTGTGTTTTGTGATGCCTCACAGAGTCCTCCTAGTGGAAATAATAGGTCTTGAGTTCACCTTCATCAATATATATTTCTTCAGGGCACATGGCCTTGAATAATTCCTTGATGTGGATTACTTTATCGATCTTTGTTTCTATCTCATTGTTTCTGGATAATATGATATTAGAGGGAGGGTGGTAGTATAGAACCTTTACTTTTATTCCAATGAAATTCTACCTTCTATTTGGGTGACAAAATTTGGAATCGCTCCATGTATATATTAGTGTTGGTTCCTAGGAATAATTTTTCATCTTTTATTACATGTATATTAAATTTATTGAATATTAAGAAATCTTATTATTACATATTCATAATTTTTTTGAATGACCTTAATATAATAATTTCATATTGTATATTCCATATTTATATGTTCATAGTAGTTCCCCAATATATCGATAACATTGATTTTTAATGATGATATTCAATAAATAATTTTATACGGTTGGCTAATGTACTATGATGGGACACATTGTACATAGAACCTCATGTGTGAGTACATGAGATTTTAGGAGAGTTATTCTCATTAAGCTCCCACATGGTAATCTCGAAGATGGGAGATTATGAAAACATACCCACCATTATAATTTCTTCATGTTTTGGTGAAATCAGATATATCAATTTGTGAGATTCTGTGATGGTACATATATTTTATCATTATTGTTAATTCATGTATCTTCTTGTACATAGGTGGATTTAATAAACCATGATGATAAAATTTCACAGAGAAGATGGATATGTTTGGTGCACCATGAGTGACATTTCATTAACAGATAATTGGAGGAAGGATTTTACCCTCCATCTTTATGGAAACCAATATCATGGCCATTTGATTGGAAAAGAATCATTGAATTAAATTCAACGGTCATGGTTTAGTGATGTTTTTATCTCAGATAGTTAAAAAAATACATATCGATCATATATTTTGGTGGCATGGATGTGCGTCCTGCTTGATGAGATGTTGTGATAAAGGGGTTACATTTTATAGTACGCATTCATATCTGGTTATCATCTTTACGATATTATGTTCTTTCTCTTGGATTCCATGACCAGTTTCTAGATAGTAATTTTTCACATTAGGTAGCCTCACCTAATCCCTATGAGAAAAAATCCTAGAGGGTCACACAGTAATTATTTATAATGATCACAATTATATTATATATGAAATTAATTAATGGGAAGAATATTATTCTCAATATTGGGGAATAAATTTATTCATGTTTTATTGAAAAAAATACACACATTGTAATGAAAAATTATTTGTTTAATAATAAATAATTTATTTGATTATGTGATTATATGTAAAATATTTATTCATTGGATTGTGAGTAAAATAATTATATTATTTATTTAATATTTTAAAAATATTTATTCCCTGGAATGTGAATAAAATATTTTTTTATTAAAAAAATATTTATTCAGGTGTTAAATAAATGATAGAGGAGTTTGAACGTTCCAATATTTATTCTAGAGAAAAATATGAACTAACAAGCCCGTTATATAATATATATTTTTGAGAAAGTTAGAGAAAAGACATAAACTAATAATAATGATGTTATTATTATATTCCATGGTGATTATTAATGCTTTTATATTTTAGGTAATGGAGGCAATGACATTAAAAGATATTTTAACATAAACCCTATTATTATAAATAGATGGTAATGTCTATTATATCGGAATTTGAATATCAAAAAGAGATAATTGTTTCACACAATGAATACTCGTTCGACTCCTCCATCTATATCCCACTCAAGAACCAGAATAAAGGGATATTTCTGTATGTCCAAAGAATGAGTGTTAAAGAATAATCAATTAAAGACATTCAAAATGTTGCACTATCTTAAAAAGATTACATGGAATTACTCAGATATCATTAGAGAATATTTGGACCAATACTAAAGAGATTCTTCCCTTGGATCCTCACAATCTTAAAGAAGGAAATTTGGACAGGACGTTTCAGATGATCATCATCATCAATAAATAATGGTTCCTAAGCCAAGGTAATAGGTTTTTCTGATATTAAATAAATTAATTATAAATTTAATGTAAAAGATCCTCTATATTGGATTTTGGCAATGAAATATTAAATGAATTTTTAATATATCACCCACCACAATAAGTTTACGCTACACTCAGAACCAACAACATGAACTAGATTGGTCTTGTTTAAATTTATATTTATTTATTTTATTGTTGATCTATTTGAAATTTGGTATAGATTTTTATTTAATATTATTTAATCATTGATCCCATTAAAATTTATATGTAATGTTTATATTAATAATTTTCATTTAGAGTATTATTTTCATAATGGATTAATTACATATGATGAATGAATAATGATTCTATTAGAAAGTGCTGAATCATTAAATGATTTTAATAACTCAGACATTATGTTTAGGTATGTGACCATTGTTTAATGATTTTCATGGTTATAAAGTATGGGTTATGAAAGAGAGAGTCAGGAGAACGTTGAATGATTTTTTGAGGCAAAGGGGAAGTCGCATGGGTGGCGCATGGTTTGTCTAACCGTGCGGTCAAACCGTGCATGGAGTGTCTGCTGAGGCAGTGGCTAACACACGGTAAGCACATGGTTTGTCTAACCATGCGATCAAACTATGTGGGCACATAAATGAGATCCTAAAAAGTGCATTTAATAGGTTTTTTCCTCTAAGTGGCTCTTTTTTCCTCCTAAGAGGGAATTACTCGGGATTTTGCTTCTCCTAAGTTAAATGAAGGTTCTCCAATCATTCCAAAGGAAATATGAAGGCATCTCTGGGAGAATCGAAGTCGGATTCATGAGGTTTATAGATATTCATCTTTGTTTTTGTTCGGTTTCTTAGATCTACTTAGATCTACATCTCCTCTTCTCTCAATTTCATAGATCTACGCCCATTATGGGTAGATCTAAGTGTTTGGATGACATGTTTGATGATTTTGGTTTTGGTCTTGTTAGGAGAAGAGATCTAAGGTGGGTTCTTGGAGAATCAACCTGATTTTCTTGTGCATTCTTCGTTTTTTGGGTTTTTAGTCAAAAAATTTGAGGTAGGTGGTTTGATCTGTTACATTGAATTTCTATGAGATATATGTGCAATTGTGCCCAATACCCTTGAACCGGGTATTTCGTGTTTACGGTTTTTGCCCAGATAATTGCCTTATATGCTTGTATGCTTGAGTAGAGGATATGTTTTTGAGATCATGGTTAATTTCAATGAGTTGGATGTGTTTGACGATGCATGTTTGATTATGGCCGTTTGATCTCTTTAGCTTGTTGGGCTGTCTTGCCTGTTTCCCATGCCTAGTACTGATAGGATGGAGTGTTTTTAATTCTGACATGATGATATGTTGTAGACTATTAGCCAATTAGTTCATAATGTTTTCTTTGGTCACTACATTTTTCAATAATTTTTGACTTACACAGGGTCGGGGGAACCTGGTGTAGTAGACCATAGGGAGAATGGACGTAAGGGCTTCTCCAGAGGGTCTTATAGTTATAAGATGTGAGAGCACATGAGGAATTGATGTTGTGTGCATCCTCTAAGTGTCTGTAGTTCCTCGATGTGGGTCAAAGCGGTAATGAGAAATTGAGTGCTTCACCATAGAGCGTTTAGTACCGATACGAGTCTATAGGAGGAATTGACGGTGAGTGCTTCCTCATAGATTCTATACATAAGATGAACAAGATGGGTGAGACTGCATTTGCATTCCATAGGGTTTCTTTTCTTATTGTTTGAACTAGAGGGGTAGGATGTGAGTAATCCCATAGGGTTACCTGATTTGATTTGCTACATTATTGATATATGAATTCAATGTTTTGAAACTATTGATTGTGATTGTTGAGTACTTCCTAGTTTACTGCTTCTTTTTACTTATGTCTTTCCATATTCTCACTGACTTTTAGGCACAAATCTATTGGTGGTTTCCTACTAGGATTTAGTCTCACACTCTATTTGAGACAAGATTTTAGACCCAAACAGACTATAATGTAGCAGTAATAGATAATGGAATGTTCCCTTCTACTTTAGGTACTTGAGTGATGTGGAGCTAGAGAGCATGAGACCAACTTGAGGCTTGAGATGCTGAGGAGTTTATTTGATTTCTTTTGTAAATTTGATTAGTACTATATTTCAGCATTGTGACTTGGTTGGATTCTTTCCTAGACATATGTATCATGCATAATTTATATACATATGTGATCTAGTTTTTCTTGGTCCTTGTTTCTGTTGTTTATTGTTTTATGTATGTTTACTGATCCTGCTATTGCTACTTATTTATTTCATCTATGTTACTCTTCCAAAGAGGGCATAGATTCCCCACTATCACACGCAAGGCCCACTCTGCTAGTCGGCAGCCTCAGGCATTTGGGGAAATGTGATTGAGGCCATGTGACCAACTGGGTATGGGGTTCCTCTAGGTGGCTTCCGGATTCGGGACATTACTATGTGGTATCTGTTGGATTATTTTCTTCTTAACTTACTGTTTGGAGCCTATAGTCGGGGATAGTATGAAATAGGTAATTAGTAATATGTTGTACCCAGGAGTAGCTTACCCGTGTATAGGGAAAAGCTAATTTACCTCGATTATTGCAATTTTTATATTTTTTCTATTATTATGGTTTATTGGAATTCACCATTGGGTGGCTCAAATGTATTGTGCTCTTACTGTTGATGATATTGAGGTTTTATTTCTATTTCAACCTGATTAGATGAGGGTATTTCCTCACATTCATCATACAACCACTTGCTAGAAAAACCCATGTCATGCATTTTTTTCTATTATATTTAGGATGAATTAGCGATTTAATGTTCTTGCGATAGGTATTGTGCCAGATATGCTTGTTATTTTGATAGATGACATGATAGAATACCTTTTTTGATAGGGTATTGCTTTGTGTACGGTTTGGTTTGAATAAACACCAATCTTTCGTTCATGAGGTGTTATGGGACCTCATGAATCGAAATTTGGCAGATCATTGATTTTTTCCCTTGTTTATAGTTTGTATAAGATGCAACGCTTTGATTCACTGGGAGTATGGGCCAATAGGAAATCAGAAAATGGATCCTTAATGTTCATTTTCTGTGTTTTCTGGGCTCCAGATTTGTTTATGAGGCATACTGTCAAGAAAAACCCAGAATATAGGGCGGGAAATGTTGAAACACACGTTAAGTGTCCTTTTGTTCGGGAAGGAATAGTTTTTATAATGTACACGTCGTGTACTATATGTACACGTTGTGTATTGTATATACATGCCGTGTAGAATCTCACAGTGCCACTAACAGTGTGGGAAGATACACAAGGTTGGAAATCAATGGTATCACATGCCATCTACCGGGTGTACACATCGTGTTGTATGATCATAGAATCGGCCATGGGACTAACAACACGGGTTGGGTGAGCCTTTTCAAATGCACGGTGTGTCCACATAGAACACACCATGTTTTTTAACCCATGTATCTGGTAGTGTAGCTAACTACAAGGGTCAGCAGAGTCACTTCTTATACACGAGGTGTCTACGATGAAAATGATGTGTAGTGTGAGCCTTGTATCCAGCCATTTCACTAACAACACGTGTTGTGGGAGCTCATCTTGTACATGATGTGTCTAGTACGAACACGTTGAGTATTATTATTATTATAGGAGAACGATGTGGGTTAGCCATTTAAGGGGACTCAGGAAAGGGAAATGGATTCATGTACCTATCGTGTGTTAGGATAACACGCTGTGTGTTTGGGGTGTTACATGACCAGTGGTGGCAGGAGTACAGGACCTTGTGAATGGATAAAGGTAACACATCATGTAAGGAAAACACACGCTGTGTAGTTGTGTTTTTCATAACATGATATATTTCTTTCTCATGTTCCCTTCTTCATAGAGCAGAATATGAGGGATCCCAAAGTTTTGAGCCAGGATGGCTCGACATCCAGAGTTAGTGCTTTGCCGGCTGATAGCAGGATGATCTGTATTGATACTACACGTGGAGATATGATTTGGCGGGATGCATATTCTGGTAGTCATGTGGTGTGATACCAGTGTGGGAATAGTCAACATACAAGGATTCAGTTCCAGAGAGACCCAGTGGAGTGCCGATATTGCAGCAAGATGGGACACCTTCATCATTTCTATCAGGTCTATTCACCAGCAGCTGGTGAATGGGGTTCATCTATGACTCCTCGTCCAAGAGTAGCTCCACGAGTTTCTCAACAGTCTGGGAACTGGAGTTCTTTCATTCGTTGAAGAAGAGGTGGAGGTCGCGGTCGTGGTGGTCAGATGCTAGGATATCAACAACAGCAGGGTGGATCAACTCATAGCGGTCAGGCCAGGTCAGAGGCCCATTTTGCAGGCCTGACATATGTAGTGGAGTAGACCAAGTAGGAGAAGGATCCCCGACCCTCTATAGATCGAGGTATGATCCTAGTTTCCATTAATTTATCTTCTACTTTTTTTGACACAAGGGCTTCCCATACCTGTATATATGTTGTCGTTGTGGAAAGCATTGGGCTCTGTATCCTTTCTTCATCAGATATCTTGACACTAGACACTCTGTTGGGGATAAAAACATCTAATGTACGTCAGTTCTAGGAGTTCCCTCCTGAGGTTGGTGGGTGTAACTTTATTTGGGACCTCTATGTCATATAGATGACATGCTATGATGTCATTCTCGGAAAAAATAGGTTAGATCCCATTCAGGCTATTTTCAATTGCTATCATCATAGGTTGAGTTTCATATCACCAGAGGGCATATCATTTCTTCATAAGGGTAAATGGGATGTCTAGGAGAGACGATATGGGCCAGAGCATCATGGGTTGGGAAGAGTTACAACCCGAATTGCTACTCTGTATCTGGATGAACAGGGGACTTCATATATAGACTTTATTCCATTGGTGGATCATTTCATTGATGTCATTCCAGAGGACTTTTCATGATTTCCTCCGGAGAGAGAGTTGTACTTTTCTATTGATATGGTGCAAAGAGAGGCACCAGTGTCCATCCATCCTTATATAATGGCTACACTAGAGTTGTAGGAGCTCAAGATGTAGTTGGAGGAGTTACAAAAAATGGGTTTCATCTGACTCGGTACTTCTCCTTGGGGTTCTCCGGTTCTTTTTTCTAAGAAGGAAGAAGGACCCCTCATGCTTTATGTGCATTATCGGATGTAGAACCATTTGAAGGTAAAGAACCAGTTTCCCTTTCCTAGGATTGGTGATCTATTTGACCATCTTCGAGGATCCAAGGTGTTCTCGAAGATTGATTTGAGATCCGGTTAACATCAGATGTGCATTAAACCATCTAATGTTCCTCTTATAGCCTTCAGGAGATGGTATGGTCTATATGAGTATGTATTTATCCTATTCGGTCACATGAACGCGACTGTAGTCTTCCTAGAACTGATGAACCAATTTTTCCATCCATACAAGGATTCATTCTTGGTTTTCTTTGTGGATGATATATTGGTGTACTCTCACACTCGACACGACCATTCCACACACCATGATATCATTCTGAGTACACCGAGATTGAAATAGTTATATACTATGATCTCAAAATGCCACTTTGGGATGGACTATATTCACATCTTGGGTCCACTACTGGAAAATAAGTCATTACCAATGATTCAAAACCGTTGGTAAAGGCTAGATAACCATTGGTATAATATATACCAATAGTTATCAATACTGTGGGGAAGTAAGGTGTAGGGAAATAGCGTTGAAAATAGTTTGTGGAAAACCATTGTCATATATTAGGATATCCACCTTATACAAATAGTTGTACATAACCGTTGGTATAATGTTTTCACCAACGGTTTGAAACCATTTGAAAATTGTTGGCATAATACACCCTCTTCCAACAGTAGTTAACTGTTGGCATAGGCTATACTGGTATAAAACTCCTTATGCCAATGTTTTACAATAGTTGGCATAGGGAATGCTATGAAATTGCATCAGTAGGCCGCTCTGAGCTGTTGTTGTGACTGGTGAGGTGCTGCTATCCAGGCCTCTTTGAATGATTTACAGGCCTGCATTTCCAGGCTTGAATAGAATACATACATAGATTGAAAATATATACAATGAAAAACATAATTCTAAATCAATTATTTTCCACCATCGAGAAACTATACACATATAGAATGAAAACGTATCTCATAAGTCAATTATAAACATACATAATTGATTAATATTTCAATTATGAAAGATAATTAGATGTGAAATCCGAAATTCAATTCATAATTTAATACTAAATTGATTACATGCATAATTTAATTATCATTTATGAAGACAATACATAAAAAACTGAATACGTAATTATATGTCTTATACAGAATTATGAATACATACAAAATTTATTTTTATATAATACATACACGATAAAATAAAGAAATTAGAAGATAATAATCCAAAAATAAGGAAATGGATAAATCACATCATCCAAACACAAATATAATGTTTCATTGTTTGGGACGGGTGTCTTTGAACATAGTGATTATGATAATGGGTGTGTATCAATGAGATTTTGTGACTTAGGGAATGCAGTTGTCCATGGAATAATAATTGACAAGTGTTTTAGAATAGGGTTTGGAGATCCTCACATGAGAAGTGGATTGTGTGAGGCTAGACCATGGATCATTGTTCTCAAGTATCAACACAATCCGAATATCTTTGGTCGGTTTTCCGTTTGCCCATTTTCATTACGTAAAATGATTTCCATTTTAAACAAGCGACAGACACTTCGAGTGATAAGGGCCACACTATTCCTTAGATTGAGTCATGGTTGACTCATACATGTTAGAAATGACTCATGGATCGTTGTCCTGTAGTATCAACAGAATCTGAATACGGTCGGTTTTCCGTATGATAGTAGTTGATTTCACATAAAAGTTTGTCCATTTCAATCAAAAGTGGTACACATTTAGTGGTACCAGCCACACCATGCCTCAGATTTAGGAGGGGATGACTCTCTCACGTCACAAATTCCCAATGGATCGTTGTGCTAAAGTATCAACAAAATCCGAATAAGTTTGGTCGGTTTTCCGCCTTCCAATAGTTTTTTACAATTAAAATGTTGTCCATTTCAAATAAAAGTGAGACACTTTGAGTGGTACCGGCCAAACCATTCCTCTGATTGAGGTGCAGTTGACTTATACAAGTCACAAATGACCCATGGATCATTGTGCTGATGTATAAACACAATCAGAATACATTTGGTTGGTTTTATATATGGTTGTTGTTTTTACATAAAACAGTGTTCATTTCAAACAAAAGTGCAACGCTTTGAGTGGTTCCAGCCACACTTGGACTCACATTGAGTTGGGGATGACTCATACACGTCATAAATGACCCATGGATCATTTTCCAAATATATAAAAAAATTCCAAATGTGGATGGTCAGTTTTCCATATACCAGTTGTTGTTTTCACATAAAATGATGTCCATTTCAAATAAAATTGAGACACTTTGAGTGGTACCAACCAACCCATGCCTCAGATTGAGGCACGATTGACTCATACACGTCAAAAATGATTTATGGATCTTTGTGCTAAAATATCAACATAAATAGAAAACATTTGGTTGGTTTTCCGTAGGGTTGTTGTTTTTACATAAAACGGTGTCCATTACAAACAAATGTGCGACACTTTGTGTGGTATCGGCCACACTGTGCCTTGTATTGAGGCAGTGTTGACTCTTACACATCACAAAAAACCCATGGATCGTTTTCATTAAATATCTACTGAATCCGAATGCGTTTGGTCGGTTTTTTGTATGTCAGTTGTTGTTTTAACTAAAAATGTTGTCCATTTTAAATTGAAGTGAGACACTATGAGTGGTACCGGCCAAAATATGCCTCGGATTGAGGTGCAGTTTACTTGTATACATCACAAATGACCCATGGATCGTTGTGATAATGTATCAACACAATAAAAATATGTTTGGTCAGTTTTCTGTATGGATGTTGTTTTTACTAAAAATAGTGTCCATTTCAAACAAATGTCTAACACTTTGAGTGGTACCCACCAGACTGTGCCTCATATTTATTCGGGGTAAACATGAACATGTCCCAAATGACCAATGGATCATTGTCATTAATGATCAAAAGAATCCAATTTACTTTGGTTGGTTGTCCGTATGCCAGTTGTTGCTTTCACATAAAATGTTGTCCACTTCAAATAAAAGTGAGACACTTTGAGTGGTACCAGCCAAACTTTGCCTCATATTGAGGCGTGGTTGACTCATACACCTCAAAAATGACCCATGGATCATTGTGATAATGTATCAACACATTCATAATATGTTTGGTCGATTTTACATATGGATGTTCTTTTTTCATAAAACAGTGTCCATCTCAAACAAAAGTGTGACACATTGACTGTTACCGGCCACATCGTGCCTCTGATTGAGTCGGGGTTGACTCTTACACTTCAAAAATGACCCATGGATCATTTTTCTTATGTATCAAAAGAATCCGAATGTGTTTGGTCGGTTTTCTGTAATCCAATTGTTGTTTTCACATAAAATGTGGTCCATTTCAAATTAAAGTGACACACATTGAGTGGTACCTGCCAAACCGTGCCTCGGATTGAGGCACAGTTGACTCGTACACGTCAAAAAAGACCCATGGATCGTTGTGATAAGGTATCAACACAATCATAATATGTTTGTGAGGTTCTCCGTATGGTTTTTGTTTGTACTTAAAATAATTTCCATTTCAAAAAAACGTGGGACACTTTTTGTGGTACCGTCCAAACCGTGCCTCGGATTGAGGTAGGGTTGACTCGTACATGTCACAAATAACCCATGGATCGTTTTCCTGAAGTATCAATAGAATCCGAATGTGTTTGGTCAGTTTTCCATATGCCAGTTGTTGTTTTCACTTAAAATGTTGCCATTTTAAATAAAAGTGAGACAGTTTGAGTGGTACCGGCCAAACTCTACCTTAGATTGAGGCACAATTGACTTGTACACGTCAAAAATGACCCATGTATCATTGTGCTAATGTATCAACACAATCAGAATACATTTGGTCGGTTTTCAGTATGGCTGGTGTTTATACATAAAACTGTGTCAATTTCAAACAAAATTGTGACACTTTGAGTGTTATCGGCCTCACCGTGATTCAGATTGAGTTGGGGTTGACTCGAACACATCACACATCACCTATGGATCATTTTCCTAATGTATCAATATAATACTAATTCGTTTGGATGGTTTTCTATATGATAGTTGTTGTTTTCACTTAAAATGTTGTCCATTTCAAATTAAAGTGAGACACTTTCAGTAGTACCGGCCTAACCGTGCCTCGGATTGAGGCACGATTGACTCATACACTTCATAAATAACCGACGGATCATTTTTCTAAATATAAACAGAATCCTAATATGTTTGTTTGGTTTTCTGTATGGATGTTGATTTTACTTAAAACAATGTCCATTTCAAGCACAAGTGTGATGCCATGATTGTTACTAGCCACACCGTGCCTCAGATTGAGTCGGGGTTGACTCATAGATGTCACAAATGTCCCATGGATAGTTTTCCTGATGTATCAACAGGGTCCGAATGAGTTTGGTCGGTTTTTTGTATGCCAGTTATTGTTTTCACAAAAAATGTTGTTCATTTTAAATAAAAGTGAGACACTATTGGTGGTACCGGCCAAACCATGCCTTGGATTGAGGCATGGTTGACTCATACACATCAAAAATGAACCATGGATCATTATGCTAAAGTAACAACACAATCATAATGTGTTCGGTCATTTTCTGTAGGGCTGTTGTTTTTACTTAAAAGAGTGTCCTTTTCAAACAAAAGTCTGATACTTTGAGTGATACCGGACACACCATGCCTCTAATTGAGTCAGGGATGACTCGTACATGTCAAAAATGTCTCATGGATCATTGATCGGATGTATCAATAGAATCCATATGCGTTTGGTTAGTTTTCTATATTCCAGTTGTTGTTTTCACATAAGTTGTTGTCCATTTCAAATAAAAGTCAGACACTTTGAGTGGTACCAGCCAAACCATGCCTCGAATTGAGATGCGGTTGACTCGTACATGTCACAAATGACCCATGGATCATTTTTCCAGAGTACCAACACAATCTGAATATGTTTGGTCAGTTTTCCATATGGTTGTTGTTTTTACATTAAACAATGTTCATTTCAATCAAAAGTGCGACATATTGAGTGTTACCGACCACACCGTGCCTCGGATTGAGACGGTTTTGACTCATACAGGTCACAAATGACTAATGGATCATTTTCCTAAATTATCAACAGAATATGAATGTGTTTGGTTGGTTTCGGTATGTATGTTGTTGTTTTCACTTAATATGTTTCCATTTCAAATAGAAGTGAGACACATTGAGTAGTACTTGCCATCCTGTCCCTCGTATTCAGGCGCAGTTGACTCGTACATGTCACAAATGACGCATGGATTGTCGTGCTAATGTATCAACACAATCGGAAGGCATTTGGTTAGTTTTCGGTATGGCTGTTGTTTTTACTTAAAACAATGTCCATTTCAAACAAAAGTGCAAAACTTTGAGTGTTATCGGCAACATCGTGACTTGGATTGAGTCGCGGTTGACTCGTACACATCAAAAATGACCCATGGATCATTTTCATGAAGTATAAACAGAATATGAATTCATTTGGTTAGTTTTACTTATGCCAGTTGTTGTTTTCAATTAAAATTATGTCCATTTCAAATAAAAGTGAGACACTTTGTGTGGTACCGGCTAAAACGAGCCTCGGATTAAGGGGTGGTTGACTCATACATGTCACAAATGACCCATGGATCGTTTACCAGAAGTATCAAAATAATATGAATGTGTTTACTCGGTTTTCCATATGGATGTTTTTTTTACATAAAACAGTGTCCATTTCAAACAAAAGTGTGACACTTTGAGTGTTACCAGCCCCACCATGCCTCAGATTGAGTCAAGGTTGACTCGTACAGGTCAAAAATGACCCATGGATCGTTTTCCTGAAGTATCAACATATTCCGGAAGTGTTTGGTCAGTTTTCCGTATTCCAGTTGTAGTCTTCACTTTAAGTGTTGTCCTTTTCAAATAAATGTGAGACAAATTGAGTGGTACTGGCCAAACCGTGCCTCAGATTGAGGCGCATTTGACGACTCGTACATGTCACAAATGAACAGAATTAATATGTTTGGATTCTATAATGTAGGATAAGTTTCACAAATGTCTTACCTAGGTTTCATTCAATATGATATTTAACCATCTTTTTATCATGAAACTTTACATGTGTAAAATACATTGGAGTTTCTAATGTTGGAAAAAGTGAAGCATACTCTTCTAGATTTCATCAAAAACATTGTTGAGTTGGTGAATCTTTCACTATATCTTTTAAAAAATGATAACATAAAATCTTGTAGATTTGTTATGGGACTAAGGGATGATGTTTTGTTGATGTTGGTTCTTTTTAGCTTTCCAACCTTCTGGTTGTATTGGATAATGTTTATATTGATAATGAATTAATATTTGGAAGGATAGACATTGGAGGATCTTTAGTGGATGCAATAATTATTCAATTTTATTATTTTGGTTATAAATTGAAGTAAAAAAAGTGTCCAATATTTGGTAAAAAATAAAGAGTTATAATGAATTCAAAAATATCCATAACAGAGTGAAAAACCAGGATCAAAAATTAAACAGTCATACATAATTCAAAAATGTAATTGATCAATCTACCCCTGATCACCATCACCATCACCACTTTCATCATCTGCCTCATCCTCACTTCCATATCTGTCCTCATTATCATCCTCATCATCGTCCCCATGATCATCCTTGGCACCATCCTCTCCCCCGTCCCCATCCTCTCCCACGTGCTCATCCTCATCCCCGTTGTTGTCCTCTTCAACATCCTCGTCATCACTATGAATGTCATCATCTCGACAGCCACAAGAACTACTGCCTAGTGCATTCAATAGTGAACCCTTTGGTGACATATATGTCTGACAAGCTACACTGGCCTCTGGTGTAAGTGATAAAGATAATTCTTTGATCAGTTTCATAAATTCTTTCTCCCTCGTTTGAACATGTTCTTCCAACTCTATGACCCTTTTATCAGACTGTTTTGCATGACTTTTGATATGTTCCAACTTGATGGTACTAGAATGGATACATGGAGAGGACCAAAACCTTTTAAGGAATATATTCTTAACAGGTCGGCAGCGTACTCGACCAGAGTTCTCATATACCAAAACCTGAAATAAATGATCGTGTGGCCCTAAATTATCATGCTCTTAGGCATCAAGGGCCTCTAAAGTAGCATGTTAAAAATACTAACAGATTATTAAATTTTAAAATAGATATTAAACTTTGAAATAAACAAATTAATACTTACAATCTTTTCTTGTGTAGGTTCATTAACAGTTGTTCCATATTTTTTCATTCTACTCGAGCAAAAACAAATTGCTCAAGGGACATGTCCTTCAATATTCAATTTGTGCTTCTATAATGACATTGAATCAGTATAAAGTTCAGTATAATCATATATTCATTATTCAATAAATCACATTATTTATGTACGAAACAATAAAAAGGGAAAGTCCTAAAGAAAAATTATAAAAAATTATATCATACCAGCTGCCTCTCATGATCTAGCATAGTAGTGAACCCCAAAGTGTGCAGGGATTTCTTTGAATCAATTTTTATTTCAAAAGATTCATAAATAATGTTTAACAATAAAATAGATAATAATAATGAAAAATATGAAAACTGTCATTTAAATACCTCAAATGGGATTAATACCTTATATTTCTCAGTCGCCAAATGGGTAATCTTTTGGAGATATTGCTATATCGGGTAGTCATCCATGCAGGTAATGTCCCCAACTTTGTTCCCACTCTATCACACCTTCCTACATCTAGCTCATGCTTATAAGCTCTAAAAAACTCTTCAAGCTCCTTTAAACGTGCTGGTCATGCACCTTTTCCATCAGGTAAGTTAAACCGAAACTGAAAACCTATAGATTAATTAATATAAATACAAAATAATACAACATTAAATCCAATAGATTCTTTACCCATATGTGTGCCCACGCATTATTCTTGACTTCGTGTGGAAGATGTCTCCATGAAAGAGGGATGACCGGAATGATGTCAGAGTATTTGGCTAGCGTCACCAAAAAACTCCAAGATTCCTACCCAGATTTATCAATCATCTACCCATCATCATTGTATTCAACCATAAACTGTGTTTGGTAGTTTCATTCCATATGCAAGTGAGTATGTCCCCTCCCCCACATCTTATCAGTAGATGAATCTATTATTAAATAAAAACAATATCAGTAAAAGTTATAATAAAAATAAATATTGGTATAAATTTTTTAGAGTCATATAAATATAACATTGGAAGTTGGATCAATGTGCATCACTAGATGTGCAGAAGCTGAAGGAATATGATGTACAGGTAGAGTGTCCCTTAGTGTATTCTCCTCAGGCACATACTATGTCGGAGAAGTAGTAAAAGAATGTGGAATGTAATATCTCAGAGATAATGAACTAGAAGAAAATGATGATGGAAAAGGATTTTGGCCAACTGGTAGTGTAAAAATAGGAGTCCTAAATACCTTGAATGTCCCTAAAGACATGCCAAGATCAATATGGGGAAAAGAAGACATGTCTGTGGTAGGGGCATAGTCAAATCGGGTACGACCAGTGGATCGTCTAACTCTCGCACCACGAGACCCCATACCACCAGCCTGAGTACCGGAACCACCAGATGATCCTCTAACCCTAACACCTCCCCCCTCCTACCTCCTTCCTATGCACTGGGTACAATATCATGCTCCTCGTCGGATATCTCTCGTCTGGTGGGTGGATCCTGAAAAAAAGGTCAACAAATAAGTAAACACAAGATATTATAAGTTATTGGAATATATAAATTTGAAATAAAATATTCACTATAGGGATGAGTGGAGGAACGCCCATCTTTGTCACGCGAAGATTATTTTTTTTCATGGTTTTCCACCACCACTCTTCAATGGGTTTCATTTCCTAAAATGAAAACAAATATGGAAGTAATTAGAAAATGATAACTAATGTGTAACCCAAAAAAAATAATATAGAAATCCCATTCTCATAAAAAACATAATTAAAAAGAATATTTTTGGTCATTTGAAACTAAATACAAGGATACACAATCTGAATGATATAGGTGAAACATGAAGGTGAGAACATGACTGTATGATTCTATATATTTCCCACCACAACTTACGGTTCACAATCAACTCTAACAATTGTGCTATTGGAGTCATCATAAGTAATAAACATATTTCTTTCAATTGCAGTATGGATAGTGTCAACTCCATCATAACCATAATGCAAAACATGACAATAAATTACTTCAATAATTACACTGAATTTAGGATGATGATGATCTTAGAGATAAAAAACTTTTCTCTCCATTGATGCAAATACATATTTTTCATCAGTGGAAAGAGTGTGAGTCATGTCAATAACTCAGAATCCACAATCATCAATAATGGTCCCTTGCCTTGTCATTGAATCAATCCATTGACATCTCTTCCTCATGACTCGACCATGAGAGTAATAACAAAAAATTATTATTTTCTCCATGAATCCATAATAAGGTACATTTTTTGAATGAGGTCTATCATCCGATGAACTGGCATAACAGTCTGTTTGGGTAGTTATCATTACAACATCATGTTGTGTTCTCATTTTTTTTCTCATTCAGTGATAATAAATTTGTATCAATTGATCACATGTGATTTACATGAACGAAATAAGGTATCAGGACCAAAAACCAAAGCCCTTATATCCTTAGAAACAGAGTCTTCTAGAAAACTTGATACAAAAAATATAAATAAATAGTAATCATATTTAAATATTATTTTTATTCTGTAATTACAAAAATATTTTTACCTTCAATTTCCACCAAGCAGAAAATCCTTTTCTATACATTGTCTCTTTCCTTCTCAATTATAATGAACATTGATTTCTATATATCAATTCATTATGTTCCCTATAGATAAAAATAATAATAGTTTAACAAATATTTTAAATTATAAGAGATAAGATAAGAGATACATGTACAATTTACATACTTGATATACTCATCGAACAACTCACAATTGAACAACACTGTGCGATATGCCAACTCTGGCTCTTCAAAGATTAATGTTGTCAATGTATATGATCCCGAAATTCCTCCTATCAGAGGAAGTTATGGAAAACTGGGTTCAGTTTTCTCATATTTTTCTTCTTCATTTCTCAGTGGTCTGTTTATTCTAATAGTAATATCAGAGAAATACATTGAGCAGAAATCCATACATTCTTGATCCAAGTAACCATTCACAATAGAACCTTCGGGATAATTCCTTTTCCAAACAAATGATTTCAATGTGTACCTATTTCTATTAGTCGGATACATCCAATGGAATGAAACGGGTCCTCCAAGAATTATTTCAGTTAGAAGATGGATAGTCAGATGCAACATGCATGTAAAAAATGATGGAGGGAATATTTTCTCTAAATCACAAAAAATTAATGGTGTCTCTGCCAACAGTTTTTTGAAGAAGGATTTGGACAAATTTGTAGCACAAAGATTTCTAACCAAATAACACAACCAAATAACTAAGACTCTTAAATTATTGGATAAGAGATAACAGATTTCTATTGTGATTAACTCATGAAAAAAATATGATAATCATGAGTCTTCAATGATTTTAGCTTCAACTCTTTCCTATTGACCTGTTTTGATATATTTCTTGGATAGAAATCAGGAACATTAATAGTCTCTAGCACTTCCAAGGAATTGATTTTTTTCAGCAGGAGTCATCACATAAGAAGCCATGAAACTTGACATTTATTTTCACTAATACAGACAGAATGTAATTCTGGTCTGATTCCCAAATCTACCAAGTCACTCTGATATCGTATATCATATTTTTTATTCCCCTTGATATTTAAAATAATCAAAAGAAACATTTAATGTATATTATTTTCAATGTGAATTACATCTAATCAATGACATAATAAAGTGGTGACCAATACAACCACTCAAGGAATATACTATTCTTTTTCCAATTGTAACAGGTATCATTGAATTTTTTTTCAAATTTCTATATTTAATTACACCTTTCCCAAATGAATAACTAAAATCATTCAATTCATTAATCACATCAGTTCCAGACATACGCTGAGGTGGACAGACAGTCTCAATGGTATTGTCAAATCATCGACGATTGTTTCTCTATTGATGGTTCATTGGCAAGAATCATCAATGTCCTATTATACTAAATCTAGGATGATATTTCAGTCTTCTCGATCAAGTATTCTTCATACAAATAGGAATTGAAAATTTTTCTTTTGTGCTCCATCCAGACATCATTGCATAAGCAGGAAAATCATTGATCGTCCACATAAGCGCAACACGCATATGAAATATATCTTCTGAACATTCATCGTATGGTAGAACACACACATAATAAAGATGTTTCAAATATTTTATTAAATGTAGCATGTATTCATATATATAATTGTCGGGATCATAAGGGATAGATATCAGTATACTCACGAATGTGTAAGGCTTTTTCATACACATTCATGAGAGAAGGTTATAAATTTTTATGAAAACCGACCATGTGCTGTGCGAAGTAATCATATTCACAAATGGATTAAAACCATCACATGAAATACCCAGACTCACAGTACGTACGTCGGCTGCAAATTTAGGATATCGAGCATCAAATCTATGCCATGAACATCCATCTGCAGGGTGGAACAACACTTCATTATTATTTTTTCTCTTAGTGTCATGCCATCACA
Organism: Viscum album; assembly: GCA_963277665.1. Taxonomy (NCBI): domain Eukaryota; kingdom Viridiplantae; phylum Streptophyta; class Magnoliopsida; order Santalales; family Viscaceae; genus Viscum; species Viscum album. Next base: position 1,051,176,372 of record OY728127.1, on the reverse strand, counting down.
TTTTTACTGATATTTAGTCAAACATGAAAAGGTTCTATAATTTGTGGATCAATGGAATGTGAAACATTACTTTTTTTGGCACATGAGATGGTGTTACATCATCTTTTGGCTTCCATCAGGATGTTCTACATTTGATACAATCATTTCTTTTAGAAGTTTCTTCCCAAAATAAGCTACAATCATTCGGGAAAGCATGGATATTTTTTTTGAGAATTCATGTTCATTAACTAACATCCATGAAATATAGTAGTTTGAGGGAATATCTGCAACATCTGGAAGTAAGTCATTCCAGAAGGTAAGAATGTAATCAATTTCAGTATTTGAAATCCCATACATAGTTTTCCCATGAAACAATCGGATAAAAAATTCCATCTTTTTCATTTTACCACATTTCTGATAAACTGGAGTCATCGCAACATCTTTCAATTTTTTAACTGTATCAACAATATCATTTTCATTTGATGAATCATGTGTGCTTGTATCAAAATTGTGTTGCCTAGACATCCTTTCCTTCTCATGATGTCAAAAAAATGGAAACCGATCATATATCAAATTATCCAATTCAGTCATATCATTTGGATCATCAATATTTTAAGATTCCATTTTCCCTCCATTGTGATACCACACATAATAGTTTTTTTGGAAACCATATTTGGTTATATGATAGCTAACTTCATCATGACTCATCCAATGTCTTCCAACACAATTAGAACATGGGCAGTGTATGTGACCACAATCTGAAGCCATTTCAAATGAAAAATCTAAAAGGCTGTTAAAATTATTTTCAAAATCTGTTGAAATCTGATCAGTTTCGTACATCCATCTTCTATCCATTATGTAAAAAAATTCAATAATTCATTTCAAAGAAATTCACAAATATTGAAGTTCAATCAAAAATATACTTAGGTAAATGACAATTCATTACATTAAATAAAAGCATAACTAACACATTACTCTATATGAGAATCATATTAAGAAATACATCAAAATACGTGTAAATAAGAAAATATGATATAGAATTTATAATGCCTATATTCAAGGAAATCCCAATAAGATATTGGAAGTTGATCAAGGAATACATAGTCCTTAAGGGTCTTGTTGGGAGTACATGAGTTTTATACATTAACTTCTTCTATGAGATCAGGATGAGGAGTAGGATGTGGATTAAATCAAAAGTAGTTATGTCCTCATCGAGTTTCACCATAAACATGGAATAATGGATCCTAGGATTGGAGCCATAGATCATTGCTTGGTAGGGTGTATTCATTGAATCATGTACCAATTGATTTTGGAGAGGGACCTTCAAATATTATAGGTATGGATTTGATTTGAAACACCTATAAAAAGGATATACAAGAATTGTGACATCCCAAACAAGGATTCCACTCATTAGTGACCTGAACCCAGATGGCCACTAATTGAGGAGGGACCTTCAAGTTCTATTGTGATATATCTCACAAACGAATAATGATTTTTGGGTTGTTCGGGGTCCAGGGAGGAGGGTGGGGGATGTCCAGGTTCTAGGAAGGAGGGGGTGTCCTAGGTCCAGAAAGGTGGGTGGGGGCTGTCTGGGGTCCAAGGAGGAGGGGGGTTGTCCAGGGCCTAGGAATGAGGGTGGGGGCTGTCTAGGGTCTAGGGAAGAGGGTGGGGGGCTGTCCAGGGTTCAGGTAGGAGGGGGGTTGTCCAGGGTCCAGAAAGGAGGGGTTTGTCCTGGGTGGACCTCAAAACACCGAATGGGGTTCCACTATATAGTTATGAGAATATATTATCCAAATCAACAATTATTCCACCTACAAACATGACAACTTTAGATCATTGCCTACATTAATTTCATGACATTTAAGGGATATGTGTTTTGAGAAATGCCTATACATTACAATGATGTTCGTGAATGATGGTGTTTTTCCCAAATGTGTATGTAACTCAGTTATGAGGATGATTTCATCCATTTAACCAATGTCATAGTGTACGTTTAGGATGAATTATTGCATTTAACCAGTTTTCTAGTTTATTTTTATGTGAGGTGAGTTAGAAACCATGTTAGCCATGTCATTAGAACATTGGTTCTTCCATTTAACCATGCAGTCTTCAATTTCTGGGATGAATGTGTTTTAACTGAGCTAATTACTACATACTCTATATTATGTCCAACACATCTTGTGGGATACCCATGAAACAAATGCATGTGAAAATTGGATGTTTTCAACAGCACATTTTTCCAAACATACAATTCACCAAAAGGGATCGTCCATGTATATTTACATGTCTAACCAAGTCATGTAATATGTGTATATTCTCATTTACATTCCCAGGACAGTAGATTACTGTAGACACCATGTCAACTGTTATACAAACCATGTGAACCCTTACACCAAATTTTCATTATTATAACCATTAATAACAACTTATTAAACAACATCACTTGTCAAAGATAATCAAATTGAACATAAATCAATAATAATATTGGATATATCAAGTAAAATGATGTAATACTATCTTACATCCTAAATGAGCACCCACAACCATGATTAATGACCAAAAATCTCCCCTTTCAGCCAACTCAAAAGTGAAAAAAACACATATTAGAAAAAAACAACTTCATTTGTGTGAAGAATAATAATCCCATGGTCCTATTGATATTTGAACCACACAATCATGATTTTCAAGATGAAATTATATCTATGAAACTATATGAGAAGTTAGATTCAATACTTGTGTTTTTTATATCCCCTAAGGAACCCCAAATCAGGGAAAATGTTAATTGTATTATAAAAGGGTGATTGAATTACTCATGTAAGATGTTGATGGCAGAATGATTAATGGTTATATTATGAAAAATAATATTCATTAATATTGAGAATTTGACATTCTGTGAATTAGTTTCATAAAGAAGGAAGAAGTGCTACATTGGAAAAGGATAGGAACCAAAGAGAGTTCAATTTGTAGATATTATATTCATAATGAACATTGGATTGTACGATTAAATATTTCTTATTTCTTATGTGAATAATAATTAGGGACGACATACTATTTTTGAATGTTCAAGAAGATACTCCATATGTTCTACTATGAAAAGGATACGAGAAAAGTGTGCCATTATATATATATATATATATATATATTGATTTTGATAGAAACATGATACATACTTATTATGTAATAAACATAGTGTACAAAAATGATGATGAATAAGATATTCATGTTTGACATGATATTAATGAAATGAGTGATTTCCATTAAAAACTAGGAATAAATTTTACATACAATTCTTATGAGTTCATATACATGAATATGTAATATTTGAAGCATTGAGATTAAAAAACTATGAATCTTTAAAATTAGAACACAATAAAGAGACACTATGACCTTATAAATATATATGTGTAATGAAAACATTAATTGGAAAATGTGTACACAGATGAAGTTATTTGAGTACAAAATTCGTGGAGTGGATAATCATAAAATTTTCCAAAATCTCTAGATTTTGGGTATACCAATATTATTGAGAATATAAGGATATCCTTGAAAATAGGTGTATGGATATACATGAGAAGATGTGGAAGGAGTCTATCCTGGAAGTTGATCGGATGGAAGAGCTGCACCTATGCTGGGGCTTCTCAAAGGCTTCTAGGAGTCGAGCAGCGCTTCTGGAGTCGTGCAATCTGCTTCTGGAATCAAGGGGGTTGACTTCCATAGTCAAAATTGGAGTTTTTTTCCAATGGTTATTAAAAACCATTGGTAAAACAATTATTTCCTAACGGTTTGATTAAACTATTGGGAAAAATTGGATAAACTCCATCTTTACCAACGGTTCTCATGAAGTTTTGGTAAAGAACAATTCTTTTCAAACAGTTTATGAAAATATGGGAAAAAAACATATAAATTCCATGTTTACCAATGGTTCATGCAAATCGTTGGTAAAGAACACCTATACCAATGGTTCAAAGGAACCTTTGGTATTGAAGTGTTGAGAAAACCATGATTTCAAGTAACGGTCATGTTATCTCAGAGATATGAGTATCAGTAGACCCAGATAATGTTAGAGAATTGGTTTTTTGGGAGAAGCTGAAGAACATCTCTAAGGTACAAAATTTTCTTGGGCAGGCTGGATACTACCAATGTTTCATACATAACCTTTCGTGCATAGTTGCACCACTGAAGGTTCTGACTTTGAAGGGTGTGAAGTTTTTGTGGTCAGATGTTTTTGATTCATCCTTTCGGGAGATGAAGGGAAGGTTGAAATCAATACCGATACTAGTTTTTTCAGAGCTGGGAAAGAGCTATACTATTTACTTTGATGCATCAGGTATTGGACTGTGAGCTGTGATTATGTAAGGAGAAGGCATCGTTGCGTACCGGTCTCGACATTTGAGTCCACATGAGAGGAACTACCCAACACACGATCTCAAGTGGGTAGAAGTTGATCATGGTTTATGTTGTTGGAGACAATACCTTCTGGGAGAGCATTTTTTGGTTTTCACCGACCACAAAAGTCTCAAGTACATCTTATCTCAGTGTGATCTCAATCTGAGACAGCGGAGGTCGGTTGAGTACCTTCAATCCTTTGACTCTGAGCTTGCCTATATGCTGGGAAAATGCAACGCAGTGGTAGATGCGCTGAGCAGGAGGACTTAGTTACTGGCAGTTCAGGAGGCCAGTAGAGAGTGGCATCTTATGGCTATGTTCTCCGAGATTAGTTTGGAGGTTCATGATAGACAAGGGAAGAAGATTCATTCTTTAGTAGCTGTTACCTATACACTTCTTGATCGAGTGAAAATGAGGATGTTTTAAGATTCAAAAGTCATAGTCCTATGTGAAAGCATGCCAGGAGAGCACCCTATTCCTGGTTGGACCATATGTGATAATGATATCTTGCGTTTATAGGGGTGCGTATGGGTGCTATCAGACAAGCGCATGGAGCTAATGTGGGACATATATTCCTCAGTTTGTGCAGGTAATCATGTCATCACAAATATTTATCGTGATAATCACTATCTGTATTGTTGTCCATGTGTGGAAAAAAATGTTGTAGGTATCGTAATGTGGTGTTCCACCAATCATAAAGTGAAGGCAGAGCATCAACCACCAGAAGGAATTTTGTAGTAGTTACCCATTCTCGAGTAGAAATGGAATGATGTCGAGATGGCCTTCATTTCCAGTTTGTCGAAGTCACCTTGATGGAATGATGTTTTATGGGTCTTAATTAATATAATTACAATGTTCTCTCACTTATTTCCAATTAAAGGGACCTTTAGTGTTGATGAGATGGGATGTTTGTACATCCGTGAGATTTTTTGTCTGCATGGTGGTCCACACTCCATTGTTTCAGATAGGGATTAATGTTTTACTAATCGGCTCTGGAATGGGCTTCAAAAGGCAAGGAGTAAATAAGTACTTTTGAGTACAAATTGCCATCCCTAGACAGATGGATAGTTCGAGGGTATGATTCATGTTCTTGAGGACATGCTTCGAGCATCCATTCAGTATTTTGGATGTTCATGGGAGAAGAATATAACTCTTGTGGAGTTTTCCTACGACAATTTTTTTCAAACAACTATATATATGGAAACTTATGAAGCTTTGTATGGTAGGCCATGATGATCACCCTTGTTATGGACGGAGGCAGGAGAGGCTGCTATGCTGGGACCTCATCTGGTTTCGGAGACCACAGAATAGATAGATTTGATTTGGAAGAGGATGGATATTGCGTAGTATAGATAGAAGTCTTATGCTGATCAACAGAGACGACCCCAGAAGTTAGAGGTCAGAGATAAGGTTTTTCTATGTGTCACACCAAGGATGGAGTACATAAAGAATCATGATATAGGGTATGATTTCGCTGAGGTACATCAGGCCATTTGAGGTGTTGGAGAAAGTTGGCCCGGTTGCCTATCGGTTGCAGTTACCTCAGAGGTACCAGGATATGCATGACTATAACGATCCATACATTACATACATTATTAATACTTCAAAATTGAAGCACACTTATTACAACATATGACAAAACCACAAAGGACCGTATAGGTTTAGTGTCTTTAGAAACTGGGAAACATAAACAACTGGTTCATAAATCTTCTACAGTGTCTCCCATTTATTTCATCATATCTAGGGTCCCTTTTTATCATATTCTACTTAATATCCATATTCCTGACCTGGGGAAAAGAAAATATAAAATGGTGAGCTCAAATGCTCAGCAAGGGCAAATAAAGGAAATAAAAATCATATCATATCATTTTGAAAATCATAACCTGCAAAAGAGATCATAATATCTTAACATGAAATAAATCATAGAAGTGAAAATGAGATCCCCATAATCATAACATAAAACTTGAAACTTTGTGGCATGCACACATAATCATGGAAAATCATTTCTTGTTAGTCATGACTCATTGCCAAGACTATCTTAGTGGACAAAGTCCCTTTCTGAACCGAGTTCACTCCTCCTTTCAGTCCTGTATCACTGAACCGAAATAACCTTCCGTTCCAGCCATGTCTATCTCATTAGATATAAAATCTTTACCCAATGCATTGGAGGGATATATAGGTCCCACCCATCTTATAATGAATCCTTTCTTATGTGTGCCACATAATCATACATCATCGCATAACACATGTAACAAAAATAGGATTCTTGAAACATCATGACATCATAAATCAATTCATATAAGATAAAGGAATTCATAAAAATAATTCCATCACAACAGGATCAAATCAATGTAATAATTGTGATAAAAACAGGACCCTTTTATTATCTTAGATGGAAAATAATTTTGATAAAATACTTGAACTCCATTCTTGAGGAAAATATCCTTTCTACTTCAAAAACACTTTTCTTTTCTTAACATGTCATACAATTATAAACTAAAAGAAGTTGATTAAAAATAAACTTGAATACTTGTAAAGGAAGCTTCTTGGAAATAATTTTTTAGCAATCCATTCATGCCGTATAAGTTAAAAGAAAACATTCTTCGTATTTTTGTCAGAAAATTCAAAAAGTACCTCGTACGAAAAACGACAAAAGATTCCTTTCATACATATTACTAAAAACTCACCGAAGGGTAAAAATGGATTTAAACAATTGTAGGTGGATGGAAATAATATTACATATTGATGAAACATGGATGTGGATGATAAAATACACCCCAGTAAGTACTTACGAATAAACAATCTCGGATAAAAATGAGATTGTGATATTTCCCTTACCTTAGGTCCGATTTGCTTTGTATGTGTCCGAAGCTCCTGTATAATGGTTTAAATAATGTTATTGACTTATTCCAGAATCATACATATTGATATGATATCATATATGGTCATATTCTTAGCTTCTTGTTAGTAATTTTTCATTGTTACTTGTTACTCGGGTCTTTATTGCCTTTTGTTCTTATGCGTGTTCTGCCGAATACATTCTTATTATTCTTTTAAGGTTATAGATACCTTATATCCAGAATGGTATTAGTGTAACATATATCATATTTATTCATTCAATTCATTTATATAATTATTATGTAATGATGATCATGTAGAACGAGTCGCATCACATCGTGGAGACGGTATTCCGTACGTACGCACGAGTGATGATATCGTTCCTATGATCGTGGAACTGTATTGGAGTGTATATATATTATTTCAGTATCAATATTACTTTATAATAATCATAAATAGTTACTCATTACACCATTATACCCATCCTTGTAAAGTGATGGTGGAAAATAGATTACACCACGGCGTGGAGACGGTATTCCGTACGTACGCACGCGCGGTGATTTCATTTTTCCGTAGGATGGATAGAAGGTGAATTAGGGTTGTTTCATATTTATAATAACATATCAGTATGTAAGTAATACTGATGTTATTACTTTATCATGAAACAACTAAATAAGAAGAAGTTGAAGAAGAAAGAAATTGAAAAGATCGGTAATGGATATTACCTCTTCTTTGGAACGCTTCTTTGAATCCTCCACTTAGGGAACTAAGATTGGTCTTTGAAGAAGACCAGGACCTCTAGGATTATTCTAGGGAAGTGGAGAGGAGAAAATGTCAGGGGTTGGCCGAGCTTGAGTGCTCAATTTGGTGTGAGGAGGAGGGGGAGGAGGTGCCCTTTTATAAGGGAGGAGACGGGCACCTTAGGAATATCTCAAAATATTATTTTATATTAAAGTCAAAATCGGTTTATAATGGTTCCAAAGGGTCTTATTTCGAAGCTAAAGTGGGGATGGGTCGAAATCCTATCAACCAATACGATTTAGACAAGTTTGGGATATTATTTTAACCTTATCAATTAGATTTAACTCTAAGTTAAATAATTTAACTTTTACCATGTCTTTTTGTTTTCTTTCATTATATGGTTAATACACTTACTATAACATGCCAAACGAACCCCAAATTGTTTATTATTAATATATATATATCCTTATCTAAGTCATTAGGCCGATCCTTAGATTTTTAGGAATAAAATAACAATTAATAATATAATATTTGATTTAAAAACTATTTTGTGTCAATTTTGACACTATTTGATATATGATTTTTGTGAAAGTCATAACAGAATTATATGTTCGAACCAAGTTGATTAAATCAACACTAATATATCATAGTAACCTAGAAAATTAGTGTAATTCATAAAAAGTCTCAAATTACATTTATTTTGGTGTTTATAACATCAATTATGTCAATATTTCACTAATAAGATAATTACTGCATCATCATTGTGTCATAAATAAATTAAATTATTTAATGTCTAAAAATTACAAATAAAATACCATTATGTAGGAAATATTTTTAGCTTTCTAATGAATATTTAGAGTCGAATTTATCTTATGTATAACCCCATATTAAAAATAATTTACTTATTAAACATTGATTTTAACTATTTTAAACCTTCTTTAAATAAATTAATAATAAATGTCCTAATCTAATCCAAGTGGGCCTAAATGGTCATATTTTATTCCTAAGTTTGTTTTTGATCGAATTAAACTTGTCCAATAGAATTAGAACATGTGTTAGGGTAATATTAATATCATATTTACCCTTAGTTACCCTATTTACTATTAACCGCGGTAAAAAAAGTAAAAAGTTACTATTCACCAAAAAATTATTTTAATCTCATTGAACCAAATTTTACTTACTGATATCAACCGTGTCTGTCGGATTTTTGAAATTCCATTCACAGAAGCGGTAAATTTAAGTTTTATGCAAAATTCAGTTTTTAACCTACCACTTAGTGGTTTCACTATTCATCAAAAATTTAAAGTTTTCAGAAAAATTCCTAAATTTCACCCTAGGATAATTTCGATATTATGAGTCCAAAAATGAAGTCCATTTTGAAAAATAAAATTTATAAAATTTCAAAAAGTGGTTATTACTATTCATAACGGCTAGTTTTAATAGCATATTGTTGTTTAGTGAAACTCTGTATTGCGTACGACGCAAGCTATCGAGGAAGGTCGCGATTGCGTGTAAAGCAAGCCAAGCAAGTGTTGTGTAGAAAACGATTCCTTTGATAACATAAAAGTCTCGGGTGTTACATTCTACCCCCCTTAAAAAGAATTTCTCCCTCGAAATTCGTCACTTTGTAAAAAACAGATGAGGATACTTCTCCCTCATCATATCCTCGAGCTCCCATGTAGCTTCTTCAAGTTGTTGGTTCCTCCATAAAACTTTCACCAATCGAGTGGTCTTGTTTCATAGGACTTTTTCGCTACGATCCAGAATATCTATCGGCTGTTCTTCATAAGAAAGATCTTGCTCCAGCGGTACAACTTCTAAGCTGAGTACATGTGAAGGATCTGGTATGTACTTTCTCAGGAGAGATACATGGAACACATCATGAACTTGAGAGAGATTCGGTGGAAGCGCCAATCGGTAAGCTACCTTCCCAACACGATCCAGTATTTCGAAAGGACCGATATATCTAAGGCTCAACATCCCCTTCTTTCCAAATCTCATAACCCTCTTCCAGGGAGATATTCGTAAGAACACTTTATCACCCACTTCAAACTCTAGGTCTTTTCGTCAGTTGTCGGCATAACTTTTCTGTCGACTCTGAGCTGCTCTTATGTGTTGTTGAATAGATCTAACCTTTTCTGCCATTTCATCAACGAGATCAGGTCCTAATAGCTTTCTTTCCCCAACTTCATCCCAGCAAGTTGGAGTCATGCATTTCTTTCCATAGAGAGCTTCATAAGGAGCCATCTGAATACTGGAGTGAAAGCTATTATTATATGAAAATTCCACCAAAGGTAGGTGTTGATCCCAACCTCCCTTGAAATCCATAGAGCAAGCTCTCAACATATCTTCTAGGATTTGAATTGTTCTCTCAGACTGACCGTCTGTCTGGGGATGATAGGCAGTGCTGAAACTCAACTCTGTATCCAGAGTATGCTGAAGACTTCTCCAAAACTTTGAGGTAAATCTCAGATCCCGATCAGATATAATAGAAAGTGGTACTCCATGCAATCTTACCACTTCCATTACATATATTCTGGCAAGCTGATCTAGAGAGAAATCCTCTCTAATAGCAATGAAGTGTGCATACTTTGTAAGACGATCAACTATGACCCAAATAGCATTATTGCCATTGGATGTTTTAGGAAGTCCTGTGACAAAGTCCATAGTGATGTTTTCCCATTTCCATTCGGGTATGGGTAATGGTTGTAACATCCCCTTAGACTTTTGTCTCTCAGCTTTAACTTGTTGACAAACCAAGCATCGAGAGACATATTCAGCAACATCTCTTTTCGTCCCATCCCACCAGAAGTACTCTTTCAGGTCCCTATACATCTTCGTGCTTCCAGGATGAATAAAGAATGATGAACTATGAGCCTCATCCAGCAGCTCCTTCTTTAATTCGGGGATGGGAGGAACACAAACCCGATTCCTGAATTTTATTACCCCATCACAATCAAGGTTGAATTCAGGAATATTTCTCACCTTCTTTTGTAACTCGACATCTTCTTTCTGTGCCTCCTTAATCTTCGCATGTATAGATGGTTGAACATTCATTTGAGAAAGATAAGATTTTTCCCCTTCCATTATAATTCCAAGATCCATCCTTTGTAAATACATAAATATTGGATCTTTTGTGATCCTCATCATGGATAAACTAGCATGGTCTTGTCGACTTAATGCATCTGCCACCTTGTTTGCTTTCCCAGGGTGGTAATGGATTGAGCAGTCATAATCCTTAATCAGCTCCAACCATCTTCTTTGATGCATATTCAACTCCTTTTGTGTGAAAATATACTTTAAACTTTTATGATCAGTATAAATATCACACCTTTCACCATAAAGGTAATGCCTCCAAATCATTAATGCAAAGATTACCGCAGCCAACTCCAAATCATGTGTTGGGTAATTTTGCTCATGGATTTTCAACTGTCCTGAGGCATAAGCTATCACCATATCATTTTGCATAAGAACACACCCCAATCTCTTCTTGGATGCATCACTGTAGATCACAAACCTTTCTCCACTACAAGGTAGTGTGAGCACAGGTGCACTGGATAACCTTCTTTTCAACTCCTTGAAATTCTCTTCACATTCCTCTGTCCAGACAAACTTAACTCCTTTCCGAGTCAACTTGGTGAGTGGATTAGATAATCGTGAAAAATCTTTTACAAAACGTCGATAATATCCAGCCAAACCAAGAAAACTTCGGATCTCAGTTACTGTTGTTGGTCTTGACCATCTTTCAATAACCTCTGTTTTTTCTGGATCCACAGATATCCCCTCTTTTGAGATTATGTGACCCAAAAATGCAACTTTTTGAAGCCAAAATTCACACTTGGTAAATTTGGCATAAAGCTTCTCCTTTCTCAGGGTCTTCAATATAATTCTCAAGTGATCTTCATGCTCTTCCTTGCTCTTTGAATAGACAAGAATATCTTCTATAAAGACTACCACAAATTGATCAAGGTAGTCTCTAAAGACTCTATTCATTAGATCCATGAAGATAGCAGGGGCATTAGTAAGACCAAATGGCATCACTATAAATTCATAGTGTCCATACCTTGTAGGGAAAGTCGTCCTTGGTATATCCTCACTTTTGACCCTTAATTGATGATACCCTGAACGAAGATCAATCTTGGAAAAGTATTGAGCTCCGCGTAGTTGGTCAAAGAAGTCATCAATGCGTGGGAGAGGATATTTGTTCTTGATAGTGATCTTGTTAAGTTCTCGATAATCAATGCAGAGTCTCATTGATCCATCTTTCTTCTTAACAAATAGAACAGGTGCTCCCCAAGGTGACACACTAGGGCGTATGAATCCCTTATCAAGATTCTCTTGGAGTTGCTTCTTCAATTCCTGCAACTCAATTGGGGCCACTCTATAAGGTGTCTTTGAAATAGGCAAAGCACCCGGTACGAGTTCTATTGAAAACTCAACTTCACGATTTGGTGGAAGACCCGGTAATTCCTCCGGAAAGACATCATCAAACTCCCGTACAATGGGCATATTCTTAATCGTGAGTTTCTCACCAACCATTTGAGATAAATAACCTTCATTTAGTGGAATCAAGACCCATAAGATGGAAGGAATTTCCACTGGAAGGTTATGTTCATCCTTGCATTGATAGACGATCGTAGATTGATCTGGAATATGAAATGTGACTTCCCTTCTTTGTCAATTGATATGAGCTCCATGTAGAGAAAGCCAATCCATGCCAAGAATCACATCAAATTCCACTAAAGGAAGGATCACAAGATTTGCAGGAAGCACTTTCCCACAAACTTCGATCGGAGAAGAATTATAAACTTTTGATGCGACTGTTGTGCCATTAGGTGTTGTCACAGCTAACTCAACATCTAATTGTTGAGGTAATACGGTGATACCCTTAGAAAATTCTTTAGAAATAAAAGAGTGGGTGGATCCAGAATCAAATAAAACATTTGCTACTTTAGAGTGGACGGTAAGTGTACCTTTCACAACTTCGTTATCGTACTCCACATCACTGATAGAAATTGCATGTGACATTCCTTTGTCTTTAGCCTTAATATTTTGTTGACTTCGACCATCATCATCAACCCTTGGATTTGGGCATTGATTGGCATAATGCCCCATCTCCTTGCACTTGAAACATTGAAATGTAGTAGGTTCATTCTGTGTATCCCTTCCTTTGTTTGCATCATTAGACATCTTCTTCCCATTATCACAGCATTCAAATGCCCGATGACCTTCCTTTCCACATTTAAAACATTTACTTGTCCCTTTAAGACAACTCCCTCCATGTTTCTTTCCACACTTGGAGCATAAGGAAAAGCTCATCTTCTTTTCCATGTGCTCTTTAGATTTTTCTATGAATTCCATCTTCCTCTTCTTATCAAACCCATGCGACTGATGGGTTACTCCAATCTCCATCTCGACATTGAGAGCACATCGAACGATTTCCTCGTAGCTATTGAAGTCCCTTATGGCTAACTCCCTTCGAAGACTTGGTTTTAAGCCACTAAAGAATCGATCGATCTTACTCTCAGGATGGATAATAATACCAGAAGCGTACCTTGCAAGTCTTGTAAAATTTGCTTCATAGGTACCAACAGATTCATCATCCCTTTGCTTCAGTTCAAGAAACTCTTTCTCCATCTTTGTTCGGAGAATACGAGGGAAGTACTTATTGAAAAATAAGTTCTTGAACTCGTCCCATTCCATAGACTCAATTTCATCCCTTTGCCTCGTATTCTTAATAAGATTCCACCATTGATCAACATCTCCTTCCAAACGATACACTGCTAGGATGACTTTATCATGCTTAGAACATTGAAGAACTGAAAATATCTTTTCAGTAGTACTAATCCATTGTTCAGCAACTAATGGATCAGTAGACCCACTGAAAGAAGTTGGACGCTGCCTCATGAAGGATTCAACAGAATGTTGCTCCTTCCTTTGCTCGTTTGGAAGTCCTGCATGATTCATAGCTTGAGAAAGTTGTGTGAGCATGGCTACAAGATTTTGCATTCCAGCTCCCATATCGTTTGGTTGCTCAGGGGGACAATCATTGCATTGCCCATCGCATTCCGCATTAACATGGTTCCTTCGGGTTCCAGCCATTGACTAAAACCAAGAAGAATAGTGTGAGAAAAACTAATTATAATAGGAAAACCACATAATTCAAGAATAAAATTTTCATGCTTAAGGTCTTATCCTAGGTTATTCAAGGCCATTTCTAAAACACTAAGATTGTGTTCTATGCTTAAACTTATCCTTAGGGTTCTTACTAAGGCTTTTACATCCTAGTTTCCAAAGGTTGACTATACCTTTCCTCTGATACCAACTATAACGACCCATACTTTACATACATTATTAATACTTCAAAATTGAAGCACACTTATTACAACATATGACAAAACCACAAAGGACCGTATAGGTATAATGTCTTTAGAAACTGGGAAACATAAACAACTGGTTCATAAATCTTCTACAGTGTCTCCCATTTATTTCAACATATCTAGGGTCCCTTTTTAGCATATTCTACTTAATATCCATCTTCCTGACCTGGGGAAAAGAAAACATAAAAGGGTGAGCTCAAATGCTCAGCAAGGGAAAATAAAGGAAATAAAAATCATATCATATCTTTTTGAAAATCATAACCTGCAAAAGAGATCATAATATCTTAACATGAAATAAATCATAGAAGTGAAAATGAGATCCCCATAATCATAACATAAAACATGAAACTTTGTGGAATGCACACATAATCATGGAAAATCATTTCTTGTTAGTCATGACTCATTGCCAAGACTATCTTAGTGGACAAAGTCCCTTTCTGAACCGAGTTCACTCCTCGTTTCAGTCCTGTATCACTGAACCGAAATAACCTTCCGTTCCAGCCATGTCTATCTCATGAGATATAAAATCTTTACCCAATGCATTGGAGGGATATATAGGTCCCACCCATCTTATAATGAATCCTTTCTTATGTGTTCCACATAATCATACATCATCGCATAACACATGTAACAAAAATGGGATTCTTGAAACATCATGACATCATAAATCAATTCATATAAGATAAAGGAATTCAAAAAAATAATTCCATCACAACATGATCAAATCAATGTAATAATAGGGATAAAAACAGAACCCTTTTATTATCTTAGATGGAAAATAATTTAGATAAAATACTTGAACTCCATTCTTGAGGAAAATATCCTTTCTACTTCAAAAACACTTTTCTTTTCTTAACATGTCATACAATTATAAACTAAAAGAAGTTGATTAAAAATAAACTTGAATACTTGTAAAGGAAGCTTCTTGGAAATAATTTTTTAGCAATCCATTCATGCCGTATAAGTTAAAAGAAAACATTCTTCGTATTTTTGTCAGAAAAGTCAAAAAGTACCTCGTACGAAAAACGACAAAAGATTCCTTTCATACATATTACTAAAAACTCACCGAAGGGTAAAAATGGATTTAAAAAATTGTAGGTGGATGGAAATAATATTACATATTGATGAAACATGGATTTGGATGATAAAATACACCCCAGTAAGTACTTACGAATAAACAATCTCGGATAAAAATGAGATTGTGATATTTCCCTTACCTTAGGTCCGATTTGCTTTGTACGTGTCCGAAGCTCCTGTATAATGGTTTAAATAATGTTATTGACTTATTCCAGAATCATACATATTGATATGATATCATATATGGTCATATTTTTAGCTTCTTGTTAGTAATATTTCATTGTTACTTGTTACTCGGGTCTTTATTGCCTTTTGTTCTTATGCGTGTTTTGCCGAATACATTCTTATTCTTCTTTTAAGGTTATAGATACCTTATATCCAGAATGGTATTAGTGTAACATATATCATATTTATTCATTCAATTCATTTATATAATTATTATGTAATGATGATCATGTAGAACGAGTCGCATCACATCGTGGAGACGGTATTCCGTACGTACGCACGAGTGATGATATCGTTCCTATGATCGTGGAACTGTATTGGAGTATATATATATTATTTCAGTATCAATATTACTTTATAATAATCATAAATAGTTACTCATTACACCATTATACCCATCCTTGTAAAGTGATGGTGGAAAATAGATTACACCACGGCGTGGAGACGGTATTCCGTACGTACGCACGCGCGGTGATTTCATTTTTCCGTAGGATGGATAGAAGGTGAATTAGGGTTGTTTCATATTTATAATAACATATCAGTATGTAATTAATACTTATGTTATTACTTTATCATGAAACAACTAAAGAAGAAGAAGTTGAAGAAGAAAGAAATTGAAAAGATCGGTAATGGATATTACCTCTTCTTTGGAACGCTTCTTTGAATCCTCCACATAGGGAACTAAGATTGGTCTTTGAAGAAGACCAGGACCTCTAGGATTATTCTAGGGAAGTGGAGAGGAGAAAATGGCAGGGGTTGGCCGAGCTTGAGTGCTCAATTTGGTGTGAGGAGGAGGGGGAGGAGGTGCCCTTTTATAAGGGAGGAGAGGGGCACCTTATGAATATCTCAAAATATTATTTTATATTAAAGTCAAAATCGGTTTATAATGGTTCCAAAGGGTCTTATTTCGAAGCTAAAGTGGGGATGGGTCAAAATCCTATCAACCAATAGGATTTAGACAAGTTTGGGATATTATTTTAACCTTATCAATTAGATTTAACTCTAAGTTAAATAATTTAACATTTACCATGTCTTTTTGTTTTATTTCATTATATGGTTAATAAACTTACTATAACATGCCAAAGAACCCCAAATTGTTTATTATTAATATATATATCCTTATCTAAGTCATTTGGCCGATCCTTAGATTTTTAGGAATAAAATAACAATTAATAATATAATATTTGATTTAAAAACTATTTTGTGTCAATTTTAACACTATTTGATATATGATTTTTTTGAAAGTCATAACAGAATTATATGTTCGAACCAAGTTGATTAAATCAACACTAATATATCATAGTAACCTATAAAATTAGTGGAATTCATAAAAAGTCTCAAATTACATTTATTTTGGTGTTTATAACATCAATTATGTCAATATTTCACTAATAAGATAATTACTTCATCATCATTGTGTCATAAATAAATTAAATTATTTAATGTCTAAAAATTACAAATAAAATACCATTATGTGGGAAATCTTTTTAGATTTCTAATTAATATTTATAGTCGAATTTATCTTATGTATAACCCCATATTAAAAATGATTTACTTATTAAACTTTGATTTTAACTATTTTAAACCTTCTTTAAATAAATTAATAATAAATGTCCTAATCTAATCCAAGTGGGCCTAAATGGTCATATTTTATTCCTAAGTTTGTTTTTGGTCGAATTAAACTTGTACAATAGAATTAGGACATGTTTTAGGGTAATATTAATATCATATTTACCCTTAGTTACCCTATTTACTATTAACCGCGGTAAAAAAATTAAAAAGTTACTATTCACCAAAAAATTATTTTTATCTCATTGAACCACATTTTACTTACTGATATCAACCGTGTCTGTCGGATTTTTGAAATTCCATTCATAGAAGCGGTAAAATTATGTTTTATGCAAAATTCAGTTTTTAACCTACCACTTAGTGGTTTCACTATTCATCAAAAATTGAAAGTTTTCAGAAAAATACCAAAATTTCACCCTAGGCTAATTTCGATATTCTGAGTCCAAAAATGAAGTCCATTTTGAAAAATAAAATTTATAAAATTTCAAAAAGTGGTTATTACTATTCATAACGGCTAGTTTTAATAGCATATTGTTGTTTAGTGAAACTCGGTATTGCGTACGACGCAAGCTATCGAGGAAGGTCGCGATTGCGTGTAAAGCAAGCCAAGCAAGTGTTGTGTAGAAAAAGATTCCTTTGATAACATAAAAGTCTCGGGTGTTACAATGACGTCTTCCATGTTTCTTATCATCGACGTTTCTTCTCAGATCCGTATCATGTCATTCAACCCTAGGAGGTTGAGTTAGAGGTTGATGCCTCATTTGAGGAGAATCATATTCGGATCATTTATTGAAGTATGAATGTTCTCTGTTGCTGGTTTGATCCTCTGGTACGAGTGTTATGGAAGCGAGAGCGAGTACAGGATGAGACTTGGGAGAGGGATGTTGATGTACGTTTGCAGTGGCTATAGTTGTTCGTGGTTTCTTCTTCTACTCCGCCTTGCATGGGAAATTCTAGGAGGAATTTCTTTAAGTGGGGTTTTTTTAGAACCAGGACTAATTTTTAGGTATGTGACCCTTGTTTTAGGCTTTTCATGGTTTAAAAGTTAATTTTTATGAATGGGAATGTTTAGAGAACATTTAATGATGTTTTTTGGAAACAGAGATGTCACATGGGCGGCACACGGATTATCTAACCATGCATCCAAACAGTGCGTGGAGGGTCTTCTAAGGTAGTGGCTGATGCACGATTAGTGCAGGGTTCGTCTAACAATGTGAGGAAATAGTGCGAGCACTTTAATGAGATCCTGACAAATTGGATCCAATTCATTTTTCCTCTAAGTGGCTCGTTTTTCCTCCTATGAGGGCACAACTCAGGATTTTTATACTCACAAGGTCAAAGAAGGTTCTCCGATCATTCTGGAGGTGATCTGATAGATTCTATTGGAATATCGAAGCCGGATTCTTGATTTTTGTAGAAGATCTTCATTTTTATTCGGTTTTATAGATCTACATTGATCTACTTCTCATATTCTCTCGGTTTCTCAGATCTACACCCATTATGTGTAGATCTATGTGTGTGGATGACATGATTGATGAGTTTTGGTCTTGGTCTTGTTAGGAGAAGAGATCTAAGGCAGGTATTTTGAGAAACCGCATGGTTTTCTTGTGCGTTCTTCGTTTGTTGGGTTTTTGTCAAAACCATTGAGGAATGTGGTATGTTATTTTCCGTTGATAGTTTTTGAGTTATATGGGAAATTTTTCCCAATACCCATGAACAGGGTATTTTGATTTTACCATTTTATCCATGATAATTTCCTACTCTGCTTGTATGCATGAATAGAGGATATTTTTAGGATATTAGTGTTAATTTCCACGCTTTGGATGTGTTTGCCCATACAGGATTGTTTATGGACGTTTGGCCTGCTTATCTTGTTAAGCTGCCCTGCATATTTCCCATTCCTAGTGCTTATAGGATAGAGTGTTTTTATTTCTGACATGATGATATGGTGTAGACTTTTAGCCAAGTAGTTCATAAGGTTAACATTGGATGCTACATTTTTTGATACTTGTTGACTTATATAGGGCCATGATAACTTGGTGTAGTAGACCATAGGCAGAATTGACGTAAGGGCATCTCCAGAGTGTCTTATAATTATATGATGTGAGACTACATGGGGAATTATCATTGAGTGCTTCCTCAGAGTGTCTGTAGTTCATCAACACAGGCCACAGGGTGAATGCGACATTGGGTGCTTTCCCAGAGCTCCTTTATTACCGATACGAGACTATATGGGGAATTGAAAGTGAGTGCTTCCTTAGAGAGTCTATACTAATGGTGAACCAGAGGAGTGAGACTATGTGTGCTTCCCATAGGGTTTCTTTTTTTGAACCATATGGGTAGGCTGTGAGTACTCCTAGAGGGTTACTTACTTTGATTAGCTGCTTGCTTGATATATGAATTGAATGTTTTGAAACTATGGATTTTGACTACTATGTACTTCTTTGATTACTCATTCCTTTTACTTATTACCTATCATATACTCACTTACTATTAGGAATAGATATTTTGGTGGTTTCCCAATGGGATTTAGTCTCACACCTTGTTTGGGTCATGCTTTTGGACCCAAATAGACTATATTGTTGTAGATAATGATAAGGGAAAGTTCCCTTCTACTTCAGGTACTTTAGTTCTTTGGAGATGGATACCATGGAACCAATCTAAACCTTGTGATGCTCAGGATATTATTTTTTTCTTTTGTAATTTGTTTTAGTACTATATTTCAGCATTGTGACTAGTTTGGCTACTTTCCTAGACATATGTATCATGTTTCATTTATATAAAAATTTTCTCCATTTGTTATTGCTTCTAGTTTTCCATTGTTTCTTATTGTATGTATGTTTTCTACTTCAGCTATTGTTACATGTTTATTTCAACAGTGTTACACTATCAATGATGGCATTGTTTCACCTCTATCACACTCAAGGCACTCGATGCTTGTCGGCAGCCTCAAGAGTTAGGGGAAATGTGCTTGAGGCCATGTTACCAACCGGGTATGGGGCGCCACTCGGTGGCTTCTAGATCCGAGATGTTACAATGGTGAAACTGGGTTGTGCGGTGTGTAGCAAGAGTACATGTCATGTAACAAGGGAATTGTACCAGGATGAACATAATGGTTAATTAGACATCGTTCATTTGTTTCACACATTATGTTCACCTGTACAACATGGCATTGAGCAAGAGGGTATATGGCATGTAGCTAGGGTTTACACTCAATGTAGTTAGGTTGAGTTAACATGGAGAATCCCCATTCATGTGACTCAGATACATGGAAGCTGAGGTACATTGTGAGTATCTAGATTATGAACACCATGTAACCTCAAAACTAATAAAATAATTAGTTTAAATTAAATTGAGAATTACAAAATTAAAACCATAATTTTTGTATTTACACCTATTGTGTGTTTGATAATTTAACAATAGTTTTAAAAATAAATTATCAATTAATTTATTATAATAAATATATAATTTTAGTAATCCCAATTATTTTCCATTAATTATATTAATGATGGGTATCCTCAGTTATGTTCAAATGATCATTTAGAATAAAGGGAACCAATCAATTAATTAGTTAATTAATGCAAACATGTTTTTCTTCATAATAATGAAATAATAATTATCTTAATGATAGATGGTTACTTTTTGTGTATTCGTTGTATGTGTGATGGATCATGATATTAACCAAGACCTATTTATGTGTTGGAATTTATTTAATTCAAATTATTTTATGGGTTTTCAATTATTTAATATAAAAACAAATAATTTACTATGATTCATCTTCAATAAATTATTATGTAGGACCTGTCTGTCCAAGAATATTTATGTAATTCCCTTTCTTTAAACAGTTGATTCCCCTCACCTGTGTGTGAGTAATAAACAATTTTAATTAATTGATCATACTATGGTGTGTGTAGGTTGTTCGAGGTGGAAACATGATCATCCCAACATCATGATACTTGAATGTATAGGTGGAAAATTTTCACTTATTCCATGGCCAACAAATCGAGTTACTCCCCTAGGTAATAGGATGATTTAACGTCTTCTCATTAAATCAACCATTAGAAAATATCATGATCAGGAAATTAAATTTATTTATTTAATTCTATCTATGTTGTATTTATTTTATGTATACAAAATCGTAGTCACATAAAATAATTAATTAATTTGAAATGAATGAAATGAATTAAATTATTTTGCATAAATTTTTTATCTAATATGGTTATTTAATTTACATCCATATAATATTAAAATGAAATTTATAGGATTAAAAAAAGATCAAGAAGTCATTTAATAATTTTGGAAAATTGTCTTTTAATCAGGGGTAGCTAATGTCGATGATAGTCGACACACATGTAGATTTTGAAGAAAAAGATAGTGTTGTGGACTTCTTCCTGATTTCATTTTTTCATAAGATTGTTGAATAGGTAAAAGAGGCCCATTTATCAGATTATTAGTATTTATAAATGAAGTCAAAATGATATAGTGTGGAAACTATTATGGTATAGAATCAGGATCAGAGTTTAGTGTTTTAGTTTAGAGATGAGATGGTTGTACCTTTGGACTATCATGAATTACATCTTGAGCTTACCACCATTCGAGATAGGTTATTAATATTATAATACAAAAGATGTATAGCTCATTAAAATAACTATATTAGAGGTATTTCATTAAGAGGAAAGCGGTGTAGTTTTTCTTGAGATGTCTCACCGATCAATAGTTCACAGTAGACCACGATCAAATAGATGGTATGTTGTAGTATTTAATAATTCCAATATGGAAATGGGATCAAAATGATATATGTTTTTTATAGGTCAACCAAGAATGATTTATTAGCATGAATCCATAAGGGTGATTTTTGATCGTCTCACAAAGTTGGATCATTTAACCCCTTTTCATAAAACTAGTATGGTGGAGACTTGTCTAAAATCAACAATTATGAAATGGTAAAGAGTAATGGAATACCAATATCGATAGTGTATGAAAGAGAACCAATGATTACACCACTTTTTTGAAATCCTTTCAATAATACGTTGGTAATGGGATGACTATAATCACAACATATCTCCCACATATGGAAGGGAAATCCAAAAGAACAATAAAAACATTGGAGGATATTATAAGGTCATGTGTAATGGATTTTGGTAGAACATGGGGGGGAGAATATATTATTATCCATGTTCTCATAAATAACTTTCATCAAGACTTGATTCATACGGATCATTTTGAATCATTGTGTGGTAATCTAAATTGTTCTCTACTTTGATGGGTGGAAATAGGCGAGACTTCATTCATTAGACCAATCCTTGTGTAGGAGAAAATGGATTAGATACTGTTGATAAAAAAGGGAATTGAAATGATTTAGTAATCAAAAATAAAATTTGGATCGCCTTTGTACACTTTTTTTATTTGATTTTGCTGCTCATATATTCTTGATAACATCTCCAAGGATTAGGTTCCATTTTCATGCTACATAGGTAATGTTTTCCTCGTAGTACATTGTTAAATTTGAGATAATATAATGAGTGGGTAATGTGTTCTATCGACTGGATTTACCACAAAGCATAATATTTATGCCTAATTTGTTTCATGTTTATCATATGAAAAAGAAGTAGCTAAATCATGAACATGTGATCAATAGGACCATGTTAATATTGAACTACATTCTTCATTGATTCATGTGATAGTATGGGTTGTTGATTGGAAAGAGAAAGACTTGAATTGAAAAATCATCAGTTTATTATGTCTTTTATTGAATCATGGTCAGATTCAGGGTGAAGTTTGGGTCCTAGAAAAGGAAATAATGGAGAAATGGTACGAAATCTTCTCAGACCACTATAGATTTCTAATTTGAGATAACAGAAATACCAATACTATAGAGAATATAGCACCACTTATTTCAGGCACATGACACATTATTTATGTATTTTTGAGGTTATAAAATAATTACGTTGAGTTTTGGGAGGTTTCAAGCGATTTTAGAATTATTTGGAAGCATTGATGTAGGTTTACGGTTGTGAACATTTGGTAGAAACCATGCACAATACCCAATAAAACATAAAAGAGAGGATAGATGACACTAGGTAGGCACAATGATTGTTACACAGTTTGGCTAGACCTTGTGAATGCCTGGTGGAAATCATGCTTATTAGATAGTGGGGAAAAAATACGACTGGTGCATGGTAGTTCTATGCTAGCCAACCCTAGGAGGGGTTTTTTGAGATAGTTTCATATCCTAATTGGCACAAAGTTTTACAAACTGTGCAACCTAATTGTTTGTCATATAATTTCCCCCCTTATAAATGCAGATCTAATCCAAATTAAGTTTCAGAACCTCCTTTAATCACCAAATCACTCAATAACTTAAATTATATTTTCTCCCTAGGATTGAGATATAATCCCCTTAAATAAAAAAGTGATTCTCAATTGATTAAAAATGTGTTGGAAATCTAGATTCATCGGTAAGTTATTGTTTTTCCCTGTTCGTCTTAGATATTCTCTTCTCCTATCTTTCAAAACCATATATATAATTCTATGTGGATAGATCTATATTTTATGATCCAAATATTTATGATATATGATTTAATTGATTTAATGGAAGTTTTTTCAACCATGGATCTAGGATTTCATTATGTTGCTCATTGGTTTTTCCAACCATTGAGAGGAGGGTGGAATCTCTCTCATCTCAACAAGATTTAGAACATAAAGGATTAGTTTTAATTTAATGATTTTATTGAAATGATTGTGGAAAAATTTTGTGTTTTATAATGGAAATACATTTTCGGTATGGATTTGGAAATTTTTTAAATTTGATCATTTTTTGAAATCCCCCTTGGTTATAATATTAAAATTATGATTTTAAAATTAATTTCTGGTTTTCATGCATGTAAATTGTTTTTCACATTGGTTTAATGAAATATATTCTCTAGTATATATTATTTTTCATGGATTGGTATATGTTGGTTAGTGTTTTTGTTATTGGTATTGATAATGTTTTGTAATTACCTCCATCAAAGAGGTAATTATTTTGGACATGAAGTTATACCATCAATGGTAACACAATGCTTGAGTGTTTGGCTGTTTGTCTGTGTGTTTGGGTGTGTTTGTGGACATTGATATTGGTATTCCAAATGACTGAAAAAGCATTTGTTCTTTGTGGATTTTTCTCTCTCTAGGACTTGTTTAAGGTTTTGATATAAACCATTTAAATTCATTTCAACATGTTTTATATAAAATATGATCACTGATTCTTATCATTGTTAAATTGATTGGGATGTCTTTGGGGAATTCCTATTCATTTTAGACTCACCCCTCCCCATATGGGAATTATTTTTTATTTATAGATGTCATCTATCAGGATATAGGTAAGGGGTGTATATCTTATTTCATCAGGGTTTCATCTTGACCCCATGGAGTAGCATGAGGAGTTGTAGTTTTTGGTTGGTTCAGTGTCTCTTTGATTGTGGTCACTTGGTTGTCTTGTGTTTTGATGTCTCTGAGACTTATTTATAATGTCTTTTTTTTAGTCAGATGTCTTTCTTATTTTTGGTGGTTACATTTGATTGTATTATTGACTCATGCATCATATAGTTGTTTGGATGATTATGTTCAGGTTCATCTAGATTTTTATTGAAATATTTAAAACCATCCCCCAAAATTCTTTGAAACCCTTAACAATTATTTCCTGCCTTTGGGGTCTTGGGGATATCTCCTAAGGCCTAGTAGATCCCCCATCACTCCTCAATTAAAATAGGAGTGTTGGGATATTACACATAAATCCTGAGGTCTTCATTGATTCAAAATGCATTTACATGACATAAAAATTGAATTGAAGTTAGAGTAAGCTTCGTAAACCTGCATCTATAAATACTGAGGTATCAATATGAGTTTACTATACTCAAATATTAAATGATCCCTCTCTTTTCTATTTTAAAAACATAGCATCTGCAAGGATTCACTCTTCCACTAACGTGAAGGAGTATCCCACGTTCCTATTAGACTATGAGAATGAAGTTTTATCTACTCTCATTGGAGAATTAAATAACCATGAGACTATGTTTACTTCATTAAGAAAGATCCAACATGCCACTATGCTTCATGAAGAATGATATATCTTCACATATTTCCTACATAAATATGGATTCATGAAACATCTATTTTCGATGAAGTGATTTGAGATACTGTTAATCTGACCAAGTTTGTGTGAATAATAAGGAGTGTTTTTCATTATTTATTTGTATGGAGGTGTATTTTATTATAAGATATTCATGAAGATGAAGGATCCACATATACAATCTTATGAAAAGAAGGAGATACTTATGCACACTGTTCTAGAATAATCTATAAACTTGAATAATATTAATAAGCCCAAAATAGTGTGTTCTCACATAAAATCTAATATCCATTTAAAGAGACATGAGTAAATTAATATTGCACACATATAATAGGAGAAGATGAACATTCGGTCCTTTGTTTGTTTCTCCAAGAATAAATAAGGTGAGTTGAGGTATTTTAGGCATGATATGTGTGGTACATGAATGAGACATGTTTTTGATTCCTTGCATTTGATGATATACACACAAGAAGACTTGAGATAACTGCATGAAATATTTAATAAACATTGCAGGAATATGGTTTGGAGATTTGTGAGTAAATCTACATAGTATTTTGGAAGGTATGAAAACCCAAGTATTATAATGTGATTAGAATTCCTGAATAAATAAATAAGATACCTTGAGTATGTATATGTGTCTAGGGGTTTGAAATGATTGTGTATTTTGGGATTGGACTAATTCATTTTGTTTTCATCTTTAAATGGAGTCTATAATGATCGATATAGATCGATTCTATTTTATAATAGAGGTTTAATGGTTATCAATTGGTTAGATATACTTCTAATTTTCTCAGACAAGTGTATTAAACTTTCCAATAATTTTATATCTTCAAATAGAATTAGAGCATGAAAAGACTACATAATTAACTTATTTCCTAGAGGATACACACACACATATCTACATATATTTTATTAATATGTGATTTATTCACATGATTTATTCATATTATTAACATGTTTTTAAAGGTTTTTGGATACTTAAAAATAATTTACACGAGAATGTAATATTGTTGACTTTAGTTGCCTTTCTAGGAGGATTTACTACCACAAACCCCTATTTTAACAGTGATTGAGAACACTTTTATTTGTATAGGAAAAGTAATAATAATCTATGTTTTTTTAAAAGGTGGGTTCCTTTTATCAGTGAAAAAAATGATGATAAAGGCCCCTTTTGTATGTCCTTAAACAATCTATGATAAAGGGGTCATTAACTGTGCTAAAAATCTCTAATAAAATACCACTTTTATGTGTGATAAGAAAGTGGTGATAAACAAAAAAATATAATTAAAATAAAATTAATTTTTTTAAAAAGGTTTGAGGATGTACCCCCCCCCCCCCCGCTTAACTGCACTAGTCCATCCTCCACATACGGCATCCCACCTTTTTATTACATAACATTTCACTAAATCTTACAAATAGAGGATCGTTAAAGTTTAGTGTCATGGAAATAAGGTACATTATGCATGAAAACATGAATAAATTCTTATAAACCACATGAATGAATTATTCATTTTTTCATCCCATGTAAAATTACTCCAACTCATAACCTGGGGAAATACATCAATGAAAGGGGGGAGCATAAATCCCATTAAGGGATAACAAGGGAAATGGTTTTGCATGTGAACGTGTGAGGTATCAATTAGAACATGAGAAATATCATAAAGGCATGGTAAATAGTTATATCACAAATAAATGAACTAGAATAATAATTTTAAAATGTTTCTATAAACTTTAATTTTTACAATCATAAAAATATTACCAAGTTACATCCCAAATGTGTCATGAAAATAACCAAGGTTATTCACCAAGGTATCGTAAAACATGTAATCTCTAGAGATTAAATTCATTACCCATTTAATTGGATTGCAATAAAAGAAAATCCTTAATATTTATTTATTTAAATTTCAACCCTATAGATAATAATAAATCATTCCATATATATCTCATAGATAATAAAATAAATGGGTTTCGTATCAAAATCATTGCGTTTTAAAAAGTGATTAAAAACAAGATAATTATTCCATTTATAACCCATAGAAAGGGAATGGGGGTTTATGTATACCAATTACAGAATAAAATAAATAATGTTTAATTATTTTTTAGTACCAATGATAAAGAAAGAGTTTTTAGTATTCACATAAATAAAATAAAATAATATCTTGAGAAAAAAGTGAGAGATTTTGAGATGAAAATTCTACAGTATAACGGGTATAAAACATGCCTTATAAAGAATTAAAAAGAGAGGGTAAATGGGTTTCCCATTCATGAAAGACTAATAGTATTCTATAGGGAAATAATAATATGTTATCAATATCATATTATGGAAATTTAAAATACATAAAACATAAAAGTGAACTTGAAAGGAAAAGGGATGTTGAGAATTCCCTGACATGGATGTGTGATTCCAAAGGCTTATGAGAGGCTTTTTGGGAGATTTTGGGTTCCCTGGGAGGATTATATGGGGAATATGTTATATTTTGGATGATCTTCAAGGAGTTTTAGGGAAGAGGAATGGGATCTTGGGTGGGTTTATAAATGAATGGAAGGGAATTTCATTTTTATTCAGGTTTTAGACAATACATAATAAAATATTCCAATCCAAAATCTAACCCATGATTTTTTACATAGGTTTTAACCATAAAGAATTAATATATTTTATTTTATAAGGGAATGGTCCAAAATTATGAAAATATTTCCCTTACTTATGTAGAGGTGAGTCACACTATCAAAGAAATTATTTTAAATTCATAAAATATTTTTTAATCCTTGGAGGATTGACTAAGGCATTATAAAATTATTAAAATAATTAAAATTGCTTTATTTAAAAGATAAAACATAAATTTTGAAATATAACCCTTTTATTTAATTTATTACATCATTTTTTTCAATTATTATTTCATTAAACACACAATATTTTTATACAGTATTTAATTTTTACCCAAAAATTCGACTATTTTAGAAAACAATGAAAAATACACCATTGGATAATTTCGACGTTCTGATTCCAAAAAAACATTCAATTTACCGAAAAAATTCAACAAATATGTGAATTTAATCTGTTAAAATTAAAATTAAATTTATTTAAAAGGATAGGTTTTGATAATAACTGTTTTCAAATCGTAGTAAAAATTACATTTCACTTCATAGTAGTTATATGGTCATTTATAATTAAAAGGGATGTTATTGATAAATTTTTTTTAATAAAAATATTAATAAAAACATAGTTTAATAAAATAATTTATATATTTCTAAAAATTTAACTTTTTATCTTAAAAAATAAATTTATATAATTCGTTATATTTTTAAGAAAACTATTCTGAAAATGTAATTGATGGAATAATAGTTTTATTTATACCAAGGGGTTACACAATAAGTAACTAACACCTTCTTACATACCCCCTTATAACACCCATATATGACCTAAGGGTATAGTGTGTCATGGTGGTAGACTCTTGGGGTGGCTCAGATAACATCGCTTGAGTGGTAATCTCTTCTAACTTTATCTTCTCCCACAGCCGATTCTGTTCATGCTTCATATGTTGAAGCTTGACTTGGACTTGGTCAAGAGAGAAGCCCAGTGATGTTACCTCCTTCTCATGCTATGATAAATGGGATTCATATAGAAAGATTCTACTAGATGAAGCCATCGACTCTTCTTGATTCTTTAATTATCTATTATAATTTATATTTATAAACAATTATTATAACATTCGAAGTTATTATTGTTTCCCACGATCATATTAACCAGCGGTCATATAATGGTTGAAACCCAACGGTCACATTAAAATATATTAACATAATTATTAATGAGATATGGTTTTTTGTGTAATATAATATAACACATAATTTAAGAAAAAAATATTTTTCAAATCTTCTGTTCATTACATTTTCCTCATGAAATTACATCCCTAAAATTTTAACTCATACTATCAGAAGAGAAAAGGTTTGGGAACTTTTGTCTCAGAGTCTCCTCTAGTTCCGATGTGTCTTCTTCATATATATGTTTCCTCTAATACACCTTTACATGTTTGGTATTCTTGTTACATATAACCTTTTCTCTAGAATCCATGATCTCCACTAGATGGTCCTCTTAAGAGAGGTCTTGTTCTAGTGGTAACACCTCCAGATTTAGTACACGTGAAAGGTCAAGTATGTACTACCCCAAGAGAGATACAGGTAAAACATCATTAACTTGTGTTATATTCGGATGAATTGAATGTTGATTGGATATTTCCGATTTTTGATCAGGGATTTCATTAGGTCAAATGTACCTAGGGATAAGCTTCCCTATCATTCCAAACCGCATTACTCTCTTCCAATGGGAAATTCGAAGATAGGCCTTATCACTAACATCAAAATCAATTTCCTTTCAACAGATTTTAATAGAGCTCTTCTATCTAATATGAGTATCCTAAATGTGTTTTTGGATGTAAAAAACATTTTTTGTCATCTCGTTCAAAAGATCACACCCAAGAAGCTTTATCTCAAAAGCTTCAACCTAAAAAGTAGGAGTTCTACATCGCTTCACATATTGAGCTTTATATGGTTCCATATTAATTCGTAAATGGATTTTTTTTCTAAAAGAACTCAAATACTGGTTTATATTGATCCCATATGCCATTAAAAACCATTCATCATGTTTTCAGAATTCTCTTGAGTGATTGAATAGTCATTTCTGATTGGAAGTCATTTTGGGGGTTATAAGTCATTATAAAATTCAATTTGGTACTCATTGCAGGTTGGATACTTCTTCATAATTTTGTTGTTGACCTTCGATCATGATCAGATACGATAGAAAGTGGTAACCCATACATCCTTACAATTACATTCATTTATATCATGGAGTTTTGATTAAGAGATAAATCATGGTAAAGAGAAATGAAATGGGAAATCTTGGTGAGGCGATCAACTATAACACAAATATCATTTTTCCCATTAGATGTTCTCGAGAGACTAATGACAATGTCGACAGTGATATTCTCCCACTTCCATGCTGGTATAGAAATATGTTGTTATACCCCTTTAGGAAATTTCCGCACTACATTAACTTACTGACACACCAGGAACCATGTAGTGTATTCAGTAATCTCCCATTTCATGTTATCCCACCAATAATGATAATGACAGTCCTTATACATTTTCGTGCATCATGGATGTATAGAGAATGTAGATCTAAGAGCTTCACCCATAAAATCCTTTATATCTGGAATAGATGGAACACATAGTCTTGTATGATATTTCAGTTCACCTTCATGATCAATACTAAACTAGGGATGCTTCACATACTTCATAGCCTCAAAGATCATTTGTAAAAAAGCATCTCCTTTTTGAGTTTTCTGATCTTCTCTAATAATGATGGCTGAGGAATCATTTGGTATAGGGTTGATAATGTCACCTCCCTTACAATTCCCATGACAAATTTACTAGGTATTTGATCAAGGGATTTCCTTGAATCCATGTTATTTACACAGCAATAGGATATTTCTTACTTAATGCGTTAGAAACATTGTTTTCTCTTCCAATGTGATAGTGAATTGAAAAATAATAGTCTTTAAAAAGTTCCAACCATCTCCTCAGTCTCAGGTTTAGTTTCTTTTGTGTGAAAATATACTTCAAACATTGAATGTTTATGTATATATCACATTTATCCCCATAAGGATAGTGTCTCCATATCATAAAATAAAAAACAACTACATTTAAATCCATTTCATGAGTATGATAATTATTCTTGTGAGGCTTTAGCTATCGAGATTCATAATCAATCCCCTTGTCACTTTTCATAAGGACATATCCAATACCGTTTAAATATGAATCCCTACAAATAATAAATAGTTCTCCAATTGAGGGCACATTTAGCACAAGTGTTGTAACCAATGTTTTCTTCATCTCTTGGAAACATTTCTCACACTCTTTTCCCTAGAAAAACTTGAAACATTTTCGAGTTAACTTAGTTAGTGGATTGGATATTCCTGAAAAAAAATTCACATACCTCAAAAAATATCCTGCTAAACCAATGAAACTACAAATCTCAATTATTATTGGAGGATGAGGAAACTCCTCTATAACCTTTGTCTTGTCATGGTAAACTACGATTCCATCATTGGTTATAATGTACCCTATGATTGAAACTTGTTGTAACAAAAATTCACATTTTCTGAACATTAAATAAACCTTCTTCTTCCCTATAGTTTTTAAAATAACCCTAAAATTATAAGGCCCCAACCTTAATCCTTACTTAATCTTGAGTTATTACAAGATTACACATTGATGATCTTTTCGGGTTTAGAGTTTTAGAGAATTAGATCATAAAACATGAATTACATTCCACATATAAACAAAGTAGTTATATAAATATAATATTTTTTTCCCATCAATGGAAACATATTTAAAATAAAACATGGATTCTTTCTTGACACTTCCATGACACTATCATCATATCATGTACCTTTCCCTTGACCTGTGAAAAACATTTCAAAAAAACATGGGATGAGCATAAAAATCTCAGTAAGGGATATAAAAATATGGAAAGGAAACATGGGTACATATATACCTAAGAATGAAATCATACTTGACCCATAAAACATAAGCACTTTAACATACCTCATCAAATAATGAATAAATCATAGAAATCATAAGACATAAAGGTAACTTGAGGCATTCATAACATTCTGATGTAGGGAGTAACCCTCTTGGTTACGTTTGGAATACCCATCATAGTATATTCCCTATATCTCTTCAGAGAAACCATAACCTTTCACTCCTTTGCATTACCCAATGCATTTGAGAGCTATATCGGGCTCACCTGCCCTTAGTCTATCATGAAACCACCCGTCTTCATAATAATGCCCAAGAACCTCAACATAACCGTATCACATAAAACATGCATAAAGGAAACATAACATTTCCACCTTTCAATCACAAGATATCAATACAACACATTGATATAAAAAAATAATGAAAAAATTTTCAATACCAAAATAAAAGAAAAGTAAAACATGGTATTTATTTTTCTTTTAAAAAAAGTATGGCTTATAGAGGAAGCCAAAAATCAAATAATGGTCACGGCGGCGGAGAAGTTGTTGGCACCGCATACGTATGACAAAAACATTCCCTTTTGTTGTTTAGTAAACGCTTCGTATAAAAAAGATTCCTTTTTAATAAACGTAAAAGTCAAAGGGGTTCATACACCGTATAAAAGAATGTTGTGTATAAATCAAAAGATGCCTCAATGAAAGGAGATTGAGACAAAGTCCCATACCTCGGGTCCGGTTTGACATAGTCGTTCTTTAATCTCCTGAATAATAAACTTGAGTTAATTTATATTTTCTTAAGAACCTTTTTCAAGTTAATTATTCCTTTTATATCACTTATTGCCATGTTATAAACATTATGTAACCATTTAAGTTAATAATGTTTGTTTTGTCGATATTTGGTTCTTAAGTCGAAAGTGGAGTTCTTACAATTACATGTTGTTCATGTGGTCAAAGGTTCTTTATATCTAGAATTAATTTCCTGATTTTGATATCATATATATCATATATATACATCATATACATGTATTTTGAACATTACATAATCATTTAGAGGTAAAAAATGAAATGCACCGTTCATGGAGACGGTAAGCCGTACGTACGCATGAACATTAATTTCATTTCTATTTCATATTTTATAGAATGGAATCAAAATGATATAAAGGTATAATATAATTATAGTATAATATCATATATAATATCATAGTTCCATCCTTTATACGTCCCACATATGGTATTTAACAAATCAAATCACTTTGAGGGGGCGGTAGTCCGCACTTCCTTAAATGAAGATATCGTGTTTACCCATAATGGAAACCATAAAGGAATGCCAAAAATGAAAAATACATAAGCTTAAGTAAAACCTAAACATATTATTTATCATATATAAATATAGTGACATCTTAATGGCCACCTTTGAAGGTGTTAAAAGAATGTTGAACAATCATCGTTTCGGGAGGCATAAATTCACCATCCACAGAAACAGTATGTCCTTTAACCATTAGATGTAGGTGTGTGTAAGTGTAGCTTGAATCCTTCTTATAACAACATCCTAGTATATTTAAGATACTGGAGTAGTTACAAAAGAAATGAATAAAAAGAGTTTAGGGGGTTGGAGAAGCAAAATAAAACAAAAGGACTCAAGTGAAGACATTACCATAAAATCAGGTAACTCCCTTTGGATTGAGCTCAAAGGATTCCTTGGGAAGCCTTATGCCCAATGTGAGGCGTCAAGGAGTAAGAGAGGGATGTGGAGAGACAAAATGGGCTAGGGTTGGCCGAGACAAAGGCTTTGGGAGTGTGGGTAGGGAGGTAGAGGTGGGGGCCTTTTATAAGAGGAGAGTTGGGGAACTCATTGAATGTAAAGAAATGTTACTTTATTTTAAAATGAATTTCGGATTGAAAAGGTCCCACATTGAAATAATTCGAGGATAAGGTGATAATGCTTCGAAATATATCCACCCAATAGGTTTTGGACATGTTTAGGTCTTTGATTTTACATTATATTTCCATTTTATTTAAATCCTTTATTAATGAGGTAATCGATGCATCATCATGATGTCATAAATAATATAATAAATGTAATGTCTAAAAATTATAAAAAAAATACTATGATGTAGGAAATAATTTTAGATTTCCAATGACTATTTATAATAAAAAATATGACTTGTATAACCCCATGTAATAGTTTTTTAGTAAAACATCTCTTGTTTGTGTCATTTTTACTTTAACATTAAATAAAAAGTTATTTATGTCATTTCTCATCCAATGTGGCTCCATGGGGTCCCCAAGTTGACCCATGAATTTTCTGGTCGTCCATGAAACATCCAATGAGGGTAGAACATGTGTCAAACTCATCTCATATTATTAAAACATTATTTTTAACTTAAACTACATGAATTACCTCTAATCGCGATTAAGAACTTAAAAGTTACTATTCACCAAAAAATTATTTTAATCTCATTGAACCACATTTTACTTCTTAATGACAACCATGTATGTTGGATTTTTGAAATTCAAAAAACAGAAGTGGTAAAATTTCATTTAAACGAAAAATCAGTTTTTATAACTACCACTTAGTGTTTTCACTATTCATAAAAAATTAATGTTTTTCAGAAAAATAACAAAACTCCACCCTAAGATATATTTGATATTCCGAATTCAAAAATGAAGTCCATTTTACAAAATTCAAAACATATAAGTCACATTAGTTAATTTAATAATTAATTCCCGCTGTCAGAGAAAATAGCGTGTTTTTATGAAACAATAAGTATCAAAATATTGACACTAGTTTAAGTCCGATATAAAAGTGAAATTAATTCTAATGACCACGATTGGATAAAATTGTAAAAATATATTCAGATTACACTTTAATACCAATTAAAAATATAATCTAACCATATAATTAAATTAAATGAAAAAGCAGTTTTGATGTAAAATGCAGTATTTTTCACTATTCATTAAAAATGAACATTGTCAGAAAAATACCAAAAATTTATCCAATGTAAATTTAAATGTCCCAATCATAATAAATATGTTTATTTTGAAAAATATTGATTATAAAATTGTCAAAAGTTTGATTTAAAAAGGGTTTGCCATCAAAAAGCAGTAAAATAATCTTTTAAGAATATTAGTGTATTTCATCCTTAAGATTGTATTTATTTTAATTTTAAGCCTATAAAACACTATCATAATAATTAATAGACATAGATAAAAAATATTTATTATTCATTACTTACTTGGGATGTTACATCCTTCCCCCCTTTATAAAATTGCATCCCTGCAATTTATTTACTTATCGAATAAATGGGGGTACTTACCCCTCATTGAATTTTTAGATTCCCATGTTGCCTCTTCAATCATGTGTTTTTTTCACAAAACCATTACCTGATTAATCACCTTATTTCGTAACACTTGATCCCTGTAGTCATGAATCTGGACTGGTTGTTCCTCATAAGATGGTTCTCTTCCAGGTGAACTACCTCTGGACTCAAAAAATGAGATGGATCTGGCATATACTTTCTCAACATCGAAACGTGAAAAACATTGTATACCTGAGATAAACTCGGAGGTAAAGCCACCCGGTATGCAACTGATCCAACTCTCTCTAGAATTTTTTATGGTATAATGAACCTTGGACTTAGCATTCCTTTTATAAAAAATCACATCACACTATTCCATGGTGATACTTTGAGAAAAACATGACCACCTACCTCAAAAGAGAGATCCTTCCTCCTACTGTCTGCATAACTCTTCTGCCTGCTCTGAGCTATTCTCATGTGTTTCTGTATCAGCTGAACTTTTTCTGCCATCTCTTCTACCAATTATGGTCCCATCAGCTTCCTTTCACCCACTTCATCCTAGAAAGCTAGAGTTCGACACCGCTTCCAATATAACGCCTCAAATGGTGCCATCTGTATATTGGTATGGAAACTGTTATTATATGAAAATTCAACCAAAGAAAGATGTTGGTCCAAACATCCCTGATAATCCATCGAACAAGCTCGTAGCATATCCTCCAAGGTCTGAATTGTTCATTCTGACTGCCCATATGATTGAGGATGAAATGCTGTACTAAAATTTAATTCGGTACCCAACGACTTCTGAAGACCTTTCCAAAAGTTAGAAGTGAACCTGGGATCACGATCAGATTCAATGGATAGGGGATCTCCATGTAACCTAAATATCTCTTTAAGATACAAACGGGAAATTTGATCTTGGGAAAAAAGTATCTCGTATAGCAAGGAAATGAACAGATTTAGTCAAGCGATCAACAATAACCCAGATTGCATTATTACCTCGAGGGGTCTTCGGCAATCCCACAACGAAGTCCATGGATATATTCTCTCATTTCCAATCTGGCACTGGTAAAGGCTGAAGCATCCCTTTCGGTAACTGCCGCTCTGCTTTAACCTACTGAAAATTCAAACACCTCACAGTAAAATCAGTAATATCTCTATTCATTCCATCCCACCAGTAATACCCCCGCAGCTCTCTGTACATCTTAGTACTGCCAGGATGAACTGAAAACGGAGAAATATGAGCTTCACAAAACAACTCTCTCTTCAACTCTGAATCACAAGGCACACACAATCTCTTCCCAAATCTCAAAACACAATCATTATCAATGTTGAATTCATGCAACTTACCCTTCTGAATCAGATCTACCTTTTTCTGCAACTCACTGTCTTGCTTCTGTGCTTGCTTGATTCTATCAGATAGAGATGATCTCACTAATACCTAAAACAAAATAGAATAACTTCCTGCACCAACAACTTCTATGACAATGTTCATAAAATCCTTAACCAAAGTATCACGTTACAAATGCAACATTGCTAATGAAGCATTACTTTTTCCATTCAAAGCATCAGCCACTTTATTTTCTTTTCCCGGATGGTAATGAATTGTGGAATCATAATACTTGATTAATTCTAGACATCTTTTTTGTCTCATGTTCAACTCTATCTGAGTGAATATACACTTTAAAATTTTGTGATCAGTATATATTTCACACTTTTCTCCATACAAATGATGCCTCCAAATTTTTAAAGCAAAAACAACAACAGCTAATTGCAAATCATGTGTTGGGTAATTTACCTCATGAGTTTTCAACTGATGTGAAGCATAAGCAATTACCTGATCATTCTGCATTAGGATACAACCAAGCCCTTTAAATGAAGCATCATAGTATATAACAAACTCACCATTCCTGGAAGGTAGTGCCAAAACTGGAACATTCACCAATCTTCTTTTCAATTCCTAAAAACAATCATCACATTCTTTTGTCTAGATAAACTTAACACTCATCCGAGTTAGCTTAGTCATTGGACTAGATAACTGTGAAAACTTTCTAACAAACCTTTGGTAATAGCCTGCCAAACCAAGGAAACTATGAATCACTGTTACATTTGTGGGTCTTGTCCAGTCTTCCACAACTTTTGTTTTTGCAGGATCAATAGTTATCCCATCTTTAGAAACAATGTGACCAAGGAAAAAAATTTGTTGCAACAAAAACTCACACTTGATTAATTTCCCATACAATTTCTTTTCATTCAAAGTTTGCAAAATGACCCTTAATGTCTTTCATGTTCTTATTTACTTTTAGAAAATACCAAAATATCATCAATGAAAACCACCACAAACCTATCCATGAACTCATGGAAAATTCAATTCATTAGGTCCATGAATATATTAGGTGCATTGGTTAGCCCAAAAGGAATTACTACAAATTCATAATGGCCATATCTTGTACGAAACGCGGTCTTTGGAACATCTGCTTCCTTTACCTTCAGCTGATGGTACCCCGATCTCAAGTCAATCATTGAAAAATACTGAGCTCCCTGGAGCTGATCAAAAAAATCATCTATATTAGCAAAGGATATTTGTTCTTACTAGTTATGTTATTCAAGGCTCTATAATCAATGCAAAGTCTCATAGAACCATATTTCTTTTTAAAAAATAAAACAGGAGCACCCCATGGTGATGTGCTAGGTCGAATGAAACATTTCTCTAATAAATCTTGCAATTGCTCCTTCAACTCTAAAATTTCAATTTGAGCCATTCAATAAGGTTGTTTTGAAATTGGCTTAGCATAAGGAACTAAGTCAATAGTAAACTCAACTTCCCGATCTGGTATTATTCTAGGCAACTCATTAGGAAAAACATCAGGATACTCATTTACCACTGGCACATCATTAATATGAACAGTTCCTTTATTTTCAATGATGTGTGCAAGGTAACATTCATTTCCATCTTTTACAAGTTTCTCGACCTCTTGATAAGTTATCAACAGTAAGGGTTCATTCTTGTAAACAAACTGAAAGTCTATCTGAAAAGAAATTTCTTTATATCTACAGTCAATCTTAGCATGGTAAATAGAGAGCCAATCCATACCCAGGACAACCTCAAACTCTACTAGAGGTAGAACAATAATGTTTTCAAGTAGGTTCTTTCCACAGATAAGGATAGAAGGATTATTATAAATTCTTTTTGACTCAACATTTCCCCCAGGTGTTTTTACCAAAATTTCAGTAGTCATTTTGTGAGATGGTATTCCCATTTTACTAGAAACGTTTTCAGAGATGAAATAATGTGAAGAACCCGAATCAAACAACACAATGGGATAATCTGAAAAAACAAAAAAATTACCTGATACAACATCATTTGATGGCCCGACATCTGCTGAAGTAGTTGCAAAGGATTTCACCACCCCTTTATGCTTGTAGTCTAACTGCTTCCCATCACTCAAGCTCTTTGTCAGACACTCATTTTCATAGTGACCCATCTCATTGCACTTATAACATTTCACTAACTGTAAATCAAATTTGGTCTTCCCATCACTATGATCTTTTTCAGTGCAAGCACGAGCCTTATGTCCCATCTTACCACATTGGTAGCACTTTCTAGAATTCAGAAGACATTCCCCAGCATGACTTCTGCCACATTTATCACAAACTGGAAACTTAGATTTCTTACCATCAGATTTTTTGGAAGAATTCTTACCTTTCTCCTGCCACCTCGGTCTCTTCTTCTGTTGGATGTTATAGAACACTTGGTCATCAGAAAACTCCATTTACACCTTCTCATCAAATCGAACAAGATTTTCATAACTTTTAAACTCACAAGAAGCTAATTCCCTTCGATATTTTGTCTTTAATCCTGAGTAAAAACAATTGACTTTACGATCAAGGTGTCGGATAAAATTTGGAGCATACCTTTCAAATCTAGTGAACCTTTCTTCATAGGTAGCGACTGAGTCTTCCTCTTGCCTCAATTCCAAGAATTTATTTTCAATCCTACATCGAACAGCCTTAGGAAAATATTTCTCAAGAAACATACCTTTGAATTTATCCCAGTCAAGAGCATCAATCTCATCGGCGTCCCTAATATTTTTAACCATAGACCACCACTGATCTGCCTCACCCTCCAAATGGTAAATATAAAGACTATCCTTTTTATTGTCAAAACACCCCATGACATCAAAAATCTTCTCCTATGCTTTAATCCACCGTTCAGCTAGCACAGGTTCAGATGATCCTCTGAATTATGGTGGATGTTGCCTCATGAAATGATCCACCACATACGCATTCCTCTGCGGTTGATCTGGCTGATCTCGTGCATGGATACCACCACCATTTATCGCATGAGTCAATTGCGCCATTACTTCATCAAACTGTTCAGTTCCAATTCTGACCATCTCAGGATGCTGATTCGGATGGTTATTTCCTTCTATATGCCTTCCTAGCACTACTTCCATGTTTCCTCTGCGGAAAACCATTCTGAACAAACATGTCTTAGATAAAGCATCATAGTAATCTTCAAATACTATATCACTTTAATTTGACCATAAAAAATATTTTTGGATAATCATTTAATAGAATTCTAACACCTAAAGTTATCTAAACCGACCTCTGATACCAACTATAAGGCCCCAACCTTAAACCTTACTTAATCTTGAGTTATTACAAGATTACACATTGAGGATCTTTTCGGGTTTAGAGTTTTAGAGAATTAGATCATAAAACTTGCATTATATTCCACATATAAACAAAGTGGTTACATAAAGATAGTATTCTACATTCCCATCAATGGAAACATATTTAAAATAAAACATGGATTCTTTCTTGACACTTCTTTGACACTATCATCATATAATGTTCCATTCCCTTGACCTGTGAAAAACATTTCAAAAAAACTCGGGATGGG
This sequence comes from Viscum album, assembly GCA_963277665.1. Classification (NCBI taxonomy): domain Eukaryota; kingdom Viridiplantae; phylum Streptophyta; class Magnoliopsida; order Santalales; family Viscaceae; genus Viscum; species Viscum album. Next base: position 1,051,136,332 of record OY728127.1, on the reverse strand, counting down.
CATAAAAAGCTCAGTAAGGGATATAAAAATATGGAAAGGAAACATGGGTACATATATACATAAGAATGAAATCATACTTTAAACATAAAACATAAGCACATTAACATACCTCATCAAATCATGAATAAATCATAGAAATAATAAGACATAAAGGTAACATGTGGCATTCATAACATTCTTATGTAGGGAGTAACCCTCTTGGTTACGTTTGGAATACCCATCACAGTATATTCCATAAATCTCTTCGAAGAATCCTTAACATTTCAGTCCTTCACGTTACCCAATGCATTGGAGAGATATACCAGGCTCACCCGCCCTTAGTCTATCGCGGAACCACTCGTCTTCATAATAATTCCCAAGAACCTCAACATAACCATATCACATAAATCATGCATAAAGGAAACATAACATTTCCACCATTCAATCATAAGATATAAATACAGATATAAAAACATTATGAAAACAATTTTCAATACCAAAATAAATGAAAATTAAAACATGGTATTTATTTTTCTTTTAAAAAAAGTATGGCTTGTAGAGAAAGCCGAAACTCAAATAATGGTCACGGCGGCGGAGAAGTTGTTGTCGCCGCATACGTACGACAAAAACATTCCCTTTTGTTGTTTAGTAAACACATCGTATAAAAAATATACCTTTTGAATAAATGTAAAAGGCAAAGGTGTTTATACACCGTATAAAAGAAGGTTGGGTATAAAACAAAATATGCCTCAATGAAAGGAGATTGAGACGAAGTCCCATACCTCGGGTCCGACTTGACACGGTCATTCTTTAATCTCCTGAATAATAAACTTGAGTTAATTTATATTTTCTTAAGAACCTTTTTCAAGTTCATTATTTCTTTTATATTACTTATTTCCATGTTATAAACATTATGTAACCACTTAAGTTAATAAAGTTTGTTTTGTCGATATTTGGTTCTTAAGTCGAAAGTGGACTTCTTACAATTACATGTTGTTCGTGTGGTCAAAGGTTCTTTATATCTATAATGAAATTCCTGTATTGGATATCATATATATCATATATATCCAGAATATACATGTATTTAGAATATTACATAATCATTTAGAGGTAAGAAATGAAATGCACCGTTCATGGAGACGGTAAGCCGTACGTACGCATGAACGCTACTTTCATTTCTATTTCGTATTTTATAGAATAGAATCATAATGATATAAAGGAATAATATAATTCCAATATAACATCATATATAATATCATAGTTCAATCCTTTATACATCCCACATATGGTATTTAACGAATCAAATCACATTGAGGGGGCGGTAGTCCACACTTCCTTAAATGAAGATAATGCGTTTACCCATAATGGAAACCATAAAGGTATGCCCAAAATGAAAAATACAGAAGCTTAAGGAAAACATAATCATATTATATATAATATATAAATATAGTGACATCTTAATGGTCACCTTTGAAGGTGTTAAATGAATGTTGAACAATCATCGTTTCGGGAGGCATAAATTCACCATCCACGGAAACAGTATGTCCTTTAACCATTAGATGTTGGTGTGTGTCAGTGTAGCACGAATCCTTCTTATAAAAACATCGTAGTATATTGAAGATACTGGAGTTGTTACAAAATAAATGAATAAAAAGTGTTTAGGGGGTTGGAGAAGCACAATAAAACAAAAGGACTCAAGTGAAGACATTACCATAAAATCGGGTAACTCCATTTGGTTTGAGCTCAAAGGCTTCCTTGGGAAGACTTCTGCCCAAATTGAGGCTTCAAGGAGTAATATAGGGATGTGTAGAGACAAAATGGTCAGGGTTTGGGCGAGCCAAAGGCTTTGGTAGTGTGGGTAAGAAGGTAGAGGTGGGGGCCTTTTATAAGAGGAGACGAGGGTCACTCTTGGAAAGTAAAGAAATGTTACTTTATTTTAAAATGAGTTTCAGATTAAAAAGGTCCCAAATTGATATCATTAGAGGCTAAGATTATAAGGCTTCGAAATATACCCACCCAATAGGTTTTGGACAGGTTTAGGACTTATATTTTACATTATCTTTCCATTTTATTTAAATCCTTTATTAACGAGGTAATCGCTGCATCAGCATGATGTCATAAATAATTTAATAAATTTAATGTCTAAAAATTATAAAAAAACTACTATGATATAGGAAATCATTTTATCTTCCCAATTATTATTTATAATCAAAAATATTAATTGTATAACCCCATGTAAAAATTATTTTAGTAAAACATCTCTTATTTGTGTCATTTTTACTTTAACATTAAATAAAAAGTTATTTATGTCATTTCCCATCCAAAGTGGCTCCATGGGGTCCCCATGTTGACCCATGGACTTTCATGGCCGACCATGACACATCCAATTATGGTAGGACATGTTTCAAGCTCATCTCATATTATTAAATCATTATTTTTTCCTTAAACTACACTAATTACCTCTAATCGCGATTAAGAACTTAAAAGTTACTATTCACCAAAAAATTATTTTAATCTCATTGAAACACATTTTACTTCTTAATGAAAACCATGTATGTTGTATTTTTGAAATTCAAAACATAGAAGTCGTAAAATTTCATTTAAACGAAAAATCGGTTTTTATAAGTACCACTTAGTGGTTTCAATATTCATCAAAAATTGATGTTTTTCAGAAAAATACCAAAACTTCACCCTAAGATGTATTTGATATTCCGAATTCAAAAATGAATCCAATTTTAAAAAATTCAAAAAATATAAGTCACATTAATTAATTTAATAATTAATTCCCATTGTCAGAGCAAATAGCGTGTTTTTATGAAACAATAAGTATCAAAAGATGGACACTAGTTTAAGTCTGATTTCAAAGTGAAATTATTTCTAATGACCAACATTGGATTAAATGGTAAAAATATATTCATATTACACTTTAAGACAAATTAAAAATATAATCCATCCATATAATTAAATTAAATAAAAAGCAGTTTTGATGTAAAATGCAGTATCTTTCACTATTAATTAAAAAATAAACATTGTCAGAAAAATACCAAAAATTTATCCAATGATAATTTCAATGTCCCAATCATAATAAATATTTTTATTTTGACAATTATATAATATAAAATTGTCAAATGTTCAATTTAAAAAGGTTTTTCCATCAAAATCCAGTAAAACAATCTTTTAGGAATACTACTGTATTCCATGCTTAAGATTGTATTTATTTTCATTTTAATCCTGTAATACACGAACTTAATCATTAATAGACATAGATAAAAAATATTTATTATTAATTACTTACTTGGGATGTTACATAAATGATCATCATGATCCTCCCTTTTTTTATATATCAGAACATCATTAATAAAAACTACCACAAGGTTATATAGGAAGACCTTAAAGACTCTATTCATAAAATCCATAAATATAGTAGGTTCAATATTCAAGCAGAAGGGAATAACATGGAATGAATAATGCACATATCTTGATCAGAAGATGGTATTTGGAATGTCATAATTATTTTCCCTAAATTGTTGATAACCAAGTCAATGATCAATCTTCGAGAATAATTGATCCCCACAAAGTTGGTTAAACAAGTTCTCATTTCTTGGAAGAGTATATTTTTTCTACACTGTGATCCCATTAATTTCTCTATAATCAATACAAATTCAGATTGATTCATCGTTCTTCTACAAATAGAGAACAATAACACCCCATGGAGACACACTCGATTGTATAAACACACTATCCCAAATATCTTGGAGTAGTTTCTTTAGTTCCACCAACTCAACATTTTCCATTCTATACAAGGCATTTAAAATCGGAAAAGATCCAATATGAGTTTAATGGACAACTCTACCTTTATTTCTAGCTAAAGACTAGGTAAATTCTCTGGAAATTAATCAATGTATTCCCGAATGATTTGAACATTCATTATCCTTATACTCTCATTTACTTCTTCATCTTCACTAATTGCCTCAATAAAGATGGCAATATGAGGTACTTCTAGAAAATTATCAGGTTGAGATACCTCTCCTTGGATGATAACTACAGGTTTTAAATTCAAAACTACTGAAATGTCCTTGTTTATTCATTTGATATTACAATTATACATTGAGAGAAAATCCATCCCTAGTATAATGTCAAATTCCAACATTCGAATAACTACTAGATTTTCTATAATATTGTGCTCACTAAAGTAAAAAATAGAGTTTCTAAAAATTGTTTATACTTGAATAATTCCTCTATGACTCTTGAATGATAAATCTACTTTTATATGTTTAGGGATTGATTCAATATTCTATGTAAACATGGAGGATATAAAGGAATTAATAGAACCAGAAAATAAAAAAAGTACCTTCAATCATTGATAGAATAATAATAGTACCTTCCACCACAAAATTTAGAGATTCAACTTCAGTTTTCAGGATAGAAAAAGCATGACCCTTCTCCATTATCCAATGGTGAGGTGGATGGTGATTCAGATCCATTACCCTGGGATTTTTAAACTAATTATAATTGTCCCCAAGCATTACTCCCTTCAAAATTTGGACATTAGGTTGGGCCTACACCATATTACCATTGTTGTTAGTGTTGGGAAGTTGAGGCTTCACCTCACTACAACAACACAAGGTGATATTTCAATATATTACAGACTTGTTACATTTAAAACATCCTATAAATAAGTTCCATGAATGATTCATCCCATAATTATTGCACATGAGAAGTTTTACTTTATTTCATCCTCTTACAGAATCAACGCTCTTCCGCAAGATTCGCTCCATAAATCGGTTATTTTCATTGGATTTTTAATACCCCTACATCTCACCAAACTCTATTTCAATATTCATAACAGTCCACAAAATTTCCGCCTAGCTATCATAGTCTCTGTTGGATGGATTCTTCTAGAGATAAGGTCCCACTGCACCAAATAATTGGTCAACCTTCCCATTAAGATCCATGACAAATCTTGTGGTGTATGGAGAAATTCTTGTAAAGTTTATCTCACAGATTCCAAGAGAATCATTCCCTTTCTACTTCAGCTTGAAAAACTCCTTCTCCGTTTTAATTCTCATTGAATGTGGAAAATAATTATTGAATAAGATCTCTATGAACTCTTCCCACTCCATATCTTCAATATCCTCTCTTAGAATCATTTTTTAATCAGTTCCCACTAGTGATAAGATTCTCCCTCTATGTTGTAAATAGTCATGGTGACCTTCTCATGTTCTGAACTATGATGTACAAAAATGATATTTTCGATAGAGCTTATCCATAGTTCAGAAATCAATGGGTTGGTATATCCAATGAATGTTGGTGGTTGTTGAATCTTAAAGAATTCAATAGAATGGTGTTCCCTTCATGGTGAAATCGTCCTCTCATCCTGATTAATGTGGTTTCCCATAACATGAGTTAGTTGATTCATCATTTCGATGAATTTTTCCATCCTAACATCCATCAGAGGATTGTCAATGCATGGTCCATTTTGTTATCCAATTGCATTGTTCTGCCTATTTTCCACCATTTTATAAAAGAAGAAAACCATAGTGAGAATATTTTGTTAAAAATATTATAACTTGAATAGATTTGTATATCTTAAAAATTCATTCATAAACATGTTATTCATTATCAACAATTACATTTTTTATAAATCCTTCATAGTGCTTCATAAAAAGCTTGTCATTTACCAAACTTATCCCCCCAATAGTGTCAAACCAGTACTATAGAAGGTTCCATTATCGTGCACCATTTCCAATTATAGTCTATCTCAAGGCATTTTTTTGGGGTTTTACCTATAGATACATCTATTCCAGATCCACATCCACATGTTCATATCTAAACAGGGGTTTCTTTTTTCAGAAACTACATAATATTTCTCAAATATACTGGGCTATGTTCCGATATTTAATCTTTTCCTTAGGTATCTTCAAAAATTTTTCAAATCCTAATTTCTAAAAATATATAAACTAACCTTTTATACCATCTATGTCATCCTTCAATTTTATTACATAACATTTCATTACATCTTACAAATAGAGGATCGTTAATGTATTGTGTCTTTGAAATAAGTTACAAAAAGCATGATAACATGATAAAATTATTATAAAACACTAGAAAGGATATGTATTTTTTATCCTATTTAGAATTTCACCAACTCATAACGTGAAGACATAGATTAATGAAATTGGTGGGCATAAAACCCGGTAATGGAAAACAAGGGAAACAGTTTGCACGTAAACTTGTGAGGTATCAATAAGAACATGAGGAATATTATAAAGGAATGGTAAAGGGGAATATAATAAATAAATTAAATTTATTCATAATTTTAAAGACATTATGTAATTATTAATTTATATCATTATAATCTTATCACTGAGTTCCATCCCCATGGTATCATAAAAATTACAATCGTTATTCTCCTAGGTATTTTTAAAACATGTCATCTCTAGAGATTAAATTCATTACTCAAGGAATAGGACCACTATCAGGTTTCACCCTAAATATTAATTTATTTCCATGTTAACCATATATATCATAATAGAAATTTCATAAATAACACATATAGAATAAAATAAATGGGTTTCGTATCAAAATCATGGGATTTTAAAAAGTTCTGAAAAACAAGATCATTGTGTCATTTATAACATACAGAAAAGGGATTTAGGATTTATTTATGTCAATTACTGAATAAAATAAATCATTATATGTTTTTATTAATGACCATCGGAAAGAAAGATGTTTGGGTATTCTCATAAAGAATATAAAAGAATATCTTGAGTAAACGGGAGAGATTTTGAGATGAAATTTCTGCAGTATAACTACTATTAAAAATGTTTTATAAAACATTAAAAATAGAGGGTCCAAGTGTTTCCCATTCATAAAATACTCATAATATACTAGAGAGATAGCATAATATGGAATTAATATCATGGTATAGAAATTTGAAATACATACCACATAAATGTGAACTTGAATTGAAAAGAGAAGTTGAGAATGTCGTTATGGAATTTTGGCACAGTAATAGGTGTACTTAATGAATCATAGGTGGGAATAATGAGAGAGTAAGAAACATATAATTATTTATAAATTATATTTATAGTAAGGGGAGAATGTATAATCCTATACCAACAAATAAAAATTTGAATTAATAGAAATATCATAAAAGGTGTCCTTGATAAAATTGGAGAGTAGAAGATCCATTACATGTATGTGTGATCTGAAAGGCTTGGGAGAGGATTCATGGGATCTTTGGGGAACCTTGGGAGGACTATACGGATAATAGGTCAGAGTTTGGATGGGATTAAATGAATTTATGTGGAGATGAATTTGATCTTTGGTGATTTTATATAATAAAGGAGGAAAATTTCATTATTATTTACTTTTGGGACACTACATAATAAAATATTAGAAACCATAAACCATCCTATAGTTTTTTCCCTTGGTTTCTGCAATAGGGAATTTGTTTATATTATTTTATAATGGAAAGGACTAAACATAATAATATATCGTCATTGCTTATTTGGAGGTGATTCGTAATTTCAATGGATTTAATTTAAAATCATAAAATATTTTATAATTCTTGGAAAATTCACTAAGGCATTATAAAATTAATCAAAAAATATAAAATCAAATTATAATAACGTTATGACATATATTTTGTGATTAAGCTTGACATCAAAAAAGCATTCGACACCATGGACTGGAGTTTTATATTAAATTTCCTTAATGTTTTTGGTTTGAACACATCTTTTATAACTACAATTAGAACCCTCTTCTACTAGGCGTATATCTCCATCCCGGTCAATGGATCACCTAAATGATATTTTAAATGCACAAAAAATGTCTGGCAAGGTGACCCCCATTCTTCAATTATTTTCTCGATAGCAGAACACTACCTCGTTAATCTGATCAACAAGATGGTGAACCATAACAAAATAAAACACATTCACGTCACTAGGAACGTGAATGCTCCTACTCAACTCTTTTACGCTGAGGAAATCATACTTTTCCTTCAAGGGATAAATGAAACATTCTTAACCTCAAAAATGTGATGACACACTATGAAGAGGATTATGGTTAAACCATTATCTGGAACAAATCTTGCATCTTCTATGGGAAGAATTTCCCTCCTGAAAGAAAATGTAACATTCTCAGTGACATGGGTCTGAAAGAAGGTACAATTCCATTCAACTATCATATTTTTCCCATTTTTTGGGGTAGACACAAATCTTGTCACATTATGACTATTGTTGAAAATTTTCTAAATCATCTATCTTCTTGGAAAGTTAAATCTCTCTCTATGTAAGGTAGGAAATGCCTCATCATATCCACTATTGTCTCCAAGATGGTTTACTCAATGATGGTCTTTAAATTCCAGTTGGACTCATTAAAAAAATTAACACAACCATGAATAACTTCATCTGGACCAGTAGCACTCTAGAAAGAAATCATTTTAGTGTACCCTGGTCAAGTTGTTGCAATCCCATCAAAAATGGTGGTATTGGCATTAAAAATAACAACCACATTAATGAATCCCTCCAAGAAAGACTCACATGGTATGTTTTTTCACAATACCTCTGAATATATTTCCTTTTTAAGAAATTGGTTTCCTGAAAAACATAAAATGGCTAATTTGAACTTCATTAGCTCTTATATCTGGCCTTCCATCAAAAAACCCTTCACTAATATTTTTCATAACTCTATATAGATAGTCTCTAATCACTCCTCCATGAAATTTTGGTTTGATAACAAAAATAGCATGCCTTTAATTTCCATGATTCCTTTTTATCAAACCATTGAGAGTGTCAATAGCTCTATCTAAGACATTTTAATCTCTCAACATGATCACCTTCCTGACACTATTCTGAATGTTATTGAAAACAATACTTTCTCTCACACCAATGATTTCTTAACTTGGAAACCTACTCACAATGGTATTCTCAACGGAAAACATTTCTACAAAAATTATTTTTGTAACTCAGAAAACGACTATAGTTGGTTAAAACACTTCAACAAAAAATGGATAAAACCATCATGGTTCAACCTCATATGGCATCATTCTCACAACATAGTTCCCACTAAACTTTGCCTCCAATATTTTGGCATCCAAATCTGCTATAAATGAAAAATATAAAATACACACATAGAAGATGCTAACGACCTCTTTCTCTCTTGTGCAACTACTTCTTCTCTCTGGAACTATATGCTTGACACATTTTACTAAAAATGGTTGAAGCTTAATTATATCAATGATAAACATAAAAAATGAATTGAAATTGATGGCTCTCAAAAAATTATAAACTTATTTCATGTTGCGGTTACTGAGCACCACCATGTTATTTGGTATGATCAGAATGCAATTATTCGTAATAATTACTCATTCTATCAAAATAAATGTTGGATGAGGATCCTCACTTCCATAAAAGATATAGCCTAGATTCAAAAGGGACATTCCCAAAAAACTGTGCATGACATTGTGATCCTGAGGCATCTTATTATTAAAGGAAATTATTATCAGCTGCATCATACACATCAGCTGTTCTGGAGAGCCCCCTTGCATTGATGGATCATGATCAATATCAATGAGGCCTCCAAGGGCAATTTGGGACCTGTAGGGTGTGATGTTGTCTTCAGAAATCACCATGGCCAGATCCTTGGATGCTTCATGGGTAAATGAGGAATTTCCACCTCCCATGACGTTGATATGTTGGGCTTGATTCATGACATTACCTTTTCCAAATCCTTTGGTTAGAACAACCATTGGATCGAAAGTGACCCGACGACTATCATCCCAACAATTTGGAATGGCATAATTCACATTTCTTGGCCGATTACTACCCACTGGATGGAATGATACAGTTTACTTAGTGATCTTTACATTATCATCACACATCTTAATCGAGAAGAAAACATAGTTGCAGATGGTCTGGCCAACATGGGAGTCAATCAGGACATTACGTGGTTCGAAGAAGTTTTCATTTTCCTCCATTCCTTTCATGGAAAGGATTGTAATATGGTCATGTCTTTTAGTCTCTTGTAATATTTATTTTTTAATAATATTTATTATTTGGTCATTTTTGACAAAGGAATTACCTTAAAAAAATATAAATAAAACCTTAGTTTAATATAATAATTTGTAAATTTCTAAAAAGTACAATTTTAATCCAAAAAAATCAATTTATCTAATTCATTATAATTTTAAGAAAATTATTCTCAGAACAGAATAGATGAAATAAGAATTTTATTTACATAATGGGATTACACAATAAGTAACTAATACCTTGTTATATAACCCCATATAAGACCAACATATGTCTTAAGGATAAGGTTTGTTATAGTGATAGACTCTTTTGGTGTATTGGATAAGATCACCCATGTTTTAATTTCTATTAACATGAACTTCATCTTTAGGTGATTCCATTCAATATTAATAAGTAGAATCTTGGCTTGTGGTTGGTCAATAGAGGATCCGAGTGACACTACCTCCTTCCCATGCTGTAATTAATGGGCTTCATATGGAAAGAGTCTACTTGATGAGGCCATCGACCCTTCTTTCTGCATTAATTATCCACTGTAATTTCTATTTATAAACAAAAATTATATTGTTAGAAGTTATTATTATTTCCAACAGTCATATTAACCATGGTAAGGTTTTTTGTTTAGATTTGTTTAAGGTTAAGGGTTGAAATCCTAAATAATATAAAATTCTCTGTCTTTTCCTATATAAACTCACTCAAGCTCTCACTTACTCTTCAATCAAGTCTTTTGGATCTCGACCAACCCTTGTTCCCACTCTCTAAATAATCCTCCCATGTTTCCCCAATATCCTAATAAAGCTCTCTCAAGACTCTCACAAGCCTTTGGGATCACCCTTCCAAGTAAAGGATTCCTTCCTTCCATATTTTATCCCTATTTTTTAATATTGTAATGCCCTTATAATTTCAATTATAAATGTTGGGTGTATGATTTCACACTTCTTACATACTTCCTTAATTATGTTTAAATGGTGAGATACCCTTTTTTCTCTCATTTATGGATCTTATTGACACCCAATACCATGCTGACATTCTCTAAGAAATTTCTCTCTCCACATTGACATTCAATAAATTCATTTGTATTATGAGTCTATATTACATTACATATGTTGGGAAATGTATCTATATGACCCCCATACTTTCCATTTAATGTAAATATGATGAGATACCCCTTCCTCTCTCATCACCCTTTTTTATGAATTCTTATGTCATGCCATTATGCTACTGAAATTGCACCGCAATTTTACAAGGAAAAGTCATTATGTACTGAATACCATGACCATTTATCTATCAAGATTATTCTAATTTATTTAAATTTACTTATTTACTATACAGTTTCATGTATGATTTCCACATTCCTTTATCGTGAAAAAATGACGATGTTTAATGAATCCATGTTGTGTGACCCCTGGGGCATAGTTATGCATGAAATGAAATGATTAAGAAGGGTGTTCCCTGATAGAGATCCAATGCATTGAGTATATATTAGTATCATGATATGTCATTTGAAATGAGGTTTTACTCATGCTCCATCTTCAATGGTCCTTGTCTCATTCTATCATGATAAATGTTGTTGTCACATTTCCATGTTATGTTAATCATGTTATATCATGCCTTTATGCTAACGTTTCTCCTATGCTCTATTGATATTCCAATTTCCTAACTTGAATTTTATTCTTCATGTTATTCCTTGTTTACTCCCTTACTAGTCTTTATAGAACACCCCTTTCTTATTCATTTCTTCATGTTATCCCATGAAATGCTATGTACGAAGGAATGTTGCGGTCATGTAAAGGATGTTTGCAATAAAGATTTTGTGTTTTATATTCTATGTTGTTATGTAATGTTACAAATCACCAAACAAACTAAACCTCTCAAAATTCTATATTGTACCATGTGATGGTTTTTTTGGTAATAAATTGTGTTTGAGTGTTTAATAAAGATTAAGGTTGTTATGGTTTGTATCAGAGGATAGGTTTAGTTATTTTTGGGATTTGGATTATAAAAACTTAGTCAAAGCCTTAGGGATAAGACTATGTCTAATAAAAACATCCCTTTGTTTTGGTGATTATTGTGTCAGTGGTTTATCATGAAAGTACATCTCTATCTGGATACGAGCAGGTAGATGCAGATCTAGCAAAGATGTACCTATGGGTGAAAACTCTGACAAGGAGTTTCGGGAATGACCTGAGGTATCTTGGTATATAATAACGAGCCTTGTTGTACTCTTGGTGACAACACACTCATTGGATATTCTTTGGTAAATTCACAAGATTAGTATGAACCATTATTAAAGGAATAAAAAAATTCCCCTAAGAATATATGGGACGAAGAAGATCATGCATAACATATATTAAAGCCTATAAATTCATATTTTAAGGGAATAAAATTAATTTATAAGTCACCCCTTTATTTCCCTGGAATACCCTTTATGTGATACCCCTAAATTTCCTTTTATCCCATCCAATGGCCGGAAATAGGGGGACTCAGGATAAAAACCAATGCGAAGATCAATGTGAAAACTGTTCTAATGAGATGCCCAATCTGATGTGAGCAGGAATTGTGAACATTGTCCTGATACACTCTGAGTTAACTCTTATTTTGAATAGAAACATGGTTCAAGAGGAATTTTCAACCCCCCCTCCCCCCAAGAAATAACAAGTCCCAATATATATCTTGAGAAGATATTGGAGTCCTACCTTTAAATGGTTATCTGATCCCTCAATCTCTGAACAATATATCAACTCCATTGAAATTATCATCTCCATCCTTCAATGTTCTGAACAATTTATGGTTCTTTTGGATGCGTATCCTATGGAAGGATAAGCTAATCAATTATTTAAATTGATAAAAAATATGAAGCCTGATGTAGATATCGAGGTGTTGAAATTGAAGGATTTTCGGAAAAAGATTTTAAATAAATATTTTCCTCACACCCTCAGACTTAATATGGAAAGGGATATCCTTTCCCTCAAGAAAAAAGACAACTAATCCTTTGGATCGTAGGTTGAAAACATCACAAGTCTTGCATGATATGCCTCTGCATTTTTTGTTACCACTGAATTCAAGGTTGACCACTTATTTTTGGGGGGCTAAAACCTACCCAACGGAAAACCCTAGCGATCCGTGACTTTGAGAGTTATGAAGAAATTGTCCAATGTGCCCTCAAAGTCAAAATGGATATCTACGTATCTAATGGGTATAATGGGGATAAGAAGCATAATATGAACATTAATTCATGTAGTCCACTGGATAAATCCAATAGTTCTAAGATAATATACAACACCACTTGCCAATGGTGTGGAAATAAGCACCCTGGTAATTTCCTAAAGGGAATGAGTAAATTATTTTGGTGTGGAAGAGATGGAATCATGGATATTAATTGCTAAAATGAGAATCCCACGGCTACGAAAGAGGAGAGGAATGCTCTATTCGACCAATAACGCATTGTTTATTGGTTCAAATCCAATGAATCAGGGCAGTATGAAAACTAGTTCCTAGAGGAATGGGTTTTTGTAGGCAACCCACAACACCAAGGTTGCAAGGAAAAGCTTTTTCAATAATATCTGACGAATTATACCCCTATAATGAAGTGGTGACATGAACTCTAGTTATCAATTAATGAATAGAGAATGTAATTTTTGATTCTGGTTTTACACATTATTTTTTATGAAAAAATAATAGTCAAACAATCCCAACACCACCAAAAATCATGGAAGTAATGATTTCAGTGAGTACAGAAAATGGGGAAATCATTGCATCTATGGAATATAACTCCTCCCCTATCATAATTTGTGGATTGAACTTCCCAGATAACCTCATAATACACCCTCTAGTGGAATTTGATGAAATTTTTAGCATATGTTGGATTTCATTATATTTAGCCAACATAAATTGTAGTGAGAGGGAAATAACTCTTCATATGGTGAATCGACCCTCGATTTGGTACAAGTGCAAGGAGTTGTTTGAATATTCCTTAGTACCATTATCTCAAGCGTGGATATTACATCCTTATGAACATTAATATCTTTCCCAAATGTTTGAGTGTATGGAAGAAACCATCCTTGAATACATTCCTATTGTCAGGGAATTATTCGAAGTTTTTCCTGAGAAATTTCTCTGTGTTCCTCTCATAATAGAAGTTGAATAGTAAACAGATATTATACCTAGGGAATTTATAATATCTATCACTCCTTATAGAATATATTTTTTGGGGCTTGAGGAGATTAATAGAAAGATACATGATAATCTAGATTAAGTGTTTATATTCCTAAGTGCATCACTATGGGGTGAACCAATCCTTTTCATCATGAATAAGGATGGGTCAATGGGCCTTTGCATTATTATCATGAGCTCAACAAAATCAAGATAAATAACATGTATCCTCTGCCCCAAATTGATGACCTGTTTGATTAGCTAAGTTGAGTACAATACTTTCCCAAGGTGGGTTTACTGTAATGATATTACCAAGTAAGGGTGAAGAAGGATGATATCCCCAAGACTTCATTTTGTACAGGATACGGCCACTATGAATTCATAGTAATGCCATTCAGACTCACAAATTCTCCAGAAATCATCATGTACTTGATGAATATAGTCATTAGAGATTACCTATTAAATTTTTTGGTAGTATTTATAGAAAATATTTATATATAGTCCAAAAACAAGGAGGATCGTGAGGATAATCTATGAACTGTACTAGAGACATTACAAAACGAGAAGCTCTATGACAGGTACATAAAGTGTGAGATCTGGTTCATTCATGGGTAATATCATTACAAGAAATGGGATATCTGTGTATCCCTCAACAATAGATGAAACATATGGATGGATGAGGCCAACATTTGTAACGGATATTCATAGCTTCTTGGGGTTAGTAGGATATTATCACATATTTGTGAGAAATTTCTCACATTTTTCAAACCCTCTTACCCAGATAACTCAGAAGGGAGTCGAGTTTTCTTAGAGTTACTAATGTGAAGAGAGCTTAAAGGTGTGAAAATAAGGCTTATCACTACACCCATGCTCACACTAACTAAAAGTGGATAACATTTTTTGGTATCTAGTGATGCTTCAAAGAAGGGCATGGGTTGTGTGTTGATGAAAAATGACAAAGTCAGTGCCTATGCTTCAAGGAAATTGAAATTTCATGAACATAAATATACAACACCAGATCTAGAGTTGGTTGTAGTGATCTTATCATTAAATTTTTTTCACAATTATCTCTTTGGTATGAAGTGTGAAATTTATAGGGACCACAAAATCCTCATGTATGTATTCACACAGAAAGAGTTGAATATGCTCCAACAAAGATAGTTAGAGTTGATCAAAGACTATGACTGGTTAATCTATTACCACTTTGGGAAAGCGAACAAGGTGCATGATTCTATATCTAGAAAGGACCCAACAATTCTATGATTTAAGATTATTGAAAGGGATCCAATCTTCTTAGGTTTTATGAAGATGGACATGAGAATCATAAAGAACGTTACATCACCAATCCTATCAAAAATGATTGTTCACATATCTATTATTCAAAGGATAGTGGATGCTCAAAAGGATGATGTGGGAATTCAGAAGAAAGTGGAAACTATCGGAAATGCGAAATCTTCAGAGTTCAATGTATATGATGAAGGAATTGTGAGATTTTGTCAAAGACTATGTGTTCCATCATGTCCGGATTTAGAGAAAGAACTTTTGGATGATGTGCATAGTTCGAATTTCTCGATTCAACTAGGAAACAAAAAATGTGGTGAGATATCTAGGAGAATTATTGGTGGGATAACATAAAGAGGGAGATCTTTGAGTATACATAAAAGTGTCATGTATGTTGGCATGTGAAGGCTGAGAGGCAGAAGTCTAAGGGTATGATGAAACAATTACCCATACCAGCATGGAAATGGGAGAACATCTCCATGTACTTTGTCACCAGACATCTGAATACATCCAAAGGGAACAATGCTATCTGTGTTATTATGGATTTTCTTACAAAGATTGCACACTTCATTGAAATTTGGTAGATTTTTTCATTGTATCTGCTGGCACAAATATACCACAGAGATGGTGTAAGGCTACATGGAGTACCACTATCGATTCATTCTGATCGAGATCTAAGATTCACCTCTATGTTTTAGAAGAGTCTTCAAAATGATTTGGATACTGAGCTATTCTTTAGTAAGATATGTTATCCTCAAATAGATAGCCAATCGTTGTGGACTATCCTTAGACATGAGGACATGTTGAGAGAATTCTCAATGGACATCCAAGGAGGTTGGGATCAACATCTTCCTCTAGTTGAATTCTTTACAATAACAGTTTCCACTCAAGAATCCAAATGGCTCCATATAAAGCCCTATATGGGAAGAGGTTCCAAACACTAGCATGTTGGGATGAAGTTGGGGAGTGTAAAATACTAGGTCCAGAAATGGTCAAAAAATGGTGGAGAAGGTTAAAACCATCCAGCATCTCATTTAAGATACTCAGAGTGGGAAAATGAGTTATGATGATAATCATTAATGAGACATAGAGTTTTCTGCATGAGACATGGTATTACTCCATATATCACCATGGAAGAGAGTTATAAGATTTTGGAAGATGTTAAATCTTATTCCAAGGTACATCGGAAAATTTTAGATCCCTGATCGCATTTGTGTAGTGGTGTATCGACTAGCACTCCCACCGAACCTATCTCATGTACATGAGGTATTATATGTATTACTCTTGAATAAGTACATACCTGATGCATCGCATGTACTCAATCCATAGGAGGTTCCATTGGAGAATTACATCTCCTATGAAAATAATTATCTGAAGATCTTATATTGTAGGGAAAAGCTTTTACGAAAATATACAATTCTCCTCCTCAAGGTGTTGTGGGGAATTCAAAAATCTGAAGAAGAAATATGGGAACTGGAGGATGTGATGAGGAAGAGTTACCCACGTCTTTTATAGTGTGGGAAAAAAATTCTAGGATAAATTTTTTAAGGGGGGAAGATTGTAATGACACAAACATTCATTAATGTAAATTCCTCTTGATCTATTTAAATGTATTATTATGGAAAATGATTATGTAAAACACATTCACTTCCTTGGTTTTATGTTTTTAGATTTTAGAATATAGTGTAGAATTTTTACCTTTCATAATATAGTCATTGAACATTTATCACATGATTAGAATAAATATAGTGATTTATCAAATCCAATTAACTCAGAAAACTGATGTGTTGGACTCATCCAGAATAATTACATTGTACGAGGCCCATTTGTTGGATCTCAGAAAGGAGGTGGCATCTTTGAGATTCACTCTTGACCAAGACCAACTTGAGATTAAAAATGAGCAGAACCACCTACAGGAGAAGTGGTTGTTGATAGAGATTACCACTTGAGTGATATTATCTGAGCCACCCCCAGAGTCTCTCACTATTACGCATCTTACGCTAACGTATTATGCAGGTGTATTAAGGGGTTATGTAAAAGACACTAGCACTATGACTATGTACATTAATTTTGTAAAAATAATATACATTCATTTTATTATTATTACTTTGTAAATAGTTTATAAAGAACATATTGTATTTTTAGTTAATATTAAACTAAGAAATATATTTTGATAAATTAATAGATTTTTGAATTAAATAATATTCTAATAAAATATTACTATTATTAACTTACTTTTTATTATATATAAATGATGAATTAATTTTTCTGAATACAATTGTAATTTTTATTAAAGTTCGAAAGTTGTTTTTGTCAAAACCCATGAATTTTCGATAAATATCGGTTTTTATTTTAAAAGTGAAAATTCACATATACAGAAAATTATTCGGATAAAATTAATATTATTGTTTTAATCATGACATCTAAATCATCCAATAGTGAATTTTTCATAATTCTTCTGAGAGAGTCGAATTTTTGGGTAAAAAATAAATATCGTATAAATATATAATGTGTTTTATGACATCGTAATGACTCAATAGTGATGTAAAAAAATATTTTAAATGATTTGTTCTGCCAATATATGTTTTTGAATTAATGTAATGGTATTATAGGTTTATTTGATTTATTTTACAAAGCCATAGTGGACCCTCAAATACATATAAATCATTTTATCCTATTAAAATGATTTCCTTGAGAGTGTGAATCACCTCCTCATAAGAAAGCGAAATATTTTAATAATTTCATCAATTGGAATTGTAAAATATTTTTTCCACTCCCCTTTGGAAAAAAACATGGGATAAAACCATGGGATGGTTTGTGGTTTTGATTTTTTCTGGTGTAGTGTCCAAATCCTAATTAATAAAGTATTCCCTCTCTTTTTCTATATAAACTCACCTAAGATCCCACTTCCTCTTCACTACACACTTTTGGAGCTCGACAAACACCTTCCCCCATCTGTCTAAAATCTCCCAGAGGTTCTCAAATTTCCCAATAAGCCACTCTCAAGCCTCTCCCAAACCATTGGGATCACACTTCCACGTAATGGATTACTTCCTTCATCATTTTATCCAAGATTCATAATATTGTTATGACCTTATAATTTCAATTAAAAATATAGGGGTATAATTTCATTCCTCTTAAATACTTCCATATTTATGTTTAAATGTTGAGATACCCCTTTAAATATCATTAATAGCTCTTATGTATGCCTGTTACCATGCTGAAATTCTGTAAGGAATTTCACTCTCCTCATTTACATTAAAGAAAATATTTTGTATTATGAATCTATATTCCATTAACTGTGTTGGGAAATGTATCTATATAACTCCCTTATTGTACATTTCATGTAAATATGATGAGATACCCTTTTGCCTCACATCAAACTTTTTTATGAATTCATATGTCATGTCGTTATGCAGCGAAAATTTCATCTTGATTTCCTAGCCAAAGACATTATATAGTGAATAAAATTCCAATTTCTATATAAAGGGTATTCACCTTTATTCACATTAACTTATTAACTATAGATATTCATGTATTAATTTGGAATTCCCTTATCTTGGAATAAATGATGATGTTTAATAAATCCATGTTATATGATCTATGTGGAACACTTATGCATGAAATGAAAAGATTATGAAGGGTGTACCCCGATAGCCCTCCAATGCATTGGGTAAAGATTATTAACATTATACATCATGTGCAATGAGGGATTTCACATGATCTATATGAAATGGGCCTTGTCTTATTCTATCATGTTAAATTTTTTTTCCACATTTCCATGTTATGTTAATCATGTTATATCATGCCTTTATGTTCATGTTTCTGTTATGATATATTGATATTCCTATTGCCTAACATGTATTGTATTCTTAATGTCCTCAGGTTATCCCATGTAATGCTATGTACAAAGGAATGAAGTGGTCATGTAAAGGATGTATCAGTGAAGATGTTCTATTTTATGTTCTATGTTGTTATCTAATGTTCCTATGCCCCAAATACTCTATACCTCTTGATCTTATATATTTAACCAAGTGAATTTTTTTCTGTAATAAATCATGTTTATCTATGTAATAAAGATCATGGTTGATGTAGCATGTTGTATGCACCAGTCCCCATCCTGCCTCCCTGACATCTTTATTACATAAAGCTTCATTGTTTATCTTAGTGAAAATAGGATGTGATGAACACAACAAAAGTGGAACATGACTCTATCAAGATGAATCCACTCAATAATATGAAAATGAATGAGAGGCACTTCATCAATAAGATCATTAGGTATGTTGTAAATTATTCAATTAATCCTAGTATGGCATCCATGAAATATGAAATTACATGTGAGTTGTGTCAAAAAAGTTCCTTACTAAAAACCAAATATTACTATATTAACAAATTTGTGAGTCAATGATGGATTTTATATACTTAACTCGTCTGTTAGGAGACCATCAAACATGAGACAGTATGCACCCAAATGGTTTTTTGGAATTCTATTGAAGTTGTGTATCTAAATCTACCTATAAAATATAACATCAAATGTGATAACTCTAATAAAGAATTTGATATTTGAGCTCATATGAATCGGTGACTACCATTGGAGGTTTGGACGCTCAATTAAAAAAATGGGGCACAATCCTCACCCCATTCTTACTCACCCTAATCCACCTCCCCCAACTCCTCCCTTTATGAGAGAGATCTAAGGTCGCCACCCCTCCCTCTCACCTCACCTGTCTCCATCACCGCACCCAAATATCGTGCCGCTATTGTCCCTCACTCGTGCCTTATTGGGCCTATACCTTTACACCGACCCCCACCTACACCACTTCACCCGGAGCTGCAACCACCACCCAAACCCCATCACTGTCTCCCATTCCTGACGTCTCCCCCAGCCTCAAACTCTGCCCTCGCACCAACCTACACCTTTGGAAGCATCCATCTATTGATATCGGTGGCCTAGGATTTCATTAGGTGAGTATTATTTCATCATAGGTCAATTTTAATTCCAATTATCTCATATTCAAATTATTTTTATTCCAATTATTTTTCGTTAATGAATTTATACATCCCACTATTCCATATTCATTTAACTCATCTCCTCGACCCATTAGGATAATTTTCATGGGTTATTGTTTCAATAACCCACATTATAAAGTATTCAAAAACTTCAGTAAATATTACACCATTCTATATAAATCATGAATATGAAATTTATTAAATCTACATTCTTTTATCTTTTTTTATGGTTGGAAAATGATTTATATAATTTAATTACAAATTTTAAATTTTTTAAACAAGTATTCTGTAACTGGAGCATCTCAAATTTATACGAATGATTGTTTTTTGAATAAGGAATATGTGATTATTTAGAGGTCTATTTGGTTGGTACATTAATTAAATAAGGATATTTTTATTTTGGTAAAGATTATTTTCAAGAGGTTTGGACATATTTGAGGTTATGAATCCAAAAATATGACATCTTTTTATATCATCTTCAAGCTGTTTGGGCCATTTAATTGCACATTATAGATTACATGTTTTTTTAACAATTTTTTATTTATTTTTCTGTAAATGTTAATATATTTATTTATATTTCATTAAATATTTTTAGTCAAGACTAGTCTTGAACATGTCGCATGGAAATGACATATGTGGATTTGATAGAATCCAAAAAATATATATTTCTCTATTTTTTCTCCATATGTGAGTTGACCTCCCAATAAGTTGAATTCCAATAACCAAATTATTTTAAAATATATTCTAACTTGTATTCCAACCTAATATTATCCATTTTTACATAAATGGTGTTAATATACTTCTTGATCAAAGCTATGAAGATATGGTACTTCCGAAATATTGTAACTCATTATCTTTTTTATTATCCTATTCGTTGATGGGCTATACATATCAAATACGAATAAAATTTATTAAAAACTTTATTGAAGAATATGTGCTTTATATCAAGTTTCACACCTGAAATGTAGAGTTTCACACCTAAAAATAGTAGTATAGACAATTTATTACTACTTTTCGTTTGATTTATACATCTATAATCTGATATGGATAAATGTTGATGATACCAGCATTTTGTTGGCAATCGTAATCAGGGAATTTCTAATTTTGGGAGTTGATCAACTAGAAATTATTTGAAAAAATCTGATGTTAGTCTAATACAAGTAACCATTTAATTTGATGTTATACATGTATCTATTATTTTTCACCATTGGTTATGAATGTTATTATCATGGAACATTATATTGCTTTTTTGGTCAATGATTCTATGTATACACACATCACATTTTCATTAAATTGAATGTTCATGATTTTACTCATGATGATTTAAGTATAATAGCATTAATCTGTGGTTAAATATTATTTGTAGTGTAATGGCCCAGACCTCACTGATCCATTCATTTGTGAAAATTTGGTGCTAGAAGTGTTTCTAGAGGTCAAGGTGACTTGGGGGAGCGTTTGGGTGGTCTTTTAAGGGATGTTAAAGTGAAATTCCTTTCGCACGGTTAGTAGAGAGTTTTCCTTAACTCAGCAGCCAAACTATACAGGGCTGGTCTTCAAGGCAGTGGCTAGTTCACAGTTAGTGCATGATTTTTCTAACCATGTGGACTAACCGTGCGAGTAGTGTTTGACAAGGCAGAAGCTAACGCACTGTTAGCGCGCGGTTTGTTTAACCGTGCGGACTAACCCTGCCTGAACATAATGTTAGATACTAAAATTCCGGATCTGAACACTTTTTCCTCTAAATGGTTTGTTTAATCCTCTAAGTGGCCATAAATTGGGATTACTCTTCCTTGGAGGTATAATAACCTCTCCCAGGAGTTTTAGAGGCGATCTAGAGGCTTCTCTTCGCGAATCAAAGCCAATTTTCTCGAGGTAAGTGATCCTTTTGGTTTGGATTCTTAGATCTACCTAGATCTAATCCTCATCTTCTCTCAGGATCATAGATCCACACCTTTTATGGGTCGATATAAATTTATGGTTGTCGATTATGATTATCATTGGATTTGGTTGTGTTAGGAGATGAGATCTAAGTAGGATTTGTGGAGAGTCGAACCGGTTTCTTAGGCGTTCTTAGACCGTTGTGGTTTTCCTCAAAAACCATTGAGGTAGAGGATTCATGGATTCTCTAATTTTTTATGTGTAATCATAGAGTATGCATGATTTAGCCCTTGGGATGACAATGAAATCAACCTAATTAAATACTTGTACTGGATTAAAATAATTGGTTTGATCTCATGTTGTGGCATTGTACCGTGTTAATGATTCAGCTCTTGATTTGTTATATAGTGTGATATCTATGCCTTGCTTGTTAGATTGTTGTTTTTGTTGAAATTGATAAATAACGTAAAGCTGGAATTAATTGATAATTAATTGGATAAATATAAAGAGGCATGTAAATTAATCTGGTTGTTGTTGTATTGGTTATTGTTCCAAATTGATGTTAACCAAATTGATGCCGATGTATGTGATTATTTTAGTTTGTTGGTAAACCTGAAAACTTTCAGTGCTTGTTGTTTGAAGGATGTATGCCTTGTTAAAGGTCCAAGAGCCCAAATTGATGTGATGTTCACTTTACCGCTGCTTGTGTTGTGATGTGATCCTGAATGTATGTTGTAATATGTGGGGGTAGGGAGGCCTTGTGGTTAGGGCAGCGGATGACGCCTAGAGTGGCGAGATGCATTTGATTATTCATGTGGGTGTCAGGGAGGACACTAGGGATTATGGAATGGGATGGATGTGATTGTTGGATGCTTGTTGATTTTTTGGTTTTTTATCTACTTTACTTTTCCCCACTGCTCAAGGCAATTGGTCTTGCTTACCCTTCTTCCAAAGGAGGCGAATACTTGCAGGGTATGACATGTGTGTTCCATGTTTAGCCTCTCAAGGGATAATGGGTCTACGCTCTTGCTATATACGGCAAAGACTCGATGGGTAGTACATCTACACAACATGTTGAGCCCCTTGTGTTTAGTAGCATATGATGATATTCTAGAATGACTGGGAATATGGGAATGTAATTTTGTAATGAATGTTGAATAAATGATGTTATCCAATGGGGTTGGAGTTATTGAAAAATAATGATTTGGTTGATAACTTTTAAAGGGAAAGAGGTTTTTGAATGTGATGTTAATGGATTTTTTTAATGTGAAATTATATATGGTTAATTAATGTTTGAAAAATTAATTATCGTACAATGGACTTGATAAAAATGGAATGAAGTAATCTAATAAATCCCTTAAATGGTTTTGTGCTTATAGGATACCTAGTCTTAGAAGTGGCATCCCAGAGTCTTAGAGAGACGTTAGCTACAGTTGTGTCTAAGACTAGGTTATGCCCATAGTGTGGTTGTGAGTTATGGTATATTAGGTACTTTTTGGGTTTCTATACGCTACTCCACCCTGTCAGTAAGGGAAATCGGCACCCTGGGGATTATGAGCCCTGGGGGGTGTTTTCCCCAACATTCCGATGGGAGGATAAATGGATGACTAACCCCTTTGACCCCGCTCTCTTCCCATGGTAGATACTAGTTCCATTAGGCACATGGGTTATTTTTTCCCATATATGTGTGTAGAGGTCTATAATGTCTTGTGGTTATTTACACACATATATTCTGGATATATTATTCTATGGAATACTATAGGTGTAATGTGTACAGGCTGTGACGACATGAGGATCCTTACTCACTGAATGGGCTGTAAAGGAATGAGGTGTAATACCCGACATATGATACACGTTATGCGAGCTGTGGTGGCTCCCGGAAACTACATAGTTACTTTTGGTTGTGAGGTTGGTGTGGTACTTCGGCCAGGTGTCTGTGGGGAAGCCATTGTGGTGCACGTGGTGCATATTGTGGTGCTTAGCCTAGGTGTATACTAGCAATCCTTTGGATTGAGAAGCACAGGACGTATGTCGTTGGGGAAAAGCGGCAAACCAGTGGGGAAGTAGTAGCAAGGTACACTTTATATTATTTACTATATGATATATTCTATTATGCGTTACTTGGTGAGATTATACATGGTGAGTTTGGGAACATAGTATACATGTTTAGGTTACAAGTTAGTTTCACTTTTTTTCCATTGTGCTTTCGCATGCTTTCATTAATTTTTCATGAGAGGCTTCGGGGAGGACCATACTGAGTATACTACTATACTCACCCTAGGATTATATAAACTGTTTTTTTTTCAGGTCACATTGAGCAAGATGGAGATCAAGCTGGTTACTAATAGCTAGTGGTTGGAGGAGTTGTTCGGGCTTGTGGTCACTGCCATTTTACTTTCTTTTGGGTACTGGTAGTTTTCCCTTTTAGTTGTAGAACGTTTTCAGGGTATTTCATATATGTACATGGGTTTCTTTTATATATTGGTTTTGAGATCGATTTGGTTGGTGTATATCTTATCTCTCTCTTCTGCATGTATTCTCTTAGAGGGTAATGCCTCCCATTTGTGTGTTTATTATACCCTCGTTGCTACTCGCCAACCCGGGGCCTACTGGAGGCGGGACTCAGGGGGTCATTATCTCCTTTCTCACTTTGACGGCCTTGGAGAGGTAAACATTGTGCGGAGCGGGTCATGACAGAGTGGTATCAGAGGTCTAGGTAAGGGATAGGATGGATTTTGGAGTTAGGCACATGTGAGATTGCTTGGGTTGGTTGGGAAGAATGTCATTCAAGTTTATCAAGTAAGGTAAACATTGGAGACCAACTGAGACATAGGCATTTAGGTCCCCCTAGGATCTGATGTATGAACATTTATGTTTACAATGGCTTCTAATCAAGATGATACTAGTTGCAGGGTAGATACCTAGGAAAGGATCATGTATCATTCTTCTTTGTGCATGTGTTTGAATGGGTAGACCATGGGATAGGTTAATATAAAGTCAATAAAAGAAAACAATTAATTAATTAATGTTGAGTCTTCCATATTCTACGTTTAAGAGCTCTAGGTGTTTGTTATTTTATAGATATGTCTCTTGGTCGACATCCTCATCAGGTTTGTGTAGAAAATGTCCAGCAGGTTGTTCCATCAGATCGCCATAGGGTAGAGGTTGACAACAAAGACACTTGGAGGAAGACACTCCGAGAGTTTAAGTGCTAGAGTCTGCCGAAGTATGAAGGATCCATTTCAGATATAGTCACGAAAGACTGGTTGGAGGAGCTCGATATAGGCTACCGTAATATCCATGCTTGGAAGGAGAAATGGGTGTCCTTGGTTGTGAAGATACTATGTGGAGAAGTAAGGAAGTGGTGGTTGTTGTTCCTTTGGGATCATGAGGAATCAATGATCTCATGGGAGGAGTTCTGAGACAAGTTCATAGTCGAGTTCCTTTCCTCGACTGTGAAGGCGTCTAGTCTCCATGAGCTTCTTACCCTTTAATAGGGGAGATCTATTATTAGAGAGTTTGGAGTCAATTTCAAGAACCTTTTAAGATATTCTTCAGAACTGTTACCAGATGAGGAGGCCAGGTTGAGGCATTTTGAGGAGGCTTCGCATCCAAAGATCCAGCTCCAAGTAACCTCATTTATGCTAAAGACATATCTTGAGGTACTAGCGAGGGCATAAGTTGTTGAGAGGAATTTGGACATGAACAGATCATCACGAGAAATGTATCGTCATGATCCCTCACGAAGCAAGGCTCTGGTATGGGGTTCCTTGTTTTCAGGGCAGAAGAGTTTATGTTCATCCAGGGGTAGGTCCCATCCCATAACATCTTGTTTCTCTGGAGGCAACAACTCTCAGTCCTATGCCAAGGGATTAGGTGCTTGTTTTTATTGTTGTGGTCGTGAACATCAACAGCGGGAGTGTCTGACCTTTCAGAGTGGTCATCGTGCACTGGGAACTACGCTCTAGGTTCCTCTGTTGAGGTAGTTTCCACCGAGGCATCTGCAGCCAGTTGCACAAGCTTTAGATCACCAGAGGAGAGATCGGGCAGGCAGAGGATGGCCCCATGATGCTCCCCATCCTCATGGATCAGAGCGTGGCCTTGGTGGTGGTCTTTATCAGGGTCAGAGAGGTCGTGGGGGAGGTCGTGGTCAGCTTCATGCTCTAGCATTTCCAGCACTAGACGATCAAGATGTCGTAAGAGGTAACCTTTTATTGTTTTCTACCTTGGTTTATGCCTTGTTTGATTCAGGAGCGACACACTCCTTCATATCACCTACCATTTTCCATGCTTTTGGACTTGAGGTATAGAGGCTTACAGTGACCTTGGCATTGAGTATGCTAGTTTGAGGTTGAGCTAACTTGTTTGATGTATGTAGATATTGTGAGCTAGTGTTGGGGCAGCACCGCTCTTGGGAAGATTTCCTATTTTTACGAATACAACCATATGATGTCATCCATGGAATGGATTGGATGTAATCGGTGCAGGATATCATGGATTGCTTCATGATGAAGGTCATTTTCATTGGTGTGGATGGAGAACAAGTGGTGTTTTTTGGAGAGCGATAACCTCAGATGGGTTATAGGAGCCTTCCATCCTTATCAACCCTGGTAGATGAGATTATGCTGAGTTTTTCAGAGGATCGGCAGTTGGTGTTTCCTAGGGTCATAGAGGAGTACCCAGATGTCTTTCTAGAAGAGGTTGTAGCATTTTCCCCTCAACGAGAGATCGAGTTTGGGATCAATCTACATATAGGAATGTCTCCTATCTCTATGTCCCCATATACGATGGCCCCTTATGAGTTATGAGAGGTATGTATATAGTTTGATGGTCTGTTGCAGTGCGGTTTTGTTCGACCATGTGTGTCCCCATGGGGTGCACTAGTTCTATTCGTGAAGAAGGCTGATGTCAGTTTGCGGTTGTGTGTCTATGATCATCACTTAAACAGTGTGACATTAAAAAATTACTATCCTTTTCTGTTGATTGATGATTTATTTGATCAACTGAAGGGTGCAAATTGGTTCTCAAAGATAGACATGCGGTTATGATATCATCAGATGCGTGTGAAGGATGAGGATATCCTGAAGACTAATTTCTATTGTTGTCATGGGAATTATGAGTTCTTTTAAATGCCATTTGGTGTGACGAATACTACAGATGTGTTCATGGTATTGATGAATGCTATTTTCCGTGAGTTCTTGGACAAGTTCATTGTAGTTTTCATCGACGACATCTTTATGTACCCCATATCTGAAGAGGAGCATGCAATGCATCTATGAGACATTTTGGGAGTTCTTCCTTGATATCAATTGTTCGGGAAGTTTTATATGTCTGTGTTTTGGGCATAAGAAGTCTATTTCATGGGGCATGTTGTGTCTCAACAGGCAGTAGCTGTGGATCCATCGAAGATAGAAGCAGTTGTGTCTTGGGCAACCCCCAAGACAGTGCAAGTGGTGTGAGGTTTCCTTGGTCTCGTAGGATACTACAAGAGTTTCATAGCCCATTTCTCTTGGGTTGTGAACCCTCTGACAGCATTGAATTGGAAATATCATGATTTCATATTGACTAATATGTTTCAGGCCGCTTTCGAGTATCTAAAAGGGAAGTTAGTAAGTGCTCCAGTTCCTTGTCTTCCAGCTGAGGGAGTTGAGTTTGACGTCTTCTGTGTTGCTTCACATCTACGGTTAGGATGTGTTCTCATGCAACAGAGGTCAGTTGTTTCTTATGGGTCTCAGAAGTTACTTCCCCATGAATGCAACTATACCACCCATAATCTTGAGTTGGAAGCCGTGGTGTTTTCTCTGATGTTGTGGAGACATTACCTCATTGATGAGTTCTTTGTGGTTTTCACCGATCATAATATTTTGAGGTATGTTTTATACCAGTGTGACTTAAACATACGACCGTGTCGGTGGATAGACTTCTTACAGGAATGAATCTTCTAAATTTCATATACACCTAGAAAAGGGAATGTTGTAGCTATTGAGCTCAGCCTAATGTCACATGGTGATGTTGTGCAAGAATCCGGTGATTTCTAGAGAGTAATGGAAGAACTATCAGAATTACATCTTGATATGGGAGATGTATTAGGTAGAGGATGTCTATTTTAGATGACAGTACAGTCATCCCTAGTGCAGAAGGTGGAAGAGTCCCAGTTGGGGGATCTTGAGGTGGAGATCTGGAGAGACCGAGTCGTTTGTGGTGATGCCCCTGATGGTTGGTCAGAGGATGAACAACACAAAGTTTTGTATCATGGAAGGCTTTTTGTTATCTTGTAGATGTGCGAGATGGTTCTCAGAGAGTTCCATAGTTACCTTTAGCAGTACATCCTAGTACGACAAAGATTTACTCATCCTTGAGGAGTCAGTTTTGGTGGCCTGGGCTGAAGCTTGCGGTTTCAGAGTTTGTGTCTCGATGTTTAGTCTTCCAAATGATAATCCCAAACACCATGTTCCTGGTGGCCTTCTATACCCATTAGTGATTCCTCAGTGGAAGTGGGAGGATATCTCAATAAACTTTGTTATTTGTTTACCTCGAGCTCCAGGAGGATACGATGCTATTTGGGTTGTAGTGGATCGTTTAACAAAATCTGCCCACTTCAGAGCAATCAAAGAGTCGAGCTCAGTGGATGTTTTGTTGAGTAAGTATCTAGAAGACGAGGTGAGACATCATGGTGTCCCAATGACGATAATTTCTGATCGATATCCTTGTTTTACTTCCAAGGTGTGGAGAGGTCTCCAACATGCTTTCGGTTTTCAGTTGTACCTTAGAACTGCTTTTCCTCCCCAAACAGATGGTCAGACGGACCGAACCATCCAAACTCATGAAGACATGTTACACTCTCATGTTCTTGATTTTGGATGTTCATGGATGAGGCACTTACCCCAGGTGGATTTTTCCTACAATAATAGTTCCTACTCCACCATCTATATGGCTCCGTTTGAAGGCTTGTATGACTGCCTTTCCATTCCCCATTGTGCTGGACTGGGGTCAGAGAGTCAGAAATACTCGGACCATAACTAGTGCAGAATACCACAGAAATGGTTCAGTTGATTCATGAGAGGATGAAGACAGTTCAAGATCATCAGAAATCATATTCCGATCATATAAGGATGCCCTTAGAGTTTAATTTTGGGGATCATGTGTTTCTGAAGGTGACTCCCCGTCGTGGGCATTGAAGGTTTGGTTGTGGGAGTAAGCTTTCTCCATGATATTTTGGGCCTTTAGAGATGTTAGCTCGTGTTGGAGCTGTGGCGTATCGAGTAGCACTTCCCCCTCTAATGAGTCAGATACATGATGTGTTCTATGTATCACAGCTCTATCGTTATCTTCATGACGACTCTCACATCATCGATTGGGGAGAGATCGATGTTGATGTGGATGACACCTTTGAGGAGCGACCTGTGGAGATCCAAGACCGCAAGGAGAAGGTGTTGCGAGGGCATTCTATTCCTTTAGTTTGTGTCTTATGGTGACATGGTGGCATGGAGGAGAGTACCTCCGAGACTGAGTCACATATACGTGCTCAGTAACCAGAGTTATTTGATATTATACATTTATTTATATCGATGTGACTTATGTGGATATAAAACATCCATTTTATGAGATGGCTCTATTTGTTGCTTTTGGTGGCTTTCTCTCTTTTGAGAGGTATCTCGATGGGTGGTTGTACAGACCCTATTTCGTTGTCCTCTTTAGGTGAGTTTTGGAGTCTTGAGGACGATAATGTTTTGAGAGGTATTTGATGTAATGGACCAGACCTCTCTAGTCCATTACTATGTGAAAATGTGATGCTGGAGGTGTTCTAGGAGGTCATGTTGACATGGGGGAGCATTTGGGTGGACTCTTAAGGAATTTTAAGGGGAAATATCTTTCAAACGGTATGCGCACGGGTTGCTTAAACCGTGCAGCCAAACCGTGTGAGGCCAGTTTTGAAGGCAGTGGCTAACGGACTGTTAGTGCACGGTTTGTCTAACAGTGTGGACTAACAGTGCGAGGAGTGTTTGATGAGGTAGAAGCTAATTCACGGTTAGCACACTGTTTGTTATATAGTGTAGACTAACCATGAGGTCACTTAAAGTTAGATCCTAAAATTTTGGATCTGAACTCTTTTGCCTCTAAATGGGTTTTTAAGCCTCTAAGAATCCATAACTCGTGATTACTCTTCCTTGGAGGTAGAAGAACCTCTCCCAAGCATTTTGGTGGTGATTTAGAGGCTTCTATTCGTGATTCAATGCTATTTTTATCTATATAAGTGATCCTTTTGGTTTGGTTTCGTTGATCTACCTAGTTATAATCCTCCTCTTCTCTCGTGATCTTATATCTAAGCCCGTTATGGGTAGATCCAAGTGTGTGGATGTCTATTACTATGAGATTTGGTCTTGTTTGTGTTAGGAGAGGAGATCTAAGGGGGATTCATGGAGAATCGTCCCGGTTTCTTCGGTGTTATTCGACCGTTGTGGTTTTTCCATGAAAACCTTTCATGTAGGGGATTCATGGATTTTCTAATTGTTTATGTGCAATCATAAAGTTATCATGATTCATCACCTGGGATCACAATTAAATTGACCTAATTAAATACTTGAACCTGGTTAAAAGAATTTTATTGATCACATGTTGTTGCCTTGTACCATGTTAACAGTTGGCCTATTGATTTTCTTGATAGTGTGATATCTATGCCTTGATTGTTAGAATGTTGTCCATGATGAAATTGATGATGAAAATAAAGCTGGAATTATTTTATAATTAATTGGTTAAATATAACAAGTCATGTAAAAGAATCAGGTTATTTTTCTTGTGGTTATTGATCCAAATTGATGTTAACCAAATTGAAGTCGATGTATGTGATTATTTCAGTTGGTCAGTAAACCTAAAAACTGTCGGTGCTAGTTTTTTGAAGGTTTGATGCCTTGTTAGAGGGCCAAGATCCTAAATTGATGTGATTTCTACTTTCCTGCTACTTGGGCTATGATGTGATCCTGAATGGATGTTGTGATATGTGGGGGTAGGAAGGCCTTGTGGTTGTGGCAGCGGATGATGCCTAGAGTGGAAAGATGCATCGGTTTATGCATGTGGGTGTCAAGGAGGACACCAGGGATGATGGAATGGGATCGATGTGATTGTTGGATTCTTGTTGATTCTTTGTTTTTTTAACTTCTTTACTTTTCCCCACTGCTCAAGGTAGCTGGTATTGCTTACCCTTCTTCCGATGGAGGTGAATACACACAGGGTATTCCAAGGGCTTTTCATGTTTAGCCTCTCAAGGTATAATGGGGATACACTATTTCTATAGGCGGGAAAGACTCGACGGGTAGTACATCTACTCACCGTGTAGAGCCCCTTGTGTTTTTTAGCATAGGATTAATTTCTAGAAAGCTTGTGAATATGGGAATGTAATACTGTAATTAATGTTGAATAAATGATGTCAACCCATGGTTTTGGAGTTGTTGAAACATAATGATGAGGTCGAGAACTGTTGATGGGATTGTGGTTTTTGAATGTGATGTTAATGGAATTTTTTATGTGAAATTGTTTATTGTTAATTAATGTTTTAAGAATTAATTACCGTACAGTGGAATTGATAGAAATGGAATGAAGTAATCTAATAAAACTCATAAATGGTTGTGGGATTATAGGATACCTAGTCTTAGAAGTAGAAGCCCAGAGTCTGAGAGAGACTATAAAGTCCCAGAAATTTCAAGTAAAATTTTTTCTTAAATTATTTGGGATTTTACAAGTGCGCAGTTTCTAACGGCACCTAATTTTGAGGCCTGGTGAGCTCGTAATAATTATAGGAAGTTTAGCTCGGGTAAGTTCAGTAATAGAACGAGTGGGTTTTTCTATCTTTTCAACCGGTGCTCAGAATGGAAATCTAAGGGGATGAACTCGCAACGCCGGTAATTGCTTAAGGGGACCTTTTCCATAGTTTCATATGATCGGATTAAGAAGTAAAAATTTCTAGTTTAAATAAGAAGTAAATAAAATTGTGTGTACAATATTATTTTATTATCCTTGGAAGTTAACACTCCCATGGGAAGTTCTTGGTGGGGCCCACAACCACCGAACATCCCATGTGTGGTTATGTGGGAGGTGGGGCCCACACGAGCCCATCCATTCATCTCACATAACCCCCTTAAAACCCCTTATAACTCTAATAAACTCCCCCTTCCTTATTTTCATAACTCCTCTTAAATGTGAGACCTCTCACCTCCTCCCCTCTCCCTCTTTATAACTTGCCAACCCATTAATTTAATGAATTCAACCACATAAATTAAATTAATTAAGTGTTTTGAATTTTGAAATTTAAAATTATTATGTTAATAAAATAATAACATTATCCTATTATTTTACTTTATCACAAGTTGTGTTGGGATAAATTGTTGGGAGATCTTGTGTAAATGGAGAATGAAGTTCCTCTTTTGAAGAAAATCATTCTCCCGTGATGAACGTCCCCTCTTCGATGAAGAACGACATCACCACAAAGAGAAACGATATGCCTTTCCTTCTTCTCTCCGCAACTAGTGTGGAGATGTCGTTCCATCCTTGGACGCATGCCAACTTCGTCTTCGAAACCTCACCCCGTGACGCCGCCTTATGTGACGCCCGATGTTCGCCATCAATTTTTAAGGCAGGGTTTGTTAATTCAATTTTATTGAAAATAAAATTATTCTTTGTGCTTAGTGAACCTTGTGCATTCTTGGCTATGTGTTACCATCTAAAGAGGAGGGCGCGGGCCAAACCAACACAGTCTGACAACCCTCCAATAGAACTTTATTCCATTGGAATTGGAAATAGGAGGTGGGGGAAGAATGGTGCAGTCGTGCCAGGCTGGAAACATGGCTAAGGAAGCCGGCGCTGTCGTGCCGGATGTGCCAGAGGAATCGCGGCCAGCATCGCGGGCCGCTTCTATGGAAGAATTGGTTGGCCCGTCGGTTGGCCTGGCGAAGGCGAACCACGGTGCCAGGAGGGCGTCGCGCTGATGAACCGGCCGACCATGCAGAGGTGGACCACGATGCCAGGAGGGCACCATGCTAGAAGACCAGGGGCCCGCCCATGAGGGCCGCGACAGCCAAATGGCCGACTGGCCTAGCCCCCCTGTTTGGGAGGGCACTGCCATAAGGTGTCGCCGGTTCCGGCAGCAGGGGGTCATGCCCCCACCTCAGACCACGGCCGGTAGGGTCGCGCTGGGTCGGGCTGAACCGGGTCGGGCCGAGCCCCTTCTTGCTGGGTCGTGCCCCCGCCTCAGCCCGCTCGGCCGTCTGGCCGAGCCAGCCATGCTGCGCGCCCATCTGGGCTGCCTCCAGCTTGGTTGGGCTGAGCCCCTTCGGGCTGGGCCGCACCACTTCGGGCTGGGATGAACTCCTCGGGCTAGGCCGCACAACTCACCGGGCTGGTCGGACCCCCTTTGCGGGTCGGACCAACCAAAACCAAGTTAACCCGATCTGTCAGCCCATTAGGCCTAACGGAGCGGGCCCGTTATTCACTTAAATATGAATAACATAAGGGCCGCAGGTCTTATCGGTGTTCCATCCGCGGCAATGGGACTTTTTCGACGAGATAGACATTTTGCGACACTCTTAGTGTGTTTTGGACATCCTTGGTAAATGACCAGGATTGAACGAGCATATTTCCAACTAGGACCCTGGAATGGAAATCCAGTCTCTCTCAGACTGGGTGTCCGTTTGACGCGTTGTCTGTCGCATTGACTTTCTTTTGATGAGACAGAACTTCGGGATACATCAACATTATAATTCATGATAGTTGATGTACCGACCCCCTTTTACTTGTGGAGTTGACCCTCCCGAAATCGAGTATGCAGTGTGTGGGAACCCTAGAGCTGGCTGCAACTGTGATGACGATGACGACTGTACTTGGATCCTACATGGGTTCGACAGTGAGGATGGCTGGACATGGATCCTCATGGGTTTGGCAGCGATGACGACTATACTTGGATCCTACGTGGGTTCAGCAGCGATGGTTACTGTACTTGGATCCTAGGTGGGTTCGGTAGTGACGAATTATGTACTTGGATCCTATGTGGGATCTGCAGAGAGGATGATTCATAGGTTATATCTAATCATCTCCAC
The DNA here is from genome assembly GCA_963277665.1 of Viscum album. Classification (NCBI taxonomy): domain Eukaryota; kingdom Viridiplantae; phylum Streptophyta; class Magnoliopsida; order Santalales; family Viscaceae; genus Viscum; species Viscum album. The sequence goes on along the minus strand of OY728127.1, from coordinate 1,051,101,915 downwards.
CCCTCTTCATGAGAAGTATACCTATGTGAGCTGAGTCTTGACTTTCAATCATTATCATCGATGTGATTGGCTTGCTTTTATATGTAGAATGGGATGTGTTTTCGGTGTTGACTAGGTTGTGCTTTCCTGAGTCGACTGGGTTGTACTTGGGATCATGAGTTGTAGCCAAACTAGAATTGATGGCTTCGTTGTATGTGTGGGCATATACCTAAGTAGAGTCGGTTGATACTTTGTGTTTGTGTATTTCCTTTGCTTTGTCCTTTGTGGATTTTGGAAGACCGTCGACTGTCTTGGGGTCCCTACTGAGTATCGTATACTCACCCCGTCATGATCTATGCCAGCATTACATTGTGTGGGATGCAGACGAAAGACATCACAGATTGAGGTGGAGTCTAGTAAAGTTGGATGGTACCTGGAGGTGGACCACTTGGCAGGACGTACACGGAGTGGACGACCAGACCTGAGGAGCTGAGGAGACCATATGTACCGACCCTTCAGGTGGGATATCCGGAGGACGTCTCAGTGGTTTCTGGTTAACTTTACTGCATTTGTTCTATCTTTTCTGTTGTACTGTACATTCAGTTGGGTTTGTATTCTGGACCATTTACTTTCCATCACATACTTTTCTACTTAGTTTACTATGTATTTAATTCAGCTTGAATACTCTGTTGTGTTTGTTTACTTATATAATGGAAATGTCTTCCCATTTATTGGGATTTACGCCTTTGTGGCTAGTCACCTGACCCTGGCCTTTGGAAGGCGGGCATGGGGTAGTCACGGAATGGTCCACGAGGATGGGTCGTGAAAAATTGGTATTAGAGGAGTCGAATCTACCACAGAACTCATGCCTCTGATAATGTCATCTAGGTAAAGCAATGGTGTTAATAGTATTGAGTGTGGTTATCAGCACAGGGAGTCCAGTGTTGGTGTAGTGGCCGACGTATCCATACACCAGGACCCTGACCTCTGATTTTTGACTCAATGCACGAAAACGCTGATTGTGTAAGAACCTGGTTCTTATTTATGATGTATGACTATCTTCATTACTATTTTCTTTAATTTTTTTTTAGAAAATAAGGAAATTTTGAAAAAAGCCTAAATTTTTTGCCTTCAAGCCCTGTACTATTCCTCACTCTATGTACTTTGGCCAGGTGGGATGTGCACATAGAGTGTGTATCCAGGTCGGTGATGAAGGGTGTAAAAACTAACTACACGCCATGTAGTGGGGTATTTATAGGTCGTGTAGTCAGTTGGTAGATAAACAGTAAGGCAGTGGAAGTAGCCACCAGCTGGGTGACAGTATAGGTTGTGTAGTTGGGAATACACGCCATGTACTCAGGTTGACTGATTAATAGTTTGGCAGTGCCGCCAGAGGAATAATTAAAAGAGGGAAGTACACGCCATTTAGTCAAAAGTACACACTTTTTATTTGTTTTTTCACTTAAAATGGGCAGTAGCCAACCCTGTTCACAGGATTGTCTCCAAACCAGAGAGGAGCTCAAGAGAGGAGGTCAGACCTTCGAGGATCTCCAGATTGAGCTTCGAGAATCCGTTTCCCCCTGGGATGATCTCGTTGGAACCACATGGGTATGCCCTCCACTCATCATAAGCCATTCTTGAAAATTCATCCTCTATGGTATGTTATTTATGTTTGAACGGGTTTTATTTTAAGTCATATATATGCTGTTCTTTGGCTTTTCTAGAAGCGACACTCGCATATACCATTCAGGGGTGTTTATGGTATGTGGCTTGGTGTTTAATTTCCAACTGTTGTGTGTTTTTGTGTTCTATTTGTGCTACGAACCCATGTTGGGGTATCGTGTGGCTAAGGCCTTGGATGTTTAAATACCTAGAATTGTATAGGTAATTAAATGTGATATTAAAATGATTTTTGGTATCGCTGCTTGGATCCAGTACCACCCCGGGGGTGCGTTCCTCTGTTTAGCCGTTTGGCCAGGATGCCCGAGGGTATGCCTTGTTTATATTATGCATTACTTTTTCCTTGAGAGGAATTGTATTTGAATTTCTTTCTTATTTGTTGGGCATGGCCCAGCTACTTTTTTTAGCCTGAGGGCAATGTTTTGCATAGCCTGAGGGTAGTGTATCTTTAGCCTGATGGAAAATTCTTCCATGCAGGAGGGCAATAGACTCTGTTCCTAAGGGAGATACTAGTATGCCTGAGGTAAATATCTATTATGCCTGAGGGAAATTACCTACGAGTTGGATTTTGATTACATGAGGGTAGGGGTTTGCATGTCTGAGGACACTGGCTGGTTACTTAGAAACTCACTGTTGTGATTTTTTATATTAAACGGTGAAAATGAATAATAAAATGGAAAGATAACGGGTTAATTTAGTTAGTTTTAGTACTTCTTAGTTTATTGAATTTTACTACTATGCACTATTGTTGCATATTTTCTCACGGTTTGGCATGAGCCTTTGGTGGGTGCCTACTGGTATTTATTTCTCACACCCTTTTTGGGTCATGTCTTTGGCCCCAACAGATTACATTTCCACATGTGTGGATAAGGGAAAAGGCCCCTATAGACGTTCTTGATTGCTTCTGAGGAGTATGGGAGCATGGGACAAGTCTTAGGCTCGGGATTCTACTAGCTATTTTGTTTTTCTTTGTTATACGCTATATTGTATTGTATAGCTATGTAACATGTTCAGCTATTTTCATATAACTTGATACATGTTGCATCATATCTATGTATCTCATTGTTTATCATTTACTACAGTTGTTTGTTTAAAATGTGCATGTTTTATTTCATCCGTTGTTGTTATATGCTTTCTATATTATTCCATTGCGCTACAATTTGACAAATGAGGACATAGTTTCCCCACTATCATACATGGGCCCTCACAGCTAGTTGGCAGCCTATGGCGTTTGGGAAAATGCGCTTGAGGTCATGTGACCAACCGTGTTCGAGGAACCCATTGAGTGGCACCAGATCTAGGACGTTACAAAGTGGTATCAGTGGGGTTTCTTTTATTAGACTTACTGTTTGGAGCCTTAGTCATGGATAGGATGAAACTGTAGTTGGTAATAAACTATTCCAGAATGTAGCTAACCCATGTATAGGGAAAAGCCAGTCTTCCTCGTATTGTTGCAATTTTTTGGATTTTTTGAAATTTACAGTTGATATGATTTTAATCATTTGGTGATGAACTTGTGATTGTGCTGTTCACATCTTATCCATGGGTTCTATTTAGTTTCAACCCGATGAGATGAGGGCATTCCATCTCATGCATCATTTAGGAACATTCTAGAAATCACACGCCATGCATAGTTCCATGCCATGTAGGTGCATTAGAAATTGCATGTTGTTGTGATAGTTTTTGTGTTTGAAAAGAATTCAGTTGTGATTGTGGCTTGATAAATACATGTAATGTAATAGGGTATCTTAATATGAGTCTGTTGAATGAATGGACGCCAAAAATTGGTTTCTGGGGAGTATGGGCCCTCATTGACCAGAATTTGTTGGATCATTAACTGTTATTTTGTTATAACACAGATAAGATGTCATACATTTATTCATGGGGAGTATGGTCCTTCACATATCGGTATTTGAAACATAGGTGTTGTTTTTCTGTATTTTATGGGTTTCAGATTAGTATCTGAGCCTTACTGTCCAGAGAAACCTAGGATGCACACCATGTAGTTCCTCAGACACACACTATGTGTTCTTCTATTCGGTATGAAAAGTATACATTTTAAGTATATGCCGTGTACCCTCAGTACACGTCGTGTAGTCTCCTTCCATGTCATAGACCGTGTGGGTAGGGACATGGGGAAGGTAATGTTTTCAGAAAACACACCCTGTACCGGATGTACACGTCGTGTAGTGTTGACCTTGTGTCTGCCTGGGTAACTAACAAACTCGGACGGAGGAGACCTTAATTCATACACTCCATGTCCACTGTGTAACACAACGTGTAGTCTGGCCTGGGGACCCAGCCGTGTAACTAACAAACACGGGTTGGTGTCACCTCTTTTTGATCATGTCGTTTACCTGTGGGACACGCTGTGTAGTCTTGTCCAAGAACAGACCGTGTGGACCTGACCGTGTGGCTGGGAAAATGGGTTGTGTACAAGCCGTGTGCGGGTGTAACATGCCATGTAGTGTGAAGTCGAGTAGTCAGTCGTGTCACAAATGACATAGGCAGTTGGAATTTACACCATACACGCCGTGTAGATTATATACACGCCGTGTAGTTTTTTTGAATGGGAGCCATCTGGATTAGCCGTGTAGAAGGAACTGGGAAGGGGAAGAGAAGTCAAGTACATTCCATGTAGTTAGTATACACTCCGTGTAGTATTGTTTTGAAAACCTTGATTTACATCTTCTTCCTATTCCCTTTTTGGGTTTATTCGTTTCACTATTTAATAATCTTGTTTTTAGGAGTGCATTTGACCATGTAGAGTCATGCCGCCGAGACTACCACGCGTTGTTCTCCAACAGAGCGACAATGATTACACTCCATAAATGGTGGGCCATGGGATACTAGTGGATCCTCTAGCAGAGCAAGATGCGGCCTCAACCGTTATACCATACACAAGTGCAGAGGCGCAGTTCAGGGAAGGCATTATGCGGTTCATGCAGACCTCTCAGGGGGCACTGTCGGCTACCACATCTATGGCCGAGCAGACTCGTATATTCCAAGAGCATCATCTGCCGATGTTCTTCGGGGATGGTGTACCACAGGCCGTGGAATCATGGCTGGGGTCTATGCAGACTATCTTTGAGAATCTAGAGACGCCTCCAGGGCGGACGATCAAGCTCGAGACGTATATGCTGCATGATTCCCCAAGAGGAGGTGCGATGTTACAACCCAGTCAGAGCATCACGGGGACATGGCGTGGGAAGATTTTCATGCAGAATTCTATGACTTATTCATTTTAGAGATTCTGAGAGTAGATAGAACTCAAGATTTTATAAACCTGCAGCATTGTGCTATTTCAGTGATGGATTATTCAGCTCACTTCACCGAGAATTAGGGTTTTTCACCCGTTCTAGTGGGTGATGAAATGTTGAGTGACATACACTTTGAGGATGGTCTTCGATACGACATCCGAGAACTGGTGAATGTTTTCAAGTTTTGATAATTACATTATATTGTGAACTAGGCGCTGATTATAGAGAGGAACCTATGGGAAGCTAGTGCTGTGGGCCAGGGCAGTTCAGCACCAGTTTCTGGTACTATCTCTACCAGGAAGAGGAAAAGATAGAGGAGTTTCTCACACGGTGGCAGTACTAGCTAGGAGATTACTTCAGGTGGCTCGATCATGTGCTACCAGTGTGGTAGAGGGGGGGAAATACCGAAGTGTCCACGTGACCTAGTGGAGTGATGACTTTTTGAAAATATGGTTCATCTGCAAAGCTTTTGCAGGGCGTTTCTACCAGTGGATAGTGAGAGGGGTTTTGTGAAGACTCCGCGTGCTGGAGTAGGACCAGTAGCTTCTTACCAATCGGGAAATTGGAATATGTGAGGGCATGCAGGTAGAGATGGTGGTCTTGGCCATGGTAACTTGACACTAGGTTCTCAGAGGCAGCAGGGCAGGATAGCTCAGGGTAGCCAAGCTACGTCGTAGGGCCACGAAACTGGGTAGGCATATGCAATATAGAAGATCCAACAAGAGTAGGCTCCTAGACCTTCTACAGTCAAGGGTACTATTCTAGTATCTTCTGTCTTATCTTCAGAACTTTTTGATATGGGCGCTACACATAGATTTATATCTGGACCCATTATAGAGATCCTTGGGCTCTGTGTTTATTTTTCATCTGTTATTATGATGTTAGAAACTCATTTGGGAATGAGAACAACATGTGCACGTTAGTGCGAGGAGTGCTTCCATGAGGTTGGAGGGTGACACTTTCTACGAGACCTCTATGTCTTAGAGATGATGGCTTATGACATCATTCTCGGGATGGACCGGTTGGTGCCCTTTTAAGCCTTTGTATACTGTTATCGTCACAGGGTGAGTTTCATGTTACTAGAGGGAGGAGAGTTTCTATACAAGGGTGAATGGGATGTTCAGGCGAGTCGAGCTGGACCAGAGCGTCATGGGCGAGGTGGAGTCACATCCCATATTTCGAGTTTATATCTAGATGATTAGGAGACTTGTCAGATGGATTTCCCTACAGTCGTTGATCATTTCAGGTCTATCTTCCCAGACTACTTTTCGGGTCTACCTTCAGAGTGAGAGGTGGATTTCTCTATTGAGCTTGTGCTAGGGGGATCACCGGTGTCCATTCCTCCTTATAGGATGTCTAGGCCTATGTTTCAAGAGATCAATAGGTAGTTAAAGGATTTATATGCAAATGGTTTCATTCGACCCAATACGTCTCCATGGGGGTCACCAGTCCTTTTTGCGAAGAATGCGGATGGTACCCTGGGACACAATGACAATTATCAGAAGCTGAAATAGGTGACGGTTACGAAATGAAATCCCTTTCCAAGGATTTATGATCTTTTTGATCATCTTCGTGGAGCATGAGTGTTCTCGAATATTGTCATGAGATGAGGATATCATCACCTGCACTTGAGACCATCAGATATACCACTTATAGGTTTTTCGGATCAGATATGGTCTATACGAGTACTTGGTTATTCTGTTCGGGCTCACAAACGCGCCAGTAGTTTTCATGGCTCTCACGAATCGTGTGTTCCATCCTTATCTGGATTCTTTTGTGGAAGTATTCATGGATGACATCTTGGTGTACTCTCTCACTAGACACGACCATGCCACCCATCTTGAGATCGTATTGAGTATACTGAGTTAAAATTTGCTATATGTTAAGGTCTCAAAGTTCCACTTTTGGATGGAATAGATTCACATCCTAGGTCATATTATCTCAGAGGTTGGAGTTGTCATGGACCTATAGAAAGTAAAGTCAATAGTTTTTTGGGAGTAGCTTGAAAATGTGTTTGAGATACTGAGTTTCATAGGGCTGTCTGGTTACTATAGACGCTTCATATATTACTTTTCCCGCTTAGTAGCACTGTTGAAGGGTTTGACTAAGAAGGGTGTGAAGTTACTTTAGTCATAAGCTAGTGAGACATCCTTTTAGGAGTTTAAGGGAAGGTTGACATCAGCATCGATCCTGATACGCCCAGAGAAGGGGAAGAGCTATACAGTTTTCTATGATGCATCAGGTATTGGGATAGGAGTAGTGTTGATGCAGGGTGATCAAGTAGTTGCATACAGGTCTAGGCAGATGAGGCCACGTGAGAGGAATTACCCAAGGCATGATCTCATGTTGGCAACAGTTGTTCATGCATTGTGCTTTTGGAGACACAATCTCATGGGAGAGAACATTGTGGTTTCACCGAACACAATAGCCTCATGTATATCTTTACTCAGCGTGACTAGAATCTGAGGCAACCAAGGTGGGTCTAATACCTTCAGTCCTTTGATTGTGACCTTTACTAGACACCTAGTAAAGGTAATGTAGTAGCAAATGCACTGAGCATGAGGACTCAGATACCAGATATGTAGGAGGCCAGTGATGAATGACAGCTTATGGATTTGTTCTCTGAGATGCATTTGGAGGTGCAAGACAGTCAGGGGAAGACTTATCATTCCACTTTAGCAGTGACTTATACCCTCCTGGATAGAGTGAGGATGAGACAACTATCTTTTTAAGAAGGACTAGTTCTACGGGAGTCGGTGGCAAGTGAGGACCCTCCTCCTGGTTAGACGATAGGTGATGGTGGAATTATGTGTTTCCATGGATGGGTGTGGGTTCTAGGGGATATAAGGGAAGAGATGATGTGGGTGTTTCATGATTCAGCTTGGGCAGTTCATCTCGGGGTTACCAAGATGTACTGAAACTTGAGACGTCAATACTTGCGGCCGAGTATGAAGAGGGAGATAGCTGGTTTTTTACAAGATGTTCCACCTATCCGTAGGTGAAATCAGAGCATCAAAGGCTAGCTAGACTGTTACAATATTTAACCATCCCTCAGTGGAAATGGGATGATATCGCGATGGACTTCATGACAAGGTATCCGAGGTCACCTAGAGGCAATGATGTCCTGTGGGTTGTTGTGGACAGACTCATGAAAGTAGCTCATTTTTTCCAATTACGGAGACCTTCGGTGTTGAAGTGCTCGGGAAGATTTATATCCGAGAGGTCGTACGTCTTCATGGGGTTCCTTGTTCTATCAATTCGGATATGGACACCTATTTTACGTCTTTTTTTTGGAAGTGTTTTCAGAGGTCTATGGGTATATAGGTGGTTTTGAGCATAACATACCACCCATATACCGATGGCGAGTCAGAGCGTACGATACAGGTGCTATAGGACATGCAACGTGCATGGATCCTAGAATATGGGGGCTCTTGGGAGAAGCATATAATCCTAGTCTAGTTTTCCTAAAATTAATGTTTTCAGGTGACTATTGAGATGGCACCATTAGAGGATTTATATGTTAGGTAATGTCGGTCACCTTTGTGTTGGGTAGAGGTAGGTGAGGTAACGTTACTGGGACCATGTCTCATGCAGGAGACTTCTGAGCAGGTCTCATAGATTCAGAAGCGGATGGCTACCGCACAGTCTAATCAGAAATCTTATGCTGATCGCCGCAGACGAACATTGGAGTTCGTGGTCGGGGATCAGGTTTTCTGCGTGTTATACCAAGGATGGAAAACAGGCGGTTCAGGAGATAGGGTAAAATATCACCGATTTATGTGGGGCCCTTTTATATTCTAGAGAGAGTCGGGCTGGTTGCTTATCGGCTTTAGTTACCTTAGAGGTACCGATCCGTGTATGACGTCTTCCATGTATCTCAGTTGTGCCACTATCATTCAGACTCATTTCATTTCTTTCAGCCAGAGGAGGTTTAGCTTCAGATCAATGTGTCATTTGAGGAGACTCCAATTCGTATAATTTATAGGAGTACAATGTTTCTTCGAGGCCAGTCAGTTCCTATCGTACATGTGCTATGGCAGTAAGGCCATGTGAAGGATGAAACCTGGGAGCAGGAGACTGACGTACATGCTCAGTGGCCAAAGTTGTTTTGTGCTTTATCATCGCCACCTTTATAAGGGAAATTCGTGGAAAAATTTCATTACGTGGGGATGTTTGTAAGAACCCGATTCTTATTTATGGGGTACGGGTTTCTTCTTTTTTCTTTTCCTGAAGTTTTTTTGAGAAAATAAGGAAATTGGGAAAAAATAATAAATTTTGGGACTACACGCCGTGTACTATTACATAGGTCGTGTACTTTGGCCATGTGGGATGAGTACACAGGGTGTGTAGACATGTCAGTGACGAAGGGTGTAAAAACCAATTACAAGCAGTGTAGTGGATATTTACATGCCATGTAGTCAGTCGGCAGAGAAACAATAAGGCGGTGGAAGTAGCCACCAGATTGGCAACAGTAAATGCCATGAAGTTGGGAATACACGCCGTATACTCATGTCGATAGATGAACAGTTTGTTGGTGCCGCCAGAGGAACAATTAAATGAGGGGTGTACACGCTGTGTAGTCAAATGTACATGCTGTGTAGTTTTTTATTTTCACATAAAATGGGCAGTAGCCAACACTCTTCACAGGATTGGCTTAGAACCGTATGGGAGCTCCCAAGAGGAGGTTGGTCTTTCGAGGATCACTAGATCGAGTGCTTGGATTTTGTTTCCACCTCGGACAATCTCGTTGGAACCACACGGGTAAGCCCTCCACTCTTCTTAAGCCGTTCTTTCCAATTTATCTTCTAGGGGAAGTTATTTAAGTTTGAACGAGTATTCTTTTACATCAGATCTACACTGTTCTTTGGTGCTTCGAGAAGCGACGTTTTCTTAAACTATTTAGGGGCATTTATTATAGGTGTCTTGGTGTTCAATTTCCAACTATTGTGTGTTTTTGTGTTCTTTTTATGCTACAAACCCGTGTTGGGGTATTGTCTGGTCGAGGCCTTGGATGTTTAAATACCTATAATTGTATAGGTCAATAAATTTGATATTAAACTACATTTTGGGATCGCTTCTTGGATCCAGGACCACCCCGGTGGTGCGTTCCTCTGTTTAGCCATTTGTCCCGGATACCCAAGGGTATGGCTTGTTTATATTATGAATTACTTTTTCCTTGAAAGGTATTGTATTTGAATTGCTTGTTTAAATTTTGGGAATGGCCCGGTTATTTGTTTAGCCCAAGGGAAGTGTTTTACTTAGCCTGATGGCAGTGCATCTTTTGCCTGAAGGCATGTTCTTCTATGCCTGAGGGAAATCGACTCTGTGCCCGAGGGTGTCACATGTACGCCTGATGGAAATATCTTTTATGCCTAAGCGGAATTACATGCGGGTTGGATTCTGATTACCCGAGGGTAGGGGTTTGCATGTCAGAGGACACTGGCTGGTTACTTAGAAACCCAATGTGGTGATTTCTTTATATGAAATTGTTAAAATAAATATTAAAATGGCAATATAACTGGTTATGTTAGTTAATTTTAGTACTTCATTGTTTATTTTATTTTACTATAGTGCACTTTTGATACATATTTTCCCATAGTTGGGCACGAGCCTTTGGTGGGTGCCTACATTGATTTATTTCTCACACCCTATTTGGGTCATGTCTTCAGCCCAAACAGATTACATTTCTGCAGGTGTGGATATTGGAAAAGGCTCTTATACAGGTACTCGATTGCTGCTGAGGATTAGGTGAGCATGAGTCTGGGCTTAGGGTCGTGATGCTATAGGCTGTTTTGTTTTTCTTTGTTATAATCTATATTGTATTATACTGATATGCAACATGTTCTGGCTATTTTCCTAGAACCTGAGACATGTTTAATCATATCTATGTATCTGATTGCTTATCTTTTACTACAGTTGTTTGTTTAAAATATGCATGGTTTATTTCTTCCTCCTTTGTTATATTCATTCTATATTATTCCACTATGATACACTTTGACAAATGAGGTCATAGTTTCCCTACTCTCAGACCTGGACCCTCGCTACCAGTCGGCAACCTCTGGCGTTTGGGGAAATGCGATGGAAGTCATGTGACAAATCCGGTTCGGGGAAACTGTTGAGTGGCACCCGGATCCGGGACGTTACATATTTCATGTGTGTTTCAAAGGTTTTCTTTTTGATTACTTTGTATCAGCCCACCATGTATACTCTTTGACAGCGGCACACCTATTTATTTTCAGGATGGCCCCAAGAAGGTAGCCAGCTAGAGTTCCTAGGTACGTGCGAAATTGACAGCCCACCGAGTGACTAGGCCTCGGTGCAGGGCCCCATAATAGCAGATGCCCTAGCAGTACCTCTACCCACTGGGCCACCGATACCACCAGCCCCAGCAGCGGAGATTTCACGTTGCCTTAGTGCGCTACATGAGTTTCAATGACAAAGGCCGCCCAGGTTCCACGGAGAGACGGACCCTCTGGAAGCCGAGGATTGGATGGAGGTTATCATCCGAGTCTTCAGATTATTAGGGACACCAGCTGACCTTATGGTGATCCTTGGGCGAGTCTCTTACATGCAGCAGCCAGTCGATTGTGGAGCCTGATGCTCTAGGTTCATGACGAGGGATCACTACTTTGGATGGACATCGAGAGCCTCTTCCACTCGGAGTTTGTTCCGACCACCGTCTATGTAGTGCACATTCATGAGTTATTACAGCTGCAGCAGAGCAGCATGATAGTATCCCAGTACTTGGCGAGATTTACTGACCCCTCACGCTACTCCACAGACATGGTACAAGAACCATTCGCCCGGGCCCGGACATTCGAGTAGGGACTGAGGCATGAGATCAGGGCTTCAATGATCTCCATTAGCATTCTGACACATGCAGGAGTACTGGAGTGAGCCCTTCTTGTGGAGAGCTTTCTTGTTGACCCTACGCCACCAGCGAGGCCTACCGTAGGGTGACACGTAGCAGATTCTTCTGCAGAAAGTAGTAGACAGATGTCGCAAAGGTCCAAGAGGACCAGGTCATCTGGTGGGCAACCTCAGGATATTAGTTCGGATGTGTGGGGAAAACGCAGCAGATCCAGTCATACGAGAGGAAGTAAGTGCTACGCATGCAGCGAGTATGGCCACATGGCTCGTGACTACCCGACCCGCCATGCAGAGGAGCAGCAGACGGTTGAGGGACCACCTGAGCAGAGGCAGAGGTTCGACCGTGGCGGTCCGCAGGGAGCAGGCGGACGTGGAAGAGGAGTTTTCCGAGCAGCAGTTGGTGGACGACACTTCAAGGCTCTACCACCACCACCACAAGGAGGTCCCCCCCCCCAGACCAATGGGAGCTGGCGGACAGAGGCAGGCTCAACTTCAGGCAATGGAGGCTTACGACCACGACGCACATGAGATGATTTGAGATACCTTATATGTCTACTCCACCCTTGTTACAGTTCTTATAGACACATGAGAGAGTCATTATTTCATTGTCGATGCCCTTGTTCAGAGCTCAGAGATTTTGACGAAATCGTCGGCTCGATCCTTACGGCTAGAGACTCCTATAGGAGAAAACTCGATGATTACGCACTGGTGCCAGTAGTGTGAGCTTACTCTAGGAGGCGAGAGTTTCGGCTGGGATCTTCTTGTAGCAGCGTCAAGGACTTACGACATCATCTTGGGTATTGATTGGTTATCTACAGTTCATGCCTAGAACGACTGTATTAGGCACAATGTGCGGTGTGTCCGCAATGATGGGAGAAGGTTCACCTTCACTGGTGAGAAGGGATCCTGTGCAACGCTGGATGGACTTTCGCAGAGGAGAGGGCATCTGATCACACATCAATTGGATAGTCTCATCCTAAGAGCAGTTGATGTGTGGAGTCCAATTTTTCCTATTGTGGTGGATCAGTATGCAGACATTTTTACTGATGATGTTCCAGGACTACCTCCTCACAGAGAGGTAGAATTCTACATTGAATTGTACCATGGGACAACACCGATATCTACTCTAACATATCGGATGGATCCCACCGAGATTCGTGAGCTTTAGGTACAGCTAGACGATTTACAGGAAAAGGGATTCATCCGACCCAGTGTTTAACCCTAGACTTCGCCAATTTTATTAACTAAGAAGGCGGATTGGAACATACAAACTTGTGTCGACTACTGTCGCCCAGATCAAGTGACAGTGAAAAAAAAGTATCCACTTCAGAGGATTGACAACCTCTTTGATCAGCTGAAGGGAGCATGATGGTTCTCAAAGATTGAACTCAGGTCAGGCTATCATCAGCTCAGATTTCGATACGAGGATGTGCAGAAGACGACCTTTAGGTGTTGGTATGGCCACTATGAGTTCTTTGTTTTGACCTTCGGTGTAACAAACGCTATAGCAGTGTTCATGAGACTCATGAATAGGATCTTCCAGTCTTACCTCAATCATTTTTTCGTAGTCTTCATGGATGAACTATTTATTTACTCGACTACTGAGGAGAATCACGCCTACCACTTGCGGGTCGTACTTGACACACTCCGAGAGCACCAGCTTTTTTGTAAGATCTGAGACCAGTAGTTCTGGATTCAAGAGGTTCACTTCTTGGGCCACATCATCTCAGAGGAAGGAGTTGCTATGGATCCTGTGAAGATTGAAGCAGTACTAGCTTGGGAGTAACCCAAGAGAGTGACAGAGGTTCGGAGTTTCCTTGATCTAGTTGGGTACTATCAGAGATTTGTACCTGACTTTTCTAGTCTTGCTGCACCGCTTTCATCTTTGAAAAAGAAGGGGAAACATTTTGTGTGGTCAGATAGATACCAGCAGAGCTTTCAAGAGCTGAGATGGGGATTGACCAGTATGCCCATCTTGAAGCTACAGAAGGAGGGTGTTTGGTATGTAGTTTACTACGACGCAACAGGGACCAGACTCATGTTTTTCCGGATGCAGGAGCAGGCAGTGATCACTTATGGTTCACGACAGTTGAGGCAACATGACCATAATTACGCGACCCATGACCTAGAGTTAGTAGCAGAGGTCTTCTCCTTGACGATGTGGTGGCACTATCAGAAGGGAGAGCGCTTTGCAGTCTACACTGACCCCCAGAGTCTCAGGTACATTTTCTATTAAAAGGACCTAAACCTGAGACTGCAGTGATGGATCGAGTTCCTCCAGGACTATGACTTTGAGATAGTCTATACTGATGGTAAGTGGAACGTTTTGGTTGATTCTCTTAGTAAGAGTTCCGGAATTCAACTACATTGAGAGGTGACATAGTAGTTAACCACTTTGTAGATATCCTTCGTGGATAGCGATGGGGAAGCCTTCCTGTAGTCCCTTATATTCACTCCCCCACTAATTCAGTGGGTCAGAGAGGCATAGCATGGGGACGTTGACTGTGAGACGTGACATGATCAAATTTATATAGGGCAGGCACCTGATTGATTTTCTGTAGGCTGAGAGCATGTCATTCTCTTCAGGGGATGTACCATGGTGCCAGTTTCATTATAAGAGGAGGTTCTGAGGGAGTTTCACACATCCCCTCAGGCGGTATGTCCAGGAGTAGCGAAGATGTACTAGGATCTCAAAAGACAGCACTGGTGGTCCGGTACAAAGTACTATGTGGCATTGATCATTTCATGACGTCGCACCTACCAGTTGGTGAACGCGGAGCAACAGGTACCGACAGGTTTGGTACAGACCTTAGAGGTCCTTGAGTGGAATTGGTACGAGATATCCATGGATTTCGTATTAGGGATTCCATATAATTCCATAGGACATGACTCCATCTGGGTGATCATCGACCGACTAACCATGTCAGCCCACTTCCTACCTATCAGAGGACCGGGCTCAGTGGAGAGCATAGAACGCCTATACGTTAGGGAGATCATACGACATAATGGAATTCCATCTACTATCGTATCTGATCGATATGCCTGCTTTACTTCCTGGCTTTGGAAGGATTTGGAGAAGTCATTTGGGACGTAGCTACACCTGAGCACTGCCTTTCATCCCCAGAAAGATGGCCAGATAGAGAGGACCATTCAGACACTCAAGGAAATGCTCTGTTCATGTCTCCTTGACATTGGTCATAGTTGAGAGGATCTCTTACCCTTGGTGGAGTTTGCTTACAAAAACAACTAAACTCCACCATCGGGATGGAACCATACGTGTCATTATATGACCGACCATACAGATCCCCTCTGTGCGGGACTGACCCTGGGGAGTCATCACTCAAAGGACTGGAGATGGATCAGGATACGATAGAGAAGGTGCAGGTCATTGAGGAGCGGGTGAGGACAACACAGATTAGACAGAAGTACTATGCTGATAGGAGACTGAGACCATAGGAGTTCGAGGATGGTGACCACATTTTCTTATAGGTCTCACCTCGACGTGGATTATAGAGATTTGGTCGGGGAAAAATGTTAAATCTAAGATTCATCGGACCATTCCTAGTCCTCAGCAGGGTTGGGGAGGTGGCTTACCACCTGGCCCTTCCACCTCAGTTGCACCGGGTGGACGACGTCTTCCATGTATCTTAGATGATGAGATACATGCACGACCCGAATCACATAATTTATCATGGTACATGGACATCGACGATTGGGAGACATTTGCAGAGGTCGAGGTGGAGATCGAGGATCAATAGGAGCGGGTCCTACATGGACAGTTGATTCCTCTTATGCGCATTCGTTGGTAGAACGGGAACCTCTAGGAGAGAACATGGGAGAGGGAGGCTCAGATGCATGCTCATTACCCTCATTTGTTTCTATAGTTTTTGTTGTAGATTTATGGGGACATAAATCTCTGAGGTGGGAGTAATGTAATGACCTTGAAAAATCAAGTAAATTGTTTTCTTAAATTCTTTGGGATTTTACGAGTGCACAGTTTCTGACAGCACCTGATTCTGAGGCCCGGTGAGCCTGGAATAATTATCTGAAGTTTAGCTCAGGTACGTTCAGTGAACGAACGAGGGTTTTTTTCTATCTTTTGAACCGGTGCTCGGAATTGAAATTACGGGCACCGATGAACTTCCAACGCTAGTAATTTCATAAGGGGAACCTTACCATAGTTTCCTTTTCATGGATTAAGAAGGTAAAATTTGGGGTTTAAATAAGAAGTAAATAAAATTGTGTGTACAATTTTATTAAGTTATCCTTGGAAGTTAAACCCTCCCATGGGAAGTTGTTGGTGGGGCCCACACCAACCCAACATCCCATGTGAGGTTATGTGGGAGGTGGGGACCACACGAGCACAACTATTCATCTCCCATAACCCCCTTTAAAACCCCCATAACTCTCATAAACTCCCACTTCATTATTTTGTAAACTCCTCTTAAATGTGAGACCTCTCACCTCCTCCTCTCTCCATCTTTAACACTTGCCAAACCATTAATTTAATGAATTCAACCACTTCAATTAAATTAATTAAGTTTTTTTAATTTTGAAATTTAAATTTCTTGTGTCAATAAAATAATAGCATTAGAAAATTATTTTACTTTATCACATGTTGGGTTGGGAGAAATTGGTGGGAGGTCTTGTGTAAAAGGTGAAGGAAGTTCCTCTTTTGAAGAACATCATCCACCCGTGAAGAACGTCACCTCTCCAATGAAGAATGTTGTCACCACAAAGAGCGAAAACATGCCTTTACATCTTCTCTCCACAAATAGTGTTGTGACGTTGTTCCCTCCTTGGACACGAGCCAACGTCGTCTTCGAAACGTCACCCTGCGACACCATCTTCCGTGATGCCCGGCGTATGCCATCAATTTTTGAGGTAGGGTGTGTTGATTAAATTTTTTTGAAAATAAAATAGTTCGTTGTGAAAAATGAAACTTTTGAAATCTTGTCATTTTATTACCGTCTAACATGGAGGGCGCGGGATGAACGAAAACAGCCTGAAAACCCTTCGTTAGAACATTATTCCTTTGGAATTGGAAACTAAAGGTGGGGGAAGAACGAAGTCGTCACGACGTGCCGGAATCATGGCGAAGGAAGCCAGCGCCATTGTGCCCGCTGTGTGGGAGGAACCACGGCTTGCATCGCATGCCCCATTGGTGGAAGAACCGTCCGGTCCATCGACCGACTGGGAAGAGGAGAACCGCGGTGCCAGGAGGGTGATGCGCTGAGGTACCAGCCGGCCCGTCGACCGGCCAAGTGGATCTAGACCGCGGTGCCAGGAGGGTGCCGCACTATAAGACTAGCGACCCGACCTTGCGGGCCCCATGCACCGGAAGGCTGGTAGATCTGGCCAGCCAGTTTGGTAGGGAGGCTCCATAAGGCACCACCAGTTAGGGCAGCCGAGGGCTGCGCCCCCACCTCAGACCGCTCGGCCAGCTGGCCGAACCAACCATGAAGCACGCCCTGCCGGGTTGGGCCGAGCCCCTTCTGTCCAGGCCGCACCACTTCGGGCCTGGCCGCACCACTCGGGCCAGGCTGCGCAACTCACCGGGCTGGTCTGACCACCTTTTCCAGGTTAGACCCGCCAAAACCGAGTCGACCTGATATGTCAGCCCATCGGGCATAACGGACCGGGCCCGTTATTCACTTAAACATGAATAACTTAAGGACCACACGTCCAATCGACACGCCGTCTGTGAAACTGTGACTCTTTCGATGAGATGGTACTTTTGAGATAATATATGATAGTTTTGGACATCATTGGTAAATTTTCATGTTTGGAATGAGCATATTTCCAGCCGAGCCCCTGAAACGGAAAATCCAATACCTCTCAGACTGGGCGTCGGTTTGACGCGCCGTCTGTCACGTTGAGTTCCTTTTGACAAGAAGGAACATCGGGACACATCAACTCTGGTATTTGTGATAGTAGATGTATCGACCCCCTTTTAATCGTGGAGAATACCCTCCCGGAATTTAGTACGTTGTGTGCAGGAACACTGGAGCTTACTGCGACTGTGACGAAGATGACGACTGTACTTGGATCCTACATGGGTTCGGCAAAAAGAATGACTGTACATGGATCCTCCAGGGGTTTGGCAGCGATGACGACTGTTCTAGGATCCTACGTGGGTTTGACAGTTATGGTTACTGTACATGGATCCTACGTGGGTTTGGCAGCGACGACTTATGTACTTGGATCCTACGTGGGTTTAGCAGAGAGGATGATTCGGAGTTTATATATAATCATCTCCACCCCTCTTTTTGATATGTATACCTGTGTGATATGAGTCTTTACTTTCAATCATTATCATTGATGTGATTGGCTTGCATTCCTTTGTGTACTGCATTGTGTTTTCCTGTGTGGACTGGTTTGTGCTTTCTTGAGTGGACTGGGTTGTACTTGGGCTCGTGAGTTGGAGTCGAATTGGAATTGATGACATAGGTGTATGTAAGGTAATATACCTAAGTTGATCCGGTTGATACTTCGTGTTTATATCGTCCCTTTTGTTTATCCTTTGTGGATTTTTGGAGATCTTCGGGTGTCTCAGGGTCCCTACAAAGTATATTATACTCACCCCTACACGGGCTATGCCAGCACTACGTTGTGTTGGATGCAGACGACATACATCACTGATCGAGGTGGAGTCTAGTGGAGCTAGACGGTACCTAGAGGTGAACCACTATACGGGACGTACACGAAGCAGACGGCTAGACCCTAGGAGCTAGGGAGTCCATCCATTCCCACCCTATAGATGGGATATCCGAAGGACGACTTAGTGGTTGCTGGTTTACTTTCCTACAACTGTTCTTTCTTTTCTATTGTACTGTACTTTCAGTTGGGTTTGTATTCTGGCCCATTTACATTCCATCAATTACTTTTCTACTCAGTTTACATTGTGTTTACTTCATCTTGCATACTTTGTTGTGTTTGTTTAATTATATAAAGTCAATTCCTTCCCTTTTTTCGGGATTTACACTTTTGGTGCTAGTCCCTAGCCCCTGTCCTGTGGAAGGTGGGCATGGGGTATTCACAACATGGGCCCCAAGGAAGGTTCGTGATAGAGACGTTAGCTGAAGTTGTGTCTGAGACTATGTTATACCCATAGTGTGGTTGTGAGTTATGGTATATTCTGTACATTTTGAGTTTCTATATTCTACTCCACCCTTTTAGTAAGGGAAACTGGAACCCCGGGAATTCTGAGCCTTAGTGGTGTGTTTTCTCCAACATTCAGGTGGGAGGATAAATGGCTGACTACTGCCTTTGACCCCGCTCTCTTTTCCTGTTAGATACTAGTGCCATTATGAAAAGTAGTTAGTTTTCCCCATATATGCGTATAGAGGGCTGTAGTGGCTTGTTGTTATTTACACACATATATTCTGGATATAAAATCCTATGGACTACTATAGGTGTAACGTGTAGAGGCTATGATGGCATGAGGATCCTTACTCGGTGTATGGGCAATAATCGATTGATGTATAATAACCGACATATGATACACATTATACGAGCTGTGGTGGCTCCCCGAAAATACCTGGTTGCTTTTGGTTGTGAGGTTTGTGTGGTGTTTCACCCAAGTGTCTATGGGCAAGCCTTTTTGGTGCACGTGGTACAAATTGTGGAGCATAGCCTAGGTAAATACGGGAAAGCCTTTGGAGAGAGATGCACAAGATGTATGTCGTTGTGGAAAAGCAGAAAACCAGTGGGGATGTAGTAGCGGGGTGCCCTTGATATTCTTTACTATATGATATATTATGGTATGCATTACTTGGTGAGAGAAGCCATGGTGAGGTAGGGAACATAGTATACCTGTTTAGGTGACAAGTTAGTTTCACATGTTTTCCACGGTGCTTTAACATCCTTTCTTTACTTTTGCACGAGAGGATTCTGGGAGCACACTACTGAGTATACTGTTATACTCACCATACGTTTATATAAACAGTTTTTTTCAGGTCACATCGACCAGGTTGGAGATTAATATGGTTACTACTAGATTATGTTTTGAAGAGTTTTTCAGGCTTGTGGTCGCTACCATTTTACAGTCTTTTTGGTACTGGTAGTTTTCCCTTTTAGTTATATTATTTTTTCGTGGTATTTCATATATGTACATGGGTTTCTTTTTTATTTTGGTTCTCAATTGGAGTTGGTTGGTGTCTATATTATCTCTCTCTTTGTCATGTTCTCTCTTAGAGGGTAATGAATCCCATTTTTGTGTTTATTATACCCTTGGTGCTAGTCGCCAACCTAGGGCCTACTGGAGGCGGGAATCGGGGGTCACTATCTCCCTTCTCACATTGCCTGCCCAGTAGGGGTACACTTTATGGGGAGGGGGTTGTGACATGTAGAGTGATGCCAATGTTTTTTTTGATTTTGTTGATATGATGAATGTACAATCACAATGTGGATGTCCTACTTTCACTACATGCCAGGTCTATGAGGATTTACTATAAGAATCGTGTATTAAATGGAGAATAAATTCATTTTCCTATAAAATATATTTTCTCTTCGAAATATATGAATCTATTAAGAAATTATTGCACTTCTTTTAGAATATAAAAAATATTATGCTCTCTGATTTTGATTAATATAGGCTAGAGAACCATTTAGGTCTTGTAAAGACATTATTCCATCTAATCAAACCCAATCTTCTTTGGATATTTTTAAAGCATGCTCAAATCCTTCAATAGTATGATAACTGTTCAATGAAACACTACCCAATTTATTTGATTTGTTTGCACGCACGATAATGCACGATGATGTAGGAGTTATTATTGGAAAATGGTATGTAATACTATTGTAGAGTTAAATATTATTTTCTATTTTCCATGATATATGACACAAAATCCTTTTATGATGTAGGGTATTTTTGACATCATTTATATAATTTTCTTATGATGATTGGTTTGAAAAAATATGTCATGTTTGTCTAAATTGATAAAACAAAATATAGTTTTTGAAATAAGTAAAGAGGTAAAAGCCTATTTATATTGATCAATGTTTTTCTTAAGATATATTTGTTATGTAAATTTTATTTCATGATTAATTTTTTAGATATGTATTTTTTTTTTACAAAATTTTTTCATTTTGTTTATTTTGCAATGTTATATCCTTTTTTTTTAATAATAAAATTTACTTCAATGTAATCATTGAATCTAGATAAGGGACTTGATTTTTATTCTAAAGGTTTAATTATGATAATTATACTTTTAATTTTAATAGAAATTATAATTGTATTTATATTTGTAACAAATAAATATTTATTTATTTTTAAAACTTATTAATATTCAATCATTGTTTTCATTAAACTTAGAAAACAATATTTTATATTTTATTTTATTTTTTTATTCTAATTACTTTATAGAACTTATTATTTTTCCGATGAGATGAAAACTTTTGGAATTTGTGTTTAAATAATTATTATTAGAATCACATCAAATTGGACGATTCAATTTGGAAACTATTGAATCTTCCCTTGGACTTATTCTAGATTATGAGAAAATTGCTGTAAACTAATAAAATTGATTTTGAATTGGAAAAATCTTATAAACCAATGATTTAAGAAATTTAAACCATTTAAAATTTAGTAAAAGTGTAAATTGGGTAGCACTAGATGACATAGGAAACCACTAATATGGTCAAGAAATGTTAAAAATTTAATTACATAATATGTTAAGAATTGTGATTTTAGTGTTTGATTTCTTTTATTTAATTATTAATATGATTTGATGAATGATTTTTTTATATTTCAAAAATTATTTTACTGTTGAATTGCTTATTTTGATTAAGTATGGTAATATTGATTTTTATAATATTCCTAAAATCCTTGATGAAGTATTAAATATGGATAATTATTTTTTACATCCCCTTTATTATTTAAAATATATTAATTTAATCAATATTTTAGTTCAAACATGGTTTGATGATGGTTTAAATTTTAAACTATCAACCCATTCTTTGATCTATTGAATATTTCGTTTAGTTATGAAAACATTGACATAATGAAAATATTGACTATCTTTAGGTCAAAATGTTGGAGTTTGATTGTGTGATTTTATCTGATTCTTTGTTAAATTTTTTAGCATAATTTTTTAAGAAGAAACTTTTTTTTGAAATAATTATTGTAGTTATTATTTATCTGTGTGCTTCATACCATTATTTAGGGCTTCAATCATCTAGACCTAGTGTTTTATCAAAAAAAGGAGAGAGCAATGAAACTCTATTGTGAAAATAAATTTGATTATATTAGATTTGATTTGATACATTTTGTTTTTTTTTCATTTCTAGGTGTATTTGTTTTTCATTTGGTCGATATAATATTGATTCAACTACCCCTAGTGTTAAATCTACGAATTAGAAGCCTACTGAACAATGTAAGTTTACTTAAAAACCAAGGTTCACATTTTACATCTTCGATTCCCATGAATTTATATTTTGTTTTTTGCTATTGATGATTTATGGAATGCTTATGAAGACTCTTCCAACAATGAATATTGTTTTATGTTGCCTTTAATATTGATGTTCTCCTTTTCATTGATAATTTTATCTCATAGTGTTTTCATTCAATGGAAATAATTTTTCTTGCATTTCTTCTATGTAGACAACTCTATTATTGATTTTCTTGGGGATAATGGAACAAATGATTAGTTTGGATATTTTTCGACATATGAATCTCATGTTGCATTCTTAGATTAATGTTTTCGTTATTTTTTCTATAAATTTAATGTTTCTATTACCTTGTTGAGACATTCTTTTTGTACATTATTTTGTTGAAATATATTTATGTTCCCCGGTAAAGTGATTATGGTTAGATTGATTGTTAAATAAGAAATTGGATAACTATGAGGACTAATACATCCTATATGAATATGGAAGGAATTTTTTTGTCATTGTTTACTAAATAAAAAACTATGAGATAATTATTTTTTAGGGTTTTTATGATAATTTTGAATATATATCTCTATTTCAATTTTAGTCTTGTGTGATTCCATGTCACTACATATATTTTAAATATAAATAATGAGATGGTGATGGATTTTGTCCTAGATACTGGTCATCCATCATTATTTTTATGTGAATTTCAATTCTTGATCACTCATATTTGGAGTCTACTATTTTATTTTCATGATCATTTAAGGTACCATTTAGAAGGGTGGGCATCAACTTCTTTCAACATTCCACTTAGCATGCCACTTATGCATGGAAGATGAAGAGAGAATGTGACACTTATTCATAAGACAAAATTGTCTTAGATGATGTGGCGATATGTTGGATGCTTGTTTGACATTAATATTGGTACAAGCATGCACCTAGAATATCTCATTGATTTCATCAACACGATAAATTTGTGTGGATAGGTACAAAACCAACTGTTAAATGTTGTTGCCTCTAATTTTTTCCTTCTGTCGACAATAATAAATTCTTTCATCTTCTAAAACCAATCACCATACTTCCTTGAGGTAGTCATCACATTGCACCCAAGTTAGATCAATGAGAGGTAGGATGATCGAAGAATAAAAAAAGTTTCATTACCTAATATCAAATTCTTCGACTTCAGGTACATATTCTTTCTGAATAAATTTGTCTTTTCATTGAGTGTATAAAAAAAACCTAAAATGTCTTAATAATTTCAAATTTCATTTTAGTAATCCATTTTTAAATTAAATTTTTGACAACATTTATGAAAAACGAGAATGGTTACTATGAATAACTAGCATCTTGAACTGGTAATAACTCATATAAATTTTATTTTAACCTGCATGGTTTTGTTGTGTATAACTTTAATTTTCATATTTTGTTCTCACTTTTTCAAGGTTCAATTTCATGCCACAGAATTCATTCAAATTTTGATACAAGTTCCTTATTGTATAGATTTTGGATCATTTATTCTATTTGATTTTCATAATTAACCTTAATGTCTATATATTTTCTGTATTAACATGCTAGATGGTGGCTCCAATGGAGTAGTTCTATTAGAAGGTGTAGTACTTTTTGATGATGGATTTTGTCAAGAAAACCTAACCCAATTTATGTGACTATTTCATCTCCTTTTTCCTATTCTTCCATTAGATAAACACAATTCCTTTTAGGACTTTGTTTTTTATATTTCTATATTAGTTTTTTGATATTAAAACTCCATTAATGGATATTTAACCGACATTTTCATGTTGATGGCAACATGGCATTGATAATGATATTTTTTAATTAAAAATATGTAGCTTATAGACCGCTGTTGGTGGTTGATAATATATTTTGTCTTAAATTAGTATTAGAGACCTCCTATAGAGGCCACTAATAAAATTTAGAGCACCCACGTACATGGTTTATTTTTGTATTCCAATAGAGACTGCTATTATCCTTTAGCGTCATAGGAACTATGACTGCCAAAATCGGTCAGCTGGTGGTTTCTAAATACCATTAGGGACCACTTTTGTATATCTAAAATTGTTATTTTTTTAGTATTTTAAATAATAATAAATTAAATTTTATAATTCATACTGTCACCGGAAACCAATAGTGATGATTGATCATACTAGCGTCGACATGAAATGTCATGCAACAACTTTATATGTAGAGACTAACTGGAAAGCTGAGGGTAGAGTGGGGGGATGTGTTCACATTCACACTTCTAAAGAAGGATGATGCATCCCCTGAGATTTGTGTGGTATGAACGGTATGTCATGAATAATTCTGTGTATGTGTATGCCAACCACACAGATCCTATGTTGTATGTATCGGCCTGATTAAAGTCCTCTAGTAGCCCTAGATACATCATGTGCATAAGATTACCATAGTAATAAGTGCATAAGGTCCCTCTAAATATATTTAATATATATTAATTATAATGATTCATGATATTATTCTCATCAGCGTCATTAGAAAAATATCCAATGTGCGCCTCAAGCCAGCCTATTGATATCAACCTTCTATTTTTAGCGTCATCATCAGCCAAAATGTCAGCTCATAGAAAACTCTAAACATGATCAGGCTAGTATACAAGAGTGGGTACAATAACTATATACCTATGGATAGGAAGACCGAGAAGGACTACCAAATCCTTGAGGGTGAGGGCCATCTCTCTCTTAGGTGGGTGGAATTTGTGTATCTCTGGTCTTCCCTTCTCTATGAAGGCAACATGCAGCTGATGATCAACAAATGTAAAATCTGATACTAAAATTCCATAAAATCTATCACATTTCATGTATGGTATAATGGTGGGTGGATAATGTGTGTGATGATGATGGTGTGATCGATGCACCCTGATCTGTAAAATATGATGACCCACTAGCACGAGCTAAGAAACAAGCATAACCTACTCGGTGAGTTGTCTAGTATCCTCCATATGTATATAAAAAATGAAATATGTAAAAAGTGTCAAATATAAATATATTTTTATGGTTATAATAATTTTATGACACATATAATGTAACACCTAACAAGTTTATTCCCATTTTTAGTTGTTTTCATAGAAAAATAAAAGGGCATGCATTCGTGTTTCTCAAAGAATATTTCTAAAATAATTGGGATATGTTTTTACCTAGGAAGGGTTGTTTTGTAAGATATTGTTTTATATATTTATATATAGAAACATTTTTTCTTCGTTATCTAATTATTTATTAAAAAATGGTGTCATATGTAATTTATGTATGATTTACTACATAATTGTATGTTTCATGATTATTTTATCACATGATTTCTTTATGGTTTATCCATGTATAGATTGATTATGTGTTATTGACAACTCAAATTCACTTGTCATATTATTTTTAATGTGAATATGAAAGTATTTTTTTCTTATTTGATAATAAAAGTATTTTGATATATAAAACAATTCTTCAAAATGAATGATATTATATTAACACCATATAATTAACAATATGAGATGATCACATTGGATACAATACATCATTATGTCTAAGAGTGTGAACTTGAGCCAATAATGTTTGGGTATAGTTTCTAGTTATGAAATTTTTAATGACATATGATGCATCTAAAACTTTTCTTATGTTCATGAGTCTAGTATATCTCATTCTTCTTCATGTTATACTTTGATATTCCTCATTTATGCAACCTATTTATGTCAGGTATCACTATCGGCTGGTCGTTGGGTATTTGTAAATATCAAAACACCACAATAGACATGCACGGTGGAGTATAACGGTTAGATATGGTGTTCATCCGGTATATAGGATCAACATATAGTTCCCATGATATGTTCATAGGGTCAAATGTTGTGTTGTCATGTGTGCATGGAAAAAGTAATGCCTGTAAATTTCCCCATTCACATTTCCGCACTTCCAATAATACCAAAAAAAATTTACTGATTGAATATGTGTTGGATTTTGAATTCTCTTGAACATCAAATTGAGATTATTCTCCCCAAAAAGTTATACATGATAATGAGAAGCTTATTTAATTTTTTTTAATATCTTGATGAAAGTACCTTCTGAAACACAGCTCCTACGAAATTCTATCTAAGGCTAGTTTTATGTCTATCAGAAAAGTACTTCAAGCAACGATATAATGTCTCATAAACTGGGGAAATTATAGGTAACATTTGAAGACCCTTCATGACACCATTAATGAACTTCACAATGTCTGTATTCATGTGTCTGTACCTCTTCCCTCTATTATATACCAATGTCTATTTTTATTTTAGAATTTGCATCATATAATAATATACTTTTTGAATAACCTTAAGGACTTTTTTGAAACTTTCATCAAAACTCCATTGATATGGATCATATTATACCCATAAGTGATCATATATCACATAAATTTATTTTTGTACATTAAAATAGTAAATAATACAAAGACAAATAATACTAAGACTTCGAGTTTCCTTCTTTATAGGTTAATTATGGAATTTTTTCACATTTAAATAAAAATTTCCCTGATGAAATAATGATGTTGTGCATTTGGGGGTCTCCATGTATCAAGATCTTCATTGATTTCCTCATTTATTTCCCGATCATGATCATATATTAAAACAAAAAAAACTGAATGTGGGTGAAATGGTTAATGACACATTCCAAAAACCAATTCCACGATTCATATTTTTCCATCTTCAAAATGTAAATAGTACGTGGAATAGGAGAACGGGCTCCATCTTTGGTTACTGAAATCAATAATAAACCCCTATATTTTTTGGATAGAAATGATCCATCAATCCGAATGAACTGTTTTCTGAAATGAAATGCGGAGATACAAGGGAATAATTTCCATAAAAATTGATGAAATTGAACATGATATGGTTGAAGTTGGTTATCTTGAGACACATTTTTACTGGTATGAGGATGGAAGAAAAATTGGTCATTGTATCTTAGTATGGATTGAAACTGTTGGAACACCCGACATGAGTCCTCCCAATCACCATACACAATTATAATTTCCTTCTATTTCCCCATCCATAACTTATTATATGAAATATTATAACTGATTTTCTTTGTTTCCTCTATTGAAATAGGACTATAGAAACATCTTGTAATGTCTAAATCATTTCGATGAAAATGGATTACATAAATTTATCATAAATTTGGTGAGATCTTATTTTATGTTTGGATGAGTGCATGTATGAGCTGTTTTAATCATTGAGATTATCCAACCTCCAATTGCAATTTCTGAAATCACCCTCATGAGGAATCTATAATTATTCCCATACTTGTCACACCGTATGATATATATATTTAATGGCCTCATTCATAAACTATATATCTATAGTTCCTTTCTATTTGAAATCTCTTTAGCATGATTTTTAATTCATCTTAAATGGAAAATCCATTCCAACATATACGGTTTTTTCCATCTCACAAAACATATCAAATATACCTCTATGAAACTCAGTTGCAGGTTTGAAAACATTTTAGTTGAATTCGTGAAGATGTTCTATTACTTCCGACCAAGATTTAAAGAGTGGGGTTGATTTATTGTGGGCCAAGGCTACAATAAAACAAATGCATTTCTACAAAATCTCGGCCCAAATTCTGATGCTCCCTCTTTATTGGAATTATTGTCCCAGTTTGTTCCGTCATTAAAAAAATCCTCATCGAACATCAGGTTTAAAGTATGTCTAGGTTATCATCTAGATTTTCCTCTTCCACGTCATGTGTAATAGCCTCAAATTCATCGGTTGGAACTTCTTCAACCACTCTTGTAAGCATACATCTTCGTATAATTGGATTTTGTAGTTATTGTATATTATATAACTCCATCATGGTTCCATATGACCTTTGGGAAAAAAAATTATTTTCATGGACCCACTGTACATTAGAAACCTATGGAAAATATAGACTCTATAGTGTATCTTAGAATTGAAAATGTCTATAGATCATAGACTTTATCACCTGATTGGGTCCCATATTTAATGAACCAATAATTTTTTCATTATGTTCTCATAGGGTAGCAGAATCAGTTATAAAAACCACTAATGTTGTTTGTGTATATTAAGAAGTTCCTTAATCAGTTTCAAAAACTTCCCCATAGTAGTACACCCATGAAAACATGACACTTAATGTAAAATTTTTTTTTTGATGAGGATTCTGATGGTGTACCTAATATTTACATTGATGGTTAACCATATAATCTTTATTATATTAAAATTATATAATGACATTTTATACACTAAAATATGATACTAATGTTTCAATATATAAATTTTTATTTAAATATATGACATAAAATGTTTTAGAAACCGAGGTAAAAATAAGAGAAAACACCAAATCAGTTTATTTATCATTGATAAAATTAATTTTTTTAAATAAATTGAAATAATGAAGAATAAACACATTAAGAAAACATGAATACTTCACCATAAACATGTAATACCTTGTAATTGTTTAATATAACATATGATGGATGAATTGAGAAAGAATTCTAAATTAAGGTAAAATCCAACTTAGTTTTATGTTTTATTATAATGACATCTTCTAATGCTATGCACATAAATTGTGAATTTTGAAAATATTTTGAACATCTAATAACATATCATAAAAGTTATATTTTTTTCATTATAAGGATGGATTCTTTTGAAAATTCAAAATTTAATTACATCCCTTTAGAAGATTTCATTAAGCTACCACTTGAAAATAAGCTAGATTTTACCTCACTTCCAAAGTTAGGACAATCTCATCCAAAATCTATTTTATTGAAAATAACAAGGTATTAATTATATGTTGTAAGAATTCATGTGATATTTAATATATTTCATCTTCTCCATTTAACATTATATGTTCATAATTGACATTTTATCAATGATAAATTAAATTATTTGGTGTTTTCCCTTCTTTTTTACCTCGATTTCCAAAACATCCAATGAATACTATTGACCACAATGTTTGTCCACATAATCATTATGAAACTAAAATTTTATAACATATTAGTATATCCTAAACTATTATACACATGTTTCTTAGTATAGTATTTATTCATCCTAAAGGTATTTTAGTGGTCTATAAATAATATTTTAATCATCTAAAACATATCTCATAGGAGTGTCAAACTATGATTACAGCAAGGCCCATTTTCGTGTACGAGGTTACCTCAAGTCCTGACTCAAACACCTTATTGGATTTGTTACTCCTAGGTATATCTGAGCCAAAGACACATCCACTTGTAGTATTCGTATATGTATTTTAATTCTTTTATATCCTCATTATATTTATAGATCCAAAATTTTTGAATATTTTCTTGTATCCAAAAAGATGAAACTAATATTTACATAAAAATTGGTTAATCATTAGTAAAACAATAGTAAATCATTAGTTAATAATTTATTAACCATTATTTTAGCATTGGTTAATTATTCCTTAATTATTCCTTAATCATTATTTAATAATTACTTATCCATTATTTAATCATCCTTTAATCATTATTTAATCATCCCTTAATAATTTTTTAAACATACCATGATAATTCATTAATCATTAATTAATTATTATTTAATCATTACTTAATTATTATTTAATCAATACAAAATCAATATTTAATCATTACATAATCAATAGTTTATAATGACTTAATAAATAGTTATTCATTACTTCTATACTCACCCTTCATCAATCATTAACAATTACTTGATCATTTATTCATAATTTAATAAATATTAAATCATTAGTCAATCCTTACTAAATCATTAATAAAACATTCTATAATTATTAAATATAAATTACTTAATTTTTATTTATTTATATCTTAATAAAAATACAATCATATGATATTCATTAGCTAATAATAAATAGATAATCATTATTTGAAATCATGGTTTAACCCTAAGTTATTCATTATATAATCAACACATAATCATTTCTAATAATAACTATTATTTATAAACAATATATAACTAACTAAACTACTTAATATATAATAGATTTATAACTAACAAAAAACAATTCAATTGATTAAATAAATTTCCTTAAATTAAATAATAATAAATACATCTAAATAATGCTTCAAAAAACAATAGGGACTTCTTTAAGCCCCCCAGATCCACCATTCATGATGAAAAATTATTCTAGAGAGATTGAATATGTAATGTAGAGAGATGAGTAAATTTTGTAAGGGAGGAGAAGGGGGTTCAATTTTATAGGTCACTAAAGGAAATGTGTTAGGTGGCACCTTTCGTCTTTATTTAAGGTGAAAGACACACACCCCGTGCCACATTTCACATTCTCTTTAGGAAAAATGTGTTCATCCCCCAGCCCCACTTTTTTCATGTCATTGATCTAAGGAAACGGCTGCGGGTATTCTTCCTTTTAATAAATTGGAACAACAACATCACTCCTACAGCCTTGCTGACTCATTTTTAATTTTTTGACCAACTCCTATTTTAAGAAAAATCTAAAAATACTTAAAAACCACAAATAATTAAACTATTTTAGGGAAATTAAAACCTTTAATTCCATTTGTGAAAGACAACATCCTCCCATGAAGACACTTTTCATAAATACCCTCCCAATCCCATCCCTTCTGGACAAAAAAATTCACTTTTATATAGAAAATTGTCCAAAATAGATGTCCATTAAAAATAAATATTATTCCCTTTATGTTAAGCATCAAATATATAAAAAGAATTAAATTTTGATTTGAAAATGATAATTATAATTTAGAAATTTTCTTTTTATAATAATTTTTATTGCTGAGTTGGTAAACTATTGTGGTTTTATGAATTATGAGCTATCTTTGATATAATCACAATCAGAAAAACAAATTCATTTAACAGTATTAGTTTTATCATTTTTATTTCACTAAACATTATATATCATATTGTTTATGATTTATTTCTTTTATTATGATTTATATCTTCTTTATGAAACTTCATAATATTTTATGAACTACTCAAACAAATTATGTTGAATTTATGATGAATATTTTACTATAATAATTAATAATTTTTTTTCATTATATATGTATATTCTACAGAATTTATTTCACAACCATGATAAAATTTATAGTTCTCTTTGAAATTTTTATTTATGAAATTTGTTTATAGAATTTTTTAGGTCATAATTCATATTTATGAAAATAGTTTATCAAACACATTGTTTTGTCTTATATATAAAAAATTAGTAAAAAAAATATTTTACATCGACTATTAAGTTTTTTAAAAAAAATGGTATTTAATTTAATGATTGAACGCTATTAAGTGCAAGAGAATTAGTACAAGAAATAAAAACATCCACCCAAACTTGAAAAACATTAGTTATACCATAGGATTCCATTAGATAAGGTACCCTACTTACATATCTTATGATGAAAGATAAAGAGCGTTCATAAAATATGTGGATAAGAGAGCTGATCTTCAATACTAGTTAACAAAACGATTGAAATAAACATTCCATCGCATGTATAATGTTCATATTTTTGAGGAAATGTGATTCTTGAATGATATATTTTCATCTATTCAAGATAGAAGGATTCATCCCAATGAAAATTGATTGTGCATTAGCTACCACAAGTACCCAAAATTCGAAGATAGATTCTTTATTGGCCATAGAAATCCATCTTAAGGGGTTACAAACCGAAACAACAATAATGATTAACCGCCCCTATGATAGAATAATCCTCATTAATCTTCATAACACATGTTAGAGGAGGGTTACACATGATAGTGAAATGATTTGTACATTTGGATTCTCAATTTGTATCTCAATTTGTCTCTATATCCCAAAACATTATGTAGCCCATTCGATCCATAATGAATTGCATTTTGAATGACTATTTAAGATAATGTAGTTTATTCAAACCCATATGATCTAGCCCAGGGTACATAAAAAATATGTAGGGCCCTATAACACCCTGATAGGGGAGAGGTGAATCGGGGTGTCCACTTTTTCTATTAATTTTACGGATCTTGTTCCTATGTGGGTGGGAACCTGTTAAACCTATCTTATGGAAATGTGCAGTAAAAAATCAGATGTAACTAGATAATACAAAAAAATTACATGGTTCTCCACTAAGGGATTGTCTAAGGAGAATATACTAACAGGGGGACATTCATACCTAAATCAACTAATCTTTACAAGTTATGGAGTTTATAAGTTTAGAAATAGTAACTTTCTTCCAGGCACACTACCTTTACAAGATGTTAGGTATAACAAACTACCTTCCTCATAACACTTCTATTGACTCCTCCTAGCTCACTAATTTGGGAATATTTTTTGTTATTTTAATGACATAATGGTCACTTCAGTATATTTTCATTTAGGTCTTTGTCCAATACTATCATGAGACTCTACTTCCGTCAAATAAATGAGTTGATGAACATGAAAGAACTGATCAAACATACTAGATATTCAAAATCATCTCGTATCTCAATTCAAACAATTGATCACAACACCTATTCTTTCACAAAACTATTGGGATTGTCATGAAATATGTACTTCGTATAACCCTTATCTTTAATGCCTACAAAACTTGAGTTTCACTTGGTTAAAATAGACACAAAGAAATTTCTCAATGATATATTTACTTTGTGTAAGTATTCTACATGAAACACTTCCATGTTGTAGAGACACAATATAATTATTGGAATTTTTCTTAACATATGTATAGGGGTAGCATATTACTTATAGACATTTTATACCATGCATGAAAGTTACTTGGGAGCCTTACCCCATTAATGTAATGTCCATTTTCTCAATTTCATCTTTTGTGCATAATTCATCTACAAACAAGTTTTAACACCATTTTCATTTCCTATAATATTATTATTTGTATTATTTATATTAAACATAGCTAATGCCTTTTCCATATTTTGATGCGACCATCATGAATCATCACTTTCTTGAAATATTTAAATTCACCTTTATCCTCACACACAACATCTTTTTCCAGAAACACCTTTCATCATCCTCCATGAATTGGACCGAAAATTTGAAAAATACTAGGAAATGATACCACCTTTACTGTTATAGTCAGCTTTTATTGTAAGATCAATTTCCTTTAAAATTCCATTATCATCCCAATTTGGCATAACAAAGAAAAAGTAGACTATATTGTCAGAAATGATTATCCTTAGTTCCAATAGAATCCATCATCACCACATAGAGAGAGGATGATCATTTTCTTAGTAGCACTACTAGCCTTGAACCCATATCCACAAGGTTATTTTCATTTTAATCGTACTATTTCCCAATGGTCTTGGCCACGGGGTATTTGATAATCATATACATGGTGGACACCAGTGTAACTATATATATATGGCATAATTAGTCTTCTATTTAATGGCGGGATCAGAGAAACTCCTTGGATTGGAGGATTTATGTATATATTTTTGATGAGAAATACTAAACCATAGGTGGGACCTCAAGGTGACACAATATCTTCCATAACAAACCATCTAGTTATTATGCCATTTGTGCAATATTATAACTGGATTTGTCTGAATAAATTCCCAAAAATTCATTACACAATCATTGTTTGTAAGATCCCATCATATTTTGGAATTTTATCTGGATTAAATTTTGGTAATTTTATTTTTCATTTAAGTAAAATTACATGGAGTTATGAATTGTGGAGTTTTGTGGTGGATTTTATAAAAAAAGTGGAAAAGGGTGTGTTGTGAAATTTTGGTGTACGGTTAAGAGAAACCATGTGCCTAGCCCACCTAACCATGTGAGCCCAGGTAGAGAGGACTGCACAGATGGGACAAGATCTAAAAAACCATGTTCCCCAAACTAGTAAAAAATGCCATTGTAGGCAGTGATGTCTACATGGTTGGTTTACGATATGTTAAATAATGATCCAAAATTGTGGACATAGTTTTTATTAATCAAAAAATTAATTTTTAAAGCACACAAACCGTTGAATCTCCATTAATTTTACTTTGGCTCTTGTTTGATGTATATTGGGAAATTCCAATTTTTTACTAAGGGGTCCAAATTTTCATTCAACATTCTTTCAT
The DNA here is from genome assembly GCA_963277665.1 of Viscum album. NCBI lineage: Eukaryota > Viridiplantae > Streptophyta > Magnoliopsida > Santalales > Viscaceae > Viscum > Viscum album. The sequence continues at coordinate 1,051,067,724 of OY728127.1, read as the reverse complement.
TGAGATTCAAGAACTGAATCAAAGATCATCTCTCTCCTGGTAAGTGGATATCATATAAATTCTTTTTCTGTCTGTCATTCCTTCTTCTATTAATATTTTTGTGGATTTAATCCTTAGTTTCTTTATATCTAAAATCATATTGTTAAGATATAGATATGCTATTGTAGATTTAGATTGATATTGATTGTATCTTAATAACTTTGATCGTGATTTATGGATATAGATCTAGATCTTGGATATATGTTTTTGTGTTGCTCAAATTTTGGGAATTTCTGTTGAATGTAAAACTGTCAACAAGGTTGGGGGTCTAATTTTTAATTCCCATAATCAATATATGATCTCTGATGTGATGTTTATGGTATTTCTAGATTTTTTTAGCAATTGACATCTCAAAATGAATTATTTAATGTGGTAAATTAATAAATTGTGAATGTTGTAGAAATTTGGGATTTATAGTTTTTTGAATAAGTGAATAAATTTTGAGAATTGATTATGATGAGATTTAGATGGTCATGCTCAGTATATGGATAATTTATTTATTAATTGATTATTGGTATAAATGATCAGTAATATAAGATAATTAAATGTTGAGTTATTTATCTATTTGTCATTCTTGTGATAATTAATAATTAATAGGTTGATTAATTATTGACCATTGAGAATTTAGTGGATAAATAATTGTAAAAATAATTAATGTAAAATTGATATGGTTAATTAGTTGTTGTGTTAATTAATGGTCTTTATTAAGTAATTTGTGAATAAATTAATGCATGGTATTTTGGGGTGTTAGAAATGAAGTTCTTAACCAGAGGGATTTGGGGTATTAGATGTGGAATTCTACACCAACGATATAAATTAATGAAGGGGATTTGGGGTCTTACAAATGGTGTTATTCACTAATGCGATTATGGGGGTTAGACATGGAATTATACACTACTGATATTACTATTTGAATTGTGGAGAATTGGGGTATCAGACTTGTATTTATACACCATTGATAAATGGTAATAAATAGGATTTTCGATGTTAGACATGGTGTTCTACACAAATGCGATTTTGGGTGATAGACACGGCGTTCATCACCGATGGGATTTGGGGTATAGACATGGAATTCTACAACAATGATAAATGATAATAAATGGATTTGGGGTGTGGACATGGAATTCTACACCAAGGATAAACTTCTATAATGATTTTGAATTATTGTGTGACATGACACAATTTTGATCATCTCTGTGGTTGTTAACGATTAATTGATAATATGATAACTATTTAAATATGAATTTTAATTCTTTTTTATATAAAACTATATAAACTGATTTTTTTAATATATTAGTTTTAGAAATAGTAGGTGAGGGTCTACAGAGTTGTACTCACACCCTATTCGGGATGCATAATCAGTACCCAAAAAGACATTGTTTCTGTAGTACATGTTTAGGGAAAAGGCCATATGTTATATTGAAAACTAGGAATTGAGTTTGGAGAGAGGAATGAACGTGGTTTGGTACCTACCTGAGTTTTTTTAATGTTTTTTTGTTCATTAATAGACACATGAGACTTATAATTGCATTTCATATTTCCCTTTTCAGTTGAGTACATTGTTTCAAATTTTGGTTATTTTTTTATATTGTTATTGTTTGGATTGTGTATAATTCCACTATTTTATGTTTCATTTTCCTCCTGTTCTTAGTCTGATAATAGAGGGAAATGTCTCCCCACAAATGTCTTACCATACCCTCACTTCGGTAGCCTCTAGAATATAGGGAGGCCTAGTTGAGGTCATGTGGTTGTTCGGCATGGGGAACTGTTGCATGAAACCTGGGCTAGGATGTTACAAAGTGGGTTAAGAGATCCGGTTTTCTTTTCTTATACATTTATCTTATTGTTTGAAGAATGTTAGACAAGGGACTACAATGATTCGGGGAATGGTATTGAGCTCGTGCATGGAAGGTGCAAACCCATGTACTGGAGGAAATCCTAGTACTCAGGGTTGGATTGTCATTATCGTGGTTTTTTGTTATAGTTGAATATTATTTCACCTTGGGTGATGAACATTTTTTTTCTATGATGAATGGTGTTGATATTTATAATAATTGACTCATGACCCAAAATGGAATGATAGTTGATTCTACATGCATCAATTATGGCACTATGGACAATTTTGTGGCATGCATCATTGTAGGAGCATACAAGAAAATGGGTTATGGGTAATTTGTTTAACTTAGATAATTTTACTTGTAGATAATTTGATAATGGATCCTAACATGAAATTGAATAATATTGATAAATCCTGAAATGATGTGAATAAATGGGTTTCTAAATGAGAAACATGGTTAATGTGAATGTCTTTCTATTTCTAACCAGACATAGGTGTAGTGGGGTTAACGGTAGTGATAATTACTCATTTTTGACCATGTGGAGGGACCTGATAAAAAATAATTGTTGTGGATTTTTTAATTTTCATATAACTTATCTTTGATAAAGTTATGCTTTGGGTACTAAGATGTGTGTTTGGAATCATAGAGATATGCCTCCATTTTGATGTTTATTGAGAGAATGGCTGGATGGAATTGATATGGACGATCCTCTAATAGTGGAACCCGAGGCACTGATTATGCCTGATGAGGAAGGTGAGAAGCTGGTTCGAAAGAAAATTTCTTTTTTCATGCAATTGTTGAAAAGGGACCCAGAGCGGGTTGTGAGAAGCATGTCTAATCTAATGAAGTAGTTTCAGTGGCAGCACCCTCCGATAATCACAAGAGAGGGTGGACATAATGGTTCTGAGATCTTGATTGAGTTAATCAAGAATATACATGACCACATAGAGACTCCTATTGATAAGTGAGTCATGATGGTTTCTTACAAGATTTTTGGGTAGTAGAAACGTTGGTGGGACATATAGGTGCAGACTGGTCAGGCTAATGGTATGGGATGAAAGAATTTCAAGGATAATTTGATTGGTCAATTATACCAAGAGACTCTAAGGTAGGAAAGAGCAGTTGAGTTCATGAGGTTGACTCAGGGAAATATGTTTTTGATAGACTATATTGGATTCTTTATAGGCTTACAGTATTTTTCTCCAAACATGGAAGAAGATGGGGATATTACAAAAAGATAATTTCAAGATGGATTAAAATGTGAAATTAAATCACAGGATAATATTTTCAGGCTGAATAAGTTTATAGAAGTGGTAAATCCAGATCTAATTTTTGAGGGTAATATGAAAGAGTCTTCCAATGGTAGAAAAGTGATTCATGATGGAAGATTAGGTGGTACAAACATCAAAAGTAGGAAGCGACTTTACGAGAATATCATCCAGAGTAGTGGGAAGTAGAGTGGCCAATCGGGGTGGGGGGATGAGTTACATGGGATCTTACGCGTGTTATTTTCCTCTAGTGTGGTAGGTCGAGACAGTTTTTAAAAAAAAATTCATGACCACCAGTGGAATGTCGAGCCTACAACAAGATAGGTCATCTATAGTGGTTCTACAGGTACTCGAGGCTGACAAGCAGTGATGGAGGAGAAAAATAAAAGTGATTTGCAGGAACGAGATCTTCAATAACATATCAATATTGTCGATTGAGTTCTATTGGATAAGGATGTAGAGGTAGTTTACATGGTTCTTTTGGGAAAGATCTTCCGTATCCGCAAAGTAGTGTTACATTGGGGAGTCAGGTAGTGTCAAAGGGAATATGGGTAAGACAATTGCATGTGGTGTAGCCTACACTTGTGGATAAAGAGGTTGTGCCATAAATAGTGAGAAGTATTATTCTTGTGGATTCTACTCAAGCTAGTTCCATGTTTGATATCGGTTCCTCTCATTCCTTTATATATTCTTAACTTGTTAACTGTTTGAGATTGGCAGTGGAGTTTGTGAGCAGGGTTTTTATAATAGATAAACATTTCAGAGTATGATCTAGATACATCTGCATGTGCATGGGATGTTCTCTTGAGATTCAGGAATACAATTTTATTTGGGATCTCTATATCCTTAATATGATAGGCTTTGACCTAACTCTGGGTATGGACAGGCTTGTTTCATACTGATCACACATTGACTATTATTGAATAAGAGTTCCATTTAGATCTCCTAAGGGTGACCTTCACGTTTACTATGGTGAGTGGGATATCTAGGCGGGCAAGGAAAGGCCAATTACACAACAAATTGAAGATCTCAAAGCCTATGTTTATATTCTTTTGTTGGATGATGAAGGCGTTATAGAAAATTTAGTTGAACCAACAGTGGCTCTATTTTTGCAATTTCTTTCATAAGGACATATTAGGGCTTCCACCTGGGGGATATGTGGAATTTACAATTGAGATAATTTCGAGGGTTGATCTGGTATCTATTCTGCCATACAGAATGGTATTGACTAAGAATCAAGATATCTAAACACCGCTAGAGGAGTTTGTGGATAAGGGATTTATCCATACAAGTATGTAGCCTTGGAGATCTCATGTACTATTTACAAGGAAGGATTATAAGAGTTTACATTTATGTGTTGAATACCAGCAGTTAAATAAGATGCATGGGAAAAACTGATATCCTCATCCAAGTATCTGTGATCTATTTGACCCGTTGAAAGGAGTTTATTTTTTCTGAAATATCTAATTGAAGTCAGGGTGTCATCAGTTGAGATATTATACATCTAATATAATGAGTACTGATTTCAAGAGTATGTATCTCCTTTATAAGTTTTTCATAATGTTGGTTGTGGTGGAAACCAAACTAGTTTTCTTTATGGACTTTATGAAAATAGTCTTCCATCCAAACCTAGATTTGTTTTTGGGGGTTTTATAGATGATGTCTTGGTGTAATCCTTGACTCATGATGATCATGCCCAACATCTGGACATTTTCCTAAGTGCACTAATAGAGCATTAGCTATACACCATGATATCTAAGCATTAGTTTTGGATGGACCAAGTACACTTCTTGGGACACATAATCTCAGATGAAGGTGTGTTAGTTGACCTAGATAAGGTTCAAGAAGTGGTTACATGGGAAGATCATAAGTATTTTTTTGATATCTAAATCATTATGGGTTTAGCTAGATATTATAGAAGATTCATCCAAGTCTTTTCCCATTTGAAAGAATTGATGTTGAGCAAGACCAAAAAGGGAGTAATGTTTGAGTGTTTAGTGGCTTGTGAGAAATATTTTTAAGAGTTGAAGAAGAGTTTGACGTCGGCACCAACTCTGATCCTACCCGAGTCAAGAGAAGAGTACACGATGTATTGTGACGCTTATAGGATAGGACTTGGAGCGGTGTTGATGGTAGGAAAATGATTCGTGGCTTAGTGGACTAGACAGTTGAGACCACATAAATAGATTTACCCTACACACAACATCATGTAGGCAGTAATGGTTTATTCGTTGAAGTGTTGGCGTCACTACCTCATCGGTGAAAAATTAACTCTTTATACCATCCATAAGAGCATAAGATATGTACTTTCACGGCACAATTTAAATATTCATCAATGGATATGGTTGGAATATATGCAGTCTTCTGATTTTGAGCTTCCATATACTCCCAGGAAGGGAAAATAGTGGGTGATTATTTGAGATGGATAACTCTGTTTGAGGAAATTCATGAATCTAGTGCTCAGTGGAGGATAATGATGTTGTTTGAATAGATGTGCATTGTTGTTTAGGAGAGGCTAGGGAAGATGATTCTCATATCAGTTTCCATGTATTTGAATATTCTAAAATGGACAAGGTATTGGATGTATGAGGACGCAGAGTGCTTGGCCTTGAGGTAAATTATTGATTGTGGGGAGTGACCTTCAGACTGGATGATATATGAGGATGAGATCATCTATGTGATGAATCAAGTAGTTGTTCCTACAAGCATGTGGGGGAGCCCTTGTAAGAGTATCTTTCCTCAAAATGAGTTGTGAATCCAGGGGTAACCAATATCTATCATGACCAAAGAATAATGTTTTTGTGGATGGGCATAAAAATGAGATAGTAGGCTTCAAGACACGTTGCTTCACCTGCTATCAGGTGATGGAGGAGAATCAACATCCTTATGGTTGATTGATACCATTTCAAGTTCTGGAATGAAGATGGGATGATGTGACCATTGATTTTGATATAGGGATTCTGAAAATGCTGAGGAATAATGATTCTATCTTTTTCATTGTGGATCGACTAATGAAAATAGTTTATTTATTTCCTATAAGAGAAACCGTTACAGTATATAATTACGGAGAATGGTATGTTTGGTAGAAATTCTGTCTACATGGGGTGCATAGACTATAGTTTTATAATGTGATTTGTTCCATACTTCACGATTCTAGTAGGCCTTATAGAAAGCACTTGGTACATAGGTGCAATTGAGTACGACTATCCACCCATATACATATGGGAAGTCAGAGCGTATTATACTGGTGTTTGAATATATTCTATGTCATGTGTTCTATATTTCATTGGGTCATGGGAGAAACACTTGGATTTAGTGGAGTTTGTGTTGGAGTGAAATATTTTATGTAGATGCTCAATTACAAGAGGGGGTGAATAGTAATTTAAAAATTTTCTTTTTTAACCTTATGGAAAACTATGTTTAATAATGTTAAACATGGTAAATTCACAAACCCTTAAATTGGTCTATGTGAAAAACATTCACATGTTCTCGTAATATAGTTACAGAAAAGAAACTTAATAAAATTTTAATTGGGAAATTATTCCACATTAAAGAATATAGAATCTTGATTATCAAATAAAATAAAATTATAAGAAATTATAATAAATTTACACTTTATTCTATTATCAAAATTTAGCAAAAATACAACTTGAAACAAAACTAGTAAAATGTAATAAATCATTTTACCCAAAGAGTAGGGTATCCAACATCCTTGGATAAAAGTCCCTTGATTTATAAATTCAATAAAGTATGTCTTCCCCACACCAAGTTAATAACTCAATAGAAATATTGTAATCTGTTTAGTATCCCCACAAGCCCTCAATCATTTAGGTAGTCGACACCTCTGGCTTCCTACACACAGAATCCCTTGATTGTACTCAACAACAAATGGAGTTCCATAAAGCAAGATGAACATTATGTTCAGTAACACAGAATTCATGAGAGTATTTCTCTCTCTAGAAATCATTTCATAGCATCACAACATGTAATCTACAGGATTTTCAATAACAGATTTTGATTGATACTCAGATCATTCAAATGAGCTTCTATTTATCGGAAAAACTCCAATGGTCGGCTCCCTCCAACAACGGTCATATTTTTCCTTCATATTTTTAGGGACCTGTACACGTGTCACTCAACCAATGGTTGGTTACAAATATATTGAACGACATCATTACATAATAATAACATGTGTATGTGAAATATATTAGCATAACAAAATATGAATATTTTGAGTCTATGTAAAAATATAATTTGTAGTATAATCATATAAACAATCTAATTTTAAAAAACATGGATATTCATATTCTATTTTAAAAAGAATTAATAATATTAATTATATAGATTTCGGAGTCCAAATTACAATGAATTTTAAGGAATTCAGAGTCTGAATTATGAGGAATTCGATGTCTGAATTATGTAGAATTCAGAGTCTGAATTATATGGAATTCGATGTCTAAATTCTATAGAATTTGATGTCTAAATTCTGAGGAATTCAGTGTTTTATTTATGAGGAATTCAGAGTGTGAATTTCATAGAAATTTGCGTCTGAATTTCAGAGAATTCATAGATTTAATTTCAAAGAATACTTAGTTTTAATTTTAGTAAATTTGGAGTCTGAATTTTAGAGAATTTGGAGTCTGAATTTCAAAGAATTCAATGTCTGAATTTCAGAGAATTCAGAATCTGTATTTTAGAGAATTCAGAGTCTAGAAATAGATGACTATATATCCAAGGAACTATAAGATTCATTATTTTTATAAAATGATCTGAATATTAGACTTAGTAATAAAATTAACATGGCTTCAAGATATTATAAAATGAGGTAATGAAAACAAGGTAAGGATAAAAATTTCCTTGGATAAAAGAAATTTTCATAAATAAAATAATCCTTAGGGAAATGTAATATTCATTAAGATAATGTTTTGTGATTTTAAAAACTTATAGGAATGAGAATGTCACAATGAAACATTATTTATTAAAAAATATCCCCCTTTTTAGAAAGCACAAACAACCCATAAAAAAATAATATAACAACTAAGAATCTTCATTATGAAAATAAAGGGAAACAATTATCTCGATTTTCTTATGAATAATTATGAATACGAATAACTACCCATTAGGTTTTGAAATACCTAATGTTCTTATTCTTGACTTCCTTAGATATACTTTAATTTTTCTTGCATAAGATACTCTTATTTATGTAAACCCCCCTTACTTAAACCCCCCATACTTTTGGAATTCTCTTCTTTATACATAATATTATTTTGATCAATCTTTTCTCTGTCATTGTTATTGTCAAAAAGGAATAGTGGGAATGGAATAAATTAGGTACCTAAAATATTAGAACTATACAAAACAATGAAAATGGAGGACAATAATATTTTTCATTATGGTTGGAAAAATTGATATAAGGAAATACAAAAAAAGATAGGAATTGAATGAAAAAAATTAATCAGCATCATATTCCTCTGGAATGACCTTCATCATGATAGAATTTAAATTCTTATGCTCTTTATGATCTTCCTCCATCCATTTGAGAAGCTATTCTTGATCCTAATTTTTCTTTTCCAGAAACCATGATTTTTTCTTCCAGATATTTAAGGATTTATTCCTAAGACTTTCGTATCTCTTCTCTGTAAAACTTATTTTATGGTTTTTATCCTATAATCAGTCTTATCAAAGGAATATTTAGCTGAGTCATTGAAATAATAAAATATTCTTAAGTTATCAATTATTATTACTGACCACTTTGTAATTTTCTTACAAGATCTCTGGTAAGCATCATGAATGATATAAAAGGTTTTGAAATCAGCCTCAAGATTGATGAATTGTTTAATGAGCATGTTTTCTGAATCTGATTTTAATTAAATTAATGTTGAAGCATCTAAGAACTTAAGTCAATACTCAAATAAAATGGTATGGTGTCTACTAATTTCTTCTATGACTGTACCACAATATCTTCACCCACGAAAGATGAATCAGAATCTGATTCTCTTATAGGTAATTATTCATTTTGTATCTATATAGAAATACTCTTGGGTGATCCACCAGTATCCTTCTTAAGCACCAAATCCATCATAGGTGTATCAACTATCAATTGTTTTCCTTTTTCTATTCTGGAAATCATCACCGAAACCTTTGGAGATTGATGCTCACTATATGAGACTTGGAAAATTTTATCTTCATCAACCTTTTCCTTCTCAGCATTTCCCTGAAGTCATTAGTTTGAATTTAGTTGTAATTATTTATTCCATCATCATAAGGTTTATTAACCTCTTCCTAACCCTTAACTTCTTTTCCTTGAGAAATAATTTTAGTTGATAATTCATGGGACTTCTATATTGAATGCTTTTCAGATGGGATTTCATTATCATGATATTCTTCGACATACCTTATCACCTAATCAACCTCATCTCTTCTCCTACATATGGTGCTCTATTGACACTATATTCCATTTTTATGTAAATTGAATAGGTTTTCCCATAACTAATGAATGAAATCAAGTCTCTTCCACCATGATTATGAATGATTAATGTATCATAGAAATCAACAAGTAACTATGGATAAATCAGATCCTGACTTATCGGTTTATCTATGTAGAGGTTCTCCCATCCATTCAGCTTAATATTTTTCATAATTTGGGAATTATTCTTAATGAAGAATCTCAGATCAACTATCATTTATCTGTATATTATCCCCTCTGTGTTTTCCTTATCTGAGGACAATTGTTTTTGTGGAGAGGCTTCCAAATGCATCTTTAGTGTGAGAAAATTTTGAAAAGAGGAACAAGATTTTTGAATAGAGGCAGAGCTTCATCACGAGAAGAATTGAAAAGTGATGTGGGATTGTGAATAGGATTTCTTTAAATAGGTGTCACGTTGACTGTTCGAATTCATGATTTGATCCAATTGTTGGAACAAACACAATCTGACTTGATGGTTGAGATAAAATCCGAATAAGTATTTTATAGGTTATGATCGTTTGATGATTTTATTGTAAAAAATTCAGATTTAAGGAAAGTGAATACGAAAAATTTGATTAAAACAGGATAAAAAAACCAACAAGTACAAAATTCAATTATGAAAATTTATGTAAGGAATGATACATTCCAGATTTCTAGGAAAATTGTCAGTAATGAAGGATATTCTTCTTAAATAACATTAGATTCCGGAAAATTTTATTAAGGGAATAAATTTTTTTAATATGGAAAATTTTAGAATGGAAGGGAACAAATTTGGTCACAGAAAATTTGATTATGGAAAAAAATTTGGTTAGGAATAAAAGTTCTTCCCCTATGAAAAGGAGTTTTTTAATTTAAGGAGAGATGTTTTCAACAAAAATTTAATATGGAAGATCACTTTATGGTTATAATTTTTAACTTTTGTTTAATTTATACATATCTATTAGAGGGTAAATATTTTGTCAAAATATCAGTATGTTGATCTAGCGTTCCTATAAATTGAAGAATGATATCTCCATTAACTATGTGATCCCTAATAAATTTATGGTTAATATCTATGTGTTTTTTATAGGACTGATGTGTTGGTTTTTTGTATTGGTAAATGGAACTGGTGTAAACACACAATATCCGTGTTTAGGAAAAACTCATTCCACAGTTTCTGAGTGTATATTGTATCCAAAACACTTTGGCACATCAACTTCCATCTCCTACATATTCAGCATCAGTAATGGAAAGTGATTATAAGTGTTTAATCATAAATGAGCAAGAAAATAATGAATCTATTAATAAAATACATGTTCTGGAGGTACATATTATATCCATTCCACATCCACAAAAATTTGTATATGAAATATTTTTAAATCAAAATCATTTCCATTTGTAATGAAAACTCTAAAATCCATGGTTCCCTTTAAATAGAGAAAAATTATATTCACTGATTCTAAATGAGATTATTTTGTATTAGATTGATATATTTCACATAATATTACTGAAAATATTAAGCCTAGATGACTAGAATTCAAGCATAGTAAATGTCCTATCATATCTCTAAATGATGTTTGATCTACTGGTTTTTTTGATTCATCAAGATCAAGATAATTTTAAGTACATATTGGAGTGCTTTTACATTTAGATTTTTCATTTCTATACTATTTAAGAAGATATTTAACAGACTAATGATGGGACATATAAGTTCATTTTGGTTTTTTATAAATTTTAAATCCTAGCAAAAATGTTAACTCACCCATCATACTCATTTCAAACTCATATTTCATTATATTCACAAAAGAATCGTTTTAGATTAGTGATTTGACCTGAATATAATGTCATCAACATATATTTGATCAATTATAATATTTCTCTTATATTTCTTTATAAAAAGAGTTAGATCCGATGTTCCCTTAACATAATTGTTTTCTATCAAAAATATTTTAATTCTATCATACCAGGCTCTATGGGCTTGTTTAAGTCCATATAAATCATTGTTAAGTTTGAAAACATGTTCAAGATGTTTTGTGTCTTCTAAACCAGGAGGTTGTTCAAAATAAACTTCCTCTTGGTCATATACATTAACGAAAGAACACTTAGCATCCATTTAAAAAAAATTAAATTATCAAATGCTATAGTGGAAATTAAAATGCTTATAGATTCAAGTATAGATATAGGAGAATAGATTTATTCATAGGATATTCTTCTTTTTTATTATATCCATTAGCAACAAATCTAGATTTTTTTTATGATTCCATTTTTGTCACACTTATTTATGAAGACCCATTTTACTCCAATTACTAATGCTTCCTTAGGACTTTCAACTAAGGTCAAGACTATTCCTTTTGAATTCATTTAGCTCATCTTGCATGGATTTAATCAAATCATCCACAACTAAAGCTTCATAATTTCTTTTCAGTTCTAATTGGTAATGAAATGATAGATAATCTACATCAATTTTTAAGGAACCTATAGTTCTTATAGGTTGATTTACATCACTAATAATGTCAGGACCTGGCCTCGGGACCCGTGTCGTGACTACCCCAAGCCCGCCTTCCAAAGGCCAGGGGCTAGCGACTAACACCAAAGGCATAGATCCCTAAACTGGGAAGGCATTTCCTTTATAAAAAATAAACACACACAATCAGAGTACACAACTGGAAGCAAAACACTATTTAAAATTGAATACAAAGGTAGTGATGAAGTAAATGTGCCAGTATACAAACCCAATTGAACAACAAGAACAAGTAGAAGTAAAAGGGAAAATAACTCATGGATCATCCACTAGGGAATCCAACCTGAATGGTAGGTACAAAACTCAGTCAATTTGTCCTTGAGGTACGTCCCCTTATAGTCCACCTCTGACCAGCCTCTCATCTGTCACCCTCAGCCTCGATCACTACTGTCTGTCATCTGAAGGGTAGGTACATAACTCGAACAACTCGACCTTGAGATACGTGCCATCTAGTCCAACTCTACGTATCCTCCCATCCGTAACCCTTAGCCTCGATCACTGCTGTTATTGTCTTCACAGAACACAACAAGGTGCGGGAAAAGCCCATGTAGGGGTGACTATAACAATACTCAGTAGGGGACCCCGATACACCCAATGGTCTCCCATAATACACAAAGGATAAACCCCAGTAGAAAGATACAATCACGTAATATCTACCAACCCTACATAGGCATATTCCTATACATATACCTATGATACCATTCGTAGTCTAACTCCAACTCTCGAGCATAAACATAACCCATTCCACAATGGAATTAAAGTCAATCACCATGATGATAATTGTTGAAAGGCATGACTCAGCTCACACATGTATAAATATTTTGTAGAGTGATAGAGATGATCATATGTAGACACTGATTCATCTAAGATGTTAAACCAACACATGATACGGGACCAGCTAAGTTGTTATGCCCACACAGTAAATCGACACAGCTATTCTGTCAGACATACACAGGATACAGGAATAAAAGTCAGAACTGTCAGAGTCACGGGGGATCCTGGTACATTAGACATCGTTGTCGTACCCAAGAAGGATTTTGGTACAATTGTCATCGTTGTCGAACCCATGTAGGATTCCAGTACAATAGTCCTCACTGTCGAACTCGCGTAGGATTCTAGTATAGTATTCATCGCTGTCGAACCCATGTAGGATTCTGGTACAGTAGTCATTGCAGTCGAACCTACGTAGGATTCCGGTACAGTAGTCGTCACAGCCAGCTCTAAGGTTCCCGCACACAACACGCTCTATTCCGAGAGGGTCCACTCCTCAAGTCAAGTGTCAATAAATCAACTATCATGAAGTCCTTAGATGATATATTCTATAGTTCCATCTCTTAATAAAGAACCCAACAACACAGACGAAGCGTCAATTAGACGCTCGGTCTGAGTGTTATTTGCATTACCGTTCTAGGGGTGCGGTTGGATTTACACACGATCCAATCCCGGCTGTTTTCCAAAATTTCCCAAATCTCACTTAGAGTATAGAAAAAGGATCATCTCATCGCAAGTGTCATAGTGCCGCAGACAACGCGTCGATCGGACACGCGGTCTAGGACTTATTCGCATTTAAACGAAGATGGGCCCGACCCGTCAAGCCCAGTGGGCTAGTGGGTCAGCTGGACCCAGCTCGGTGGGTCTGACCGGGCTGGGGGGTTGGCCTTGCCTAGATCGGCGAGTCTGACCCGACTATGGGGTCAGCCTAGCACGGTGGGGCGAGGCCCACCTGTGGACCCAGCCCGCACTGCGTGCCTGTGCGGTTCGCCCGGCAGCGCCAAGGGGCACCGACTCCTCCACTGATCGGCAGACAATAGCAAGCTGGTTCCACCCGACACCCTTGTCCCTCGGATGCGAGTTGCGGTTCTCTGCACGCGGCTACTATGGGCGCCGCGGTTCTCTAGACTGGCCGACAGGCAATTGGCCGGTTCACCCAGAAGTGCTGCCAGCGGATGCGGGTCGCAGTTCTTCAGCCCAGCGGGAAGGCAGTCGGCCGGTTCCTCCAGCAGAGCGGCCCGTGGATGCGGGCGACGTTCCTCCTCCATGCATTCCTTCGGGCACCACAGTCTTCCAATGGGCCGGCTTGTTGGTCGGCCAGTCGTCCCGCTGTTTGGCTCCACGACGGTCGGCTCAGCCGGCCACCTCTGAACCTCCACTATGGCGTGACGGCGTCGCGGTCCTGCTACCCTCTTTGCAGCTTGATTTCACAGTCTTTCTTCATCCGTCATGGTTCATCTCCGGCCACGGTTCCTCTTTTGTCCATCGTGGTTCTTATCGGGCGTGGTACGACGACACTACACCCTTTCGGCACCGCCTCCGATGTCAACCAAATAAGATTCAACGGAGGGACATCAAACCGTTTTTGTTTATCCCGTTCCCTCCATGTTAGGTGATCTCAATTGGACATCATCAAACCAAAGTGGATGTCGATGAATGAGGATATAATTCATTCATAGATATAATCCAAATTTCCTATAACTCGTATTTGGTGTTTGCTCGACGGATTTATGGGAAGACGGCATCGTTCCATTGACGTCGAGAGGAGATGGAATTATCGTTTGTGATGTTCTTCATGGGTGACATCTACTCCTCTAACGTGGATGGAGTTCATTGGAGAATTTCATCATGTTCTTAGTTGTAATAATGCTTTCTTTATAATTCTCCAAATCTTACCAATGTATTATGTCCATCTGACATAATATAAAATAACACTACTTATTAAAAGGATGAAATAATTAATTCAAAGAGATTAAAATCCATTAATTCACATCCATTGATTAAAATGGTGGGATGGATCATTAAATGTGTGGTTGGAGATGATGAGGATCCAAATTAAATAAAGGGAGTTTCATCCTCCTTAATTGGGGGTTAAAAGAGTTTATGGAAGTTGAAGGGGTTTCATTCTAGTCATCCCCTCCTCTAGTTATATCCTCCCAATGGAGGTTAGGGTGTGGTGAGCCCCACCTATAGCTTCCACATAGAAACATTAAGAAACTAAAATAAAATTAATCCATAATTTATTTTTATTTTACTTTTTGTTATGAAACCTAGAAAACTAACTTCCAAACATGCTAAAACGCACCTGTGGTAAAGGTCCCCTTAAAAGAATATTGGCGCTGCGAGTCCAACGGTTTTATCAAATATCAATTCCAAGAATCGGTTCAAAAGATACAAAATCCCGCACTTATGTTTACTGAATGTACCAGAAAAATGCTTCATAAATTGATTCCGGGCACACCGGACCTCAGAATCAATCACCGTTAGAAATTGAGGACTCGTAAAATTCACATGTATTTAAGAAAAAAATTTCCATAGGATTTCTAGGTCATTACATTCTCCCACCTCAGGGATTTACGTCCCTTTATGCTACTGTACACACTACGAGAACAAATGGTGGTACTGATCACGCATCTGAGACTCCCGCTCCCATGTGCTCTCCTGGAGGTTCACGTGGTGCCAGCGAATGCACACCAGAGGAATCGACCATCCACATAGGACCCGTTCCTACTGATCCTTAATCTCCACTGGAACCTCCGTGAATATCTCCTCGTCATCTATGTACAGCTCCTCATGGTCTATGATGTGTGACATGTCATGCACATATCTCCTCTACTGATATATTTGGATGAAGTTGTGCACCCGGGGAAACTGCGGTGGAAGGGCCAGGTGGTAAGCCACCTCACCTATTCTGCCGAGGGACTGAAAAGGTCCAATGAATCACGGAGATAACTTTCCTCCGTGGAAAAATCTCTATAGACCTCGTCGAGGTGTGTCCCAATGAAAGATGTGGTTGCATCCTCGAACTCAAGTGGTCTTCGTCTCCAATCAGCATAAGACTTTTGTCTAATCTGTGCAGTCTTCATCCGCTCATAGATGATCTTCACCTTCTCCATTAAATCCTGTACCATCTCTGGTTCTACCAGTGATGACTCCACTGGGGTAGTATAGCATAGTGGTGTCCTTCAAGGTTGGTCGTACAGTCTCTCGTAAGGTGCCATCTCGATGGTGGAGTGGTAGCTGTTGTTATACACAAACTATACCAAGGGTAAGTGATCCTCCCAGCTATGACCGAAGACGAGGACACATGCCTGGAGCATGTCCTCGATAGTCTGAATGGTCCTCTCAGTCTGACCATCCAAATGAGGATGGAAGGTGGTGCTCAAGTGAAACTGCATCTTGAAAGCCCCCTGCAACCCCTTCCATTTCCAGGATGTAAAACATGCATCTCAATTAGAGACGATAGTTGATGGCACACCATGAAGCTGTACGATCTCACGTACATTGAGGCATCCCAATTTCTCTATTGAGACCTACTCTATGATTGGTGTAAAGTGGGCCGGCATGGTGAGTCGGTCGACAATCACCTAGATAGAGTCATGTCCTCTAGCTGTATGTGGAAGCCACATCACTAAATCCATGGATATCCCGTATCACATCCACTCTGGGACCTCTAAGGGCTGAACCAAGCCTGCTGGAACCTAGTGCTTGGCCTTCACTGGCTGACAAGTGAGGCATGAAAAGACAAAATATACAACCACCTTCTTCATACCCGTCCACTAGTGCTATCATCTGGAGTACTGATACATCTTCACCACTCCTTGATGTACTGCTATAGGGGAAGTGTTGAACACCCACAACACCTCCTCCTAAAGTTAAACCGGTACCATGGTAAGTCCTCTGAAGGGGATTATGTGATCCCCACCTTTAGGAAATCCATCAGGTGCCTTCCCTAAGTATATCTGAGCATGTCGCATCTCACAGTCAACGTCCCCACACTATGCCTCTCTGACTCGCTGAAGAAGTGGATGAGTGACTGTGAGAGAGTGTAGAAAGGCTTCTCCATCTCTATCCACAAAGGATATCTGAAATGCGACTAGTTTCATGGTCACATCTCGTAGCACCTAAATGCCTCATCTCTTACTAAGAGAAGCTGCTACAACGTTCCCCTTCCCATAAGTGTAGACTATCTTGAAAACGTAGTTCTGGGGGAACCAGAGCCATCACCATTGTCCCAGGTTCATGACCCTTTTAAAGAAGATGTACCTGAGACTCTGGTGGTCAGAGTATACTGTAAAACTCTCACACATCAGATTGTTCCACATCATCTTCAAGGCGAAGACCACTGCTTCTAACTCTTGGTCATGGGTAGCATAGTTCTTCTTATGCTTTCTCAACTACAATGAACCATACTTTATCACTACTCGATCCTGCATCAAGACACACCCGAGTCTGGTCCATGATGCATCGCAGTAAACTAAGTACCATAGGCCCTCCTCAGGTAGCCTCAATATGGGCGCACTGGTCCATCTCTGCCTCAGCTCCAGAAATCTCTACTGGCATCTATCTGACCACTCGAAGGGTTGCCCCTTCTTCGTCAATGCTGAAAGCGATTCTGCAACTCTGGAGAAGACTGTTACAAAGGTATGTCTGGCCGACTCCTGAGTGATCGACTACACCCTCTTATTCATGATTTCATCCTATGCATCCTGGGGTTTCCTTTTTTCCGACCAAGGAAAACCCCATCCCAACATTGTAGATAAACCACAAACATTTTGCCTCATACATTAAAATGTGTATGAACTGTGGTTACCCAGTCCATTCCCAAACTAACGTCGTATGGCCTCGATGATTCCACCAAGAGGTTCCAACCGAAACAATCACCTCAAGGATCTGATCACACCATCGGCATATGTGTGATTATCGAGTCTCCTTAAAATGGTATCTCTAGAAATGAGGATCAAGTCAATGGTTTAACAATAATCTCTAGGTCTAGGACAAGATTCATGGAAGAAAGGAGTGATTGGTACCTATTTCTATTGATACAAAAGCTATTAGTAGACACAGACTGTACATAAAATCATTCTTAGAGCAGTAGGGTCACACTCCTTGACAGCATGCAGCTAATCTCTTCCCCTGCCCTCCAACTCCTAGAGCCTAGCAGGGACTACAAAGGCGGGAGGTTTTAACAAGTCATAATGTTCACCACCACATGCTTCTCTCCTATCTCATCTTCCATGTCTACTGCCCTACATATTCACCTGTACATAACAATTCCTATTCCTGAAAAATTTTACACGCAATAGTCTCTGAGACTTGCACCAATTTCATGCTTTCCAACTGCTAACATTCATTAGATGTATTCGCTCAACCAATGAACTTTCAACAACAAAGGACCTCTCCAGCACCTTAACATGAGTAGGAATGCATAGAGGAAAATGTTCTGGCTCAGATATCATTAAACACACCTCCTTCAGAGTTCTGATATTTAAATCACTGATCGTATCATATTCATCGAGTACCAGGACATATCGGTATACCTCGATGAATACTCAGCTACTAACACATCATCCTGCCGAAGCTGTAAAAGCTCAATAAATCCCTCATCCACCTCCTCAAGCCTGTCCTCAGCTGAATATGGGTCGGGCTCGCATCAAAACATGAGGGATATCTGGTGCTAAAACCCATGTAAGGTTCTAAGCCTAAAAGTGTCCTCTACCAGTATCGTCGGTAGTGTCTACTGACCAACATGCATTGATATAGTTGGCACACTGCCCGAAGGTTCCATCATGGAAAAAGGTCCAAGTACTGAAACCTCATCACTCTGTGGACCATCCTCATGGTCACTGAATGGAAAATATTAGTATCTAATATCAAAATCTTCTCTACTAGTGTCTAATCTAGGCGTAAAACTCCAATAATCGCCTCTATCCAGTCCTCTACTACCTTTGAATTTGTCTCACCTAGAAACTATGGAGGCTTCTGCTGCTGGAACTCATGAAATGCGCTCAGTCGGCATGCTTCGTCCTCCAATGCGGCTAGTGGCACATGGAGCCCAACTGGTGGTGGTGCTGCTGGTACACCACCAGAAGGTTCCAACATAATAAGAGGGCCCTGCATCATAGTATAGTTGCTCAGTGGGCCGTCATCATGTACACTCTCGGGAACCGTAGCTAGCTATCTTCACAGCGACATCCTGATAAGGAACAGGTGTGCCATGATCAGTAATTTATACATGGTGATCTGACTCAAAGAGACCACAAAGGAAACTCTTGAAACAAACACGCAATCAATGTTTTAATGCACTGAGTCGTAAATCAGAGGTCAGGGTCCTGGTGTATGGATATGTCGGCCATCTCTCCAACACTAGACTTAAAACCACACTCCATAATCTTAACATTATTTCTTCACAATAAGATAGATTAGAGTCATATGATCTACAGTAGAACCGACACCTCTGAAACAAATTGTTCATGACCCGTCCTCGCGACCCAGGTCGTGACTACCCGAAGCCCACCTTCTATTGTCCATGGGATAGAGAGTTGCACCAAATCCATAAATCCCTAAGCTATGAAGGCATTGAATTAATAAAAAAGAAACACAAACAATCAGAGTACACAACTGGCAGAAAAACACTAAGTAAAACTAAATACAAACATAGTGCTGAAGTAAATGGGCATGTATACAAACCCAACTGAACAATAAGAACAAGTACATGTAATAGGAAAACAGATCCTGGAATGTCCATCGGGGAATATTACCTGAAGGTTAGGTATATAACTCAAAAAACTAGTCCCTGAGGTACGTATTGTCTAGTCCAGATCTGAGAAGCCTCTCATCTATCACCCTCAACCTCGATCACTGTTATTCTTCAACTTAAGGGTAGGTAAAGAACTCGAACTACTCGTCCCTGAGATATTTCCCGTCTAGTCTAGCTCTGAGTAGCTGTAACACCCCAATATTTCATAGTGTGTTATTTCTTCCAAATAATTCAATAACTTTCACTACACGCAACACTGAGTTCAAGCGCACAATGACTTGCCAAAAAATCCGTTCAAAAGAGGTTATGAATAGTAATAAATAAATTTTAAACATTATATAATCCTTATAATTTTAGAATCCATATTATGAGTTTCTTAGACATAATGTAAGAACAAATTCATTTTCAGTATTGCACTTTTACCAACTTTTAATTGTGAACCTTTTTTAAATACAATATTTTAAAATTTATTACTAAATGAGGACTTAAAAAATTTAAAATGAAACATCCCCAGCTTCCACATTACGCTTTCTATTGAATAATACAGTAGCGTGTGTTGTACGCAACTTCGAGTTCTAACACACACCACAACCAATCAAACTAGTCGTTTTGAATAGTAATACATAATTTTTTAAATTATATATATTTTATATTTCAAAATGGACTTCATTTTTGGATTTGGAATATCTAATTTAGCCTAGGGTGAAATTTTGGAACTTTTCAGATAACACTTATATTTAGATGAATAGTGAAAATTACTAAATTTTAATTAAAAACAACTTTTTTAATCAAAATAATTTATATTAATAAATTATGAATTTGAGTGGTTTTAAAGTATATTTAGAATATATTTTTACCATTTAATAAAATTTTGGTCATTGGAGAAAATTTCACAATTAAGCCGAACATAAACAAGTATCAATCTTTTGACAGTTATTATATCTTAAAAACACACTTTTTGTTTTAACAGCGGGAATTAATTTTAAATTAATTTCAGCCAATTCTGTGTTTTGAATTTGGAAAAATGGATTCAATATTTGGAGTCAGGATTTTCAAATTGTGTAAATAGGTAACTTTTATTTTTAGACATTTTGAATAATTACATAGGTAAATATTTTATTTACCATGGTTAAAGGGTAAATCTGGTAAATAAGGGTTAAAAAATAAAATTATAATAATACAAATTACCCTAAAACGTGTCCTAACCTTATTGGTTGATACAAGTTCGACCATAGGCCTCTTTGTATCAATTTGGGGACCCCATGGTGCCACTTGTAAGTGATAGGGACACTTTATTTTAATTAAGTGAAAATGCATATAAAAATGACACAAGCATATTTCTTTTAGAAAAACAATTTTTACATAGGGTTATATACGTTGGATTTTTGACTATAAATATTCATTAGAAATATAAAAATATTTTCTAAATAATGGTATTTTATTTATCATTTTTAGACATTAAATAATTTAATTTATTTAGGACACAATCATGATGCAGTAATTACCATAATAGTGAAAAATTAAAATAATTGATATTGTAAATACCCAAATAAATATTATTTTAGTCTTTTAATGAATTAAACTAACATTCTACGATAATATAACATATTTGGATTGATTTAATTGAACTTGTTTGAATTAATCATTCTGTTATAAGTTTCACAAAAATCAACTATTTAATAGTGTCAAAATTGACATAAAAGTGTTTGTAAAACAAATATTATATTATTAATTGATATTAAATTCCTAAAAATCTACGATTTGGCCAAGAGACATATATCATGATAGGTGTATCATTAGAGGACCACATGGGGGTCGCTTGGATGTATATAGTATGTTTATTAACTATATAATATAAAAATACAAAGTGACAAGGTAAATGTCAAACTAATTAACTAAGAGTTAAAACAAAAAGAAAAGGTTAATATAGTAACCCAAACCTGTCTAAAATCTATTGGTTGAATTTTTTTCGACATATCCCTATATTAATATTTGAATAATAAACTTTGGTTCCATTAGGAACCGAATATGAATTTATTATAAATTAATATTTCTAGCTTTTCCAAAGGTGCCCCTCACCACTCTTATAAAAGGGCACTCCCCCATCTCATTAATTCACACATTAAAAGCCTTTCGTTTTGGCCAAAGTATGCCCAAAAAATCTCTCAACTTCCCTCAATACATCCTAGAGGCCTTATTTTGATCAGAAAGCCAACCTAAGGAGCCCTTTTGATCAAATCAAAAGAAAGAACCAGAAGAAGAGGTAATGTTTTCACAACCCTTTTTCAAATTGATTTCTTCTTCCACTTCATCTTTATTTGTTATTACCATTTTAAAATAATAAATCCAGTATCTTATATATACTGTGATGTTATTATAAATATGGTACAATCATATTCAGTATTCTATCAACCCTTTGAATAACATTTCACCATACGTGTGTACGTACGGCTTACCGTCTCCACGTCGTGGTGTAATTGTTATTCAATATATTATTATTTGGATGGGTATAATTATGATGTGTAACTCATGTAAATAATAAATATAACATGATAATGATTCTTTATATATGATATACTATCCAATTATATATTATTTTTATATCAAAAGAATGAAATTGTCGCTCGTGCGTACGTACGGACTACCGTCTCCACGAACGGGATGAGATTCATTCTCCATCATATCCATTCAAGTATAATTATCATTTGATGATTTAAAAATAATGTTTAAGGAAATGATATAATTATGGATATGAATAAGATACAACTTATCCATGAAAAACATGGCTTACATAACAAAACATATAAAATAAAACGAGTAAGTTAACACCCGAAATGATGATAATACTAAGATATTATTAACAAATCAATGTTAAAAGATCATATATGATATCATATTAATATATATGATTCTTTTATAATTTAATAACAATTATTTCAACATTATACAGGAGGTTAACCTACCCCAACAAAGGAAGAGTACAAGGTAAGGGTTATTTCACAATCTCTTCATTATCTGAGGTTGATAATGCGTAATAATCTTCTGGGATCTCTTTATCATCCACATCCATGTTTCTTAGAAATTAATTTCAAAACATTTTTACTATTTACTATAATATGGTTTAAAGTCATTTATACCCTTTTTTGACTTTTTATAAGAGGTTTATAAAGGAATCATTCCGTCATTTTCCAAACAAGGTGCTTTTTATCCTTTTCGAAAAATTATGGTAAGAATGTTTTTTAACTTATACAGCGGGTGCGGTTATTTTCCACCTTTATAAAATTGTTGAAGCTTACCTTACAAGATTATAAGAATATATTAAATGAAAATGTTTTATTTTATAAATATATTACTCTTAAATGATTTCAAAATAGAAAGAGATATTTCTCTAAAAAGGGTTTTGATTTCATCTAATTCAACATCGTTTGATGGATTTTACGCTTATTTGAAGTTGATTTATTATGATACCAAACTTCTATATTGTATTGAAGGTTTTGTGATATGTTTGACTTTGGATGTGCAATTTTTATACCATTCATAGGTTATGGTGAATGTATTGACATTTCGTATGCTATTTTTAATACGAATGTTTATGTTATGTTTAAACCTTTTCATATGGGAATGAATTGGACTTAATATGTGACGGGTGGATCCCGATATAGCTCCTCGATGCATCGGTAGGTCTCATGAGACAAATTAGTGTCTTGGAACAAGGCCTTGGAAAAATCTTATTTTTAGTCCTGGCACGAGGCCTTGGATATGTGGTTATGATAGTCTGGCATTATGAATTCCATCATTATGAAAGTGGTAATTGATATTGCATGTGATTATTCGATTAGTAGAATATACATGTGAATAAATAAATGGCATTATTTCATTTTATTTTTGTTATACTATGTTGAAGTTCATGTTTGAAAGGATTTTGTTTTAAGTTATACATTGCCTTAAATGATTATTCTTATTTATGAAGGTTTTCGTTATATTGTTATCCTTACTGGGCATTTGAGCTCACCCTTTTTCTATGTTTTATTTTTCCCAGGATGTGAAGAAGTAATTTATGAATGACCTGCAGGGGTATTATGTGAGGATATGAGTGTGGGATATGGAGACTATGTTGATGTAGTAGTTTTTCACTTTATGATGTAATGTAAAGCTTTATGAATATATCTTGTGTTTCCAAGGATACTAACCCAATCAGTCTTTCGAGATTTGATCTTTCTTGTGATCATGCCAATGTTATGTAATAATGCGCCGACATTGGGTAAATGGGGTCGGGGAGTTACAGTTGGTATCAGAGGAAGTTTAGTACAATCCTTGGAATCTAGATTTAGATAAACTCTGATTAGAGCATGTAGACCTAAGATGGACTTTGAGGATTAGTATAGAAGAACTTCCTAGAATTTTGGTATTGTAGAGATTTTGTGAGTTTTCCGAGCAATACATCTCTGTCTGTATACAAGCAGGTAGAGGCGGCTCTGGCACAGATGTACCTACAGGTAAAACCCGGAAACACTGCTTTGATCTAGACTCGAACGGGAATTGGTGCACGACAACGGGCCTTGCTACACTCTTGGTTACGAAACTCCCGGGGGATATGCTTAGGATAATTTTGATTTTCTTTACAAACCATTATGAGGGTTTTATGAGTATATACTTCCTCAATGGAGAAATTTTTATGATTATGGATTATATCCATAAACTATTTAATTTATGTTATGTGTCTTACAAGTTTGTGATTAGGTATTGTTATTCATAAACTAATCTAGTGTATGCCATTGTTTGGAAATGACACCCAGTAGAAGGAATGAGAACTCCAGCAATACACATGATCCAAAGAGAAAGAAGGATCATATCTTTCATGGTCTTAAGCCAGAATTTATTTGAGAAATAGTCTCCCATGTATTATCATCATATAAATAAATAATATCATGTGTTGATAAGATAAGTAATGATTTTATGGAGTCCTATGGATTTGAAGGGAAGAAAGAGAATAAAAGGATGGTAGAGAGAAAGATGGATAAAGGGAAGATGGAAAAGAAGAATTTTCCCATATGTGATAACTATGGAAATAAACACCCTAGAACATTCCTGAATGGAATGGGAGTTTGTTATAAGTGTGGAGGAAAAGGGCACAAAGTACGTGACTACAAGGGTAAGAAAATAGTTTCAAATGTACAATGCTTCATTTGAAAGGAGTTTGGACACTACACGAACCTATGTCCCATTCATCAAACTATGCCGCAAATGATGCAATTGGATAATAATCATGTTATGAAACTACCACAGATGAAGAGGAATGATTAGAGTTCTTGTGTTTAGTATGTCATTTGAGTTTTGTATCAAAAATTTACTTGTTATAATAATTATGGAATATATAAGGATTGTACTGCAGTACTATTTCATTAAGGACTTCAGATTGTGTGGATCAAAGAAAAGTGACTCAATAGCAGGATAAATTTTTGGAAAATATATGGATGAGAGAATGATAGACCATAATATAGTTATGATATTGAGGTAGTGATTTTGGAATAGTACATGATTGATTTGGATAAATTATATTGGATATTCTTGACTACCTTGAAACTGATTAATGATTTGTATATTCCATCATTATCGGGGTTTAAAACATTTTTGGATTGAAAGAGTATATCTATTATTCTTTAAGTAATAAGGGTTCATGAATGTAATCAATAAGGTTTTATGGTAATTCAGGATGTTGCAGTGTTTTAAAAGAATACATGATGAAGATGTTCACATGTTATTACGTGGAAAAAAGGATCTTTATTGTGTTTACCTTCCTTATAAATTTTGTACTGATGTATTTTGGATAGTTCTAGTTTGGATTATTTTGGATTGCCATAAAAGGACAACCCAGAGGTCGAGTGGCAACCCGTTGCGTCCAGCAAGGCTGCGAGACTTGAACCCACAACCGAAGGGCGACAAGGGTGTATCACCTACCACTGACACACGTGATGTCCAGGATTAAATAATGTAGTTTTTTTAAAAGATCTAGTAGATGAATTATAAATTTGTTTTTTTGGAACCCTATATGAATAGGATAAATAGAATTTTTTCGTTCTATTATCTTTTAGAGTGAAAGATGAGTTTGTGGTAGAAATTAGTTAATGGATGGAACTCTACATGTCAGGAATATATTTTTCTTGTTCTATTATTATATGAAGAAATTAATTCTTATACGTTATTTAAAGAATCCTAAAACCAAAAACGTGTTATCCTAATACCCTATGTTTTGTTGAACCGATGGTATTTCAAATCATCATAGATTGATGTATTTAAGGACCTCAATTTTATACTTTTTTGTGATTGATGACCTCAATCACTAACTATTAATATTTACATTTTTCCTCCAATTATATGTCTCTAATTTCCACCAATTTTCTCATAATCGAGATCATAATTTGGTGGTGACCCTTTCATTTCTCTTTTCCTCATATTAAGACTAAATTTTAGTAACCCAGTATTCGATATGGGTTTTCCCACAAAGATATTTTCTATTTTCTACCTTTTAATTTTGAAGAACAATTTCAAATTGTGAGGACATAATTTATTGAAGAAGAGGACAAAGTAACACCCCAATATTTCATAGTGTGTTATTTCATCAAAATAATTCAATAACATGCACTACACGCAACACCGAGTTCAAATGCACCATGACTTACCAAACAAGCCGTTCAAAAGAGGTTATGAATAGTATTAAATAAATTTTAAACTTCATATAATCCTTATAATTTTAGAATCCATATTATGAGTTTTTTAGACATAATGTAAGAACAAATTCATTTTCAGTATTGCACTTTTACCAACTTTTAATAGTGAACCTTTTTTAAATACAATATTTTAAATTTTTTGACTAAATGAGGAGATGAAAATTTTAAAATGAAACATCCCAAGCATCTATTGTACGCTTTCCTTTGAATAATACAGTGGAGTGTGTTGTACGTAACTTCGAGTTCTAACACACACCACAACCAATCAAACTAACCGTTATGAATAGTAATACCTAATTTTTGAAATTATATATATTTTATATTTCAAAATGGACTTCATTTTTGGATTAGGAATATCAAATTTAGCCTAGGGTGAAATTTCAGAACTTTTCAGATAACACATATATTTTGATGAATAGTGAAAATTACTAATTTTTAATTAAAAACAACTTTTTTAATTGAAATAATTTATATTGGTAAATTATGAATTTGAGTGGTTTTAAAGTATATTTAGAATATATTATTACCATTTAATACAATTTTGGTCATGTGACATAATTTCACAATTAAACCTAACATAAACAATTATCAATCTTTTGACAGTTATTATATCATAAAAACACTCTTTTTGTTTTGACAGCGGGAATTAATTTTAAATTAATTTCAGCCACTTCTGTGTTTTGAATTTTAAAAAAAGGATTCAATATTTGGAATCATGATGTTCAAATTGTGTAAATAGGTAATTTTTTTAGACATTTTGAATAATTACTTCGGTAAATATTTTATTTACCACAGTTAAAGGGTAAATCCGGTAAATAAGGGTTAAAAAATAATATTATAATAATAAACAAAGTACCCTAAAAAGTGTCCTAACCATATTGGTTAATACAAGTTCGACCATAGGAATCTTTGGGTTGATTTGGGGACCCCATGGTTCTACTTGTAAGTGATAGGGACAATTTATTTTAATTAAGTTAAAATGAATACAAAAATGACACAAGAATATATATTTTAGAAAAACAATTTTTACATAGGGTTATATATGTTTGATTTCCGACTATAAATATTCAATAGAAATATAAAACAATTTACTACATAATAGTATTTTATTTATAATTTTTAGACATTAAATAATTTATTATATTTATGACACAATGATGATGCAATAATTACGATAATAGTGAAAAATTAAAAGAATTGATATTGTAAATACCAAAATAAATATAATTTGAGACTTTTAATGAATTAAACTAATTTTATAGGATAATATGACATATTGGGATTTCTTTTATTGAACATTTTTGAAGTAATAATTCTGTTATAAGTTTCAAAAAAATTAATTATTGAATAGTGTCAAAATTGACAAAAAAGAGTTTTTAAAACAAATATTATATTATAAATTGATATTAAATTCCAAAAAATCTAAGGATCTCCCAAGAGACTTATATCATGATAGGTGTATACTTAATGGGCCACTTGGGGGTCTCTTGGATGTATATAGTACGTTTATTAACTATATAATATAAAAATACAAAGTGACATGGTAAATGTCAAACTAATTAACTAAGAGTTAAAACTAAATGAAAAGGTTAATATAGTAACACAAACCTGTCTAAATTCGATTGGTTGAATAGTTTTCGACCTATCCCCACATTAAACTTTTAATAATCAACTTTGGAGCCATTATAAATAGAATATGTATTTATTATAAATTAATATTTCTAGCTTTTCTAAAGGTTCCCCTCACCCCTCTATAAAAGGGCACTCCCCCTTCTCATTACATCACACCTTCAATGCCTTTTGGTTTGGCCAAAATCTGCCCAAATACTCTCTCAACTTCCCTCACTACATCCTAGAAGCCTCATTTTGATCAGAAATCCATCTTAAGGAGCCCTTTTGATCAAATCAAAAGGAAGAACTCGAATAAGAGGTAATGTTTTCACCACCCTTTCTCAAATTCATTTCTTCTTCCACTTATTTTTCTTTGTTATTACCATTATAAAATAACAACTCCAGTATCTTATATATACTGTGATGTTATTATAAATATGTTACAACCAGATTCAGTATTCTATCCACCATTTGAATAACATGTCACCATACGTGTGTACGTACGGCTTACCGTCTCCATGTCGTGTTGTAATTATTATTCAATATATTATTATTTGGATGGGTATAATAATGATGTGTAAATCATTTAAATAATTAATATAACATGATAATTATTATTTATATATGATATACTATCCAATTATATATTATTTTGTTATCAAAAAATGATATTGTCGCTCGTACGTACGTACGGACTACCATCACCACGAACGCGATGATATTCATTCTCCATCGTATCCATTAAAGTATAATTATAATTTCATTATTTAAAAATAATGTTTAAGGACATGATATCATTCTGGATATGAATAAGATACAACCTATCCATGAAAAACATGGCTTACATAACATAACATATAAAAGAAAACGAGTAAGTTAACACCTGAAACGACGATAATACTAAGATATTATTAACAAATCAATAATAAAATATAATATATGATATAATATTAATATATATGATTATTGTATAATTTAATAACAATTATTTCACCATTATACAAGAGGTTAACCTAACCCAACCAAGGAAGAGTACAAGGTAAGGGTTATTTCACAATCTCTTCATTATCCGAGGTTATTTATACGTAATAATATTCTGGGATCTCTTTATCATCCACATCCATGTTTCTTAAAAATGGATTTCAATACATTTTTACTATTTACTAGAATATGGGTTAAATTCATTTATACCATTGTTTTAATTTTTATAAGAGGTTTATGAAGGAATATTTCCGTCATTTTCGAAGTAAGGTTCTTTTTAACCTTTTCAACAAAATTAAGGTAAGAATGTTTTTTTAACTTATACGGCGGGTGCGGTTATTTTCCGCCGTTATAAAATCGTCGAAGCTTCCCTTACAATCATATAAGAATATTTTCAAAGAAAATGTTTTATATTATAAATCTATGACTCTTAAATGATTTCAAAATATAAAGAGATATTTCTCTAAAAAGAGTTTTGATTTCATCTATGTCAACATCCTTTGATGGATTTTACGCTTATTTGAAGTTTATTTATTATGATACAAAACATCTATATTGTATTGAAGGTTTTGTGATATGTTTGACTATGGATGTGCTATTTTTATGCCATTCATAGGTTATGGTGAAATTATTTACATTTCGTATGCTAGTTTTAATACGAATGTTTATGTTATCTTTAAACCTTTTCATATTGGAATGCATTGGACTTAATATGTGACTGGTGGTGCCCGATATAGCTCCTCGATGCATCGGTAGGTCTCATGAGACAAATTAGTGTCTTGGAACAAGGCCTTGGAAAAATCTTATTTCTAGTCTTGGCACGAGGCCTTGGCTATGTGGTTATGATAGTCTGGCATTATGCATTCCATCATTATGAAAGTGGTAATTGATATTGCATGTGATTATTCGATTAGTAGAATATACATGTGAATAAGTAAATGGAATTATTTCATTTTATTTTTCCCATACTATGTTTAAGTTCAAGATAGAAAGGATTTTGTTTTAAGTTATACATTGCCTTAAATTTTTATTCTTATTTATGAAAGTTTCTGCTATATTGTTATCCTTACTGGGCATTTGAGCTCACCCCTTTTCTATGTTTTATTTCTCCCAGGATGTGAAGAAGTAATTTGTGAATGACCGGTAGGGATAGTATGTGAGGATATGAGTGTGGGATATGGAGACTGTGTTTTTGTAATAGTTTTTCACTTTATGATGTAATGTAAAACTTTATGAATATATCTAGTGTTTCCAAGGATACTAAACCAATCGGTATTTCGATATTGGATCTTTCTTGTGATCATGACAATGTTATTTAATAATGCACTGACTCTAGGTAACTGGGGTCGGGGTGTTACAGTTGGTATCAGAGTAAGTTTAGTACAAACCTTGGAAGCTAGATTTAGATAAACTTTGATTACAGCACGTAGACCTAAGATGAACATTGAGGATTAGTATAGAATAACTTCCTATAATTATGGTATTGTCGAGATTTTGTGAGTTTTCCGACCAATACATCCATGTCTGGATACGAGCAGGTAGATGTGGCTCTAGAACATATGTACCTAGGGCTAAAACCTGAAAACACCACTTTGAGCTAGACTCGAACAGGAACTGGTGCACGACAACGGGCCTTTCTACACTCTTGGTTACGACACTCCCGGGGGATATGCTTAGGATAATTCTCATTATCTTTACAAACCATTATGAGAGGTTTATGAGTATATACATCTCAAAGGAGAAATTTTTATGATTATGGATTATATCCATAAACTATTTAATTTAGGGTATGTGTCATACAAGTTTGGGATTTGGTATTGTTATTCATAAACTAATCTAGTGTATGCCGTTGTTTAGAAATGGCGCCCAGTAGAAGGAATGAGAACTCCAGCAATGCACATGATCCAAATAGAAAGAAGGAGAATATATTTCATGGTCTTAAGCCAGAATTTATAATAGAAATAGTCTCCCAGGTATTACCATCATATGATGAAATAATATCATGTGTTGATAAGATATGTAAAGATTTTACGGAGTCCTATGGCTTTGAAGGGAAGAAAGAGAAGAAAATGATGGAAGAGAGAAAGATGGATAAAGGGAAGAGGGAGAAGAAGAAATTTCCCATATGTGATAACTGTGGAAAGAAACTCCATGGAACTGGCGTGAAAGGAATGGGAGTTTGTTATAAGTGTGGAGAAAAAGGGCAGAAAGTACGTGACTGCAAGGGTAAGAAAATGGTTGCAAATGTACAATGCTTCATTTGCAATGAGTTTGGACACTACACGAACCTATGTCCCAGTCATCAGACTATGCCGCAAAAGATGCTATTGGATAATAATCAAGTTATGATACTACCGTAGATGAAGAGGAATGATTAGAGTTCTTGAATTGAGTATGTCATTTGAGTTTTGTATCAACAATTTACTTTTCATAATAATTATGGAGTATATAAGGATTGTACTGCAGTACTATTTAATTAAGGACTTGAGATTGAGTGGAACAACGAAAAATGACTCAATAGTAGGATAGATTTTTGTAAAATATATGGTTGAGATAATGATAGACCATGATATAGTTCTGATATTTCGGTAGTGATTTTGGAATAATACATGATTGATTTGGATAAATTATATTGGATATTCTTGACTAACTTCAAACTGATTAATGATTTATATATTCAATCATTGTCGGGGTTTAAAACATTTTTGTATTGAAGGAGTATATCTATTATTCATTAATTAATAAGGGATCATGAATGTAATCAATAAGGGTTTATGATAATTCAGGATGTTGCAGTGTTTTAAAAGAATACATGATGATGATGTTCACATGTTATTACGTTGAAAAAAGGATCTTTATTGTGTTTACCTTCCTTATAAATTTTGGTCTGAAATATTTTGGATAGTTCTAGTTTGGATTATTTTTGATTGCCATAAAAGGACAACCCGGAGGTCGGGCGGCAACCTGTCGCGTCCGGCAAGGCAGCGAGACTTGAACCCACACCCGAAGGGCGAAAAGGGTGTATCACCTACCACTGACCCACGGGATGTCCGGGATTAAATAATGTTGTTTTTTTAAATGTTATGGTAGATGAATTATAAATTCGTTTTTTTGGAACTCTATATGAATAGGATAAATAGAATTTTTTTTCATTCTATTATCTTTTAGAGTGAAAGATGAGTTTGTGGTAGAAATTAGTTAAAGGATGGAACTCTACTTGTCAAGAATATATTTTTCTTCTTCTCTTATTCTATGAAGAAATTAATTCTTATACATTATTTAAGGAATCCTAAAACCAAAAATGTGTTATTCTAATACCCTATGTTTTGTTGAACCGATGGTATTTTAAATCATCATAGATTGATGAATTTAAGGACATCAATTTTACACGTGTTTGTGATTGATGACCTCAATCACAACCAATAAATATTTATGTTTTTCCTCCCATTAAATGTCTCTAATTTCCACCAATGTTCTCATAATCAAGATCATAATTTGGTGGTGACCCTTTCATTTCTCTTTTACTCATATTAAGACTAAATTTTAGTAACCCAATTTTTGATATGGGTTTTAACACAAAGATATTTTCTATTTTCAACCATTTATTTTTGAAGAACAATTTAAAATTGCGAGGACGCAATTTATTGATGGAGGGGAGAATGTAACACCCCAATATTTCATAGTGTGTTATTTTTTCAAAATAATTTAATAACTTGCACTACACGCAACACCGAGTTCAGGCGCAGCATGACTTACCAAACTATCCATTCAAAAGAGGTTATGAATAGAATTAAATAAATTTTAAACATTATATAAGCCTTGTAATTTTAGAATCCATATTATGAGTTTCTTAGACATAATGTAAGACCAAATTCATTTTCAGTATTGCACTTTTACCAACTGTTAATAGTGAACCCTTTTTAAATACAATATTTTAAAATTTTTGACTAAATGAGGACATAAAAAATTTAAAAATGAAACATCCCAAGCTTCCATAGTACGCTTTCCATTGAATAATACAGTAGCGTGTGTTGTACGCAACTTCGAGTTCTAACACACACCACAACCAATCAAACTAGCCGTTATGAACAGTAATACCTAATTTTTGAAATTATATATATTTTAAATTTCAAAATGGACATCATTTTTGGATTTGGAATATCGAATTTAGCCTAGGGTGAAATTTTGGAACTTTTCAGATAACACTTATATTTTGATGAATAGTAAAAATTACTAAATTTTAAATAAAAATAACTTTTTTAATCGAAATAATTTATATTGATAAATTATGAATTTGAGTTTTTTTAAGTATATTTAAAATTTATTTTTAACATTTAATACAATTTTGTTCATTGGACATAATTTCACAATTAAACCGAACATAAACATGTATCAATCTTTTGACAGTTATTATATCTTAAAAACACGCTTTTTGTTTTGACGACAGTAATTAATTTTAAATTAATTTCTACCACTTCTGTGTTTTGAATTTGGAAAAATGGATTCAATATTTGGAATCAGTATGTTCAAATTGTGTAAATAGGTAACTTTTATTTTTAGACATTTTGAATAATTACTTCGGTAAATATTTTATTTACCATGGTTAAAGGGTAAATCCGGTAAATAAGGGTTAAAAATAATATTTTAATAATACACAATTACCCTAAAACGTGTACTAACCATATTGGTTGATACATGTTCGACCATAGGCATCTTTGGGTCGATTTGGTGACCCCATGGTGCCACTTGTAAGTGATAGGGACACTTTATTTTAATTAAGTTAAAATGAATAAAAAAATGACACAAGCATATATCTTTTAGAAAAACAATTTTTACATAGGGTGATATATGTTGCATTTTCGACTATAAATATTCATTAGATATATAAAAAGATTTCCTACATATTGGTATTTTATTTATAATTTTTAGACATTAAATAATTTAATTTATTTATGACACAATGATGATGCAACAATTACTATAATAATGAAAAATTAAAATAATTGATATTGTAAATACCCAAATAAATATAATATGATACTTTTAATGAAATAAAATAATTTTATAGGATAATATGACATATTATTATTTACTTAATTGACCTTGTTTGAAGTAATCATTCCGTTATAAGTTTCACAAAAATCAACTATTGAATAGTGTCAAAATTGACATAAAAGAGTTTTTAAAAAAAATATTATATTATTAATTGATATTAAATTCCTAAAAATATAATGTTAGGTCAAGAGACTTATATAATGATATTTGTATCATTAATGGACCACTTGGTGGTATCTTGGATGTATATAGTAGGTTTATTAACTATATAATATAAAAATACAATGTGACATGGTAAATGTCAAACTAATTAACTAAGAGTTAAAACTAAATGAAATTGTTAATATAGTAACCCAAACTTATCTAAATTCTATTGGTTAAATGTTTCCTGACCTATCCCCACATTAAAATTTGAATAATCAACTTTGGAGCCATTATAAACCGAATATTAATTTATAATAAATTAATATTTCTAGCATTTCCAAAGGTGCCCCTCACCCCTCTTATAATAGGGCACTCTGCCTTCTCATTACTTCACACCATCAAAGCCTTTTGGTTCGGCAAAAATCTGCTCAAATACTCTCTCAACTTACCTCACTACATCCTAGAGGCCTTATTTTGATCAGAAAGCCAACCTATGGATCCCTTTTGATCAAACCAAAAGAAAGAACCCGAAGAAGATGTAATGTTTTCACCAACCTTTTTTCAAATTCATTTCTTCTTCCACTTCTTCTTTCATTGTTATTACCATTATAAAATAATAACTCCAGTATATTATATATACTGTGATTTTATTATAAATATGGTACAACCATATTCAGTATTCTATCCACCCTTTGAATAACATGTCACCATACGTGCGTATGTACGGCTTACCGTCTCCACGCCGTGGTGTAATTTTTATTCAATATATTATTATTTGGATGGGTATAATAATGATGTGTAACACATGTAAATAATAAATATAGCATGATAATGATTCTTTATATATGATATAATATACAATTATATATTATTTTGATATCAAAAGAATGATATTGTCGCTCGTGCATACGTCTGGTCTACCGTCTCCACGAACGCGATGAGATTCATTCTCCATCGTATCCATTCAAGTATAATTATAATTTGATGATATAAAAATAATGTTTAAGGAATTGATATCATTATAGATATGAATAAGATACAACATATCCATGACAAACATGTCTTACGTAACAAATCATATAAAATAAAATGAGTAAGTTAACACCCGAAACGACGATAATCTAAGATATTATTAACAAATCAATGTTAAAAGATCATATATGATATCATATTAATATATATGATTATTATATAACTTAATAACAATTATTTCACCATCATACATGAGGTTAAACTACCCCAACCAAGGAAGAGTACAAGTTAAGGGTTATTTCACAATCTCTTCATTATCCGAGGTTGTTTATACGTAATAATGTACTGGGATCTTTTTATCATCCACATCCATGTTTCATAAAAATGAATTTAAAAACATTTATACTATTTACTAGAATATGCGTTAAATTCATTTATACACTTTTTTGACTTTTTATAAGAGATTTATGAAGGAATCTTTACGTCGTTTTCCAAACAAGGTGATTTTTAACCTTTTCGACCAAATTAAGGTAAGATTGTTTTTTTAACTTATACGGCGGGTGCGGTTATTTTCCGCCGTTATAAAATCGTCGATGCTTCCCTTAAAATTGTATAAGAATATTTTCAAAGAAAATGTTTTATTTTATAAATATATGACTCTAAAATTATTTCAAAATAGAAAGATATATTTCTCTAAAAAGAGTTTTGATTTCATCTATGTCAACATCCTTTGATGGATTTTACACTTATTTGATGTTGATTTATTATGATACAAAACTTCTATATTTTATTAAATGTTTTGAGATATGTTTTATTGTGTATGTGCTATTTTTATACCATTCATAGGTTATGGTGAAAGTATTGAAATTTCGTATGATAGTTTTAATATGAATGAGTATGTTATGTTTAAACCTTTTCATATGGGAATGCATTAGACTTAATATGTGACAGGTGGAGTCCGCTATAGATCCTCAATGAATCGGTAGGTCTCATGAGAAAAATTAGTTTCTTGGAACAAGGCCTTGGAAAAATCTTATTTGTAGTCTTGGCACGAGGCCTTGGCTATGTGGTTACGATAGTCTGGCATTATGCATTCCATCATTATGAAAGTGGTAATTGATATTGCATGTGATTATTCGATTAGTAGAATATCCATGTGAATAAGTAAATGGCAATATTTCATTTTATTTTTTCCATACTATGTTGAAGTTCAAGTTTGAAAGGCTTTTGTTTTAGTTATACATTGCCTTAAATGTTTATTCTTATTTATGAAAGTTTCCACTATATTGTTATCCTTTCTGGGCATTTGAGCTCACTCCTTTTCTATGTTTTATTTTTCCCAGGATGTGAAGAAGTAATTTATGAATTTCCTATAGGGATAATATGTGAGGATATGAGTGTGGGATATGGAGACTATGTTGTTTTAGATGTTTTTCACTTTATGATGTAATGTAAAACATTATTAATATATCTAGTGTTTCCAAGGCTACTAAAACAATCGGTCTTTCTAGATTTGATCTTTCTTTTGATCATGGAAATGTTATGTAATAATGCACCGACTTTGGGAAACTGGGGTCAAGGCATTACAGTAGCCACCTATCAGTCACCTTCATCCTCGATCACTACTGACTGTCATCTTCAAAGAAAACAACAAGTTGCAGGCGAAGCCCGTGCAGGGTTGAGTATAACAATACTCAGTAGGGGACCACGAGACTCCCGATGGTCTCCCAGAATCCACAAAGGATAAACCACAGGAGAAAGATACAATCACGTAGTATCAAACAAACCTACATAGTTATATGACCATGCATATACCAATGTTACCAATCATAGTCCGGCTCCAACTCTCATGCACAAACACAACCCAGTCCACAAAGGAATTAAAGTCAATTAGCACGTTGATAATGGTTGAATGACATGAATCAGCTCACACAAGTATCAGTCTTTCAAAGAATGATAGAGATGATAAAATGTATCTCTGATTCATCTAAGATGTCGGGACCACACATGATATAGGACTATCTAAGCTGTCAGACCAACATAGGATACATGACCAGTTATTCTGTCGGACACACACAGGATACAGGAACCGATGTCAGAACTGTCAGACCCACATAGGATCTCAGTATAGTAGTCATCGTTGTCGAACCCACGTAGGATTCTGGTACAATAGTCATCGCTGTCGAACCCAAATAGGATTCACGTACAGTAGTCTCCACTATCATTCCCACGTAGGATTCTGGTACAGTAGTCGTTGCAGTCGAACCCACGTAGGATTCTGGTACAGTAGTCGTCGCAGCCAGCTCAAGGGTTCCCGCACCCAACACGTTCAATTTCGGCAGGGTCCACTCCTTGATTCAAGTGTCGATACATCAACTATCATGAAGTCCTGAGTTGATGTATCTCGTAGGTCCCCCTCATCATAAGGAAACCAACAAGATAGACGACACGTCAATTAGACGCCCTGTCTGAGAGTTATTGGAATTTCCCTTCCAGGGGCCCGGTTGGATTTACACTCTATCCAAACCCGGATGTTTTCAAAAATTGAAAAAAACTCACTTAGATTATCACAAATGGACCGTCTTGTTGAGAGTGTCCCATTGCTGCAGAAGACTCATTCATCAGACGCGAGGTCAAGGAGTTATTCGCATTTAAATGAAGACGGGCCTGACCAGTCAAGCCAAGTGGGCTGGCGGGTCGGCGTGACCTGGCTTGGCGGGTCTGACCCGGGTTGGGGGGGGGGGGGGTCATCCCGGCATGGCCCTATGGGTCTGACTTGATTGGGGGGTTGGCCTAGCATGGTGGGGTGCGGCCCACTTGCAGACACGACCCGCACTGCGGGTCGGTCCGGTTCGCCTTGTGGTGCCAAGCGGTGCTGCCTCATCCACTTCCTGGCCGGCTATAGCCTACCGATTCAGCCTGATTCACACGGGCCGCGGTTCATTTCATGTGGCACCTGAAGGAACCACAGTTCTCCAGCCTAGCCAGCAGGAGGCCGTCCTGTTTGCCCAGCCGAGCTGCCCGCAGAAGCGGGCTGCGGTCTCCTCCGCGAGTTGCCTGCGAGTGCTGCGGTTCTTCATCCAGGCCAGTAGGTGGCCCGTCGATTCTTCCAACCGAATGGCCCACGAATGCGGGCCACGGTCCTCATCCACATGGCACCACTATATTCTAGAGGGCAGGCCTGTCAGCCGGCCTCCTACGCATCTCCACCACGGTGCGACGATGCCACGGTCTTTCTGCCCTATGTATGGCGTGATGGCTCCATGATTCTTTATCTGTCATGGTTCATCTCTAGCCGTAGTTCCTCTTTCATCTGTTGGGGTTCTTCTCTAGTGCGGTGCGACCACACCGTTCCCTTTCGGTTCGGACTCCGATGTCAACCAAATTAGATTGAATAGAAGTATGTCAGGCCATGTTTGTTCGGCCCACACCCTCTGCATTAGGTGATATCAATTGGACTCTGTCGAACCAAAGTGATAAGCGAATAAATAGGATATAATTCATAAGTCGAAATAATACAAATTTCTCGTCCCTCGTATTCTGTGCTCGCTCAGTGGAGTCACTGTAAGACATTTTCATTCCATTGACATCGGGAGGAGATGACATCGTCCTTGGCAATGTTCATTGCGAGTGGCGTCTACTCCTCTAATGTGGATGGAGGCCGTTGGAGATGTTCTTCGCGTTCATTGTGGGAATAATTCTTTCTTTCTAATTCTCCAATCCTTCCCAGGGTATTATGTCCAACCAACATAGAATAAAATAACACCACTAATTAAAAGAATGGCTTAATGAATTCAAAGAGATTCAAATTCGTTAAGACACATCCATTAATTAAAAAGTTGGGTTGTCTCATTAAATGCGAGGGAGGATATGAAGAGGCTCCAAATTAAATAATGGGAGTTTCATCTTTCTTAATTGTGTGTTCAAGGAGTTAAGGTAAGATGAAGGGGGTTCATACTAGTGGGACCCACATCTAGTTATATCTTCCCAAGGGAGGTTAGGGTGTAGTGGGCCCCACATATAACCTCAACTTAGAGACTTTAACCAACTAAAATTAAAATAATCCATCACTTGTTTTTATTTTAATTTTTTTTATGAAACCCCGAAAACTAACTTTAAAACACGCTAAAATGCAACTGCGGTAAAGGTCCCCTTATGTGGATACCGGCATTGCGAGTTCGACGGTATTCATGGATTTCAATTCCGAGCACCGGTTCAAAAGATTCAAAATCCCGCATGTACATTTATTGAACGTACCTGAATAAAACATCAGAAATTGATTCATGGCACACTGGGCCTTGGAATCAAGATTCATCAGAAACTGTGGACTCATAAAACTCCCATGTATTTAAGAAAACGTTTTCCACCGGATTTCTGGGTCTTTACAAATAATACTATTTTAGGGATGATTCTTAAAAAACAACAGATTTGGTTTTTATAAAACCTGTTCATCAACATATGGTATGAAATCTTCTGGAGTAAATGCTTCAGAAATAATTTCATGAAATTTCATTCCTTATTAGTATTATCTTCTATCAAGGGTTTATAATCAGTTTATTAAAACCCATCTAAGGATGTAGTTTGGGTTTATTTAAAACCAATGTATCAGTTTCATCGAATTTAACATGCACTATTTCTTCAATAGTAAAACTGTTTTTATTAAAGACATTTTAAGCCTTATAAGTAGTGGATTAGTCTAAGAAAATCTCTTCATATGATTTGGGTGAAAATTTATATATGTTATATTTAGTATTCTATTTGAATACTTTTCAACCAAATACATTGAAATAAGAAATTCATGGTTTCTGACTAGTCCACAATTCATAAGGTGTTTTTTAAGAAAAGGTATGATTAAAACTCAATTTATAGAATAACAAGTAGTACTAACAACTTCATCCCAAAAGAGTTTATCAATATAATATTCACCCAACTTGTTTCTAGTTATCTTTTGACGAATTAGATTTCTTCTTTCAACAACACCATTATGTTGAGGAGTTCTTGGAGATGAGAAGTTATGTGTAATTCCTTTCATACTAAAAAATGTTTCAAAATTTGAATTTTGAAATTATCCTCCATAATCATTATAAATATTTATCAATGGAAGGTTTTTCTCATTTTTAAATTGGGATCTAAATGTTCTGAAATAATAAAAACTGTTAGATTTCTTTTCTAGAAAATATACCCACATAAATCCATTATAATCATCAACTATGAAAAATAAAAATTATTTTCCTCCCATACATCCAGTTTGTGTTGGACCAAAACCAATCATATGCACAAACTATAATGTATAAAAAGATGATACTTCACCGATTGATATAAAATTTTATTTATGTTGATTTCTATATTTGCATGGATGACAATCTTTTGAAGAATCAAATCTATGCGCTGGATGATCCTTAACTAGTATTTTCTTTGAGAGTTTTCATATGTTCCTATGGTTACAATATCCCATCCTTATATATCATAACCATGATTGATCTTCCATTGTACAAAGGCAAGGTATATCGTGGCTCCTAAGGTCTTCTATGTTTAGTTTGTATACATTCTCATGTCTACGGGTGGAAAGATTAAACTCTTCCTTGGAATTGAGTACTAATAATTTATCATTTCTAAAATTCACATGGTAATCTTCCCCCACATAATTGACTTATAATAATGAGTTTTTTCTTCAATCTGTTAAACAACAAAACATTTGAGATCAATGTTTTTTCAAAAAGAACATTGGTACATGTAAAAAAATTTCTCTCTAAGAATTATCTCCAAAAGTTAATTTTCCTCCGTTATTATTGATAATCATTTCAAATAAGTTTTTGTTACAATTCATATTCTAGGTTCATCCAAAATCCATGTACCTTGTATTGTTGTTGGTACATTATTTAATTTCCTAAAAATAAATGAGTTTGAATTTTGGAATCCAACCATTCTTGGATATAGAAATTATAGAAAATAAGAATTTAGGAATTCACATTTTCTTAGAAAAATAAGCTTTATGTAAACCTAAAGACCCGTTTTTGTTTAAAGAACAAATATTCTCCCAATTTGAACCACACATACATTATTACAAAAGGGATCACTTTTGGGAACAAAATAATTATTATTAAAAATATGTTTTAAATTAGTATAACCAAATCACAAGCTATTCCTTAAAGGGTGAATTTTGGAATACATATTTTCAATGTTTTCCAAACCGAAGGTGATATACATTTCCTTATGGAAAAAATTTCTGACGTTAGTTATTATCCTCAATGATATTATTTCTATAACATGAGTAAGACTCTAAAATATTTTTATTACAAATAACATTTTTAAGATCATTATAAATCTTATCCTTCTCAGAATTAATTTCGACAAGATTTTTAGATACACTTTAAAAATCAATATTTTTATAATCAAGATATCTAGAAAGATCAGATACATCTTTAGTTAAAAAAATTCATAAATTTTCCTTTACTAACATCTTTTTTATCATTAAATTTTCATTTTCAAGAAGTTTGTAAAACCTAGACACTTCATCATATGAAGGAAAAGAGTTATATTCATCTGACGACTTATAATATTTAACATCAGTATAATTTTTATTCAAATATACATTAGTGATAGATTCATCATTTTATACCTTGGCCATTAGATGATGATTTTCCATGGGTTGTTTGGCAAGTTGACCAATATTCTTGTGACTAAAAGATTCATATTCTGACGATTTATCAGATGAGTCACCACTATTGGCATTCCATGTATCAGTAGACATCAAGACATTTTTATCCGTAGACATGAAATAGTTCTTTATATTCCTCTGATAATGTTCTTCCTTCCTTTCATTTCTTTTATTCATGGGACAGTCTTTCCTGATGTGTCCAATCCTTTTACACTAATAAATGGTTACTCTAGAATCATTCTTGTCCTTTCTGTATTTCTTCTTATATCTAAACTGAAATTATTTCATTCTAAGTATCATGTTCATCCTTCAAAAAAGGTTATCTAATTCATTTTCATAATTTTCACTTTCACTAGACTCAGAAATAGTGAATTTATTATACATAGTTCTTGTAACCCTTTCTAGAGTCTTGAATTTATTAGTAGTAATGAATACACTACCATTTCCATTTTT
Organism: Viscum album; assembly: GCA_963277665.1. Classification (NCBI taxonomy): domain Eukaryota; kingdom Viridiplantae; phylum Streptophyta; class Magnoliopsida; order Santalales; family Viscaceae; genus Viscum; species Viscum album. Next base: position 1,051,025,480 of record OY728127.1, on the reverse strand, counting down.
CTTCTTATTCATATCAACATCTCTTTTTATTCCAATCTCATGATGAAGAAGAGTTCCAAAAGGTTCATCAAGAGTAATATTGGAAACATTCATGTTCTCATTAATGGATTTCCTTTTTCATTCCCACTCATTAGTAATAATATCAATTATCTTGTCTATGATAAAATCATCATCTAAAACTTTTTCTCTCATAGATTGAATACTATTTACAATAGTCATAAAACATTATTTCACTTTGCAAACAGGTTCTTAAAAAGGAAAAAAGAATCCATGATATTAAACTCTCAACATAGCACTTATAGTCTCTATCACATTAGAAGTTAAAAAATGTTTGACTTCAATTTCTTTCGATGTACAGTTGGAAGATTCAAAAAAAGGTATTTGAATATATATTTTCCTGGTCATAGAACACAAAAATGTACTGTATAGATTTTATTTTTGTTGATATTTTGATTTTTCATGGTTGGTAATAGTTTTGATTTCTTTGTATGGAATTTTGTAGTCTCTACTAATCATACCCAAATTTTCTACTCTAGTTTTAATGAAAAATTTCTTCTTTCTATCTCTCTGGTACTCATAATCATTACCATAAAAAATTGGTTGTCTAGTCGGATTATGTTTGTCAATGAAACCAACATTCATTCCTGCCATTCTATAAGACAGTAACTTTCCACAAAACTTCATAGTAGTAAAAAGTGTGTAATCAATGAAAAAAATTATCTTTGAAATAATTATGCAGGAAAAGTTAAGCAAGAAAATTTAGAACAAGGAAAAATTGAGAATAAAAACATATATATGAGAATAAATATTTCAAAAACCTCATCTGATACTAATTGTAGGATTGAAATAGTGATTGAAGATGCTCAATTAAAATATGTGGTGAATTTTAAATTTAAAACATTCATTTTTACCCATAAGGATAACTATGTTTAAAAAAGTTAAACTAATTAAATTCACATACACTAAAATAGTTTTATGAGACAAACATGCTTAGGTTCTAAAAATATGGTTCCAGAAACGAAACATGGGAAATTTTTAATTAGGAAAAAATTATATCTTAAAGCATATAGAATCATACATATGAGAGTAAATAAATGTTTAATAATGTATAAACATTTTTCACTATATTCGTTATCAAAATATAGTGGAAATAAAACATGAAATGGAAAAAGTAATGAGTAAGAAGTATTTTCACCCCTAGAGTAGGGTATCTTAAAACCATACATAAAGGTACCTTGATTTATAAAATAAAAAAAGTAGTTCATTACAACACCAGGGTAATCCCTCGATCTTCAAAGTAGTCGGCACCTCTGACTTCCTGTCTCTGGAAGCCCTCGATTGTACTCAGAAACAATCGGAGTCGCACAATGTAAGATGAATGAGATGTTCATTAACCCACAAGGCATGAGAGTATATCTATATCTATAAATCAATTCACAAAACCAAATCCTGTAATATCTAGGATGATCAACAATGGATTATTATTGATACCGAGCTCGTTCAAATGAGCACCTATTTATAGTAAAAACACCAATGGTCATCTCCCTCCCCCATCAGTCATATTATTCCTTGAATTATAGAGGGACATGTATACATGTCACTCAACCAATGGTTAGTTAGAAATAGATTGAAGGATAATGTTTCATAATAATAAAAGGTGTAAGGAAAATATATTACCATAACCAAATCTGAATATATTAATTCTAAGGAAAATTTTAATTTTGATTCTAATAATAAAAATAATCTGATTTTATAAAACATGGATATTCAGATTTCATTTTACAATGAATTGAGAATCTGAATTCTATATATTTCTGAGTCTGAATTTCAATTATTTTTAAGGAATTCATAGTCTGAATTCTGAGGAATTCGGAGTTGGAATTCTGAGGAATTAAGGGTCCGAATTATAGAGAATTTGGAGTCTTAATTTCAAAGAATTCAAAGTCCGAATTTCAGAGAATTCGGTATCTTAATTTCAAAGAATTGGGATTCTAAATTTTAGAGAATTTAGAGTTTAAATTTCAAAGAATCTCATGTCTGAATTTCAGAGAATTCAATGACTAGATTTTAGGTAATTTGGAATCTGAATTTTCAAGAATTCAGAGTCTAAAAATAGAATATTATATATCCATGTAACTATATGATTCCGAGTTTTTAGATAAGGATATGGATTTTAGACATAGTAAAAAAATTAACTTGGTTTCAATAGATTATAAAATGAGGCAATGAAAAAAAGGAAAGGGTAAAAATTTCCTTAGAGAAGAGAAATTTTCCATAATAAAATAATCTTTAGGGAAAGGTAATATGCTTTATGATAAAGTTTTTGTGATTTTCAAAACATAGAGGAATAAAAAATTCATAAGGAAACCTTTTTAACTGAAAAATTTATCTATAAAAACAGTTATCAGGAAACTATATAGATGGTACCAATCAAGTATCTTTCTGGTAGGCCATACAGATCACTGCTATATTGGTTGGAGTCATGTGTGTAAGAGTTGATGGGACTAAATCTCAAGAAGCTGACATTAGAGTAAGTGAAGTTTATTCAGAAATGTACGGTTATGGATCTGAGAGGGAAATAGTCATATAAAGATAGATGGATATGACCCCAAGATTTTAAATAGTGAGATCCTATATACTTTTAGCTATCACCTAGGTTGGGTCAACGCAGAATATAGAAGCAAGGCATGTTGGTTCCCTGGTTTGTGGGACTTTATGATATTGTGGAGAGAATTAGACTGGTGGCATAATGATTAGCTCTTCCATAGAAGTAAATATCTATGCATAATTTTTCCATTTTTCAAAACATTAGAGGTACCAACCTAACCCTTCTCATGTGATCAATGTGGATGATGTGGATATAGAGATAGATGCCTTCTTTGTAGTGTATATTATACGTGTATTGGATTGCAATGAAAAAGTGTTGAAGGGAAATATCGTGTCGATAATTCATGTATTATGGATACATAAATGTTTATAGGAGGAGACATGGGAAATGTAGGTAGATATGCAGTCTCCATGGCCCCATATTTTTGGCTCATAATCTTATAGATGTTCTGTAGTGCTGCTCGATGACGAGCTATTGTAATGTGGGAAGGTCGTAGGATCACAACCCTTTCTAGAGTTATCTAGGGCATAAACTAGGGAATTTTTAAATTTCTTTTAAGTAAAATTTCTTGGATTTATGACATGGTTTGTGTTTGGGTGATTTTTTATAAAAAAAAGTGAAAAAAATGTGTTGTATACGGTTAGTGCATGGTTATGAGAAATTGTGCTCCTAGCCTAGCTAATATTATGAAACCAGGAAAAGAGGTTTGGATGGATGGTACACTATTTGAAAACCCATGCACACAAACCCAGGAAAGTGTGAAGATGGGGGTAGTGAGGCTCCACAAGTTTGATGCATGGTTTGTTAAATTGTGCCACCAAACGGTGAACACAATATTTATTAATCAAAAAAATAATTTTTAGAGCACATGAACCCCAAAAATAGCTCTTATTCAACATAGGATTTTTCTTGATATTTTTTGGGTTTTTCTAGATATTTAGTAGGGGTTCCATGGTTTTTTGACCACTTTTATTCAAGATTGACGTCCTAAAATGAAGATACACATTCTCTTGGAATGTGGATCTCATCTCAAATATTTTTTCATATGCCCTTCCTTCTTCTCTTGATCTTTTATTGAAGTTAATCCTTGGTTTCTACAGATATAAAATATAATTTTTAGGATCTAGATCAAGGATTGTAAATCTTGATCTAGATTGGTTGGGTCATTATATTTTTAATCTTGATTTATTAATCTAGTTCTAGAACTCAGATCTACATCATTGTGTTACTCGGATTTTGGGAATTTTCGTAGAGAAAACCACCATAAACGAATCAAGGTATGTGGTATAATTTATAAATATATTTTTCATGATTTTATCTCATATATGAAAGTCATTGTATTTATATATATTTTTATTAATTGAGATGTAAAAATGAATTAACTACTTTTTTAATTTAATTAATTGTAAAATTTTTTGAATTGTGGGATTTTGATACTGTTGAATAAGTGAATCAATTTTGAGAATTGATTATGTTGATGTTGAGATGGTCATGCTGATTATATGGTTAATTGATTATTGAATTTATTATTGGTATAAATCAATATGAATGTGGGATAATTAAATGTTGAGTTAATTATTTATCCGTCCTTCTAGTGATAAAGGATAATTAATGGATTGATTAATTGTTTACTATTGATAATTGAGTGGTTAATTTATTGTTGAATTTAATAATGAAAACTGATATGTTTAATTAGTTGTTGAATTAATTAACGAACATGATTATTTAATTTTTTTTAATTAATTCTTGGGATTTGGGATGTTAGACCTGAAGGTCAGCACCCAAGGGATTTCGGGTGTTAGACATGGCGTTCTGCAGAAATTATATAATTAAATGAACATGATTTGGGGAGTTATACCTGGAATTCTGCACCAATGGTATTTTGTGTGTTTGGAAAGTTTTTCTACACCCCAGATGGATATCTCTATATTGTTGAGAGTTAGGGTGTCAGACCTGGAGTTCTACACCAATGATAAATGGTAATAAATGGGATTTTGTGTATTACACATGGAATTCCACACCAATGATATTTTGGGTGATAAGAAAGGTTTTTTTCATCGATGGGATTTAGGGTGTAGATATGGAATAATATATAAGATGATAAATGAAAATAAATGGTGTTTGCGGTTTGGAAATGGAATTATAAACTAATGATTAATGTACATAATGATCATGAATTGGTTGTGTGACGTGATTCAAATTTGATAGTCTATGTGGTTCTTAAATATTAATTGATAATGTGATAACTATTAAATTCTGCATTGTAATTATTTTCTATAAACCACTGTATACACATATTGTTGACTGGATTTTTTTTATATTCTCTTGGTGGTGGCCTACTGAGTTTTACTCACACCCTATTCAGGTATACTTGTTGGTAACTAAATATACTTTGTTTTTGCAGGACATGTTATGGGAAAAGGCCTTGTGTTAGATTTCTATGTGGGAAGGGAGTTGGAGAGGGCACCAAACGTGGGATGGGTCCTTCATGGGAGTTTTAATGTCTTTTTTGTGCATATATAGACACTTGACCCTCATACTGAAATTTTATATTTTACTTTAAGTTGATTATTGTGTTTCCTGTTTTGGTTATTTTCTGATATTGGTATTGTTATGATTATGTGTACTTCAAATATTGTATGAGTTATTCTCTAATGGTGGTTAATTTGATAAAAGAGCATATATTCTCCCCACAAATGGCTTAACATATATTCACTTCAAGTCACTTTCTTATGGCGTACGAGGAACCATGTATGGTGTCATGTGGTGGTCCCACTCGGGGCATTGTTGTGTGTCACCAGGGCCAAGATGTTACATAGTTTTTCCTCAACTATTTTATTCACATATGGAATACTCATAATAATCCTTTTATATCTCTCATTATACCATTCATCGTGATTTTCGATACACAATCCTTTTCTAACATTATTAAAAATAGCGATTATCATGGATTCTTCCCCACCAAGGACCACTGGGGAAGTAGCCTTTAACCCATTGTCATCAACCAGCCATAGGACCCACCATATGTTGATCGTAGATCCACCTCCAATCTTCCATTAAATCCATGTACTAAGCATCACTTGAGAAACCTATTGGCTTCTCCAAATAAGGTTGGGGTGGGGGCTAAAATTTGATTCATAAAAACCCATGTGGAGAAAATATTTGGTCTCAAGGATCAACGCGCATAGGGAATGAAGGTGTTATAGTAGCCATCAACCTTGTTTTTCCAGTGTAGAATCATTGATCTGGAATATATCTCAGAACTCCATTCCACCATAATCTTTATGAAAGAAAATCTTGTCCCAAATAAGCTAATGAATTTTATTTCTCCCATTATTAACGCCCACTATAATTTGAGGAGGGAGGAGTGGATTTTGTTAATAAAAACCCTATTGTGATTAAAAATATAAATTAAATAGGTTTGGATTCCTTAGGGTAGTGCCTTGATAATATTTTCCCACCATGCTTTGAAATATTATTGATTGTCAAAAACTATATTTTTTCCCACCCTATCATGAATTCTTGAATGAACCACTATATTAGAACATCAAAATATCTTGGGAATCCTACTATATTTATTATGTTTTTCAACCACTAAGATACCCAAGGATTTGTTGGGGTTGGCTTTCCTTCTCTTAGGAACACCATAAATAAATGGGATTTTGGATTTAATACGGTTAAATAATTTCCTGGATACCCTCTCATTCCTTCGAATGTGGTGAGAAATTCCATGTCTTATTTTAGGATGGCCCTTGAAAAAGAAAATTATTCATCACCAAAATGGTGATAGGAAATCGGTAGACATTGTTGGCACACTATCACCCCATGAATTATGTTATACTTCTCTACCACTGAAATTATATTAGATGAAATGTCATCCCCCAAAATAAAGAAGAAAGGGGAATCATATTTCCCTGGTGAAGTCCCCTGGTTGGTGAAAATATCTATGTATGGATACCAAAAATGTTAATTCAGAAATAAAATGAAGACACAACTTTCATGATGACCTCAATCCATATAGTTAGGATTCCCATTTACCCATAAAAACTAAATAAAAGGAACCTCCACTCAATAGCCTTTTTCATATCAATATTACACACCATGATACCTCTTTTATAAATAGATCATGTTTTCAGTAAATGAAATATTATAGGGGTGAAAATTTGTTATCCAATATAATTATTTTAGGTATAAAATCTCTTTACATTTCAAATATAATTTAAGGTAACCATGGATATATACAGTTGACCTTGATCATTGAGAAGATTTTTTAAATAAAATTTAATAATTTGATAGTCCAAATGTCTGAGACCAACGAGAGCTTTTTGATATTGGGAATGAGTAAAATATCTATTTATTTTATGGAATAGGAACTAAATATACCCACCCACATGTCTTTCATGAGGGTCATAATATTAGTCTTAACAATGTGAAAAATTATTTTAAAAATAAAATAATGTGTGGAACCCATATCACTGTAGTGGTATGGTAGAGTGGTTTGGTTTTAGAGACATGAAAATTTCATCATCAGTGATGTTGCATGTGAGATGGAGGTTCATTGTATCCATATCCAATAATTAAATATATAATACTTTATTAGAGAAAATGATTGACTCCCAAGTCATGCAAAGGTCCTTATAAAAAATCATTATAAGGTAATGGATTCCCTATGTTTGGAGAATGTTATACCTTTAGTTTTTATACGATAAGATATGGATTTATTATGCTTCCTTGAAGAGGCATTATAGAAATAGGAGGTATTAGATTATATTTCTATAATATGGATTTCATGGGTTCATTTTAACCAGAATAATTCCCTAATATCGACCATTGTATCTAGGTCTGATTCAAGGCTTGAGATTCTAGAAAGAAACATTTCAGTGGGGGAAATAAGACAACTCAATTAGTTTCATTTCAGTTGAATCTCATTGAATGTATAGTTGTTGAAAATTACATTCTATATATGGTCTTATATTTGTATCCAGTTGGTGTATGTTCATTATCATATCGGGATCCCTGACAATCCAACATGATTAGATCATTTATTCACATTTCATATCCATCAACTAGAATCTTTCGAACCATAAGAACCTCACATGTTTAGTTTCATTTGATCATGTGAAATTTCAAGAAGGATAGGCCCTTAATCAAAGGTATCCTCTTTTCTATTTTATTTTTTTATGTTCATTGACACGTTCTCTAATCATATTTAAGTAGATTCATATAAAACAAGATTCATGGGGATAATGTTTTTAGAAGAAGTTCACCCACATACCATGGTTTATTTTCAATGATATTTTTCTCCTTTTAAGGGACACTATTCATTAATTAAATTCTATTTACAAATTGATGGAAATTTATGAATAGGATTTTTGATAATATTTCATCCTTCCTAAATCATAAACTTATTTCAGTGTAGGTGTTCCTATAAGTAGGAAATAATAAATCAATAGAACCATTGGAATTTGAGTCCTTGAAAATAATAAAAAATACCTTAGGATTCCAAAATAATTTGGATGTTATAAAAATATATTTTCTCAAGTATCGTAAAAATAATTGCAAAAAAAATCCAGCGACGGACCTTTATGAAAAATTCCAATGTGGGGGAGGTAATTATTATCAAGATAGCGGCTTAAGTGATCCAAACCAATGTTATAACCTCCTTTAATCTACCTATATTTTTCATTCATCCCATCCTATACTACCTCCACATCTTCTAGTGGGGAATAAATGGTGGGAGAAATAATACTCATCGGGTGTCATGGTATATGTTGTGTACCACAAAATATTTTTAGGAAATAGTGTTTCGAGATTTCCATCTCTTCAATGATTCTCTTCTAGAAATGTAATGATGGAGGATGGTGGAAAATACTACTTTTTTTGCACTCAAATCATCTACTACAAGTATTATCCTCACTCAAATTTTATTGGTTCTTACCATAGCCCCCATCCGAGTTTCTTTTGGAGAAGTTTATGGGGTTCTCACAAGATTATATGTAGGGGTATATAATGGTGAATCAGAGATGGTACAACTATCAATATATGATGTGACCATTTTCTAATATACAATTATGGGATTAAGGGTACCTATCCACCGGTCCTAGATTGGAAAGAGGAAATGGTAAACTTTTTATTGGATTGTGCTAGTAATGGTTGGTTTATTAATAAATTAGAAGGAAGGTTAAATCAATGAGACCAAATAATTATTTTGATAATACTTTTGTTAAGGGGTTTGTGTAAGGAAAATATTTTCTGGAGTAGGGAGTCATCATGATTTTTTAGTTAAATATGAATACAAAATGGCACTTGGGACATGATTCCTGATTGATGATGTTTTATGTAAGACACTTTGTCGTTTCATGTTCCTCCTAATATATGGTATTTTTTGTGATAATGATGTGCCAAAATCCTCCCCATATAGGACTTCATCAAGTTTTGTCATGCTTCTGATAAATTTATTTGTCCTTTTTCTATGGATTTTCCAGAGACTCCATTGCAAGAAATATTTTTTCCACGGTACCATGATCGTATGGCATACATGGGATCCCAACAAAAAATTCTTCGTGGAAATGGATACTGATCCTAATTCATGTCTACTAATGTTTTCATCATCTCCCTTCACTGAGAAATTGGATGAACTCTACATTGTCTCTTGGTTTATCTGGGAAAGATGAAAGGATTTGGTCTTCAACATGTTGTCAATACCTACTACCTCCGGGATTGAATGAGTCATGTCTTGTATAGAACCCTTAAAAAAATTTATGTTTCAACTTGGGACTCTGAAAAATTATTCATGTAGTAGTATTTTGGACCCCCTACCACAAGATACACTAAAGATTAATGTGGATTCCTCGATATATGAAGTAGGATCCATCGTGACTTATTTGGTAGTCCATGAATCCCTTAGACCCATGGTTGTGACATGGAAAAAGTTTATTCGCACTTACTTGGGGTTGCATGTTACTGAACGTTAGGCCATTTTCAAGGGTTTTCAATTTTCAAATGAGAGATTATGGAACTCAGTCATCTTGGAATCAAATTTCCAAACAATTATTAATCCAATCTAACACTGGAGAACAATATATGGTATTATTGTTTAATTATTCTAATATATTCCCCCTTATCACATCCTTCATAGAAATCAAGATCTCTTTTATTAGAATAAAAGGGAATAAGGTTTCTAATTATTTTGCAACCCATGGTCATTCATGAGAGTCTCGTATTTTGTTATTCATATTTACTCTTTTGGTTATTTCTCTTGTATCACCTTATCATGATGGATTTATTAAATATATTTTTCTATATATATATATATATGTTTAATGAAATTATAAATATATTTTTGTGTTAGTCCATTGTGTTCCATATGGTGTTCCTTTTTAATAAATTACTAAAGTATTTTGTATCACATTTTTCTAAAATATTTCATTAATCGATAGAGCATAATGCAATCAATATCCCTATAACATAGACCTATATGAATATATATACCCAACTAAACCATTTTAAATAAATATTTTATAATAAAACCCATATAATAAATATATCCTTATTCATGATCACACAAGGCACTAAGGATCAGTTGTATAAACATGAATATAAATGTGAAGGTTCCAATGATTTTATCGGTTATCCCCTAGGGAGTTTCTTTATTCATGTGAACAAATGATGAATTCCACATTGGACACCTCTACATGAATTATTTGTCCACATTTGTGTGAAAATAATACTAAGGTAAATCATGAAACATTTGGTTTGGGAAGGCGTTTTTGAAGAGAAAAACAACCTTGTCTAGACCCCCATCCTATTATGGATGATCTTCTCCTTGCACAAAAGCATGATGTATAGGATATCACTAACAATCTTGTACATCGTGAAGAAATATGAGGAACATTCATGGATACATGATCCCCTATAACCTTTCTCAAAGATGTTTATATTCCAAATCAAAAACTCCATAAACAGTTTCACTAGCAGGAATGCTATTATTAGGGTTTTGTTGGTTGAATTGAATTTCAGGTTCAGAATGCAGTCACAGTCACCCTTTTTGAACCTCAATCCAATCCTATCAAGGAAAATAATAGACCGAATGTACACCATGATCATAGGTTCTTAAATATTTTGTTACAACTAAATCCAAGTCCAAAACTAGAGGATCCATCCAGAGAACCATGGGATAATGTATTGTGGATGGATTGGTTCATAGGAGTAGCATCACCCAGGGCAGTCTCATTCCTACCGAGGTGGCATCTCCTCCATAAGGCCTATCAATGAGTGCTTCCATGGTTTACCTATAGAGCATCCAATGGGTTCATTGGAACCATGGTATGCAATCACTCAATGGCTAGATTATGTAATGGGATTTGGGAGGGATGATTAATTAGCGTGTGCAAATTCTCTAGAATAGTCCATGGGATTTGGTTCTCCATCATCCCCAGACCATCGATGATCTGGTCCTCCCAGTTCAGGAATCTAAATTTGGAATCACCCTCATCTTTCTTTTTATTCATGACTATTGGTTTCAATTTAATTATTAGGAATCTGTTTACCATTAGAATATTCCATATGTCTTCCATCCCCATTGTTAGTATGGGATCATAGAATTGGTTCAGAGTTCTTTAATTTCATCTATATAATCAATCAAGTCTTATTTAGTGACTAGTGGGTTTCAAGAGAGAAATTTTTGGGTGTAATGTTACTTAATGGAATCTATGTGGGGGAGATGGACTTGGTCGTGAAGGATAGAACCAATAGAGAACACAGTGGGGTGGATGTACTTATCATTTTGGGTGGAAATTTTTTCGAAAATCTTAAAAATGTAATGGATGGTTATCACAAAATCATTTTGTTCACTCGGTATGATCTGCAATAAATCAATGATTGATTTAATGTTGTTGCAACAATGGGGTAGTAGCTGGGTAGGGAGGGTGTCGATGGTGTTCGACATGAGAGGGTCGATATCTCACCATTTATTTGGATTTGAGGATATCTGGTTTTAAAAATGGCTAGGATAACTATTATTCAATTAAGAGATTTCAAAAATATTACACACTCAAATTCTTCCTTTTTTGACAATCAGGGAGATTTAATAAATTCATCATTTATCTAACATTAAATTATTACAATTAAACAAAAAGGTGTATCTTCTTGAAATATATTTTTATGGATTAAATTATATATAATTCGATATAGTATGGTTATATTAAGTAAATTTTATAATTATACAGACTTTAATAATAATAATAATAATAATATATTATTATTATTATTATTATTACTGCATGAACTCAATTACAATAATTGTCATGAGGACTTGGCCACTTGATCGCCGCCCCAAAACCCCTCCCAGCATAGTCGCCCCGCTCTTTGAGGGGGAACATTTTAACAAAATTAATAATAATAAAAATAATAATAATAATATCATCATTATTATTATTGTTAATATTATTATTATATAAAAAAATAATTTTAATAAGTAGAGCTAAAAACAATTACTGTTATAAATATATTAAAATTAGTTATCGTGGGAATGTTATATTGATATAATTATAGATAAAAGTATAATAAAATATTAATAGTAATAAAGAAATATAATATATTTATATTATACAAAAATTTTGAAGGTAATGGGTACCCAAAAATCAGGCACATGCTCCAACCTAATTTTCGTATAATATTGAATCATAATATTAAGTATATAAAAATATATAATGTATAATAAAGGTTCAATACATTTAACATTCAATGTTGATTATTATTAATTTTATTCCTAATATTCTTATAGTAATTAATTAGAATCATTGTTAATTATAATTTAACATGTTTTATTAGTATTAATATGTCATTATTATTGTATACATATTAGTGATATCTTCCCTTGTGGGTTTTGGTGATGTCTTATGTTCGATCCTCACCCAGTAATTCCCTTTATTTGTGTGTTGTCTTATATTCTTTGTAATGTGGCCCCTTTCCCTTACATCGATGTAATATTATTAGTACTCTTATTTTTAAATTTTATTATTATTATTATTATTATTATTATTATTACTATTAAAATGTGGCCTTGCGGGCAGTGATGTAGCTAGGGTGGGTGTAAAGAACCCAGATTGATGTACATGGACATTAAATTACATCTGCATAATTCTTAATACATGAAACAAACAGATGCCCAATGTATGCATTATTTTAGTGCATTTGGAAACATGGAACAAAATATTATTACTTTGTGTAACATCCTCAACATCTCCCATAATGATCTTCCCATATTTTCCCTACATAAACCCATTTATATATCCTGGGGAAAAGAAAACACAAGAATGATCATCTAAATTTCTTAGTAAAGGAAAACATTGAGAACATAAAACAAACCATAAACATAAGAATGTAAAAACATGAATATAAAGTATAAATATAAAAATGTTGAGTCATGAAATAAATCTTGGCAGTACATAAGTCATACATCATAAAGAAAAATTAACAATGATAAAATTGTAATATCATAAAACATGGAATTGTGGAATACATATAAGCACATAATATGATTTCCTTAGTAGCCAAGGAATTGCTGCCAAGACCATCATAACATAAAAAGTCTATTACTGAACTGGGTTTACATATTGTTCCATCCATGTATTATTGATATTGATTTACTTGTCGTTCCAGCCCCATATTAATGAACCAGATTTAAATTCCCTTCCAGTCATATCTATCTCATGAGATATAAATCATTACCCAATTCATTGGAGGGATATAATAGTCACACCCAACTCATAATTAAATCATTCTTACATTTTCTATAAAAACACAAATCATTCATCATAGCTTAACCAAAAAAATAAAATGTGTTTCTTAAACATCATTCCATCATTAATTAATCCATCTAAAATAAATGGATTTCAAAATAATAATTCAATAATAAACACAATAAAAATAATGTAATAATTGGGAAATAAACATAACCTTATGCCATCTATGATTGTAATTAATTATGATAATATTCTTGAACATAATTTTGAGGAAAATATCATTTCTTCTTCAAAAAAATTATCTTTTCTCAAAATTCAGTGAAATTTTTAAATAACTGAATTCAGTTGAAAATAAACACGAAATAGTATGGGGTAAGCTTAAATGAAATAAGAATTTATGATACTATAAAAATCAATTCATTCCATGAATTTTAAAAACATTCTACTCGTCCTTTGGCTAGAAAAGTCAAATAGTACCTCATATGGTAACCAAAATAACGATTCATTCAATACCATGTAGTAAAAGACAAAAATGGGAAAAAATTACTTTAAACATACATAGTTGAATAATAAATATTTTAGGAAAATATTTTTAGAAAACATAGACATGGACGATAAATATATCCCCAGTAAATACTTATATATAATAAATATCATATAAAAATGAGATTATAAAATTATCCCTTACCTTATGCCAGATTTCTTCTGTATGTGTCCAAAACTCTTGTATAGTGGGTTTAAACATATTTCTAACTTCTAACAGAACTATAATAATATTTATGATATCATATATGATTCACATATCACTTTATATTACCCGTTTATTTATCAATTCCATGTTAAATCATCATTTTGGGTAATAATCGCTTTATTTATCATATGGGTCTGACATGGTATTCATGATATCATTACATATATCATGATTTACATACTTCCAGAATTCAAAACATGGTTTATATTTCATAAATATTCAGTATATAAATAAATGTAATAAATAGAAAAATGAAATGGAATACACTGTTCATGGAGACGGTAGGTCGTACGTACGCATGAACGTTGTTTCATTTTTTCTTATAGACTTGAATGGATGAAGTAAATGATATATAAATATAAATAAATCAGGTAGAATTATTATCTCATATAATTCATTATTATTTTTTATATATACTTTATAATCATTCTTGAATTGATAAAGTGAAGAATGAATCTCATCATGTCGGGGATATGGTGGGTCGTGTGTACGCACGAGCGACGATATCATTCACATAATGGTTAAATGGTAAAGAATTATATGGTATATTAATTATATAGAATAATTATCATGTTATATTAATTAATTTTATGGATTATACTCATCATTATACCCATCCAAATTAAGCATTGTTCAATAACAAATTGCACTATGATGTGGAGAAGGTAATTCGTACGTACACAAACATGGTTATATTGTAATTCAATGGATGGATAAGAGGAGTTATATTGTCATACAATAGTTTTAATAACATATCATCATGTGTATTTTACTGAATTTATTACTTTAATTTGGGAACAAGATAAGAAAAGGATGTATAATAATAAAAGAATATTGAAAGAGGTCATAAAATAATTACCCCTTTTTTGAGTATATTTTTTTTATTTGAACAATAGGTCTCCTTAGGATGTTTTTATACCAAATTTTTGGAATCTATGATGAAGATAAAGAAGATGGTATAGTAAATGGGAATGTATTGGACTTGAAAAATTTATTTCTATGTATGATTGAAAGAGAAGGAGATATACCCTTTTATAAGAGATGGGAGGGTCACCATTGGGGATACCAAAACTATTAAATTCATATAAATTAATTTTTAAATTAAAATTACTCCAAGTTGAATTATTTAAATGATAATATTAGTTTTGGTAAAAATAATCTCAAACAAAAAATTTTAGATATGTTTATATTTTATTTTAAACATTATCATTTTGATTTATCCATATTTAATATATTTAATTTTAATTGTGGTTATAATATTCAAAATATTAAATGGTTATAAATATTTCATTATTTGTTATAAATTTATAATAATTGGATACTTTATTAAATAATAGACCGTATAATTTTCACTTTGTAATTTTTAAATATTTTTATGACTTTTAAATAATTAAATAATATGTTGTTTTTTTAAATTTTCAATAGTGTCAATTTTAACATTATTCAACTATTAGGCTTTAAATAAAATACACATATAAGTTAAATTAGAAATAAAATATTTAATACACTTCTAACATGTAATAGTAACCTTGAAAATCAGTGTATCACATTAATCAGTTTATATTATATTTCTTTTAATATTTTTAAAAATAATTATTTGATATTTATATTAATTAAATATTTTATACGTCACTATTGTTTCATTATTAATGGTAATTTTTTAATCAATAAAAATTATAATTAAATTCAAATTATGTAAAAAATTTCATTATATTTCTGAAGACTTTTTATATATGATGTCTTGTCATGTTTATCAATACATTAAAATCATTGTACTTATAAGATATATGAGAGTTAATTGCTATAACTTTTTTTAATTATAATTACATCACTTTCCTGGAAAAAAGAAAATTAAATGAATAAATTATAACCCTTAGGTAAAATTATTCAAATTTAATTCATCCAATTTTATTAAGGTATGATATATTGTATTTTTAATTTAAAATTAATTTCCGTTGTCAAAACCAGAAAATATGTTTTTAAGATGATAAAACTACAAAAAGATTGACATGTGTTTTTGTCCTATTTAAATATTAAATTTCATTCAGTGATCAAAAGTGTATTAAATGATAAAAACATAATCCAATTACAATTTAAAACCAATTATAAAGAAAATATATCTAAATAAATAAATTTGATGAAAATTTAGTTTTTAATTAAAATGCAATATATTTCACTATTCATTAAAATATGAATTTCATAAAAAAAAACCAATATTTAAACCAAGGTATATTTTGTTATCCATCTTCATAATAAGATTTTTATTTTCACAAATATAATATATTAAAGTGATAAAACGAAAATTTAAAATTGGTGCCCCCCCCCCAAAAAATGGAAAAAATGCTTTTCTTAAAATACACATTTTAGCCATAAAAATTTTAAATTTCTTATTATATCATGTTCTAGAAAATACATAAGATTAATTTTAATGTTAAATAAAATTAAAAATGAGGTTAATACAATTCATAATGGAATTTTTATATCCCATAATAATATTTTTATAATATATCGTTATTTAGTGAAACTCAGTTTTGTGTACAACGCAAGCTATCGAGGAAGGTCGCTTTTGCGTGTAATGCAAGCCAAGAAGGTGTTAAGTTTAGTGAATGAATCCATTTATGTTACGTTTAAAATAATCCAAACATAGTACTTTTATAAAATGAACAAAATCTATACTTATTGTTGTGTGGAATTAATTATATCCAAAGAATAGGAAATTGTGTTTAACAAAAGCCAAGATTTGTGTTGCGTATACTATAAGCTAATACATTGTTGCATATAGTGCAAGATAATATTGGTGTAGATTAAAGAAAATGACATCAAATAAATAAAAAATAATCTATCTCATAAAATATTGTGATATTACGTTATACCCTCATTAAAATGAATTTCTCTCTCGAAATTTTCTAGGGTAATAAAATGTTTAATAAATGAAAATTTCTGTCATAGAAACCCATATTGTAAAAAAGGAATACTAAAAATTAATTTTAAAAACAAAGTTAGATACATGAAGTTCCCCCAAATTAACTCATCACTAGGTTTCCACATAAGATATCATAAGGGAGAAGTGAATACATGGATATGGAATAAAAATATAATCATCATCTTCAAATGGATAGTGATAGAGAACAATGTTTTGAGAAAGTTAACAACCAGAAATACATAAATCTATGGTGATTTCATGGTTATATGATTCATTGGAAAATAAGGTAATAGGATAATATTTTTTGTTTTCAATATCATTTTCCTAAAGTTGTAGAACATGATCATAAATACTTACATGATTTTTGTCCAATCTCATCATTTTTAATTCATTTAACCATTTCCACTTCATCTCTTTTTCAAGGAATAAAGTCGAATTTTTCATTCTTGAAGTGTTAGCAGATCATTCAATCCATAAATATTATGATATTAAATTCCATATTTCTCCATAAAAAGGTTACCACGTGTTATCAAATATGCATAAGTCCACGTATTGTAAGATAATACTTTATTCTAACTAATGTCATATATTGTTTAACATAAAAATTATATTAATTTACAAACTAAAAATCATTATAGAATCTAAAAATAAAAAACTATATAAAATTGGTCACTTACTCAGCCTAATATTTATCCACCATAAATCATAAGGTATCTCTAGTTAGTCACATTCAATAAGTGTGAACACCTTCATCATGAATTATATTGCGTTATAGTAATAACCTAAATTACCACATATACTTATTTAAAACATTCAAGTTTCCTTATCTAAAAACTTATTGGATATATTTATTATGTTCCAAAAAGTTTTATACCTTATACATGATAGCATAAACATCATTTCAACAACTCCATAATTAGTTCCCAAGAAAATAGCATTATATAATTTAATTAGTAAAATCCAACATATATTTATCCAAACATAATTATCTTAACAAATGAGACATATTAAGGGTTATATTTCCCATAATCAGGTGTTCTCCAAGTATATCACCTTACACATAAATCGCTTTTTGGCTCTTTAGAACTATTCAACATATCTATTCCAAATCCTTGATAAAAAACTTATACTGAAAGCACTTATATATTTCAGATTCATATAACATATTCTTTGAATTCCAAAACATATACACCTCAATCATCCATATTTAGTTTTAAACCATTACTCCGGATCTGTCATCTTAATCTTTCATAAAATTTGAATCATGCATTATGGTTTCCAATCCACAAGATTCGTAGTTTTAATGTAAAAAATGTTGGAAGAACATCACATACCTTTCACATTTCATTTACAATCTCTTAGTCCTTAATAGTATAACCAATAATCATACCTTTATCATGATTCTCTTCCTGATATTTCCTCATAGGAAATATATCATCATAATTCTATAATTAAAACATCTGAAACATTCAATAGTTAACTATGTTCTATGTTGTTCTTGTTATTGACTAAGACTAGAAAGAAAAGTGTCTGATATAATTATCAGATATTAGAAATACATAAGTAAGGAAAATTAATTATAATATTTAAAAATATGACATCTTTAGTTTAACCCTAGGTTAGTCATGATTATCACATAAACCCTTGGATGTTGACCTATATTTGACTTATCCAAAATACATCTCTATAAATATCCATAGAAATATCTCTATGGATCTCACTAATGTTTTTGGATCCTATTTTCCAAGGATGACTAAACCATCACCTTGATACCAACTATAAAGATCCAAACGTGTCATACATGTACATTACATTACATTTTTAAAGTACTTAATTCATGACAACAATAGATTCCCAGAGACCTTCTTAGTATTGTTCCTTTGGAAACATAGAACATAATCTTATAACTTGGTGGATGATCCTCAACATCTCCCATAAAGATCTTCACCTTTTTTATACCTAAAAAATTTCATTATATCCTGTAGAAAAGAAAATATAAAAAGGGTTATCTCAAATACTCAGTAAGGGTAAAAATTGAGAACATCAAACAAACCATATATATGAGAATGTAAAAACATGAACATAATGTTTAAATATCAAAACCATGAGTCATGAAATAAATCATAACAGTATGTAAGGAATATATCATAAAATAACATTAACAATGATAAAATATAATTTTCATAAAATATTGAATTGTTTAAAAAATTAATCACATAATATGATTTCCATAGTATCCAAGGCATTACTTCCAAAACCATCATAGTGGACAATGATCATTATAGAACCAGATTTACTTATCGTTCCAGGCCAATATTACTGAATGAGATTTACTTTTTGATCTAGTCATTTCTATCACATGAGATACAAATCTTTAAAAAAATGAATTAGAGGGAGATATAGGTCCCACCCATCTCATAATGAAATAATTATTACATGTTCCACAAAAATACAAATCATTCATGAAATAGTAACAAAAAATAAAATGGGTTTCTTAAAAATCATTTCGTCATAACATAATACATATAAATAAATCGATTTCATAAAAATAATTCCATCATAAACATGGTAAAATAAAATTAATAATAGGGTTATTAACATACAACTATGACATTTTAAATGGAAAATAATTATTACAAAACACCTGAACATAATTATTGAGGAAAATATCCTTTATTCTTCATAATCATTTTCTTTTCTCAAAATGATGTGTAATTTTAAAAGAAACGAATTTATTTGAAAATAAAACTGAAATAGTTTATAGGAAGTTCATGGAAATAATGAATCATGAAACTGTAAAAACCCATTCAAGACTTATAAGTTAAAAAATTGTCTCCTCATACTTTTTCATGAAATAGTCAAAAAAGTAGCTCGTATGGTAAAAATAGAAATATTTCTTCCATAACTTGTAATAAATGTAAAAAATGGGAAAAAATTCCATTAAACTTACTTAGATAAATAGTAAACATTTTATGAAAGTATTTAAATAAAACATGGACACAAATGATAAATATATCCCCAGTATGTACTTATATATAAACAATCTCAGATATAAATGAGATAGAAAAATTATCTCTTACCTTCGGATTGATTTATTATGTATGTGTATGGAACTCATTTTTAGTGGGTTTATACCTATTGTTAACTTGTAAAAAACCATAACAAGATTTATGATATCATATATGATTCAATTATGACTTTATATTACCCGTTTATTTATCAATTCCATGTTAAAGCAACGTTTTTGGTAAAAAAAAATTTACTTATCATATGTGTTTTGAATTGTTATCCATGATATTATTAAATATATCATGATTTAAATACTTCAATAATGTAAAACATGATTAATATATCATAAATATTTGTTATAGAAATATTTATAATAGGTAGATAAATGAAAAGGAATACACCGATCATGGAGACAGTATGTCGTACGTATGCAGGAATATTGTTTCTATTTTCTTATTGAATTGAATGGAAGAAAGTAAATGAAATATATATATATATCCTGTTGAATTAATATTTCATATATTTCATGATTATTTATTATATATTATTTATAATAATTCTTGAATGGTTAACATGGAAAATGGAACTCATCGTGGCGTGGAGACGGTAGGCCGTACAAACACATAAGCGATGATATCATTCACTAAATGGTTAAATGGTATGAAAATGGAATCAATATTATTTATAAATAATAATTATCATGTTAAATTCATTAATTAAATCCATTATTATCGACATTATACCCATACAAATTAAGTATTGTTGATTAAAAAATTACACCATGGTATTGAGACAGTATGTTGTATATATGCATGCTTAGTGATATTGTTATTCATATGATGAATTAAATGAGGTATAAGGTTGTACCATAACTACAATAACATATAACCATGTATAAGATGGAGAATTTATTACTTTAGTAAGGAAACAACATAATAATAGAAAGTAGAATAAGAATTTTTTTTGAAAGATGTAATAAAACAATTACATCTATTTCGAGTATATCCTTTTGATTTTCAAAAAAGGTCTCCTTTGGATGGCTTTCTGTGAAGAGTGTGACATCTAGGATGATGTTGGGAAAGTTGGGGGAGTAAATGGTCATATATTGGCTGAGAAAAATGGTTATAGAGGTGTGATTAAAAGAGAAGGTGAGGTTCCCTTTTATAAGAGAGGGGAGGAACATCTTTGGAAATACCAAAACGATGAAATTAATATAAATTAATTTTTAAATTAAAATGCATCCAAAGTGGATTATTTCTAATATAACACCATTTTCGGTTGAAATAATCTCATACAATAAAATTTATACATGTTTGGATTTTATTTTAAACCATATCACTTTGATTTATCCTTATTTAATATATTAATTTTTAAATATGGTAATAATATTCTAAATACTAAATGGTTATAAATATTTACTTATGGGTTGTAAATTTTATATAATTGGATAAATTATGACATTTTCTACCATATCATCTTCACTTTGTAAATTTTCAATATTTTTTTGATTTTAAAATAATTTAATAATATGTTATTTTTATAAAATCTCAATAGTGTCAATTTTGACACTATTATTTTATTTGACTTTAAATTAAATAATCAAAGAAGATAAATTAGAAAAAAAATTATATTCTCAAAAAATGTAATCTTCACCTATAAAACTCGTGGATCACATTAGTTAGTTCATATTATTATTCTTATATTATTTTTAAAACCATTAATTTGAAATTTCTATTAATAAAATTATTTCTACATCACTATTATGTCATCATTAATGGTAATTATTTAATCGCTAAAAAATATTACTAAATTAAAATGATTTATATAATTACACTATATTTATGGAGACTATTTATTTTTTAAGTTTAATCATTTTTATCACTACATTAAAATTATTATACTTATAAGATATATGGGGGAGTGACATGTTGTCACTTTATTTTGTTTTAATTATATTTACATTTCATTCATGGAAAACGTAAATTAAATGAATAAATTGTGAACCTTAGGTGGTATTGGTCTAATTTAATTCATCCAATAGTATTTTATCAGGATTTAGGGTAATTTTATTATATTTAACATATTTCTTGTTACAGTAATTTGCCTGATTTACCTTTAACAATTGTAAATACAAATTATTGTAGTAACCATTCATAATATCCAAAAATTTAAAAGTAAACTCTTAACATAATTTGTACCCACCAATTATAAATATGGGATCTTTTTTTCAAAATTAAAAATAAAAAATTTGAAGTAGTTAATTTAAAATTAATTTTCATTGTCAAAACCATAAAGCAGTTTTTAAGTAGTAAAAACTAATAAAAGATGGACATGTGTTTATATCCAATTTATATGTGAAATTACATACAATGAAAAAATTTGTATTAAAAGATAAAAACATAATCTAATTACACTTTAAAACTAATTAAAAAGATAATTTATCCATGTAAATAAATTAGATGAAAATGCAGTATTTTTCACTATTCATTAAAATATGAATTTCATTAGAAAAATACCAAAATTTCAAAAAAGGTAAATTTTGATGTCCTGATTCAAAATAACATGTTTAACTTGTCAAATAGAATATATAAAAGTGGTAAAACTATATTTAAAATTGTTGTTCCACCAAAAGGTGGAAAAAATTCATTTTTAATATATCTTTTATCTGAAAAAATTAAATTTGTTCTTATATCATGTTCTAGAAAATCCATAAGATTAATATTGATGTTATATAAAATTCTAAATTTCATTATTAGTATTTATAATGGTTAGTTTATATCACAAAATAATATTTTAATATTATATCATTGTTTAATGAAAGTCGGTATTGCATAAAACACAAGCTATCAAGGAAAGTTGCTCTCAAATGTAGTGAAATACAAGTTAGTGTTGTGTTTTGTGATATATTCCTTGGGGGTCCTATATAACATAATCCAAAAATTGTTTTTTTATAAATTCAAAAAAATATATCGTTAGTGTTTCTTGGAATGAATTCTATCAAATAAAATTGAAATTGTGTGTAACACAAGCCAAGAATAGTGTTGCGTATACAACAAGCTAATACAGTGTTTCAAATAGAGAAATATATTCTTAGTGTGGCATAAAACACACAATATCAATGAAATTAAAAAATATATCTCATAAAATCTCGGGGTGTTAGTGGGTGGGTGTTTGGGGCTGCGATGGTGGGTTCAAGTACTGTGATAAATTTTTTTAATTTCATCTTTGTAGTAATAATATATTTTTATTATTATTAAAATGTTTATAATTATATAATTAACATAATTTAGCATACAGCCTTAGTATGTCCAATAATTTATACATATTCACACATGTGTGTGTAATTTTTATCATTTAATGTTAGTAAATATAGAATATGTATTCTTAATGTTTTAGAAATATCTTAATTGAATACATGGATCCTTTTAGAGCTTAATAAAATTAAAATTGGGGATCCAAACCTCAAACCCTAAAAAGGTGATTTGATCCCTCTCCAACAACAAAAGAATTACACCCTCCCTACTCGGATTCTAGCCTGGTATAACACAACTCTCACATTCCTTTCCTCTTTCAAATATAAAATCTTCAATGGTTGTTTTTTTGTTTATAAATAACTATATTATTATATATGGATAATTATTTTTAAATATTTAAAAATAATATTTTGATAATATAAATAATGATTTAGACTTATCAAAATAAAAATGTAAATGTGATGTTTGTATGTAAATTTGTTTATTTATTATTTTTATTCTAATACATGTAATTTACATTTAAAATATATAAAAATTAAAAAAATAATAAATTTATAATTGATTTAAATATATTTCATGACATATTCCAAATTCCAGGTATTTGTACAAAAAATGGATAATCAGAGTAGTGAAATTCAATGAATGGTTTATTTTTTTACAAGGAAATATTATTGAATAAATGGATTTTGTTACACCCTACCACTATATTTTTACGGTCTAAGACAACATTTCCAACCATAACCCTATTTTATTCAACAAGACTACCGTTTCCATTGTCCCCATCCACTGTGCCTATTTACATTTCTACTAAAAAAATTCCTTTAAGATTCATTACTCTTTAAAATTTCCCTTTCGCAACCCTTGAGTAACTCAAGATAACTTGATCCATTTTACCACTTATACTAAGACTATTCTCCAATTCTAATGAAAGGGTCGCAAGTGTTATCGAATTTTATGATGGTCTATGGGTGCTTCCTCTACTATATTTCCTGCATATTTCAGCTTTGAAAAAATTAACTGAAAATGTTTACCATTACAAATACTAAAAAAAATGCTAATAAAAGCCACAAATCTATTAGCAATAGAAAAATCACTAATAAAATGTATACATCCCAAAAAAATATATCATTAAAATCATTTATTAATATAAAAATATATTTATATGAATATAAATATAACTTATATAATTAAATATGATTTATATAAGACTAAATATACATTAACACTTAATATATAAGATATTTTTGGGAAACATAGCTTACATAATAATCAAAACAATTATATATCAAAAAAAAATCATTTTTTATTATAGACGTGTATTTATATATATATGTAGATATATTTCTTAAATATGATTATAATAAGACAAAAAAATTAAGAATCTTCTTTAATATGGAAATACATTTATATTAATACGTCATATTTTTAGTGAATAATGATTTATAATATAATTAGAAATCTATATTAATTAAAAATAATGACTAATAAATAATAATTTACATTTAATAATTTTTTTTATCAATGTCATTTGTTTTTTCAACATGGCATTATATCAAATAATAAATATACAATAATTCATTAAAAAACAGAATATATATGTTTCACATAATATGTCATACAATAATTTAACATGTAAATATAAAAAGATAATTCAATTATATTGAGAAAAACATAAAAAATAATTACTTATTAATATTATCATCTTAGATTTCTTTTTATTAATATATAATAAATAAAATACCTTGTTTTAAATTATTAAATATCATTATTTTTTTATATTTTCATTTAATTTATTTATTTATTACCTTTTAATATATATATATATATATATATATACTTCAATAAACCCCAAGATGGATTATGTACTATAATATTTTTATCAATTACAACGGTTCATGCAACAACTGTTTATACACCCTTGTAATCGATCTGTTAATTAATTCTGGTAATAACCACCAGCAAAATTATTTCAGCTTCAATCTAAAAATATAACACATTGATTAAGAAACAAATATTTCTTGTGCCCTTCTTCAAACATCAATCATGTATTTAATACACCGTATGATATTTTTATTTTAATCAAGATTTAATTCATATGCATGAAAACAAATCTATGGAATGTATAATGCCTAAGAAAATACTCACTAATTTCTTGTTTATTGAAGTGATTATAAAATAACAGTTTATGAGCATACACATGCATACATATATGCATTGTCACAATATTTCATTCTTCATTGGCTCATAAAACATATTGTCCATGTTTTCACACTCACTAATCACTTCCACAATCTTTTCTCAAATCACATGTAAGTACAATATGATGGAAACTCAATGTGTCGTGAACTTGTGTGCAGAACTCTTCAAAATACTTAATGTGAATTTGTACATAGCCATGAATAATTCTCACAGCCTTCTTCCTTCATGCAGGGAAACCAAAATGAATATAAACTTGATGCACTCAAGTCACTTTATTTCTACGCAACACTAATACATGCAGTTTCAAAAATCATCATGAAAGACAGGAGATGAAATATGAATTGTGCTATCTAAAATGCTTCATAGTACAAATTTCATCATAAAGAAAAACTAGTGTACCAAGCACATATGGTTTTCACGAAGAAGTTTCTTCTCCTTCGCGCAAACATAATGATCATGTTATGCTTCATGAACTGGACGCCCACGGTGATCTGATTCACTGGAATCGAGAGCTTCTCAAAACATAATTTCCAACCAAACCAATAGCCTTGAGAGGTATTTATAGAAAAATTCCACTGAGAAACTTCATTTGATCTACTATACCTCAAACATGCAGAGCCCCTCCTCCACGACAACTCAAAACATCGTCATTGTGAAAAATTATTTTTCTCCACATCATATTTCCACTGTTTATTTCTCATTTTATCATGAAAACATTGTTTCATGTGATTTCGATCATGATAATTTCATCAGAGCACTCAAATAAAGCTCAAAAAATGAGTTCAACCTTCGTTCGACGTCATATAGACATCCCGCTACACAACACAAGTCGGAAAAATCATGCTGGAGAGGATGAAATCAAGTGCTTGATCGAATGGATCGTAAAATTTTTCAAATAGATCTCATTATTGAGAAACTCGGTGAGATGATCAAATGGCCTGGATATAGCTTCTTTCAATGTCTCAATGAGCTTCGATGAATAAAACCCTCTGCGCCACCGAAGTTGAAGGCGGATTTTTTATAAATGGATTATTTTTAATTTTTTTTATAAAAAATTTGTAGGTTCACAAATATTTATAAAAATTGGTCTCAAGGCGGCTGAAAATCATTCATGCTTCTTTGGTTCAGAGAGATACGTGAACGGGGTTCACGCATCCCATCCAGTCGCGATAAATGATGTGTGAACCCTGTTAACACATCTAGCCTCACCAGGATGCGTGTACCCCATTCACACATCCTATAAAAAAACTTATTTTTATTTTTTATGCTTTTTTAAAAAATTTCTTTTTATTTGTATGGTTTTGTTTTATATACACATATATATAAATAAATAAACTTTTTCGACATAATTTACATACTTTTTAAAATCTAGCAGTACTTCCATCACCGTAGTCTAGATTTTGACTAACTCCCTCACCCAGGGCACTCATTTATAAGAGTGCTTTCCCTAGAAATCATTCTGCATTTTCAATGTGGGATTCTGGTTCCCCCATTCCTACACAGAACATTATGCATTTCTGATGTGGGATTATGTTTCAAGTATGTGACATTGAAAAATAATTAAATACAAACTATAAGACCAATATAAATGAAAAATAAATCATGGATTAATCATATAATAAATTGGTTAAAATATAAATAATTTCATACAAAATGATAATGAATAATAATTTATATGTTTTCAAAGCCACTAACTTGAAAATAAAATAGATTTCAAATACGTGTCTTTCAAAGAAAATAAAATAATAAATATATGAACCAATATGAATGAATCATAGAAAATGGATTAAATATATAAGAAATAGTTTAAAATAAAATGAATTTCGTAAAAAATGTTGATGAAAAATAATTTCTAGGCTTTCAAAACCACCAATTTGAAAGATAATAATGTTTCAAATACGTGTCTTAGAAAACCTATAATATAAAATCTGTAAGAACAATATAAATGAAAATTAAAACATGGATTAAACATATACTATATAGTTAATAATCAATTAGTTAATTATCAATATAATTATTAATTAGTTAATAATTAATATAATTATTAAATAATAATTAATAATTAATATTTATTATATACTAATATACTAAAATTAGTTAGATAAAAAGTAATATAATTAATTAGTTAAAAAGTAATATAATTATATAAAAATTAATTAGTTAATTAGTAATATAATTATTATTTACAATTAAATGTTATTTATTATATAATAAATAATTAGTTATTTTTTAATATAATTATTAATTATAAATTAATTAATTAATTAATTTTTAATATAATTAGAAATTATAATTATTTATTATAACTATTCATTATAATTATTATTTATTAAATTTTAATTATTAAATATTAATTATTTAATAATTAAATAGTTAAATTGTAATATAATTATAAACTATAAAATAAATAATTAGTTAAGTAGTAATATCATTATTAATTATAATTAGTAATAAAATTATATAATTATTAATTAGATAATTATAAATATAAGTATTAATTAAACAATAATTGATTAATAATATAATTATTAATTATAATTATTAATTATTAATTAAGTACTAATTAATTAGTTAATTAGTAATATAATTAATATTATTATAAGAAATATAATTACTAATTTGAATTTGTAATTATTAATTATATAATAATTAATTAGTTAATTAGTAATACAATTAGTCATTATAATTATTCATTATAATTAGTAATATAATTAAGAATTATAATTAGTAATATAATTATTAATTATAATTATTAATTATTAATATTATAATAATTAATTATCAATTTAAAATATAATTATTAATTTTTAAAAATTAAATATATAATAATTAATTAGTTTATTATTATATAATTAATAATTATATTACTAATTAACTAATTATTTATTTTATAATTAATTATTAATAATTAATAACTAATAATTGTATTGAATAATTATAATTATTTATTATATTACTAATTTACTAATTAACTAATGAATTATTATATAATTAAAAATTATATTACTAACTAAAAACTTAATTATTATATAATTAATAATTATATAACTAATTAATTATTATGTAATTAATAATTATATTACAAATTAATTAATTAATTATTATGTAATTAATAATGATATTACTAATTAATTAATTAATATTTATATTTCTAATTAACTAATTAATCATTAACTATTACCTATATGTTTAATCATTATTTTAATTTTCATTTATATTGGTCTTATAGTTTTTATTTAGTAGGTTTTCAAAGCCAGGTACTTGAGACATTTTTATGTTTCATGTTGGTGGTTTTGGAAGCTTATAAATTATTTTCCATCAACATTTTTTACGAAATTCATTTTATTATCAACTATTTGTTATATTTTTAATCCATGTTTATATTTTCAATCATATTGGTCTAATAATTTTTATTTTATATACTTTCAAAGACACGTATTTGAAATATTTTTATGTTTCAAGTTGGTTTCTTTGAAAGCTTATACATTATTATTCATCAAAATATTTTACTAAATTATTGTTATTTTCAACAATTTTTTAAATATTTAATCCATGTTTTATGTTTAATTTGTATTAGTCTTATATTTTGTATTTTATAGTCTTTCAAAGTCACGTACATGAAATAAAATTTCACATCAGAAATGTAGAATGTTCTGCATAGGAAATAGAGAATCAGAATCCCACATCAGAAGTGCATGATGATTTTAGTGAAAGCCCTCTTATAAAAGAGAGTCCTGGGTGATAGTGTCTGTCAGAATCCAAACTGTTGTAATGGCAGTACTGTTGGATATTAAATAGCAGATAAATTATGCTGAAATTTTTTGTTATATATATATAAAAATAAAACAAATCAACAAATTTAAAAATACCAAATTTAAAAATACAAAAAAAAATATTAAAACGTTTTGTATGATGTTTGAACAGGATTGATGCTTCCTTCATAAGGTTTACAAAGGATATGTGAACCTCGTTCAGGATTCCTGAGGATGGTAGATGTGTGAAATGTGTTTACTCATCTTTAATCCCGAGTGCGCAGGTTGTGTGAACACCGTTCACAACTCTCTCAGCGCCTAAGAAGTGTGAATGGGGCTCACGCATCTTAACACCCATTTTTATAAATATTCATAACACAAAACATTTTATATAATTTATTTTTAAAATAACTATTTATAATGAAAATATAGGTTGAAGAAATTGTCGATGGAGATCTGAGAATCATCCAGAGATTCTACAAATATATGATAACGAATGAATCACACCACTTTGGCCACATTTGCTGGAAATATTTTTCCACATATGTGCCAAATCTGGATAAGGGGACTCACGCCACATTGAGTTTGGATAGGTGTTTTAAAAAGTAAAACCACCTAGTCTGGACCCCCAAGCCTACTATGGATGAACTTCTCCTAATATAGAAGGATAGATTTAGCGATATCATTGATGAGGTTAGAAATAATGAAGAAATATGTGGAGATTTCGTAGCCACGTGGTCCCCCCATATCCCTGCTCAAAGCTGCGAAGATTCTAAATCAAAGGCTATGCATGAGGTGAGTGGAAGGAATGGTATTGTGAGGATTCATATGTTTTAATCGAAATTCATGTTCAAAAAGCAACTAGAGTCAATATTTTTTATCTTCACTCCACAACCAACATGATTTTTAGCAGACCGAATATACAACATGGTGGTTATGAATTCTTCATTTGTTTGATATCTAATTAAATGAGACTGAGGGTGGGAAAGTACACCCTCGGTAGTCTCTGCAACCTCGATAGTCTCTGCATCCTCAGCAATCTCTTCACTCTTATGAGTCTCAAGTAGAGTTTTAATCTCGATTGCACCCTCAGTAGTCTCTGAAAGAGTAATAAATGCACTCTCATCTCCAACAAGGATGCAACCCCTCCAAAAGTCTACTAGATGGATGATTATGTAGATTGAGTTTGGCATAGACAATGGGATCATCATCACGGTAGTCAAACAGTCCAATGAAAGTTCACCCAATGTGTTTTTGATCTTAATAAACTAGAACAAATATTCCAACATAGACCCGGATATTTGGTTATCCAACATCCCCAAGCCAATAAATATTTTCTCCTCTCGGGTCACAAGATTCAATATGGGATTAACATCATAAACTCTAAGATGAAATCACACAATTAACTCCATGAGGAAAAACCCATTATCTTTCATAATAATGAAAAAGATTTCAAGGTTTTGTATCAGTATGGGAGAAGTATTATGTCTATGTAGTCTTTCATCTTATTAAGTTATACCACATATCAAATCATCTTTAGTAACATTGATCCATGAGAGAAATTTTTTAATGTATACAAATTTAATAGAATCTATGATGCACATATCATAGTTTCCCTGGTTGGTGGGGACAATTGAGAAAGCAATGTGATGGAAACAATTACTATTTTGGTTCAACATTCTTTTAGAAACCCTAAAAATTACCGATGTGTCCACAAAATGAATTAAATATCTCATGCTGGAAGAAGGGGCAGCATGAGGGCATCCATGCAGGATGGCGTAGTAGGAGGGGACGGGAAGGGATGCTGGTGCAGGAGAGCAGCTGGAGGGGTGGATAATCATAGCACAAGGTAGCGGGGGAGGGAAATAGAGGAGAACATCTGGGGGTAGCTGAGGATGGAAGCATAAGAACAAAGCAAGGGGAAGTAGGGGAGCGTAGAGGAAGAGCACAACAGGGGAAACTGAGGTGGGCAGTGTAAGAGCATAGTAGGGGGCAGTGTGGGAGGGCAGCAAAAGAGCACATCAGGGGTAGTTTAGGAGGATAGTGAAAGTGCATAATAGAGGGAAGCAAAATAGTATAGCAGAGGACTTCAGAAGAGGGTAGTAGAAGATCACAATAGGGGGAAGAGGAAGATCACAAAAGGGGGTAGCAGGGGAGGGAAGCGAAGAGCACAACATGGGGAAGATGAGGAGGGTAGCGCAAGAGGAGAAACAGGAGGGAAGACAGAATGAGGCCATAATAAGAGGGAATAAGGAGGGCAGTAGAGGGAAAAACAGGAGGGCACAAGGAGGGCAGTTGGAGTGGGAGGGTAGCTGGAGAGCGCACCAAGAGGGCAGCAAAAAGAATAGTAGAAGTGACGGATCTGGTGGGAGGGAGTGGGAGATTAGAGAGGGTGGGATCCTCTTTACGCAAAATATTCTAGGTGAAGTTTTGTTTTGTTTTGTTTAATTATATGACAAAAATAACATTCCAATGGTAATTTACCCCTCCGATATCATCACCACAGCATGCCCTATGCATGGCAGAAGACACCACCAAGATCATTGCCTGTCAGATGCCCCAGATCACCCATGCCATTGCCTGACACATGATACACGAGAGATCAACAACACTGCACACCAGAGATCACCTCGCCTAAACCCTGGAGACCTGAAGCAACTGAGATGACAGCATGACATCCCCTAGGATCATCCGCAGTTCCATGACACAAATCATCCCCCACTACCGCAAGCTTGAGATCATCAGTACCGCTGTCGAACATGTCAAAACTGAGATCACCGCTTGACACAACCAAGATCATCTTGATCCACCTTACACACTCTTACTCCAAGCCCTGACGCCTCCCGCCTGACACAGGGCGCGAAACACAGAGACACTCTTTCACTATGGCCATTAAATCTTTTTTGTTAATATACGATACGATACAAGGATCAACCGAAAAAATATTAGCGGCTGTGTTTCTATGCTACTTCACTTATATGCAATATAATGTATATATTTAAATAAACACATATCATAATATATATATATTTATATATAAATAAATACATTTATATTATATATAATCATTACACCTATTTACATATAAAATAAATATACATATATTTATAATTAATATAAAAAAATAAATAATTATACATTTATATTATAAAAATATATATATTATTATATATAACATAAGATGACTTTAAATAATTATACATTTATATTATAAAAATATATATATTATTATATATAATATAAGATGACTTTAAATAATTATACATGTATATTATAAATATATATTTATAGATATATTTATAGAGATATTAATGAATACATTTATATTTGTGTGAATATAAATAATATTATTAATTATTATTATTAATATATATGATATATTTATAATTATACATTTATAATATACATTATATTATATAAAATAAGTAAAAATTAAATAATTATACATTTATATTAGAAATATATATTTATAAATATATTTATAATTACATTTCTATTTGTTTTTTTTTGCGCAATAATTATTTTTTAAAATAACAAATGCCAAAAATTGTATATCATGATCCAATATTTTTATATAGCTATTATAATAAATTTATTTAGAAAATAATTCACTACAGTGTTGCTTCATGTGAAATGAAAAAATAATCAACCAATAAAGTCTAATAATGTATTGGGGCCATTCCCATTTCATGATTAATAACTAAGATGAATTTATAATAGAAGTTTTATTTTAAATGTATTTATTTGAGGTGATTCATTGAGTATATATTTACACATACGGGTCCTGTCGGATCATGATTAACTCATTATCTTCATCAGATATCATATTAAAACATTTTTACACATTGGTTGTAAAGATCAAATCCTTACTGTATCAATTATATACCAACTCTTTTTTCAATTTGAGGGAAGTAAATCACATGGCATGCGATTTGGTGTCTTGGGGTGTATTTTGGGGTGTGAAATTTTGGATGTTGGACTTTCCTAATTGGATTATTATCATTTTATTGGTTTATACCCTTTCTTCTTAATTTTTTTCTTGTAAAAAAATTGTTTTTATTCGTAATAATATTTATTTATTAAGTTTTTAATTATAACTTATATTTATAATTACATTCTATTAGTAATTTATCATAAAAAATGTATAAAAATATAAGTAATTTTTTTTATCAATATACTCAAAAAAGAAAATTTTCATAAAAACTAAACTAATAAAATAAATTTATCATTAGAAATTAGAATACAATGCATTAAGGATGAATTGTGTAATAGTGATGCAGAAAATAATGATAGTGGTGACTTCACTAATTATCATCTAGAGAATATAAAAATATAGGCTAATGAATGAATCACACCACTTTGGACACCTTCACTGGAAGTATTATTCCACGCCAATGAACAAATCATGATAAGGGGATTCATGCCACATTGATTTTGGATAGGTTTTTTTAAGGAGTCAAACCACCACATCTGGACCCCGAGCCTGTTGTGGTTTATCCTCTCTGGACACAGAAGGACAAAGTCCGGAATATTATGGATGATGTTGGCCATAATAAAGAAATAGGATGGAATTTCATAGCCACATGGTCACCCTAATCCCTAATAAAAGTTGCATAGATTCCAAATCAAAGACTCTAGGAATGAGGTGAGTGGAAAGAATGGTATCATGATGATGGATTTGTCTGAATTGAACTTCAAGTTCAAAATACAGCCAGAGTCGCCCTTTTTTATCTTCACTCTACAGTCATGATGATTTATAGAAGACCGAATGTACAACATGATGGTCATGAATTATTAAATTGTACGATATCTAAAGTGATGTGTCTCAGGGTTAGAAGTTACATCCTCGGCAGTCGCTGCCACCTCGGTAGTCTCTGTACCCTCTGCAATATCTACACTCTCAGGATTCTCAAACAGATGTGTACTATCCACTTCACCCTCAGTAGTCTCTGTATCCTTAGAAATCTCTACACTCTTGGGAGACTCAAGCATAGGTGTACACTCAATTTCACCCTCAGTACTTTCAGAAAAAGTTAAAGATGCACTCTCGGCTCAAGCAAGGATGCACCCCCTCCAAAAGTCTAGAAAATTACTGATTTTTAAGTTTGAGTTTGCATAGACAATGGGATCGACATCATGGTAGTCAAACAGTTCAATGCAAGTTCACCAATTTGTTTGTGGACATAGAAATGAATTTAATAAAATTTTCCATCACAACCCATTGTATTTGGTTCTCCCACAACTCTAGATAAATGAATATCTGCTCCTCTCAGGTCACAAAACTCAATATGGGATGGACATCATAAACTCCAAGATGTAATCTCATCCTAATAACCAAAATGGAACACTCGTCATTTATCATAGTTTTTCAAAATTCATCATCTTTTTGCATCAATGTGTGAGAAACATAGTGTATGTGCAGTCTTTCATAACATTCAGCTAAACCACTAATTAAGTCATCATTATTAACAATGATACATGAGTGAAATTTTTGTTTGTATTCAGATTTAATAGAATCTGTGATGTGCATATCATAGTTGTCATGGTGGATGGGACCAATTGAGAAAGCATTGGAATGGAAACATTTACCCTTTATCTTAAAAATTCTTTGTGAAACATTAAAAATGATCAGTGTCACAATAAAATGATTTGACTCGCACATGTTGGCTCAGTATTCTTTTCAAAACCTAAAAATTTACCAATGTCACAACAAAATGTTTTGACTATATTATGTTTGAAGGTGGGTCAGCGGGAGGGGTAGCCAAGTAGGAGAGAACAACAAGAGGGAATGGGAAGGGAAGCTGGAGCCAGAGGGAATTTGGGTAGGAGAGCGCAGCATGAGATCACTGGGAGGGAGACATGAGGGTGAAGTAGGAGGGCTGTGGAAGATCAAAGCATGGGGCTGTGGGGGGGGGGGCAGAGAAAAAAAGGGGGTAGTAGAAGTGCACAGTATGGAGCAATGAAAGAGATTAATAGGGGGATCTAAGGAGGGCCGCATAAGAGCACAACAGAGGAGGTAAGAATAAGAGCATAATCAAGGAGGGTAGAGGATGATCACAACAGTGGGAAGTGGGAGATCAGAACAAGAGTAAGTGGAAGAGAACAATAGGGAGATCCTAGGGGGGGGGGAAGTGGAAGAGAGCAAGAGAGAGCCGCCGGGAAGGGTAGAAAAATATCACAATTAGTGGGAATAATAAGATCACAATAGGGGGTAATGAGGGAGGGTAGAAAAATAGCACAGTAGGGGGAAGCCGAGGAGGGTAGCGGAAGAGGGGAAGCGAGAGGGTAGACAGATTGAGAGCATAACAGGAGGGCACTAGGTGGCTTACAGAGGGAGATGCAGGAGGTCATGAAGAGGGATTTCAATGAAGGACGAAAACATGGAGGCACACCAGGAGGGCAGTGGAAGATCACAACAGGGGAAGTAGTGGAGCACAATAGGGGCTGCTGAGCAGGGCAGCAAAAGTGCACAATAGAGTGAAAAATTAGATCACAAAAGGGGACTCCATAAGTGCATTTTAGGGGCAACAGGGGAGGGCAGTGGGAGAGGACAATAGGGGGCAGTGGAAGATCACAACAGGGGGAAGCCGAGGAGGGCATCATAATAGCACAGTAGGGGTAACCGTGGATGGTAGTTGAAGATCATAGCAGGGGCAGCGTAGGAGGGCTACGGAAGAGCATGGTAGATGGTAGTGGGAGATGACATTAGGGGGATTCTATGGAGGGAAGAAGAAGGGAACATTAGGGGGGCATCACAAGATCACAGTAGGGTTAGCTGAGTAGGGAAAAAAAGAGCATATTATGGGAAAATAGAAGATCAAAACAAAGGACATCCAAGGAGAGATGTAGAAGAGAAAAGTAGTGGGCAGTAGAAAGGCACTTCATAGGGCAGCCGAGGAGGGCAGCGAAATAGCACAACCGGGGCGGCGCAAGATCACAATAGGCGGTAGACTAAGAGCACAATTGGGGGTAGTCGAAGATCCTAGTAGGGGTGAAACCGAGGATTCATGGAAGATCACATCATGGGGAAACCAAGAATGGTAACAAAAGAGCTCACTAGGAGGAGGCCGAAGAGCACAACTAGTGGAAACCGAGGCGGGCAGAGGAAGAGCATAGCAGGAGCCAGCCGAAGAGAAAAATAGAGGGCACCCAAGGAGGCCAGAAAAAGATAACAATAGGGGGTGGCAGATAAGCACAGTAGGGGGTAGCCGAGGAGGGCTGCGAAAGAACATAACATGGGGTAGCTGAGGATGGCAGTGGAAGATGGGTAGCATGAGGGAAAATAGATCGAGGGCACTTCTAGATGGCACGAGGTGGGAAATAGAGGGTGTTGTAGGCGGGCATGGGGAGGGCACCCTGAGGGTGCATGAGGGGGGGCTATAGAATAGTACAACATGAGAGCAGGATCTGGTGGGAGGGAGCGGGAAATGAGAGAGGGTTGGATCCCCTATAATAAGTATATTCCCGGTGATGTTTTGTTTTTATTTGTTTAATTATATGGCTAAAATGATATTCCCAAGGGCATTGACGCCCTCTTATATCATCAACTCCACACACCCGACACATGATAGAATACACCACCAAGATAATCGTTCGTTGGAGGCCCTGTATCATATGTGCCCCTATCTAAAAATTGATACACTAGAAATCATTGATGATGTATGCCTTGAGATCACCCCCATGACCCTTGTCTTCCTAACACAACCAAGATGACAGCCTGACAAACCCTGAGATCATCTGCAGCTGCATACCACAAATCATCCCCAACATACATAAAACTAAGATCATCCCAGCTGCCACCGAACAAGACAGAATCAAGATCATCTCATGAGACACCCAAGATCATCCCGCACCGCCTAACACATGAATCCCAGCTCTAACACCTCACGCCTGACACAGGGCACAAAACCCACTGAAACACCTTCTCTAAGGCTGATAAATTTATTCTGCAGAGATATGATACAATACAAGGATCAACCGATGTCAATAGCTGTGATGCTATACCACTTAACATATATGAAATTTTATATATTTATTTAAATAACGATATTTGGGATAATATATATATATATATAATTTTATATTATATATTATTATTTCACTTATTTACATATAAAATAAATATACACATATTTATAATTAATATAAGACAATATTAAATAATTATACATTTATAATATATATATATATATATTATATAATATAAGGCGACTTTAAAATATTATACATTTATATTATAAATATATATTTATAAATATATTTATAGATATATTTATAATTACATTTATATTTTTGGTTATAACAATAATAATTTTAATTTTTGTTGTTAATATATATAATATATTTTTAATTAGACATTTATAATATATATTATATTATATAATATAAGACAAAATTGAATAATTATACATTTATATTAGAAATATATATGTATAAATATATATATAAATACATTTATATTTATGTATTTATGTGCAATAATATTTTTTAATTATTATTATTACAAATATTTTTTAATGTACAAAAATTATATACTTGTTTTATAAATACTATACATTTATATATTTTACTTTTATTTTTAAATATATTATATTAATGAAATTTATATTATATATTTATGTATTTATTTATATACATTTATATTATATCATGTATACACATTTATATATACACACTAAATAAAAAATATTCATATAATTTGAAATATATAATATAATTAAATGATACATATATATACTAAATTCATTTATAACTAATATGATATATTAAAAAAAATTAAAATAGTTATTTAATTTTCATATATTTATACATATTAAATATTTATTATATAATATAAATGGATTTATGCATATATATACTATTAAAATATATGAAATATAATATATGAGTAATAAAAATCAAAATAAAAATGTATAGTATTTATAAAACCATATATTAATTTTAAATATTTGAAAAAATAATTTCATGATTATATTTATATTATGTATACAAATATTTATATATGTATATATTTTTGTTTATGTATGTGTATATTTATTTATTTATACAATATTTATAGATATAATTTAATTATTATATCTTCATATTTATATAAATAATTTTTTATAATTATATATATGAATATATGTGAGAAATAATAATAATATTAATTATGAATTATTATTTTTATTATTATAGCTATTTTTTAAACTATCAAAATTATATATTGGTTTTATAAATACTGTACATTTATATATTTTCTAATTTATATTATACATATATAATATTAGATAAATTTATATTATAAACCTATATATATAATTATATACATTTATATTAGGTCATTTATACACATATATATACAGAGGAAATTAAATACATTCATATAATTGTAAATATATCATATAATTAAATGATATATATCTATTTAATAAATAAATTAATAACTAATATGGTATAATATATATAAATAGTTATATAATATATATAAATTTATATATAATGAAATATTTTATAACATAATATAAATAATATAAATAATATATATATATATATTAAATTTTTTCTATATTATATATATTTGTATACATATTATAATATAATTGTATTTATACATAAATATATGAAAAAATGTATTTAATATCATATATGTATAATATGATTCATAATATAAACGTTTAATATATATAAAACCAGATTTATTATTTATACAATTAAATAAATATTTTTATAATTACATTTATATCATATATACCAATATTTCTATATATATATATATATATACATTTTTTGCATGTATAAGTATTTATTTAAAGTATTTATATAATGTCTTTATATGTCTCTGTGTGTGTGTTTATAATGCATTTAAATACATTTACATGTTTTTATGTTATATATACACATACACACATTCAGAAGAAAACATATATTTTAGAATTTTAATTTATATGAAATTTATTTTAAAAAAATAAATACATATTTAGAGGGGGTTAAAACCCCTCTAATGAAATGGATATGTGGCAGTTCATAAACCCCCTCTAATTTGTTAAATTAGAAGGTCATGAATGAAATAACTAATGTAATAAATTAAAGGGCTTCAGAACCCCCTCTAATATAATAATTAGATTGGGTTCAAAACCACTTGTAATGACATAAATTATAAGGGGATCAAACACCTTCTCTAGTTTTATATATTACATGGGATTCACAGCCACTCTCCAATTTCTTAAATAAGGGGGTTCACAACCCCCTCTAATATATTGGATTAGCGGTGGTTCATGAACCCCTTCTAATTTCTTCAATTATAGGAGTTTAAAAATCCCCTCAAATTTAAAAGATTAGTGGGAGTTTTGAACCACCACTATCTCCATTTAAAATATCCAATATATATTTATATATATATATAACCTCTAATATCTAATCAAATATTATATATATATAGTCCCTCTAAAATCAAATCGAACATATAGATCCACTAGTTATTAATTTTGCAGTGGTTTTGATATAACCTCCTCTTAAATCCCACCAAATATTAAAAAAAATGATTAATTTTTTTGAGGGGTTTGTGAACCACCTCTAAATTCAATGCATAGTGGGGGTCGTGTATAACACCCTCTAAAATGAATTTAATGGGGGGTTTTGTAGAACCCCCTCTAAAAAACCACCACAAATCTACTATTTTTTCTAACGGAAACAATCTTACCGCCCAGTGAAATACAAAAATATTAAAAATAACATACACTAGTTAAATCTAGAATTTTATATATATATTATTATTAATTTTTTTTAAAGAATATTAAATTTATAAAATTATAATAAATCATTATATTATTATACAAGTATATCATATCTTCTTCAACAAT
Source organism: Viscum album (assembly GCA_963277665.1). Taxonomy (NCBI): domain Eukaryota; kingdom Viridiplantae; phylum Streptophyta; class Magnoliopsida; order Santalales; family Viscaceae; genus Viscum; species Viscum album. The sequence goes on along the minus strand of OY728127.1, from coordinate 1,050,985,398 downwards.
ATCTATATCTAATTGTATATCTTATTCTTCTAAAGCTACAATGGGTTATTCAGGTGTTTGATCTAGAAAGGAGGCAACATTGGGTTCCCCTCAGTCAATCCTAAAAAACCCATCTTCTATAAATTTTCACCACAACATTCCAATTTGAATCAATTTCATCAAAGTAAAACTGCTCTACCTATTATGTCAATATGAAGGGCTTGTTCCTTTCATAGTTGTCATTATATATAATATTGTTAACATTCACCAACGTAAATTAGAAATGGTCAAATAATGTTCCATGAACCAGATTGACCCAATAACACCTCAACAATATATGAATTCATCCATGAACATAAATAACCGCAATAATATCCCTTATAATTCAATAATTGTAACCTAAATCAATAGATAAAAAAACCCACACCATTGTTCTACATTTCTCAGTTGATATAAACATCACTAATACAAAATATAAATCCATTAGAATCCAAATAATTTTCGTGACCAGCAATTATACATTGGCCATCAGGTAGTTGGATGTGTTCATAGATCACATGTATAAACAATTGACTACGTGTCTTGTGAATCTATAAATTACACATATATCAATAGTCAATGGGATGTGTTATTAATCCTCAATTTCATTATATAAATATCAAATCTATTTTGTATACATACAAGATTCTTGAACCACTCATGGAATGATGTTTTGGATTTCATGGTTAGTTGCACATGGACTCTCCCATTTCAATAAATATATTTTCATCCAAAATTAGTACATAATAAAACGTAATCAATAAATTTCATATAGAAACAAAATACATAATAGATCACCTTTGAAAAATACTGTATTAATTGAATAACCAATGGATTGTTGAATAACTTGTATCAATGAGCATGAACCCACTTGTTATTGTGTATATCAAATGTAATACCTTCCCTAATTAGACCTTCGTCAATGAGTTATAGTTTATCTATCATTGTTTCAACCTCATTAATATATGAAGCACAAAAATCAGTCCACTCATCCATCAAGTATACCTTGGAAATTAGACCATCTAGATGAGCTCAGATCCCTACAAACTATTTCAATGTATAAAGACCCAGAAATTATGTTGAATCTATTTTCATAAATACATGGGATTTTTACGAGTCCTCAAAAATTTACGGCTCTTGATTTCGAGGCCCGGTGTGCCCGGAATCAATTTATGATGTTTTTTTTCGTTATTTTCAGTAAACATACGAGCAGGATTTTATAACTTTTGAACCGGTGCTCAGAACTGAAATCTGAGGGCACCGTTGAACTCGTAGTGCCGGTATTTTCTTAAGAAGACCTTCATCTCGACGGCAGATGGTCGAAAATAATATTTAGCTATCGGATTTTTATAAAAAAATAATTAAATAAATTGTAAAACATTTTATTTTATTTTAATCTTCCATGTATGTGATTGTTGGTTAAAAACTTCACTTGGTAGTTGGAGGTGTGACCGCCACACCCTAACCTCCCATGAAATATTATGGTGGTGGGTCCCACCCGAATTTATCCTCCTATGAGAGTTTACGTAATGGGGACCACAAGAGACCATAACCTCTCATTTAAATTATACAGGTGAGGACCACCTGACCCCTATTAATGGGAAGAGAGTATAACCACTCCACTCTCCCTCATTAATGAGGGAGATCCTCTCCACCTCCCCTAGTTTTTGAATTTGTGCCAACTCCCCAATTAATGTGCCATCCTAATGAATTAAATTGGAGGAGCCTTTTCAATTAATTCACCTTCTTGAATTGTGTGCCAATGATTAAAATAATAGACAAACTATTATTTTGGACACATTCATTTTAGTGGAAACTTGGGAGTGGAAGAGCACTTGGAGAAACTTATCCTCTCTAACAAAGAACTCCCCTCCCAACGAAGAACACGAAGAATGCCGAAGGCATTTCTACTTCGACATTCTTCCCCGGACACCTAATCACGTAGAGCATCTTCCCACCTCACCGTTGTCAATGAACCGACACATGAGCTTGGATTGGAAGTGTGCGACAGATGAGAAGAATGACGGTCTCCTCCATCTTCCTTCCACCACTTTGTTGATGAACAAAAATAATGGTAGGGGGATTATTACTTGTTGAAGTTGTACCATTTTCTTACCTTCATCAAAGGATAAGAAGGTATATATGTGGACTTATTATTGATCATCTTTTCCTCATAATAAACCAAATGATATCTCCCTAAACGCGGAGGGTGCGGGCTAGCATAACATGGCCCGAAAGCCTCTGTTGATCTCTCTCTTCTTGTGACGTTCTATGGGATGATGACATATCAATGAAGTGGCAACAGAGGTGGCAACAACAAAGGTCGTGCTACCCACGGCCTCTGCGAATCGCACTGTCAGCCCGAGGTCCACAGAATTGACCTTCCCCACCCCACGTCGTGGTCGGCACCTGCGGTGCCCTTCCAGAAACCCCCATGGCCTCCCCGGACACTACCACGCCCTTCCCAGTGCCCCCTCGGACAGCCCGACGCCCTGCCACGACATGCTCGGCTGACCCCGAGCTGGCGTCTGCATGCGCCACCCCGAACCGGCAACCCCCAAGCCGGCATCTGTCAGACCCGTGTGCTCCCGGCCATGCCGGCATCCGGACTCCCTCATGCCCTCATGACATAGCTGCACTGGACCGTTCCCTCACAACACTTCGGGCCCAACTTTCCCCGAGCCTAGGCCGAACCGCCCCCGTAGTACTCTGGGCCGGGCCCAAAAGACCGGGTAAAACATAGTGGGATGAACCGCCCAACGGGCTAGATCAGACCAAATTACTCTGACCCAGTCGACCTAGACCAGGTTAGCACAGACCAGGTGGGGCCGAGTCGGTCTGACCGGGTGGGACCGGACCCGGGCCCACTACAGACCCTATTATCTACTTGGGCCATATCTTTGTGACCAGATGTCTGTTTGAAGGACTATCAGGGGCACTAATATTCTTGGAATGAAACGGTCCCATTTAGAATACCCCAATGGTGTTCGAGTTATATTTGAGTTTCGGTCATGTTGGATCGTACACAAATCCTAATGAGGCCCCTAGACAAAAAGGTTAATAACTCACAGACCGGGCATCCGATCGACGCTCCATCTATTGCGTTGAGACCCCTATGACTTGACAGACCATTGGGACACATCTCTATGGAACATCGTGATAGTTGGTGTATCGAATAGTTTCTCGTGGAGCGGATCCTTCTAGTGGCGAGCAGACGTAGTACAATGACCTAGTAGCAAGGTGAGACCTGCCGAATGTTTGACTGATTCAACTCGGAGTGACTCTACTAGCCCAGTGGGGAGCGCCTCTGTGTGACATGGCAGACCCATGTTGGGGAGGACCTCTTTGTGAGTGCGTCTGAACCACAATACTCAACAGGAGAAGTACCTCAGCAGGATATAAGGGGGAGTGCCTTTGTGTGAGCACGATAGACTCATGGTGGGGAGCACCTCTGTGTGATGCGACAGACCCACGATACTCGACAAGAGGAGTACCTCAGCAGTCCAAGGATAGTGGGAAGTGCCTTTGTGTGACACAATAGTACCACTGTACACGATAGAGATGGAGTACTCCAACAGTCGTGGTTTCGATAATAAAAATCATGATTTGATCTGAGTCAATGAATTTTGTGTTTTCCTCATTATTGAGATGTGTTACTAGATAACATAGGTATATGTATGGGCATATACCTATGTAATGGTTATCTATTGATTTCATACATTGTGGTTTATCCATGCTGGATTTTTTGAGATCTTGATGGTCTCGGGGTCCTTACTATGTATCTTTATATTCACCCCAACACGGGTTATGCCCGCACATCATTGTATTGGTTGTAGATGACAGACAACGCTGACTGAGGCAGAGGGTAGCAGGACTAGATGGTACCCAGAGGTTGACCACTCAATCTGTTGGTATACGGAGGAGACGAAAGGATTTGGAGTGGTGAGGATGCCATTTATACATACCCTTCAGGTACGAACCCCAGAGGATGACCTAGTAGATGCTTTATTATCTTTTCAGTTTCACTTGTACTTTCCTATTGGGATTGTATTTCTGGACCATTTTTCTTTACAACACTTCATTTGTATAATTTTTTAGTTAGTTTTTTTTCATTTATTTGTGTACTATGATGTGTTTTTTTATAGTTATAATTAAAATTCCTTCCCAGTATATGGATTTGTGCCATTGGTGCTAGTTTCCAGCCCCTATCCTATGTAAGGAGGGCTTGGGGTATTCACAATATTGGCCCCGGGGGATGGTTAATGAAAAATTGGTATCATATGACTCAGTTCTACCACTGAACAAAGAACTATGATATTTTGTTTCTGTGAAGCAATAGTGTTATGTGTGTTAGGTGTGATTTTCAGTTCTTGGAGTCCAGTGTTGGTATGGGCGGCCGACGTATACATACACCATGACCATGATATCTAATTTCCGACTCAGTGCACGAAAACACTGATTGCGTGTGTGTTTTCAAAATTTTTCTTTAAGACAACTCAACCAGGGTAGATCACTGGGTCTAATCCTTTGACCGTTTCACATCTTTTTCATTCAGGATTCCTCCACACAGATAACCGGTTGGATCCACGAGATTCGTACGTACTGACATCCCACTGAGTGATGAGGCCTTGGTGCAGGGCCCTTTTCCAACAGAGGCACTAGACGTACCCCTTCCTGTGGGACCACCGATGCCACCAGGCCTGGCTATAGATGATAGATGCCGCTTTACCGCATTGTACGAGATCCAGTTCTAGAGGCCACCTTGGTTCAGGGGAGATATGGATCCACAGGAGGCTGATGATTGTATGGAGGCTGTGGTGACAGATTTCCAACTAGTAGGGACACCAGTTGGCTTCACGGTGATCCTTGCCTCGAGTCTCCATTAGGTAGAAGAAGACAGATGGTGGAGCCTGATGCTCCAGGTTCAGCATGAGGAAACTCTTATCTGGGTTGACTTCGAGAGCCTGTTCTACGTTGAGTTTGTACTAGCCACCAGTTTTTTGGTGCGAATATAGGAGCTAAATCATATATAGAAGTGAAGAATGATAGTAGTAGAGTACTTAGTGAGGTTCACTAACCTCTCACACTACTCCACTGATATAGTACGAGACCATTCTATAGGGCCCAGACCATCGAGCAGGGGCATAGGCGAGAGATCAGAGCTCCCATGATCTCACATAGCATCCCGACATAGATAGGGGTGCTAGAGAGAGCCCTCATGGTGGTGAGTTTCCTTGCTGAGCAGTCTCCAACAGCCAGACCCAGCACTAGCATACATGTCATGGGGTATTCTACAGCTGGTAGTAGAATAATGCCACAGAAGTCCAAGAGGACTAGACCAATAGGTGGTCGACCGCATGACTCAGGATCAGTAGTGCGGGGCACATGGAAAAGAGACACACATTCCAGTAGCAGGAAGTGTTACTCATGGGGCGGGTAGGGTCACATGGCTCGTGACTATCCAACCCTCCATTAAGATGGTCACCAGATAGATGAGGGACCTCCCAGGAAGAGGCATAGGTTCGAAGAGGCAGTACGCAAGGAGGAGGCAGATGTGGCAAAGGAGCTGGACGTGTATCTGGCGGTGGACGACGTTTCTAGGTGTTACCACCACCACCCCAAGGATGTCTACCCCGACCGAAGTGAGTAGGTAGACATGTGAGAGCTCAGCATCAGGTAGCTGAAGCATACGACCATTGTTCTCCAGGGATGATTCGAGGTATGATCTGTGTCTACACCACCTTATCTGCAGTTCTTATAGACACAGGTTCCATTCACTCATTCATTTCCCCTGCCCTCATTCAGACCTCAGAGATTCTTACAGAGTCGTTGGCTCGATATTTAAGGATAGAGACATCTATGGGATCTGATTTGAAGATTACTCACTAGTTGCGGCAGTGCGAGCTTACACTAGGAGGTGAGAGATTCTATTGAGATCTCCTAGTAGTATCTTCGAGGCCTTACGACATCATCTTTTGTATGGACTGGTTATCTATAGTCCATGCTCATATTGACTGTATTAGGCTAAAAGTGCGGTGTGGCCACACGGATGGGACCAGGTTTACCTTCACCAGCGATAAGGGAACCTTCGCAGCACATGACAAAATTACTCAAAGGAGGGTGCAGTCGATCACTCAACAGTTTTCTTGCCTTACACTCAGAGCAGTTGATGTAGAGAGTCTGACTTATCTTGTAGTGGTGGACTAGTACGCAGATGTTTTCCCTAATTATGTTCCAGGACTACCTCCTCATAGAGATGTGGACTTCTAAATTGACATGTACCACGACACGACACTGATATCTACTCTAGACTTTTGGATGGCTCCCGCTGAGCTTTGTGAGCTGAAGGTACATCTAGAGTACTTGTAGGGGAAGGGATTCATCCGGCCCAATGATTCTCCCTGGGCAGCCTCAATTGTGTTCTCCAAGAAGGGGTATGGTAGCTTGAGGCTTTGTGTCTATAATGTCACCTGAACCAAGTGACCATGAAGAACACGTACCCACTCCGGAGGATTGACAACCTATTTGATCAGCTGAAGGGAGGTCTGTGGTTCTCGAAGATGTACCTCAGATCAGGCTATCACCAGCTCAATGATTGAGACGAGGATGTGCAGAATATGACATTTAGGTGTTGGTACAACCACTACAAGTTCTTTGTTATTATATTTGGTGTATTTAATGATCCAAAATATTTCATGGGACTCATGAATAGGATCTTCTATCCATACCTCTATTTATTTTTCATAGTCATCATGGACGACATTATAATCTACTTGACTACTGAGGAAGAGCATGCCTACCATTTGCAGGTAGTATTAGATAAACGCCGAGATCACATGATTTATGGTAATCTCTCGAAGTGCTAGTTTTGGATTCAACTGGTTAACTTCTTGTGACACGTCCTCTCAGAGGATGGAATTTTAGTGGATCAATCGAAGATCGGGATGGTACATTCAAGGGATCCTCCTAGGAGTGTGAAAGAGGTACATAGTTTCTTGGGATTGACTGGGTACTATCAGAGGTTCATTCCATACTTCTCCAGAGTTGTTCCACCACTATCAACCTTTATGAAGAAGGTTCAACACTTCGTGTGGTCGGAGAGATGCCAACAAGGATTTTAGAAGCTGAGGAAGAGGACGAATATTACCCCCATCTTGAGGCTTCCAGAGTAAGGTGTATGGTACGTAGTCTACTGCGACACATCATGGACCAAACTCAGCTGTGTCTTGTAGTAGGAGAGAGTAGATATTTCTTACAGTTATTACCATTTGAGACAACATGAGTATAACTATGCCACCCATGACCTGGAGTTACCAGTAGTGGTATTCACCTTGAAGATGTGGTGACACCGTCTGAGGGGCGAGCGTTTCATCGTGTACTCTGATCACAACATTCTCAGGTATATCTTCTTTTATAAGGATCTGAACCGGAGACTACGGTGATGGCTTGCGTTCCTCCTGGACAATGACTTCGTGTTAATCTATACTCCTGGGAAGGGTAATGTTGTTTCTGATACACTCAGTAGGAGGTTTGGTATACAGTTTCTAGTAGAAGTGATAGAGAATATGGTTTCCTTATAAATATATTTTGTGGATAGGGACGAATCAGCCTTTATACAGTCTCTTAAAATCACTCCCCCACTTATTTAGTGAGTCGGGGAGGCACAATGAGGGGACGCCGACTACGAGACATGATGTGCTCAGATTTCCATACGACAATCACCTAAAGGATTCACTAAAGGTGGGGAGCACATCATCTACTATAGAGGACATACTGTGGTACAAGTGGCACTTCAGGAGGATTTGTTGAAGGTGTTCCACACATCCCCTTTAGTGGTACATCTAGGAGTGGCGAAGATATAACATGACCTTCGACGAAAGTACTGGTGGAAAGGTATGAAGAAGGCAGAAGGGGGTTTGTCTCACGGTGCCTCACTTGTCCGCAAATGAAGGTAGAGCACCAGGTACCAGCAGACATGGTTCATCCCTTAGAGGTCCCATTGTTGAAGTGGGATGGGATATCCATGGACATCATGATGGGTCATCAAAATACATCTAGGGGTCAAGACTCGATTTGGGTGTCATCGACGTACTGACCAAGTCGGCCCACATCCTACTTATCAGAGATAAGGGTATAGTAGAGAGCTTGGGATGCCTCTATGTGCAAGCGATTCTGCTTTTACATTGTATAACATAGACGATTGTCTAAAATCATGATGCACGATTTTATTCTCGGCATTGGAAGGGGTTGAAGGACGCTTTCGAGACACAGATTCACTTGAGCACAAACTTCCATCCTCATACGGATGGTTAGACCGAGCAGACCATTCATAGCCCCAAGTACATGCTCTGTGCATGTGTCCTCAACTTCGGTCGCAGCTGGTGGGATCACTTAGCATTGTTAGAGTTTTCCTACAACAAAAGTTATTACACCACCATTGGGATGACACCCATCGAGGCATTATATGGGAATCTTTATAGATCACCCTTGTACTGGAGAGACCGTGGGGAGTCAACACTGGTGGGACCATATATGTTACGAGCTGCCACAGAGAAGGTGGAGATCATCCAAGAGCAGATGAAGACTGCACAGAGGAGGAAGAAGACATATGGTTGTTGGGTTGGTGGTCTAGAACCAACTACTATGTACTTTATTCATTTAAATAAAAGTTTTATCACATCTTGATTGTTCTTATGCATGACATTTCATGTGATAATGTCCTAATGACAGCTGTTGCCTTAACGGGTCATAGCGGATCCCTGCTATGATGAGAACCCAGAAGTGTCATAACACTATTCTTGAATGTATGTTTTGTGGCCGGATGATATTATTTGAGGGACACAAATAATACAAGTCATTAGGGGTAAGGACTCATAAATCATTGAGGAACCTTCTCATGGTGTGCACCCTTGGTAATATCCAAGAAGATATTATGAGAACGAGACCTGCCAGTAGGAAATCCACATTTCATAGTGTCATTGGATGTTCCTATCTGCGAATGTGTGTATTGGTCCTTAGAATTTAAGATTATTATTAATGGGTAATACAACAAGCACACTTAGATGTATTGATGAAAACTGTGATGACACACTGTTCGCAACGACGTAGGATACGTTGGGTGCGTCACGAGTAACACCGCATTAATAGATAATGAGAGAAAGGATTTGTCCCTTCCATTCCATAACGGAAGTATATATCTCAAGCCCTTTGATGGAATTGATATAGCCTAAATAAATCCATGGCCATGGTAAGGTATGGCCAAGTTCAATTCCGGGAATTCAAAGAAAGAATAATCAAGCACATGGGATGATGGCACTAGCATGCAACCCAGTTGATTGGAGATATTGAGACAAATGGATTATATCACACTGTAATTATTCGTAGGAGGTAACACGTCATTGCGGCATTAACTTCTTTTTCTATGGGTTCCTTGGCGTGTTCTTAGACACTAACCTTGGGCTTTAGGCAGGCTCATCCTAATTCCATTGAGAATGAGGCCTAGAGGGTCACACACTAAGTGTGTCCATGTATCTCAGTTACATATTAATTTAACAAGTTAAATAAATATTATTCCTGAATGTGGTTTAATAATTATTTAAGGATGTCTGATCACATTTATTTTGACACTAGTTATTCGAGAAAATATATTATGGATGAAATAATATATTTATTAGCGAGTATTGTAGTTACATTTATTTAATAAATAAATAGTCATTTCTCAAGGTCTAATAAATGTGGTGGAGAAAAATGGAAAATAAAAGTACACGCGACGTATATTAAATACACACGCCGTGTAGTATTATGAAAAAAATAGTACATGCCTTGTATTAATTATTACACGCCGTGTAATTTTTCTAGTCGGGAATTTGAGGATTTAATATTGTTTTATTAAATGATATTTATTAAAATCAGCGTGGAAGCATGTCAATGAATTAATAATTCGACTTGCGGGTTTTCAATAAGAGTTAATGAAATAAATAAAATGCGTAACACATTTATTTATTTTCATAACTCTATTAAACTCAAACCTGATTATAAATATCCTCGCAACCCCAACATTTTAATAATCCATTGTTGTGCACAACAGATTTTTAAATACTCTCAATCCAAGAGAGAATTCCCATTCCAACAAGAGCGCCCTCAAGTTACGAGAGCAAGATCCTCCACCAGATCAAGGTGGTCGAAGGCATACATCGCAAGTGAAGGTTCTTCCGCGCTAGCACCCGGAGATCCCTTCGGCGACATCCGAAGATACGTGACACACATGTGGATCACCGCTAGAGTAATCCTACACATGGATTCTACGACGCGACGATGGTTCACCGAATCATGACTGGACACATCAATGAAGAAATAATTCCAACGAGGTAATTCTTATGCATTAATGAAATTAATTATAATCAACATATGATGATCATCCTTAAGGGTTCTAGGACTCTTATTTTCTTTTCGTTCTTCGTTATATTCCGATGATTCAGAGTTTTATATAATGATGGAACTCGTATTGAATGTTGATTAACGTTAAAATTAATGTTGGGAAAACCCACAAACACGCTTCCGCTGCGCCCGGAACCTACAAGTGGTATCAGAGGGGGTCATATCGTTGATTATAATTATTTCATTTTTTGTTGGTAATTTACGCATTTAATAATTTAGTTATTTCATTTCAAGTTTAATCGTTCTAGAAACATGAATATCAAGATCTATTCCTCCTCCCTCATTTATCGTTCAACTCAAAGAAACAAATTTTTCTTTTAATTTTGATTAAAATAAAATATAGGAACTCATCCAGAGGAGCCAAACGTTTCTAGCCATATAACACCAGAATACACGGCATGTATTAGGATGTACATGTCGTGTAGTCTAGGTTCAATGCATTGACTGATCAGCCAAATAAGGCTATGTATTGGATTCATTCTAAGAATTTAAGACAATGTGTGTTGACTAGATATAGTTGGCACACGGTTTCCGAAATACATGTCGTGTGGTCTAATGAACATGGCGTGTAGTCCCTTCGGGTTAGGGTTGGGTTGTGTACTCCATAAACGGCCTGCTCGGCTGGAAACCATGTAACGCGGAAACTACACGGCGTGTGTCCCACTGTACACGCCTTGTACTCCGAAAATTTCCAATGTACAATAACACGCCCTATCCCTGGGCGTGTACTTCGGATGGACGGTGTAGAAAATTAAACGCCGTGTAGTCAGAACTACACACCGTGTACTCACCCAAATTACACTGATTTATTAAAATTTATTATTATATTATACAAACCCATGAGACTTGTACCATTGTGAAAGCGTAAAGCTGAGGCACAACACATGATAGGTTTTTTATATATATGTGTTTAATTTATCATTTGCGTAATAAGCATGAAATCACCAGGTTGCCTCCAAGGTACAAGTTACGTACAAGGATAATTTTAAATGAATTTTTTTGTTTAAAATTATGATGGATGTGAATCTCAAGGAAATTTAGAAAAGGGATTTAAGATAAAAGAGTTGATTAAGTAAAGATAATTAATTGATTAGAACATGATTTATCATAAACAAGAACGATTAATGAATTGAATGCTAGTTTTATTTATGCGTAAATATCTTTGCATGTGTGGATGATCATGAGCTAGACCGAGAACTTTATATGTGAGTGGTTTCATTTAATCTATTTTTTTAAATTAAATATGTTGGCCTGCGAGCCATCTCCTCATTAATATGTAGGGCCTACGTGCCCAAGAATTATTATTTGTAAAACCCCCTTTACCCCTCACCTGTGTATGAGATAAATTCATATGTAATGGATGGAGATCTCAAGCTAGTGGAGGAAGCTCATGTTAGGAGCCAAAGTGAAACCAATCCAAGGAGATACAAAGGTGAACATGTGGAAAGATGTAAACATGAACCTGAATGGTTCAAGGTGTTTCTCCCCTAGGACATGGGGGAGTTTATCAACTGCTAGATAAACTAAAAAATAGAAAATCTCATGATCATACCATTTATTTTATTTCTGTTAGTTTCACAGTTTATTTATTATGGGTGTGTTTTCACGATCACAAAATTAATGAATTAAACAAAGAATGCAAGATGGATCTAAAATAAAACCAGCTTATAGGTAAATATTATCTTAGACATGGTTAATCACTTAAGTATATCCCACTTAATATTAACAAGCATGTAATCAAAGATAATAAAATGACAATTTACGTATAAGGATAAAATCCCTCAAAATAAATATTAAGTCAGCATAGCCTTCCATAATCTTGGTTAGAATCGAACCATAGTTCAAAGTGCTTGGCCAACCATAGTTGGGGTGCTTTCAATTATTGGGGAATTCTAATTCAAGGATTTGGGTTTACTTGAATTTGTTCGCATCAAGGGTTGACTGCCACAGTAGGACATAGTGTGACCAAGAGGAAAAGGATGAGGAAATGCAAAAAGGATTTCATGATTGGGGAGTCCACTCAATGGATCAAGGAGCTGCGAGTTAATGCAGTTTTCATTTGGAATGCCTACCTAAAACCCTTCAAGAATCTTGACCAACCCTAGTTGGGGTAATGCGAAGGCCAATATGGATCCTTGCCACTATAATATTCATGCAAAAAAATATTCCAAAGTCCATGGTGAGGGCTATTGGATTTCGTTAAAATAGTGGGAACTAATAAGTATTAATTTAATTATTTGTCTCAATTTTTGTAATAATTTACTAAACCGTTGCTCATATTAATTTATAGAAACAGAAAGAAAATGACTTCAAACATATCATTGTGCACCATACTCGAAAAATAAAACCTTCTCACAGGCACCAATTTCCAAGAGTGGCAGAGGCGTTTATGCATCGTCCTTCACCACGAAAGGAAATTATATTTGCTCGAAGAGCCTATTCCAATTGCGCCTGGGAAAGAGGCTAGTGATGAGTAATTATCTCTCTACATGAAACACATGGATGATTCCACAGATGTCCAGTGTTTCATGCTATCGGCCATGTCTAATGAGCTTTCGAAGCAACATGAAAACATGGACGCGTATAACATGATGTCTCACCATAAATATCTCTACCAAGAGAAGGCGAGACAGGAGAGGTATGAGATCTCCAATGATTTTTTTACCACTAATATTGGAGAGTCTGCGCTAGCTTGGCCTCATGTAGTCATGCTTATTGGCTACATTGAACACCTGGACATTTTAGCGATTAAATTCCCGGATGATTTGCATACAGATCTCATCCTATCATCACTACCCAAGACCTTATCTAGCTTCATTGTCAACTATAACTTGAGAAGCAATGAGAAGAGTCTATTGGAGCTTCTGACCTAGATTCTCAAAGTAGATAAGGACATGGGGCATTACAAACCCTCTTTACTTATAGTGAACAAGAAAAGGACGGACAAGGCAAAGGAGCTAAGGAATTATAAATGGTCTGAAGCCCCCGAGCACCGTTCCTCCATGAGGGGGAAGATCCAGAGGTAGGGCAAGGAATGGGAGGTAGTGTGTTTTCCATGTGGAAAGCAGGGCCACTGGTAGAGGAACTTCACCCAGAAGTGTGGGGATGCTAAAGTTGCGGTTGTTATCGAGTTCAATCTTTCTATTTCTACAAATTGGGTATTAGATACAACTTTTGGGGCTCACATCTATATTCAAATGCAGAAACCAAGTTTATTTAGAAAGATCTCCCAAGGAGAGGTGGATCTTCGAGCTTACAATGGTGCAAGGCTAGCTGTGTTGGCTATTGGCATCTACCACCTCTCATTGCCGACTAGGATGATTTAGGTTTTACATAACTGTTATTATGTGCCTAGTGTTAATAAGAACATAATTTCTGTATCTTGTTTGGATATGGATGGATTTGTTTTCAAATTTGGAAAAAGGGTTGTATATTTTATAAGAACAACGTATGTTATGGTATGACACATTTAAATAATGGTTTGTATGTATTGAATTATGAAAACCAAGTATTGGAAATCGATAACGAAACAAACTCACATGACTCATACATCACCTAGTTATGTCATCACAGCCTTAGTCATGTGAACGACAAGCATTTGGCAAAGCTCTGCCAAGATGGCTATTTAGTATCAACTAAGCTAAAACCACTTGATAGATGTCACTCTTGTTTATAAGGAAAAATGACCAAGCCGCCTATTGGTGGACATGGTGAAAGGGCCACAGAGCTTCTAATATTGGTACACACGGTTGTGTGTTGAACATTTCTAGTAGAAGATATAGGTGGATATTCTTACTTCATTACTTTTACTGATGATTTGAGTAGATATGGATATGTCTACTTAATGAGGTATAAGTCATAGTCCTTAGAGAAATTTAAGGAATTTGAGAATGATTTTGAGAATCAGCTTGGTAAGAAGATAAAGAATCTTTGATCGGATCGAGGTGGAGAATATCTGAACCATGAGTTCATCGATCTTATACGGGAGTCTGGGATTCTATCTTAGATCAATACTCCTTGTACACCATAGTGGAATGGTGTTAGTGAAAGGAGGAACCACACCTTGTAGGACAAGGTGTGGTCGATGATGAGTCATGCGAATCTTCCATTATACTTTTGGGGATAGGCATTACAAACTGCGGCATACACATTAAACCGAGTACCAACTAAGGCAGTAATGGAATTCCATCTGAGTTATGGAATGGAAGGAAACCCACTTTGTCGCACACACATGTATGGGGATGCCAGGAGTTTGTTAAGGCCTTCTCATGAAAAAAACTAGCACCCCAGGGGAAGAAGTTTATCTTTATAGGATATCCCTAGGAAACGAATGGATATTACCTATATAACCCTCAAGACAAGAAAGTGACTGTTGCCAGACAAGCCGTCTTTCTTGAGAGGGATCACATCATCAAGAAGGATAGTGGGACCAATATTGACTTCGACGAAGTTTATGGTCAAGATACACAAGAGTTGGAACAGGAACAAGTTCCACAGGTCCTCGTGGAAGTGGTTCTAGAAACACATGTTCTGTGTAGGAGCTCAAGAGAGGTAAGGGAACCAGAGAGATTTGGTTTCCTAGTCACCAAGGATGGTGAATCATTATTGTTGGAAAATGATGAACCTCTATCCTACAAGGAAGCAGTAGAAAGCTTAGAAGATGCAAGATGGATAGAAGCTATGAATTCTGAGATGGATTCCATGTTTCAGAACCATGTTTGGGTTCTGGTCAATGATCCAGTTGATGTAAAGCCTGTTGGATGAAAATGGGTTTTCAAAAGAAAGTTGAACATGGAAGGTCATGTTAGCACCTATAAAGCAAGGTTAGTGGCTAAAGGATTCAGACAGCATCAAGGAATTGACTATGATGAAACCTTCTCTCCAGTTGCCATGTTTAAATCCATTAAAATCATACTTTCCATAGCAGCTTACCATAACTACGAGATTTGGAAGATGGATGTCAAAACAAAATTCCTTACACTTCTGGAAAATGGGCCTATCCCCACGGGTTTGGAGAAAACCATGGGGATACACCCCCATATACCCACGGTTTTGGATAACCGTGGGTATACGTGACTTTTGAAGACCTATACCCACGGTTTTGGGATGCCGTGGGGATAGGTCCTAAAAAGTGACCTATACCCACGGTTTCCCAAAACCATGGGGATTGGTTTGGGATAAAATACCTATACCCACGGTTATGAAAAACCGTCGATATAGGTCAATTTTGTGTGCGCGGGAATTTTTTTTTCCGCGGGAAGGAATTTTTTTTGGCAGGAACCCTATACCCACGGTTCTTCCCTATATACCCACGGTTTCTATAACTATATTTAACTATATATATATATAAATATATGTGATGTTAGGGTAGTGGTTAGACATTGTGTTTGCAGCGAAGACATTGCAGGATCGATACTCGGCGTCGGCATTATTTTAAGACCTATACCCACGGTTTTGAAACCGTGGGTATAAGCCATTGACACTGTGGAAATTGACTATATTTCGGTGAAACGATGGAACGACACCTATACCCATGGTTTTGGAAAACCGTGGGTATAGGCTGGGGACCTATACTGACGTCATTCCAACCCACAGTTCCTAAAACCATGGGTCTATGCTATACCCACGGTTTTGGGGGCTATACCCACAGTTTTGAACCGCGGGTATAGGCCATTTTTCTAGTAGTGTTAATGGGAACCATCAGGAAGTTGTCTATATGACACAACCAGAAGGGTTTGTGACACCAAGTGAATCCAAACGAGTTTGAATGTTGCAGAAATCCATTTATGGATTTTGGAAAGCATCCAGGTCATGGAACATTGGATATGATGAAGCCATAAAGGAATTTGGTTTCATTAAGAACGAAAGTGAGCCATGTGTTTATAAGTGATTTAATGGGAATGTGGTCGTCATCCTAGATGTATATGTTGATGACATATTGGTTGTTGGAAATGACGTACCAGCCTTACAGTCAGTTAAGGACTGGTTGAACAAGTATTTCTCCATGAAGGACGTAGGAGAAGCAGCCTATATTCTACGGATCAAGATCATTCTTGACAGATCCAAGAGGCTGCTTGGACTAAGTCAGGGTACATACATTGACCAGATACTAAAGAGATTTATCATGGAAAAATCCCAGAGGGGATTAGTTCCAGTGTAACATGGGTTACATCTTTCTAAGAAAATGTGTCCCCAAACACAACAGGAGAAAGATAGGATGAGCAAGATCCCATATACTTCAGCTATAGGATCCGTCATGTATGCCATGTTATGTACGAAGCTTGATGTTTCCTATTCATGTAGAGACCCGAAGCTTGACGTACATGGAAAATACATTACATTTGTGCAATACTTAATACATAACAAAAACATACACACAAGGATCATAATAGTTTAGTGTCTTTGGAAACACAGAATATAATCTTCTAATCATGGTGAAATATCTTCAACATCTCCATTAATGATCTCCCCTTTTTTTCTTATCTAAAACCTTTCTTTATATCCTGGGGAAAAGAAAACATACAAAGGGTGATATCAAATGCTCAGTAAGGGTAATCATGGGTAAAATAAAACATATCTTATACATTTGAACTTAAAAACATGAACATAATGTTTAAACATCAAAAGCTTGAGCAATGACATAAAACATGGATGTAATTAAGGCATAGATCATAAAGAAACATTAAGAATGATAAAATAGAATGGGAATAAAAAATGTAATTGTGGAAACCATTAAGCACATGATATGATTTCCATATTAGCCAAGACATTGTTTCCAAGACCATCATAGTGGACAATGTCCCTTTCTGAATTGAGTTCACTCCTCGTTCCAGTCCTGTAATACAGAACTGGTTTAACTTGCTGTTCCAGCCATGTCTATATCATGAGATATAAATATTTACCCAATTCATTGGAGGGAGATATAGGTCCCACCCATCTCATAATGAAATCATTCTTAATTGTGCCCCAAAATAAAGTTAAACCATTCATCATAACCCAAAGAATAAAATGGGTTACATAAACATCATCCCATCATTTCATAATCCATATAAAACAAATGTACATTTCATCATAAGAAAATTGAACCATGTAAATCATAGAGACATTAATTTTGAAACATACACATATGAAATAATGTCATCTTAGATGGAAAATGGTTTTGGTAAAACATTTGAAATGAATTCTTGAAAAAAATAACCTTTCTTCATCAAAATCAATTTCTTTTCACAAAATGTAATCCAATTTTAAAGGAAAAGGATTTTGTTTAAAATAGTCATGAAATATTTTGGAGGAATCTTCATGAAAATAAGGCTTTACAAAACTGTAAAAATCAATTCATGGAGTGTAGTTAAAAAAAATCTTCTCGTACTTTTGTCAGAAAAGTCAAAAAAGTACCTCGTTAAAGAAAGATTCCTTACACACCATGTAGTAAAAGAAAAAAATGGTTAAAAATGTCTGCAAACATACATAAAAACTCTTTCATAAAATATGGGCTTGGATGATAGCAATAACCCCAGTAAATACTTACGAATAAGCAATCTCAGATAAAAATGGGATTTGTAAAATTATCCCTTACCTTAGATCCGATATACTTCATACATATTCGAACCTCCTGTATAATGATTTAAATAATTTCATTGATTTAATATAGAATCATCTTTATCGTTATGATATCATATATTTTTCACTTATGATTTTATATTACTCGTTCTTTTGTAAATTCCATGTTAAAGCAGCGTTTTGGGTAAAATCATTTCATTTATCGTATGTGTTTCGACTTGTATTTCTTGATATTATTACTTATATACTGATTTAAATAATTCCAGAATGTAAAACATGATTTATATATAATTTATATTCATCATATAGATATATATTATATATTGATAAAAGGAATGAAATACACCGTTCATGGAGACAGTAGGCCGTAGATACGCATGAACGCTGTTTTCGTTTCCCTTTTGAATTGAATGAAATTAAATAAATGACATACATATATATATATATATCCATAAATAAAGTATCATTATTATGTCATATATTTAATTATTATTCATTATATATAATTTATAATCATTCATGAATGGTTATCATGGAAAATGAATCTCATCGCGTCGTGGAGACGGTAGTCCGTACGTACGCACGAGCGATGATATCGTTCCCATAATTATTGAATAGAATTGGAGTGGATGGTATAATATATAAGAATCAGTATGATGTTATGAAAACCATATATTGTTATTCTTTACACCATTATACCCATCCATGAAAGGTGTTGGTGGAAAAACAGATTACACCACAGCGTGGAGACGGTATTCCGTACGTACGCACGCGCGGTGATTTAGTTCTCTTTAGGATGGATAGAAGGTGAAATGGGGTTGTTTGATACTTATAATAACATATAAATATATTAGTGATACTGATGTTATTACATCATAATTAAACAACTAATGAAGTATAAGTGGAAGAAGAAATAAAGTTTAAAGAATCGGTAACGGACTTTACCTCTTCTTTGAAGCGCCTCTTTGAGACCTCCTCTTAGGGAATTAAAATTGGTATTTGAAGAAGAACAGGACCATTAGGATGTTTCTAGGGAAGTGGGGAAGTGAAATGGGCAGAGTTTGTCCATGATTCAAGGCTCAAAATGATGTGAGGAAGAGAGGGAGTAGGTGCCCTTTTATCAGGGAGGAGAGGGGCACCTTTGGAAATCTTAAAAATATTAATTTATAATAAATCCACCCCCACATAAAAAGCACACAAAATAACTCATATTCAAATAATAGATAAGATAGGGTTGTAATATCATCAACCATTAATATTTAGACATGATAGGAATTTATTTTAAACATTATCAACTTGATTTATTCTTTTTTAATCAATTTAATTTCATTTGTGGTAATAAAATTCATAAATTTAAATTTTAACAAATAATTACTTATTTGTTGTGAATTGTCCATAATTGAATAATTAATAAAGTTTTAGACCATATAAATTTAAATTTTTAATTTTTAATTTTTTTTTGTGATTTTTAAACAATTTAATAATATGTTATTTTTATAAAATAACAATAGTGTCAACTTTGACACTATTCATTTATTTGAATTTAAATACAATAAAAACATAGGATATGTTCGAAATAAAAGCGTCAATAGATTAATAAAATGTCATATGTATCTATAAAATTTGTGGATAACATTTAATAGTTCATATAATATTTATTTTATTATTCTTAAAACCATCTATTTGGTTTATCTCTTAATAAAATAATAACTAAAACATTTTTTTATAATTATTTAATATAATTATTTGTTGCATAAAAATTAAAAATAAAATCCAATTATGAATATAAATCTATTACCTTTCACAATAATACTTTTACTCTAATTTATCATCTTAAAATCACTTTATTTAAATTGATATATTTATTAAATTATGATGGTCACAACTTTGGAATCATTTAAAATAAACTAATATAAGTGTCATAATTTCTTTTATAAGGATACAAATGGTCAAATATTAGACCATTGGGTGATTATGGTATACCTTTACAAGACCAATACGTTTTGGTCAGGGTTTTGTGCATTTTATGGTCACTATTAGTTTAATAAAAACTATATTCTTGATTTTTCACTAGATAAACAATTTCTGCATCACTATTGTGTCATAATTAATGATAATTATTTAATCCCTAAAAATTATAAATAAATTCATATGATGTATATACTTTTATTAGATTTCTTGAGACTATTCATGTTAGAAATTTCAGGATTTTTATCACTAAATTAAAATTATTATACTTATAATATTTAAGAGAGTGACATGTTGTAACTTTCTTTGGTTTTAATAATAATTAAACTATTTTCATGGAATAAAGTCCATTAAATGAATCTAATCCGACCCTTAGGTGATATGAGTCGACTTTTAGTCATCCAATATAATTTTTTCAAGTGTTAGGGTAATTTTATAATATTATATTTACACTTAATTACCCGATTTACCTTTAACTATTGTAAATAAATTTTACCATAGTTACTATTCATAATATCCAAAAATAAAAATTAGCCTATTAACATAATTTGGACCAACTGATTCCAAATATGGAATCCAATTTCTCAAATACAATACACAGAAGTTGCATAAATTAAATTAAAATTAATCCCATTGTCGAATGAAAACGAGTTTTTGTTTAAATCATTGCAAACGATTGAATTGATTTAACCTACGAATTCAATGTAAAATCAATGCTAATGACATAAATTATATTAAATGGTAAAAATATAATCTATTTATACTTTAAAACCATTCAACATTATAATTTAACCATATAAATTATTATGATGAAAAAAAATTTTTTTATTTAAAATACAGCGTGTTTTTACTATTCATTAAAATATGAAAGTTATCAGAAAAATATCAAAAACATTATCCAATGTAAATTTATATATCCTGATTCAAAAGAAGAATTTTATTTTGTCAAATTGAACTTATAAACATGTCAAAAACTAGATTAAAAGTGGGTGCGCCATCAAAAGGCGGCAAAACTGCATTTTTATAAAAATACATATTTTACCTGAAAAATATATTTTGTTGGTATAACATGTTCTAGAAAATGTGTAAGATGAATAATAATGTTATAAAATTCAAAATTTAGTTAATACTATTCATAACGACTAGTTCATAATAATATTAGAATAATATATCGTTTTTTAGTAAAACCCGGTTTTGCGGACAACACACGCTATCGAGGAAGGTCGTGATTGCGTGTAATGCAAGCCAAGTTAGGGTTGAATGTAGTGCACGACTCATTTTTTGTTTAATATAACAAAATAAAACCATATTTCATTAATACATTGAATATATATATATATACTAGATGTTGCGTAGAATAATTATTACCAAACAAACTTGAAATTGTGTGTAACACCATCAAAATTAGTGTTTCATATACTGGAAGCTAATACGGTGTTGCGTATAGCACACGATAATCATGGTTTAGCATAAAACACATGACATCAAATAAATTTAAAATAATACTTATCACAAAATATTGGGGTGTTACATTCTAACCCCCTTAAAATGAATTTTTCCCTCGGAATTCGTCGGGGTTATACATGGTTTACTATTGGAAAGTTTTTTTAATAGTAACTAACATTGTAAAAAGGAATACCAAAACTTATCTTTTAATAACTAAAGTATGAAACGTAATGGTTACCCAAATTAACTAATCACTGGGTTTCCATGTAGGAGAATATAAGTGAAAATATGGATATGGAGGAGAAATCTAAACATCATGTTCTGATGGAGAGTGGTAGAGAACATGGCTATAAAAAAGACATCAATCACAAAGCCATAGTTTTGTGATGATCTAAGGTACCATCTGATTCATCGGATATAAGGGAACTAGGACAACATTTTTGGTTTTCAAGATCATTTCCCTAAAGTTGATGAAATTGGAATTAGAAGAAATACTTTCATGATTATGGTACAGTCTCATCATTGTTCGTTCTTTGGACAATTTACACTTCATCTCTTAAAAAAATGAAGATCAATTTGTCATTCGTGAAGTGTTATCAGATCATGTGATAGAATGATGGGTCATTCCATCTGTCTCAAACAAGAGGTTATAAAAGTTATCAAAAATACATAAGTCCACCTATAGTGAGATTAATCATATATGGTTCCTAAAATGGACTTATACTTCATATATCATACTGATTAATATAATAAAAATAGTTTATACTAAACAGGGACTTCCTGTAGGCCAGTGGTAGGCAATAAAAGCCAGTTGCACTTCGGTTGTGGGTTCAATTCCCATAGCCTTGTCAGACGCGATGGGCTGTCGCCTGTCCTGCAGGTTGTCCTTTTTCTAAAACAACATTACTATAACATCCCATAAATAATATCGAAAAGAACTTTTATCCTTAAACCATACTAACTTATGTCCAATATAATCCATTACAATCTTTAGGCTTATCCATAATACTAAAGTCCACTCCCATATTATAGTGAAAACGATTACCATAGATTTCATATAACAAGCATGTTAATTCCATCATTGATCCCCATATATCATAAGATATGTCTTGTTGTTCACATTTCAAACATTCGAAGGCCTTAATCATGAATTCTCTTGAAAAATGAATACCCATTGAATCTTAGTGAAAAAATGAATGCTGTAAAAAGGTATCTCTTTCCACATACCAAAATACAAAAAATCTATATACTCAAACCATGACATAACCTTATCCTTATATCAGTCATGAGCTCATGAATACTATCAAACATTTAATTTTCTCCTTATCCCTTCATTATGCGCATATCATCTACTTTCCAAAAATATCTGAATAACCTTTCATGTTTTCTAGTACCATTAATCATACAATTTCAAAACATAGGAAAGACAACAGTGTAACAATCCTTAGATGTCTCTTTATTCCATAGTACCATTAGATTACTTATACAACATTAAACTTGATAAACATGTAATCATTCCACTACCTTCTTAATCCAATGACCGAGCTTCAACAATTCTTTCATCTCACATATCATTTGTAGTCTCTTCATTATCATCAACAAAAATACTACCCATACGACCGTACTGATTCTCTTCATGAGACTTTCCCTTAGGGAATTGGTTTGCATAATTCATGTACATTCCACATTTAAAGCATTTAACCATTGTTGATGTCGTAGCAATACCATTATCCACATCCATGGTGTTATCTGAACCTTTACTTTGGCACTTACTGGCTTTGTGTCCTTCTTTTCCACACCCAAAGCATCTTCTAGTTCCTTTGAAACAATCTCCCCGATGCCTCATCCCACATGATTTACATGAGGGAAATTGAACATTATTTCCTCTATGATCATCATGAAACTCCATATTTCTCTTATTATATGAGTCGATAAACATACCAAAGTTGAGATTATTGATCATATTATGAGATTTCTGATTAGGCATAATAACGATGTTTGAACTACCAAATCCTGTTTCATTTGGTTTCTCATAAATAATATCATTCCATTGTCCGTCATATCCTGCATTATCATGAATCTTCATGTTTCTTGCCATTTTCTAAAACCCAAAAAGAATAGTGTTATAGGAAAAAATCATTCTAGGGAAAACAACATAGTAAAGGGGTTGTTCCCTCAATAGATAACATCTTAGGTTAAATTCTAAGATCATTACCGTAGTTATAGGACTATATCCTATACGTATACTTATCCTTAGGAACATCCCTAGACATACCTTAGAAATATCTCTAGGGATCTCACTAACGTTTTCGCATCCTAGTTTCCAAAGGCTGACTAAACGTTTCCACTAATAGCAACTGTAGAGACTCGAACCTTGACATACATAGACATTACATTACTTTTGTAGAATACTTAATAAATAACAAAAACAGACACACAAGGATCGTAATATTTTAGTGACTTTGGAAACTTGGAATATAATCTTCTAATCGTGGTGAAAGATCTTCAACATCTACATTAATGATATCCCCTTTTTTTATTACCTAAAACCTTTCTTTATATCCTGGGGAAAAGAAAACATACAAAGGGTGAGATCAAATTCTTAGTAAGGGTGATCATGGATAAAATAAAACATACCATTTACATTTGAACTTAAAAACATGAACATAATTTTTAAACATCAAAAGCTTGAGCAATGACATAAAACATGGAAGTACGTAAGGAATAGATCATAAAGAAACATTAAGAATGATAAAATAGAATGGGAATAAAACATGTAACCGTGGCAACCATTAAGCACATGATATGATTTCCATATTATCCAAGGCATTGATGCCAAGACTATCTTAGTGGACAAAGTCCCTTTCTGAATCGAGTTCACTGATCGTTCCAATCCTGTATTACTGAACCGGTTTAACATGCCATTTCAGCCATGTCTATATCATGAGATATAAATCTTTACCCAATTCATTGGAGGGAGATATAGGTCCCACCCATCTCATATTGAAATCATTCTTAATTGTGCCACAAAATAAACTTAAAACATTCATCATAACCCAAAGAATAAAATGTGTTTCATAAAAATCATCCAATCATTTCATAATCCATATAAAACAAATGGACATTTCATCATTAGAAAATCAAACCATGTAAATCATAGAGACATTAAGCTTGAGACATACACATATGAAATAATGTCATCTTAGATGGAAAATGGTTTTGGTAAAACATTTGATATGAATTCTTGAGGAAATTAACCTTTCATCATCAAAATCATTTTCTTTTCACAAAATGTAACCTAATTTTAAAAGAAAAGGATTTTGTTGAAAATAGTCATTAAATCTTTTGGAGGAATCTTCATGAAAATAATTCTTTACAAAAATTTAAAAATATGTTCGTGCCGTATAAGTTAAAAAACAATCTTCCAGTACTTTTGCAGGAATAGTCAAAAAAGTACCTCGTAAAAGAAAGATTCCTTACACACCATGTAGTAAAAGTCAAAAATTGTTAAAAAGGAATTCAAACATACATAAAAACACTTTTATAAAATATGGGCTTGGATGATAGCAATAACCCTAGTAAATACTTATGAATAAGCAATCTCAGATAAAAATGAGATTTGGAAAATTATTCCTTACCTTAGGTTCGATATGCTTCATATGTATTCAAACATGCAGTATAATGATTTAAATAATGTCATTGACTTATTAAAGAATCAACTTCATTGTTATGATATCATATATGTTTCACTTATGACTTTATATTACTCGTTATTTTGTAAATTCCATGTTAAAGCAGCGTTTTGGGTAAAATCATTTCATTTATCGTGTGTGTTTCGACTTGTATTTCTTGATATTATTACTTATATATGGATTTAAATAATTATAGAATGTAAAACATTATTTATATATAATTTATATTCATCACATGGATATATATTATATATTGATAAAAGGAATGAAATACACCGTTCAGGGAGACAGTAGGTCGTACGTACGCATGAACGCTGTTTTCGTTTCCCTTTTGAATTGAATGAAATTAAATAAATGACATATATATATTTATATACATAAAGAAAGTATCATTATTATGTCATATATTTCATTATTATTCATTATATATACTTTATAATAATTCATGAATGGTTAAATGGAAAATGAATCGCATCGCGTTGTGGAGACGGTAGTCCGTACGTACGCACGAGCGATGATATCGTTACCATAATTTTTTAATAGAATTGGAGTGGATGGTATAATATATCAGAATCAGTATGATGTTATAATAACCATATATAGTTATTATTTACACCATTATACCCATCCATGCATGGTGTTGGTTGAAAAACAGATTACACCATGGCGTGGAGACTGTATTCCGTCCGTACGCACCCGCGGTGATTTCATTTTCTGTATGATGGATAGAAGGAGAAATTGGGTTGTTTCATAATTATAATAACATATCAATATATTATTGATACTTATGTAATTACTTCATAATTAAAAAACTAAAGAAGAAGAATTGGAAGAAGAAATAATGTTGAAAGAATCAGTAACAGACATTACCTCTTCTTTGAAACGCCTCTTTGAGACCTCCTCTTAGGGAATTAAAATTAGTCTTTGATGAATACCACGACCTCTATAATGTTTCTAGGGAATTGAGTAAGTGAAATGGGCAGAGTTTGTCCGGGCTTCATCTCTCAAAATGATTTTAGGAAGAGAGGGATGAGGTGCCCTTTTATAAGGGAGGAGAGGGGCACCTTTGGAAATCATAAAAATATTAATTTATAAGAAATCCAACCCCATATAAAAACCTCCAAAAATGACTCATATTCAAATACTAGATACTATAGGGTTTAAATCTCATCATCCAATAAAATTTATACATGTTTGGAATTTATTTTAAACATTATCAACTTGATTTATCATTATTTAATCAATTTAATTTTATTTGTGGTAATAACATTCTAAATTTTAAATTAAAACATATAATTACTTATTTGTTCTGAATTCTCCATAATTGGATAATTAAAAAAAATTTAGACCATCTAAATTTAAATTTATAATTTCTAAATATTTTTGTGATTTTTAAACAATTTAGTAATTTGTTATTTTTATAAAATAACAATAGTGTCAATTTTGACACTATTCATTTATTTGAATTTAAATAAAATAAACACAGAAGGTATGTTCAATCTAAAAGTTATAATAGATTCATAAAATTCCATATGTATCTAGAAAATTAGTGGATCACATTATATAGTTCATATAATATTTATTTTATTATTTTTAAAACCATTTAATTGGATTATCTATTAATAAAATAATTACTACAACATTTTTGTATAATTATTTGATATACTTATTTGCTGCATAAAAATTAAAACTAAAATCCTATGATGAATATAAATATATTAAATTTCACAATATTACTTTTACTTGAATTTATCATTTTAAAATCACAATAATTAAATTGTTATATTTATTAAATTGTGGTGGTGACAACTTTGGCATGATTTAAAATAAAATAATATAAGTGTCATAATCGCTTTTATAAGGCTCCAAATAGTCAAATATTCGACCATTGGATTATTATGATTTACATTTACATGAAAATAAGTTTTGGTCAGGGTTTTGTGCATTTTATGGTCCCTGTTAGTTTAATGAAAACTATATTCTTGATTTTTCACTAGATAAACAATTTCTGCATCACTATTGTGTCATAATTAATGATATATATTTAATCCTTAAAAATTATAAATAAATTCATATGATGTAGATAATTTTATTAGATTTTTTGATACTATTCATGTTCAAAATTTCAGGAATTTTATCACTAAATTAAAATTATTATACTTATAAGATTTAAGATTGTGACATGTTGTCCCTTTCTTTGGTTTTAATAATAATTAAATTATTTTCATGGAAAAAATACCACTAAATGAATCTAATCCGACCCTTAGGTGATATTAGTAGACTTTTAGTCATCCAATAGTATTTTTTCATGTGTTAGGTTAATTTTATAATATTAAATTTACACTTAATTACCCGATTTACCTTTAACTATGTTAAATAAAATTTTATGTAGTTACTATTCATAATTCCCAAAAATAAAAAGTAGCCTATTAACATAATTTGGACCCACTACTTACAAATATGCAATCCATTTTTTCAAATACAATACACAGAAGTTGAAGAAATTAAATTAAAATTAATCCTGTTGTCGAATGAAAATGTGTTTTTGTTTAAATCATTGCAAAAAATTGAATTGATTTATCCTACGAATTCAATGTAAAATCAATGCTAGTGAAATAAATTATATTAAATGGTAATAATATATTATATTTATACATTAAAACCATTCAATATTATAATTTAACCATATAAATTATTACGATGAAAAAAGTTGTTTTTAATTAAAATACAACGTGTTTTTACTATTCATTAAAATATAAAAGTTATCAGAAAAATATCAAAAAATTATCCAATATAAATGTTTATATCCTGATTCAAAATAATACTTTTATTTTGTAAAATTTAACTTATATACATGTCAACAACTATATTAAATGTGGGTGCTCGCTCAATAGGCTGAAAAACTGCATTTTTTTTAAAATACATATTTTACCTAAAAAAATTATTTTGTTCTTATACCATGTTCTAGAAAATGTGTAAGATGAATAATAATGTTATAACATTTAAAATTTAGTTAATACTATTCATAACGGCTAGTTCATAATAATAATATAATAATATATTGTTGTTTAGTAAACCCCGGTTTTGCGTACAACACACGCTATCGAGGAAGGTACTGATTGCGTGTAATGAAAACCGAGTCAGGGTTGCATATAGTGCATGACTCCTTTGTTTTTTCATATAACAAAATCTAACCATATTTCATTAATACATTGAATATATATATATATATATATATATATATATATACTCAATGTTGCGTAGAATAACTACCATCAAACAAACTTGAAATTGTGTGTAACACGATCCAAGATTAGTGTTGCATATATTGGAAGCTAATACGGTGTTGCATATAGAACAAGATAATCATGGTGTAGAATAAAACACATGACATAAAATAAATTAAAAAGAATACTTATCAAAAAATCTCATGGTGTTACAATGCACTGAGCATGGTAGGCAGATATCAAGCAGATCCAGGAGAACAGCATTGGACTGTTGTTAAGACTATACTTAAGTATCTGCGAAGAACTATGTATATGTTCCTGGTGTATGGAGGAGACAAGGAGCTTGTAATCAGAGGGTATGCTGATGCTGGTTTTCAAACAGATCTGAATGATCTGAAGTCGCAATCTGGATATGTTTTCTGACTCAATGGGGGAGCTGTCAGCTGGAAGAGTTCAAACCGGCCAGTTGTTACCGGTTCTATAGTGGAGTCCGAGTATATAGCGGCTTCTGATGTATCCAAGGAAGCCATCTGGATTCAGAACATTTTCCAGGAGATTGATGTGGTGCCTAGAAGTAAAGATCCCATTACATTGTATTGTGACAATACTGCAGCGGTGGCTCTTGTAAAAGTACCAAGGTCACATCAACTGACAAATCACATACTCTGGATGTATCACATCTTGAGGGATTTCTATCAAAGGGGTGAAGTTGAAGTTAGAAGAGTATCCATGGAAGAAAATGTGCCAGACCCCATGACTAAAGGCCTATCTTAGCAGAAGCATGAATATCATGTGAGAGCTAGCGGGTTAAAGGTTGTTAGTAGTTGGGACTAGTCCAAGTGGGAGTCTATTTGAGTTGGTGGTCTAGAACCAACTAAATTGTACTTTATTCATTTAAATAAAAGTCTTATCACATCTTGATTGTTCTTTTGCGTGACATGTCATGTTATAATTTCGTAAGGACAACTGTTGCATTAAAGGGTCGTAGCGGATCCCTACTATGATGAGAACCCAGAAGTGCCATAACACTGATCTTGAATGTATGTTCTGGACGGATGATATTATTTGAGGGACACAAATAATACAGGTCATTAGGGTTGATGACTCATAAAAATTTGAGGCACCATCTCATGGTGTGCGCCCTTGGTAATATCCAGGAGGATATTATGAGAATGAGACCCGCCAGTAGGAAATCCACATTTCATAGTGTCATTGGATGTTCCTATCTACGGACGTGTGTATTGGTCCTTAGACTTTAAGATTATTATTAATGTGTATTAAAACTCGGACACTTACATGTATTGACGAAAACTATGACGACACACTGTTCGCAGCGAGGTAGGATACGTTGGGTGCGTCACAAGTAATACGACATTAGTAGATAATGCGAGAAAGGATTTTTCCCTTCCATTCCATAATGGAAGTAGATATCTCAGGCCCTTTTATGGAATTGATATAGCCTAAATAAATCCATGGCCATGGTAAGGTATGGGGAAGTTCAACTCCGGGAAGTCAAATAAAGAATAATCAAGCACATGGGTTGAAGGCACTAGCATGCAACCCGCTTGATTGGTGATATCGAGACAAAGGGATTATATTTCACGGTAAGCGTTCGTAGGAGGTGACATGTCATTGTGGAATTAACTTCTTTCTCTATGGGTGCCTTGGCCTATTGCTAGACACTAACCTTGTACTTTAGGCAAGATCAGCCTAATGCCAATAAGAAAGAGGCCTAGAGGGCCACACACTAAGTGTCTCTATGTATCTCAGTTACATATTAATTTAACAAGTTAAATAAATATTATTTCCGACTGTGGTTTAATAATTATTTAAGGATGTCTGATCACATTTATTTTGACACAAGCTATTCGAGAGAATATATTGTGGACGAAATAATATATTTATTAGCGAGTAATGCAGTTACATTTATTTAATAAATAATTATTCATTTCTCAAGGACTAATAAATGTCGTGGAGAAAAATGGAAAATAAAAGTACACGTTGTGTATATTAAATATACACGCCGTGTAGTTTTATGGAAAACAAGTACACTCTATGTATTAATTATTACACTCCGTGTAGTTCTTCAAGTTGGGATTTTGAGGATTTAATATTGTTTTATTAAATGATATTTATTATAATCAGCAAGGGATCATGTCAAGGAATTAATAATTCGACATGGCGGTTTTCAATAAGAGTTAATGAAATAAATAAAACGTGTAACACGTTTATTTATTGTCATAACTCTATTAACCTCAATCCCAATTATAAATATCCTCGCAACACCAAAATTTTAAAGAGCCATTGTTGTGCGCAATGGATTTGGAAATACTCTCAAGACAAGAGAGAATTCCCTTTCCACCATGAACGCCCTCAAGTAACGAGAGCATGATCCTCCACCGGATCAAGGCGTTCGAAGGCAGACATCGCAAGCAAAGGTTCTTCCATGCTAGCACCTGGAGATCCCTTCGGCGACGTCCAGAGATACGTGACACACATGTGGATCACTGCTAGAGGAATCCTACACTTGGATTCTACGACGCAAAGACGGTTCACCGAATCATGACCGGACACATCAACGAAGAAAGAATTCCAATGAGGTAATTATTATCCATTAATTAAATTAATTATAATCATCATATGATGATACTCATCAAGGGATCCAGGACTCTTCTTTAATTTTCGTGCTTCATTCAATTACGAAGATTTGACATTTTATATCGTGACAGATCTCGGATTGAATGTTGTTTAACGTTAAACTTAATGTTGGGCAAACCCACCAACGCGCTTCCGCTGTGCCCGGAACCTACAATGGTGACAAGAGACAGAGACCTCAGGAGTTCGTTGTTGGTGACCACATCTTTTAATCGATCTCAACTCGACGAGGTCTAGAGAGATTTGGCTGAGGCGGCAAGTTATCACTGAGATTCACCAGACCTTTCCATGTCCTCATCGTAGTAGGTGAGGTGTCTTACCAATTAGATCTTCCACCTTAGTTGCACCAGTTTCACGATGTCTTCCACGTATCCCATCAGAGACAATACGTTCATGAACCTTTCCACATCATCGACTATGGATAGTTGGACGTAGATGATGGGGCGACCTTCACGGAGGTACCGTGGTGATTGAGGATCGAAAAGAGCAGGTCCTATATGGATGGTCGTTACCTCTAGTGCAAGTATGCTAGAATCACGGGAACCTTTAGGAGAGCACATGGGAGTGGGAGGCTCAGACGCATGCTCAGTACCACCATTTGTTCCCATAGTTAGATTTGTAGCTTATGGAGTGTAATTCCCTTTGGTGGGGAGCATGTAAAGACCTAGAAAGTTAGTGAATTTTTTTTCATAAATACATTGGATTTTTACGAGTCGGTGAAAATTTACGGCACTTCATTCTGTGGCCCGGTGTGCCCGGAATCAATTTCTGAATTTTTTTTCGTGAACAATCTGTAAATGTACGAGCATGATTTTATAACACTTTCACTAGTGCTCGAAACTGAAATCTAAGGGCATCGTTTAAGATACAGCGCCGAAATTCTCTTAAGAAGAATTTCATCTTGAAGGCAGATGGTCGTGAATAAAACATAATTTTTCGATTTTTTATAAAAAAAATAATAAAATAATGTGTACAACACTTTTTTTATTTTAAGCTGCCATGTGTGTGATTGTTGGTTAAAACATCCACATGGGAGTTGGAGGTGGGACCGCCACACCCTAACCTCCCATTAGAGGTTATGGTGGTGAGGAAGACTCAAATTTAACCTCCCGTGAGAGGTTACGACATGGGGACACCCAACACCATAACCTCTCATTTAAATAATAGGTGTGGGGACCACCCGACACTTATTAATGGAAAGAATGTATAACCACTCAACTATCCCTCATTAATGGGGGAGAGCCTCTCCACTTCCCCTAGTTTTTGAATTTGTGCCAACTCCCCAATTAATGTGCCAACCTAATGAATTAAATTGGAGGAGCCCTTTCAATTAATTCACCTTTCTGTATTTTGTACCAAAGATTAAAAAAATAGACAAACTATTACTTTGGGCACCTTAATTTTGGTGAAACATGGCTGAGAAAGAGCACTTTGAGACACTTATACACTCTAATGAAGAATGCCCCTCCCAACAAAGAATGTAAAGAATGCTGATGACGTTTCTTCTACGACTCTCTTCCCCAAACACCTACTGACATAGAGAATCTTCCCTCCCCATCATCATCAATGAACCGATACTCAAGTTTGGATTGGAAGTGTGTTGTGATCATGAGGAACGATGGTATCCTCCGTCTTCCTTCCATGACTCTGTCGATGAACGACGAACAACGAAACAAAGGTATGAGGTTTATTACTTGTTGAAGTTGTACCTTTTTATTACCTTCTTGAAATGAAAATAAGGGATTGATATAGACATATTATTGATCATCTTATTCTCATGATGATCCTAATGATATCTCCCTAAACATGGAGGATGTGGGCCAACCAAACATGGACCAACATACTACGTCGATCTCTCTCTTATTGTGACGTTCTACGACATGGAGACATATAAACGATGAGGCGATGGAGGGAGAAACAACAAAGGTCGCACCACCTGCGACCTCCACGAATCATGTCGCTGGCCCGTGCCAGCCCGATCTCCGCCGAACCGGAATTCCCATGGCCCCCTGACACTTCTCCTGGCACAAGGCCACCTACCCGCGGCCCCCCGATGCACTGCCCAGTGCCCCAACGCCCTTCTTGTCATCCTGCCGCGGATAGCCCGACTGCCCCCGTGGCGACCTCCACGCGCACCTCCTCAAACCGGCCTCCCCTGAGCCGGCCTCCGTACGAACCACATTGTCTCGTCCAAGCCGGAGACCTAACTACCTCGCAACCTCCAGGCTGAGTAGTGCCTGACCGCACCCTCAAAATGCTCTGGGCCGAACTGGCCCCGATCCCGGGTCGAACTTCACCCGCAGTCTGCTGGTCTGGGCCTAGCGGCTTGGGCCAAACGTAGTGGGCTGACCCACCCAACAGGCCAGGTCAGACCCATCAAGTCTAACCAGTTCAACCCAGACCGGGTTGTCCTAGACTAGGTTGGGTCGAGTCGGTCCAACAGGGTCGGACCGAACACGGGCCCACTACTGACCATATTATCTTCTTGGGCCTTATCTTTGGAACCAGGCATTCGTTTGACAGACCGTCAGCGACGTCGGTATTCTTGGAAGATGAAAGTCCCTTGAGAATAACCCAATGTATTTCATAGAATATTTGTGTTTTGGTCAGGTTGGTTCATACCCAAATCCATCCGGGCCCCCGAGACTAAAAGACTAATATCTCATGGACCGGGCGTTAGATCGGCGTGCCGTCTGTTGTGTTGAGACCCATATGACTTGGTAGACCTTTGAAATATTTTTTGTGGCACTTCATGACAGTTTGAGTATCGACCAGTAGCTCGTGGAGTGGATCCTTCCAAAGGTGAGTGGATAGTGTAAGAATACCTAGTAGCTGGCTTAGTCCTGGCGACTGCGTGACCAATTCGACTCAATGTGACTCGACTAACCCAGTGGGGAGCACCTTTGTGTGACGCGGCAGACCCACGGTGGGGAGCACCTCTGTGTGAGTGCAGAAGACCCATGTTACTCGATAGGAGTTGTACCTCATCAGGCTACGAGGAGGAGTTCCTCTATGTGAGTGCAGTAGACCCATGGTGGGGAGCACCTCTCTATGCCACTGTAGACCCACGGTACTTGATAAGAGGAGTATCTCAGTAGTTCAAGGATAGTGGGAGGAGCATCTGTGTGATGCGGCTGGCCCAATATACTCGATTGAGGAGGAGTACACCACCATCCATGGTTTCGATAATAATAATCCTTGTCTGAACTGAGTCAATGACTTTTGTTTTTTCCTCATGATTGAGATGGGTTACTAGATAACATTTCTATACGTATAGGAAATTACATAAGTAATGGTTATTCGTTGATATCATACATTGTGGTTCATCCTTGTTGGATTCTATGAGACCATAAGGGTCTCAGGGTCCCTACTGAGTATCGTTATACTCACCCATACACGGGCTATGCCCACACATCGTTGTGTTGGTTGCAGACTATGGAAAGCACTGACTGGGGCAAAGAGTAGTACAACTGGATGATACCCAAATGTGGAGCAGTCAGTGTGAGGGTATACAGAGGAGGCAGACGGACGTGGAGTGCGGAGGAGGCCATATGTACCTACCCATTAGGTAGTAACCCTGAAGGATGACCCAATAGATACTATATTTTCTTTTCAGTTTCACATGTACTTTCTTGTTGGTCTTGTAATTCCAGCCCCTTTTACATTCCAGCACTTCTTTTGTATACCGTTTTACTTGGTGTTTTCTTCCAGTTGTGTAATCTGATGTGTATTTTTATAGTTATATAGGCAATGCCTTCCCAGTTTAGGGATTTACGCCTTTGGTTCTAGTCAAATGCCCCAGGCCTATGGATGGCGGGCTTTGGGTAGTCACGATACGAGCCTAGGTGGAAGGGTCATGACACAATGTATTCAAGTATCACTTGATTAGAATCATCTACATGTTTTGAAAAGTACCACCAACAATTACTTCACCAATCAAATTCATGTTCAATTGGACCATAACATCAAAATAATTTGAAATAGTTTTTCTATTTAACATTGTTCAGGAACATTATTATCCTATAGCTTTATAAAATCACTCGTGTATTGATTCCTTGCACGGAGATGTTTATCCAAAATTGATACATCAGTCAATGACACAACAAAAGGGGATATCAAACAATCAAGAATTTAAATTGATATTAACCATAGAAGAATAATATGCTTATCATTAATTTTCCACCACTATAATTTCATGTTTTTCACATTTAAATGCTTATAAATATAGGAGAAATAACCATCAACCACCATGACGGTCTTCAAAATTGATATAAATAATTCATTATTTATTTTAATCATTGAGTATTATGAAACATGATGTATTACCTGTTACCCTTAACATACTATATATGTAAATTATTTCTCAATCCAATTTTTTACAAATCACATTATGCAATATAGATATATTTTTATTTCCCCTTGATGCCTAAAATAGTTCACAATATATTATCACCGAATTTTTTTTTCAATTTGTACCACATCAAAAATACAAATAATTTAGACTTATAATGCTGTAAAAAATGTGTTAAACTCAATTTAGATAATGGATAATAATGTATAAAACTCAAATCAAATAATGGAAAATGAATTTTATAACTACAAACAACTTATGAAATTTTTGCAATTAGAATTCATTCACTTTTCATATTCTTAATTAATTGAAAAAAATTTCATCCTCAACAAATCACATGGTTTCTTCACACATGTATTTATAGGAGACATACATGATTTCATAGCCTTCAATAGTAACAGAGACCTATTATGTTTTTTCATAAGAGATTCTTACCATCATGTTTTGTAAACAATGTGTAAAACAAAATTAAAATAATGGAAATTGTGTTTTGTAACTTCAGACCAGTTCTGAAATAATCGCAATTAGGAATCATTCAATTTTCATCTTGTTAATTAATTGAAAGAAAATTCAACATCAACCCTTCCCATGGTTTCTTCACACTGGTATTCATAAGAAATATACATCTTCTCACAACTTTTGATAATCATGGAGACCTAATCAGTTTTTTCTTAAGGGATTTCGGCCATCATGTTTTTTAAACATTGTGTAAAATAAAATTAAAATAATTGAAAATGTATTTTAGAAATAAAAACCAATTCTATAATATTCCCAATTATAAATCATTCAATTTTCATCTTCTTAGTTAATTGGTGGATATTTCGAACACAAAAAATCACATGGTTCTTCAAACTGGTATTTATAAGAAACATACATCATCATAGAACCATAGATAATCATGGAGACCAATTTAGTTTTTTCTAAATAGATTCCTACCTTCATGTTTAATACCTAAAAGAATGACTATTATAAAAAATATATTTTCATCCATTTCAATTTATTTTATTTGATCTTTATTTTAAATATGAAAATTGATCTGAATGAGATTTCAATCATGTTGTAATTCCTGAAAAAAATGATGTTTAGGAGACTTGGACCAATTCACAGGAAACATGGCTGCCAGAAGATAACGACATATAGAAACTCTCAGATGTGTTCAATAGAGAACACGAAATGCAATATAAAATGGATGGATCAAATGAAATTTTGAGGAGATCAAACGATTATGGTCTTTTAGAGCAACAATAACACTTTCAAAAAGGATCCCAAATCAAACTTCTTATCATCTGAGTGCTCTTTTAAAATACATGATGTTCCATATACTATCTAGAAATTAGTTACTAGACTCTCATTACTGCATCGCACTACCCTATGATTAGTGCACTCCTCCATCGTCGTGCTGCCACATGCTACCTCCAATAGGCCTTTGTGGCATAATCTCCCTTGGTACAACACTGCTGGCCATCTTGGGGGATTGGTATCCCACCTAAGCGGTGGTTTCATCTCCCCTTAAATTTTTAGAATATGAACTACATTTAAAGACTTATCCATGTAGTTCAAAGCCATCCCAAATAACATTCAAATTTTAAATCCACCCATTACCACAATTCCTCTTTTATTATGAAATCCATCAATTAATACCCAGACTATACACTTTTAATGTTGAAAAATTTGTGTAAAACTCAATTCAAACCATGAAACATATCATTTATAACTACACACCTGATCCGCAATCGTCACAATTAGAATTCATTAACATTTATACATTTTAATTAATTGAATACAATTTCTACCTCAACAAATAAAATGGTTTCTTCACACTGCTATTGATAGGAAAGATACATCATCTTAGAACTTTAGTGAATCACAAAAATCCATATAGTAATTTCATAAGATATTTTTTCCTTCATGTTTCATACAGTGAAGAATTACCATCACCATTATCAAAAATATAATTTCCTCAATTTTTATTTTTATTTTATTTTATTTTCATTTTAATTATAAAAATAGATCTGTATGAGATTTCAATCATGTTGGAGTTCTCAGAAAAATAAAACAATGATCAGAAAACGTGGATCATTTCTCAGGCAATGTGGCTTCAAGTAGATCATGACATACATAAGATCTCAGATAAGCTCAGCGGAGAAGCTGAAGTGCAGTAGATAACATATGGAATGGATGATAAGAAGAGTAGATCAGATGGTTGCAGTTTTTTGCAGGAACAATAACACGTACAAAATGGATCCCACATTGAAGTATAGCTCATTTGAGTTCTCTATTAAAATTCATGATGTGTGATATAATTTCTAGAAATCAGTTACTATACTATCATTAATATTTACGTAATGTATAATTTCATGTACATTCCTTAGTGGAGGACAGTAGGAGGGAGGGTAGTTGGGTAGTAGGGATCTACAAGAGGGCACATGGAGGGAATCCAGAAAGGAGGGTGTAGTTAGAGGGAATAGGGAGGGAAGCCAGAGCGGGAGGGCAGTAGAAGATCATAGTAGGAGGGAAGTGGAAGATCTTAGAAAGGGGCAGTGAGAAGGGAAATGGAAGAGCACAACATGGGCAGCCGAGGAGGGAAGTGTATGAGCGGAACAGGGGGCATCAGGGGAGGAATGTGGAAGAGTACAGGAGGGGGAAACAAACAAGGGCAATATAAGAGAACAGTATGGGGGAAACGGGGGAGGGAAGCTGAAGAGGAGAACAAAAGATGTTGTGGAGGGCAGCAGAATAACACAATAGAGGAAAGCAGAACATCACAATAGAGGGAAGTAGAAGATCACAACAGTGGGTAGAGGAATATCATATCAGCGAGGAGCGAGGGAGAGATGCGGAAGATCACAAAAGGGGGATGCCGAGGAGAAAAATGTAAGAGGGGCAACGAGTGGGCAGATAGACCGAGGGTGCAACATGAGGTAATGAGGAGGGAAACACAGGGCGTTGTAGGAGGGGATGAAGAGGGAAGCTGGAGCAGGAGGGCATCTGGTGAGCACACGGGGAGGGCAGGGGAAGAGCACAATAGGAGAGCAGGATCTGGTGGGCGGGAGCGATATACTAAAGAGGGTGGAATCCACTTTATGTAAAATATGCTTGGTGAGGTTTTGTTTTGGATTATTTAATTATATGACCAAAATGATATACTAAAAGGAATTTACCCCACTGATATCATCCCCTTCACACACCATACTCATGATAGAAGACACCACCAAGATCATCACATGTCAGACGCCCTAGATCGCCCACGACGTTATCTGACACTTGATATGCGAGAGATCATCCCTACAGCCTGCTCGAGATCACCCCTGCCTGACCCCTGGCCACCTGAAACAACTAAGATGACAACCTAATTACCCCTAAGATCATCCACTGCTACACGCCGCAGATCATCCCCCACCGCCGCAATTTTGAGACCATCCACACCACTGCTAGACATGACCGAACCGAGATCACCGCTTGAGACACCCAAGATCATCCTGTGCCGCCTAACATGCTCTAACTCCCGGCCCTGACGCCTCTGGCCTAAAAAAGGGAGCGGAACCCAGTGACACACCTTCTATACGGCTGTTAATGCTTTTCTGCTGAGATACGATGCGATACGAGGATCAACCGAAAAAATGTCAGCTGTTGTGTTACTATGCTACTTCACTTATATGAAATATAATATTTTTATTTAAATAAAGTTATATGAGGTATTATATATATAAATAAAAACTATTATATTATTTATTATCATTACATATATTTACATATAAAATTAATCTACATATATTTATAATTACTATAAGTCAAAAATAAATAATTATACATTTATATTATAAATATATATATTATTATATTTAATATATGACGAATTAATATAATTTTACATTTATATTATAAATATATATTTATAAATATTTTTATAGATATATTTATAAATAAATTTATATTTGTGTGTAAAACATCAATATTAATAATTAATATTATTAATATATATAATATATTTATAATTAGACATTTATAATATAATATATATTATATTATATAATACAAAATTAAATAATTAAATATTTATATTAGAAATATATATTTATACATATATTTATATATACATTTATATTTGTGTATTTGTGAGCAATAATAATTTTTTAATTATTATTATTACACATAATGTATAAAGTACAACAAATATATATTGGACATATAAATACTATGAATTTATATATTTTACTATTTATATTTTACATATATTATATTAAATACTTTATATTATATATTTATGTATTTAACTATATACATTTATATTATATCATGTATACACTTTTATATACACACACTAAATAAAATACAATCATATAATTTTAAATATATAATATAATTTAGTGATATATATATTTACTAAATTGATTTATAACTAATATGTTATATTAAAATATTTTTAAAATAATTATTATATGTATAAAAATTTGTATATAATAAATATTTATAATATTATATAAATGGATTTATGAATATCTATACAATAAAAATTTGTTAAAAAATATATATATAAATATATATAATATAAATCAACATATAAATCAAAATAAAAATGTATAGTATTTATAAAACCATATATAAATTTATTTTTTTAAAAAAAAAAATTTATGAATATATTTATATCATGTATACGAATATTTATATATGAATACATTTTTGTTTATGTGTGTGTATATTTATGTACTTATACAACATTTATTGATATAATCTAATTATAATATATTTATATTTAAATAATTATTTTTATATAATTATATAAATTTCTGTGTGTGTGGAACAACAATATTATTAGTTATTAATTTTTGTTTTTATTATTACTCATATTTTTTAAACTATCCAAATTACATATTGGTTATTTAATTATTGTACATTTATATATTTTATGTTTTATATTATACATATATTATATTAAATAAATTTATTTTATATTTTAATATATGTAATTATATACATTTATATTATTTCATATATACACATATATATTCATAGAAAATTATATAAATTCATATAATTGTCAATATATCATTTAATGAGATGATATATTTCTATTTACTAAATATATATATAATTAATATGGTATAATATATATATATATTTATATTTATATAATATATATATATATTTATTTATTATGAAATATTTCATAACATAAACTATATAATATTAATATAATAGAAATATATATTTCATTATTTATATTTGATTTTTTTCTATATTATATATATTTATATACATATTATTATATAATTGTATTTATAAATAAATATACAATGAAAATTTATTTAAAATAATATATGTATAATAAAAATCCTTATATAAATCTACAATATTTATAAAACAATATAAATAATTAATATAATTAAATACATATTTTTTTAATTACATTTATATCATCTATACCTATATATGTAAATATACATTTTTTTTACATGCATAAGTATTTATTTAATGTATTCATATAATGACTTTATGTGTGTGTTTGTGTGTGTTTATAATGCATTAAAATACATTTATTAGATGTGTTTATGTCATATTTACACACACACACATGTTGATGCACACAAATATATAATAGATTTTGAATTTATATGAGATTTATTTTTAGAAAATAAATACATATTTTGAGGGGGTTAGAAACCCCTATAATCAATGGGATTAGCGGTTATTCATGAACCCCGTCAAATTTTTGGAATTAGAGGTGATTGAAAGGAATATATAATGTCATAAATTAATGCGGTTCATAACCCCCTTTAATATATTAACTTAGATCGGGTTCAAAACCCCCTGTAATGACATAAATTTGAAGGGGTTCAAACCCCCTCTCTAATGATATAAATAAAAAGGTGTTCAATACCCCCCTCTCATCTAAGGGATTAGAGGTAGTTCATGATCCCCCTCTAATTCATCAATTACAGGAGGTTCAAAATCCCCTAAAATTTTAAAGATTAGAGAGTGTTTTGAACCCCCACTATTTCCATTTTAAAAAATTCAAATATATATATTACATTTAATATCTTAAAAAATATTATATATATAGCACCTCTAAAATCAAACTATATATATGGAGCCACTAATTGTTAATTTAGCAGTTGTTTTGATATAACCACCTCTTAAATCTGACCAAATATTCAAAAAATAATGCTAAAAAATTTATAGGGGGTTGTGAACCACCTCTTAATTTGATGATTTGTCGGAGGGTTTTGCATAACCCACTTTAACAAATTATCGCTAATCTACTGTCTTTTTTTGTATTGGAACCAATATTAGGACCCAGTGACATACAATCATTTAAAAAACATACAATTAAATCATGAATTTTGAATATTTATAATTCAAAAATAATTTTACAAATGATAAATCAAAAAAAATTCAGGAAATCTTTCAATGATCCTGGAAGTATATCATATCTCCCTAAACTGTCTCTATAGAAAATTGTGTATCTTCTTCTCATTAAGTTATAGTGGTTTGGTCAAGTGTTTGGTCCGAAAATGAGACAACATGGGGTGCCTCTTTGTTAAAAAATAAACTCATATTCTATACATTTTCACCACAAATTTCCAATTATAATCAATGTCATCAAAGTAAAACTCCTCTAACTGTGATGTAAATATGAAGGGCTTGTTTCTTACTCAGTCGTCATTATATAGAATATTGTTAAAGTTCACCAACATAAATCAGAAATGGTCAAATTCTTTTCCACAAACTAGATTGACCAAGTAACAGCTCACCAATATATGCTTTCATCCATGGAAATAAATAACCTCAATATTATCCATTAGCAGTCAATAATTATAACCTAAATCAATGTTTAAAAATCCAACACCACTATTCTACATTTCTTGGTTCACATAAACATCACACATACATGAAAAACGAATAATTTTACCCATTGAAAAAAGTCACTACCACCAGGACATTGAGGTTGGTATACGTCCATAATACAGAAAATCTATTACATACCCAAAACTATTTATTTAGGAAAACTCCCATTCTAATTCCAAATTAAATTAACAATTTCATTAAACAACTATTCCAACTAAAATATAAATCGAAAGAAATAGATACTAATAAAAATAAATTATTAAGTTCATGATAAACATAATGATATGTATATTTGATTAACTCCAAAAGTACATTGTATAAAACATATTATACTACTTTTAAACTAATTATTTTATCATATAGAGTAATTATGTCTATCAAGTTATTGATATTAACAATTTTTATGAAAATTTTAAAAAAAAATTCCAATCATAAACCACAGTATCTAATAATGAATAAGAGGAATATTTTTTTTCCAATTACAAAAGTGATATGAACTAAACAATTTGATTGATATTCAACAGAATAAATAAATGATCATTAACATATGATAATCATTATTTGAGTAATAATCCTTCCAAAATTATATATATAATTCATATTAATGATAATTGTGTAGTATATTACTACATCATGCTATTATTATTTTAATTCATATAGCACAGACATTCTCTTTTTTCTAATATACCCAAGGTTTTGGAATATGATCTTGAATTTATATAGAACATCAATATTTTTTTTATATAGTCTAATAATAGATCCCCAAAATTGTCATTCAATTTTCCTATGGCTATTTTTTAGTATCAAATACTATTCTAGAATTGACTACAATTTATGTATTCTATAAAATGTCATATTTATCAACTAATTTTTACTTCTATCTTTTTATTCTTTTTTATAATTTATTTTTTTTATTTTCATTTTTTATTCAGATTAAATTATATATTCTTTCATTTCTAATTCTCTTGTTTTTTATTCCACAATTTTTTCCCCCACTCATTCTTCACTAACAAATGCATCTCCTACCGTATGATGATTTTGAATTTGAGATTTATAAACATTATTACGATTTTAATTTTTATCAATTTAAATTTTTTAAAACTTGAGTTAATATTATTCAATATGTTTTTATAACATTTATTTCTCTTATTAAATTTATCTATTTCATATTAATTCGACTCCTAGAATGCACCATTATTAATTGGATCATGTTTAACTTCCTATTATTCATTAATTTAATATTTTTTATCTAATTCTTCAGTATTATACCTAGTATTTAATCAATTTAGATTATTTTATTTTCTTGTATTTGTTTTGAATTCATACATCATATTTTGAATTTATATTTTTTATTTTTACTTCAATCAATATATTTTACTTAAATATTTTTTTCATTTTTTCTTTGTATAATTTTTCTATTTTTTATACTAGTATTTTTTCTTTCAGTTTTTTTATTTAAATTCGTTGATTTCAGTTTTTTGAACTACTCATACTCATGATATTTATTTTATAATCAATTTTTTAAATTTTATATTATGTTTCTACATCTTAATGATTTTTTCATATTGTGTTTATA
Source organism: Viscum album (assembly GCA_963277665.1). Lineage (NCBI taxonomy): Eukaryota > Viridiplantae > Streptophyta > Magnoliopsida > Santalales > Viscaceae > Viscum > Viscum album. Next base: position 1,050,941,622 of record OY728127.1, on the reverse strand, counting down.
AATAAAACACATTATGTCTTAAAATAATCTTTGTTCTTGTAGAAATATTGTATTTATATTTTATATTTCATGGATTTTTTTATTACATTCAACTAATAAATTTTTTAATACATCCAATCGATTTTGGTTCTTCTTCATTTGAGTTTAGATTTTCTTTTCTACTTCACTATCTAATTCAATTTTTGTACAACATTCTTAATTGGTTTTAGCTTATTCTCTCATTATCTTCTTCTGTATTGTGGGGTTTTTACCTGATATTGTATTCAAGTCATCATTTTTGTTTTATATAAAATAATTCTTATTTTTGTGTGTTATTATATACCTTGAATTTATTTTCTAAATTAAATATTGTATTATAACTTGAACATTTATACATATATATTATTTTTCATTTATATTATTCGTTAGGTTTTTGTTTTTGTACTTGTATTTTTCTTTTCATATATTTTCATTATCATTACTTACCTCTATCACTTAATGATATTCCATATATTTTGGATCATACACCATCATTTTTGTCCATGTTTTTTCCAAAATTACATTCATCCAACAATTTTATATTTCATTTTTTAGACAATCTCCAGGGATGTGTGTATTTTTTATAATTGTAATTATTTTTTAGTTTAAATTATTCTTCATTTTTTTATAGATGTCTTGATTTATATTCTTTTATTACTTTTGAATATGATAGTAGATTTCATTTTTTATGTTCTGGATTCATTAATTTCTAATGTGTCTGGGTCTATTCAATGTTTTTTCCACATTGACTTCTTTATTAAAACAATTATTACTATATTCAATATTTATCCTACTAAGGGTTTGGAAACTGAATTTTCATAAAGTTAATCATATTATTCAGTATTTATATATATACTGATTTAATATTTTTTCCAAACATTCATTATTTATTATACATCATTCCTTATAACAATTATCATTTTTCGTAATTAATTTTTTTATAATAATTAAATAAAAATCCATTTCCAATTTCAATCCTTGAATTAACACTTTATTTTAAATTTTTTTTACATATGATTATTATTAGATCTAAAGTATATATATATATATTATCACCTGAAGAGATGTGTGATTTTTGGAGATTGATTTTTTAATATAAATTACACCTGTTTAAAATAATAAAAATGGAGAATTTTAATAAGTAACTATATAATGAAAACTATATTTTTAATTAAAAATGAAAAAATAATGTAAATGAAATATCACATTTACAAATCTTCAATGAAGTGTTTCTTAGTGAAATGTGTTTTTAATTGAATAATATTTATAAATTTTCTGTTTCTGACCATTAAGGGACCCTTTCATGCGAAGGTGGATCCCAATGTATTGTAGTGAGAAAAATCAATCATTTTAGAGATGGTTACAAAACCACTAAATTGTTATTTTTTCATGAATTTTAACAGTTTTAAATTTATCATTATATAATTTCCAATTATATTGTAAATTGAAATATAAATTAATAAATATTAATTAAAATTTAGTTTAATAAAATTAATGAAATATAAATTGTTGTATAATTACACTACCTTCTTCCCTATATGATGACTTGATCAAATAGTGCATAGACTATTAATGCAGGGGAACCACCACATCAATTGAGTGTGGTTTCCATTGATTTTCAATACTTATATTTATTTATCCCTATTTTGATGAACCAATGTAAAAATAATGTTTAATATAGTTACCTTGATGTGTGTTATTATGTTAAACATCCATTTTTTATAGTTTATTTGGCGGGGTTTGGGATTATTTCCCTATAAAACTCTTATTTCAATGTCAAAGGAAACTCATTTCAGATTTTTATGGGGAGTTTTTTTGGCATGTTGATCCTGATATGATCCTTTTATATTCATATACTTTTATTAACATGTATCGGCTAGGCCAACTAAGGGAATTATAACAAAAACCATGTTTGGGGAATCTACGAGGGTGTGGTGTAATCTTTTGATCCTATCCATGAAAAGAAAAAAAACTCTGTGCAGAATCATTTATTATTCCATGTAATTTCTATTATTATATATATAATATTTTTTAATGTCTTAAATATTTATGTACAATATGTATAGATAGAATGATTATTCTATATCATGAAACTATTAAGTAAAAAGTGTTTATATCATTTCCAATCATTTTTTTTGAAATAAAAAACTCATTGTTAAAAACGTTCTTACTAACTCATTCAGGTACAAATAACTTTAATAATGTTTATAAAAATAACATATAAATTCTGCCAATGTATAATTAGTTTTAATTTATTCATGAATATAAACCTACTTTAATCATTATGATTATTTTAATGAATGAAAAATATATAATTATGATAATCATCATTATGAAATAAGATGTAAATATTTTAACTTGAATTCATACTGACAAATGTTTTTATAATCAGACATGTCATTAGAACTGAAGTCATCAAAATAATACTTTGAAAATTGTAATTACATTGTGTAATTAAATAAATAATATTTATATATGATTAAATTTTGAATATTAAAATTATATTCTATCATAATGGAATATATTTTACACATAAAATTGTGTATAAAAAATAACCTCAGACATTCTGTTGTAATATGACCATTAATATGCTAGGTGTCCAAATCCTTAAAAAACATAAAAAATATGACTACTGGAGATCAAGAAGGCCATTAAATGCATTTCCTATAAATACCTAGTCATTTGATGAATTTTAAGATGTGTGTGTAAATGTACATTAGTTCCCTCAACTAATTCATTTTCACTCTAAATATATTTATAGTGTACAAAGAATTAACAAATTTTTTCTATTAACCGTTATTTCTTTAGAGAGATTACTTATGAAGAAAATCATTTCCTTTTGTATCCTTATGGAACTATTGTATTTTCTTTATGCGTTATGATTGTGTGATTACGATCAAGGGCTTCCAAGGGTAGGAAGATAGAGTAGCTAATCACCATATTGATTGATGTTTTGTGAGGATAGAAAGACATAGACAATATTTGTATCGAGGCCTACCAAGAATAAGAAGATATTGAAGTTGGGTATAATATCGATGGATCTTATTTTTGGGGAATGATAGACAATATTGTACATAAAAAATGGAATTTTAACCAATGATACTTGATACCCTCATCTTTGGGATAAAACAACCCTTTTCATTTTTAGTAATAGTTTTATTAAAAGAATTATAAATCCTATAATTTACTAGAATATTACATTTTTATTCATATTTCTATTTTTTTATTTTAATATCAATAATTATTTTAAAAAATATACTTTGAAAATGATTCTATACACTTTAATATTGAATCGCTATAGTTTTTGTATCTATGATATAACATAACCGTTTTGATTATGACATGTGAATTACTTATTTAAATCATATTTATAATTATATTTTCATTATCAAACCCAAGGTCCAAGCCTGATCATTATTTAAATACGTAATAGGCTTTTTGAATACAATTTTTTAAACTTTGCAAAATGAGGTTCCTTTCAAGGTATAAAATGAATGTTTTTAAATTTACAAATAACCCACACTCTTGTATTTATCCATATTATTATACATTATGATAAAAAATTGGTATCGTAGAAAGATTATACCACTCAAATACATGAATATTTTTAATTTCATTACTATTGGATTTTTTAATGATTTTTTAAAACATTTTTGTTGATAAATATTTTTTACACTAACATATATTGTTGAATGGAATTTTTGTATCTGTTTTTGAAAGATAGAAGGACTATATTTTGCATCCATTGATAATGTCAATACAACTAGACCACCAATATTACATAGTAATGTCTATGATTATTGGTGGGATAGAATGAAGACTATTTTGTTAAACATAGTAGAAGATAATTTTGAAGTTATTAATATTAATTAAGACATTCATAATAAAAATGTTATAACTTTTACATATCTAGAAAAGAATGATTATCATCAGGATTTTAAAGAAATTTGTAATTTATTATATTCTTGGAAAATAATCATATACATACATATTTTCATATTGTCAAGAGGATATTATTGTTTTTAGAAAGAAAGAGATTATGCATGTTGGAACATCCAACATTATTGAAACTAGAAGAGCAATGAATTGAGCTGATTAGCACGCATTTGAATTTCCATATGGTGAAACTTCTGTAAATGTACAAAAATAGTTTTTGATAGTTTTAAATATTCAAAAATATATTTTATAAAAATTATTATAGGAAGATATTAATGTTGAATGAATAGTTTATCTTATCCTTAATGAGAGGAAATCGATGGGAATATATGTTGATGAATCTAGAAATATAACAAATGTAAATCTTGATGTTTTTTTTGGAAATTTTTTACAATATTATAATATAATAAAAATATATGAATACAAAATAAAAACTAAGAATGGCGGAGTTTATTTTGATTATACATTAAATCATATAAAATCACAAACTCTAGAGAAGGTTATAAAGTCAACAAAAATGTTTTTTATTCAAAAAAATTAGTTCATTCTGAACATTATGAAAATTTATTGGCAATTATTTCTCAATGAATGAACACGATTAATATTAAAAAGGAAATTAAATATCATTAAATGAAATGTAACATGGAAAATAATGTAATGAATGCTTCTTACGGTACATGTGACTAATGTTTGAATGCTAGACATATATGACCTGATTTTCCAATGCTGAAATAGAGTGAAAGAATGGAATGAAATAAATATAAGAATCAAAAAAAAAAATTTAAGTCAAAAGGACAAAAAATTTTGAATGATAAGGATTTTTAGAGTGATAGTGGATGAAACTCTTCAAATTATTCTTTTGATATTGATTTTCCTAGAAAGAGGAATATCAGCATCTTTGCCAGAATTCCTTATAAAAAACAATGTCTCATGGCCAAGGAACATAAAACTCGTTCTTTAAATAATGTTTCATGAAGTGAATATTATCATGATGAGAGAGGATATATATCTTTTATTGAATTAACTTATATAAAAATACATTATTATACATTTCCTTATTATGATGAAGTGTCTATATTTTCAAAATGATTTAAAATTAAAATTGCAATGTTATTCAAAAGCATGTAAACTGGAATACTAGGATAAATTCTTTAACAAAGAATTATAAGATATTTTAAAATAGTATGAAGAGAAAATTTTAAAATTTATATAATTTTTAAAAATCTTGAAAAATCTATTTCTAAAATTGATACTCTTTAGAATGATTATGAAAATTTCATTTTTCAGAAAAAATGTTCTACAAACTAAACACACTTACAATACATGTAATTGAGTGGATACAAATTTATTTATCAAACTATAGTATTATGTTTATTATTTAAAGAAACACTTGCCAAATTTATATTCTGGAAATGAAAACTTGGATAAGATTTGGAAAAAACACTTTCCTAATTGTACTATTTTTGGAATGGGTCACTCTCATTCAAAATAAAATTTCACTAACAATTATTTTCATAATAAATGTGAACACTTTTTCACCAAATGGAAAAGGGTTGGTCACTAGTAATATAAATTTTTGTTAATAAATTGAAATATTTATCTTTTCTGAAATACCGTTTTTCAAAAGAAATGTGGCTTCATAATGTTTTGATTACTAACATTTCTAGACCTACAAAGATATGGGTGCTAAAAACATGATATTTCTATTTACAGGAAGATAACGTAAGTACCAACAAAAAGAATACCTTGTAAATGAATATTTCTTATTCATGGTGCATGACTAGTTAAAAATATTTATTTGAATATAATATCACGATTAAAAGTGGAATATTTACCTTTGGAGATAATTCTAAAGAAATATTTTCAGTATAGGTAATATTTTTCTTTTAGAAAAGATTTAATTTCAAAAGTTTTATTTTTCTAATGGTCTTAAGAATAAACATATAAGAATAATTAAATTATTTTATGAATGTTACCTTTTTTGTTTTAGGAATGATAAATATGTCTTACACAATTCCATGAATAAATTCATTATTTCTGCCTATCAGCTTGATAATGTTAATACATTAAACTTATAAGACCCTAGAATCAATTATTTGAATTGTCTTAGTGAAATGTAATATAAATTTTGGATATATGATAGATTTATAGGTCATTGTAGCTTTTGAAACATATTTAAATTAACTATGGAAGTACTCTTCAAGGACCTACAAGAATATATATTTGATTCATAATAATTCTGGGACCTTGGTTAATACAGTAATCAATAGAAGTCTAGATTTAAAGATATAAGTGAAGTCTCAACTTATAATGATTTCTATTTAGTGCACATGGATTCATTCTATCCAATAAAAACTAGAATTATTAGGGTGTGAGTACTATGTATTTGTTTCAATTGAATATTACACTAGATATACATGGATTTATTTTCTAGTTATTAAATTTGGAGCCTTTTGTTATTTTAAAACATTTCTAATCATAGTTACATATGTGAAAATCCATTCCCTAAAAACAATTCATACAGAACATGGTGGATATTTTCGGAACTACAACATTGACTCTTATTTTATTAAAAAATGAATTACCCATATCTTCTCATCTCTAGAACTCCTGAGAATAATGGTGTTAATGAATGAAAAAATTTTATTCCTTAAGGATTGTCATGGACCATATTGTGGGAATACTCAATTGGTAATCATTTTTGGGATGAAGTTTATACTAATTATTGTTAAACAATAAATCAATATTTAATAAGTCATTTTAATAATAAAACACCATATGAGTTAGGGACAAACCGAAAACAAAAGTTTTCATACATTAAAGTATTTGGATGCAATATATTAATTATGAATTTGAAATATAACTTAAACAAATTCACACGCAAATCTGATGGAGCTATATTGATAGGTTATTTCACAACTTCTATGTAATATAGAGTTTGTAATAAAAGTTATTGTAATGTTATGGAAACTGTACATATTAAATTTGATTAAACTAATCCATTTGTTTTTATACAATCGGAAAAAACATTATCATATGTGTTTTTCAAATATTATTTTAAAACTTTAATTGATGATTATTTTAATATGTAAAATACTATTGTAATCGTTTTGGATTTATTTATTGAAAATAATTTTATACCTTTTGTTTTTGAATAGGTTTTACAAAATACAAGTCAGTTGTTTCTTAGGAATCATCATATTGATAGTATTATTTGTTATGTGATTCATACAATAAGGACTAGAGGCTCCTTATGAAATAATCTAGAATATTTCTATTTTCTTTCCTAATTTGATCCTTAGAATCCTGATGAGGTTTTATGTTATGATGACTGTATTGTGGCCCTACAAGATAAGAAAAATGAATTCTAAAGGATCAATGACTTTACCATGGTAGAAAGTCCTAAAAAAACTCCAGTAATTATAGTAAAGTGGGTTTTTAGAAACAAGTGTGATGAAAATGGAATAATCATTATAAATAAAGTAGTAAATGTTGCTAATGTTTATAATCATCAAGATGGTATTTGGTATGAATAAAACTATACTATGGTAGTTAGGTATGAATCTATACTTATTCTATTTTCCTTTATAGCATTCTTCAATTTTAATATTTTTCAAATCAATGTGATGTGTTCTTTCATTAACATTTATGTGTAAAATGAAGTATTTTTTAAACAAACTCCTAAATATTAAGATAAAAACATCTTGATTATATTTTTAAACTCATAAATTTTTTATAAAGACTAATTCCATCCCCAAGAGGCCTCTATGATAGAATAACCAATTTTTTTTACAATACAATTATGTTAGGGTACTACTGATCCAAATATTTTAATAAATAATATTAGAAAAAATAATTATTTTTTAAATATATATTTATGAAATTATATTCAGATCGTCATTAAAATATTTAAACGATTCCTTTTCGAATATTAAGAAATATGAGATTGAAATATTTATGATGGGTGAGATCAAATTTTATATTGGATTTAAAATTTCTTAAAAACAATAAGGTAGATATATATCTCAATAGAAGTATATCAAAGATATCCGTAAAAAGTATAGATACAATAATAATTAATTTATTAGTACTCCAATTGATACCTCAAATACAGATGATATTTATTATGTTGGTAAACTAGTTGATCAAATAACATTCAGAGGTATGATAATATGTTTACTATACACAAAAGCTAGTTTCCAGACATAATTTTTTCTATTTTCTTATTTGAAAGGTTTCATGATAATATAATGGAATCCCATATAAAATATATAACATTAAATTTTCTTTATCTATCTGAACCTATTGGTTTATGCCTTTTTTCTTCTGGAAGTTATTTTGAAATTTAATTTTTTATCACATGCTGAAATTTTTGTGTTATAATGGATATAATATATACTTCTTAAACATCTCATTTATTAGGAGACTCATTAGTTTCTCGGCCTCATATGAAATAACTCTTCATATCACTTTCCACTTCTAATTCCAAACATATAGCAATTGTATTTTTTTTGTAGAAGTATTATGGATGAAAAAAAACTCTCAATTGTTGCATTATATTTTATATAACATAAATATTATTTCACAATAATAGTTCCATTTATTTGTGTAATGACCATCCAAATAACGCCCATGGAAAAAACATAAATATTAGAAAACACTTTTTTATTGATCACACTGTTAAAGGAGAAATCAGTTTTCATTTCATCGTAACAAAATAACAATATGAAGTTATTTTTACAAAACCATTACACTATTATGTATTAAAGAACATTTAAAAAGAAATATTAATGATCACATAAATCAATCATTCACATCTACATTTTTCAAACCATTTCATTTCATTAAGTTAATCATATTCATAAGGAGAGTATATATTATTGTTGCATTAGAAAAATATTTGTTTTTTTAAATTGTTTTCTAATTTCTTTTCCATAATCTATTTACCTAGAATCATAATTAATTGTCATATTTTTTAGAATCAATTACCTAAAAAAATTTAGAATTACTTTTTCAAAACCAATCTTTTTAAAATGAAGTTTAAATAAAAAGGACTAATGTTTAATTTAAATAGAATTTTAAAATTTACAATATTGAGGTTTTCCCTTAAAATAATTTTTCATTAGCATATTTTTTAAACAATCGTATTCAACTATATTATTTTATTTTAATTTTTTTTCAACTATAGTAATCTATTATTTTATAAAACAAAGAAGAAAAAATTTTAATATCCGTTTTTCTACTCCATAAGGAAGTCTTCATTATTTTATTGTATTCTAATATTTCATTTTAAATATTTTAATTCTTTATTTGTTTTAATTATATATTATTTAGTTTCACAATATTATTCACCCAATACAATGATTTTTTTTTATAAAAACTCATGAGTTTGAATAATTAAATAATATTCCCAAGAATATTTTATCAATAATATTATCATTCTGTGAAAATATCAAATATTAAATTTTTTTCGATAGATCAACCATAACATCAGGTTCCAATATAAGGAGACACCCTTGTACCCTACACCAGTTATTTCAAAATTTCCACATAGAAGTGCTACCTATATAAAGTCTCCCAATCTGATTTCATCATTATGTTTTAAATCATAGTTTCTTTTCCCAATAAGATGGTAGTAGTATTGGATTACATTAGTTGGATTCTATTCATAGAAAGGTCAGTTGTGAGGTCTTTTTAGGAAAATATATTTCCTCTCAATGAAGGGTAATATATTTTCAACACTAGTAGAAGTAATGTGTAGAATAATTAGATGCTTTATATCCATATCATAAACAACCTGATTATAAGGGTAAGTTTAAAAAAGAAATATCTGAAAAGTACTTTTTTAAAAATTTATCCAAATAAGAAACTTGTTATGTTAAACATATCATTCCAAATTATATATTTATATCCATTTGGATGAATGGGTTTCTCATTTCAAGAAAAGAAAATATATATAAATTAAATGTTTTGGATATCATTATTTTGGATAATTTAGATAATTTGAGGAGAATAAATATAGATGGTTTTTTTCTATTATAAATCAATTCAATGATCATAATGATTCTATCTATGATAATAAGGATGATTTAATCGAGTATAAGGAAATTAATCAATGGAAAAAATTATTGTCTCTGAGAGAAAATATTCTATTTATAAGTATTGAAGCATTTAAACAGATAAATCATGACTTTTATTCTAAATCAAATATATTTGTTAATAATACATAGGTTTATTCATCAGAAGAAGATCCTTCCTCTAAATCAATAAAAGCTGATAAATTCAATAAGAATAGAAAGGATGATTCACTTTTCCCAAAAAATCAAAAGAAAAAAATTAACATTGTAGATGATGTTGCTATAGAATGGAGAAGGAAAATTCTATAATGTAAAGAAGCATATCCATAGTTCAGACTCAATGTAGTAGAAGATTTAGCATTAAATATTTAAGGAGCATATCCCCATAAAGGAGAAGTAAAAGAAAATAAGAATAACAAAAAAGTATTAGAATCAGTTTTATGTGAAATGATTTTGAAAAATAATGAATTGACTTCTATAAATTTTACTTTACCTCCTAATTAAATTTTAATTTTCTAAGATGATTTTGTTTTTTATGATGATTTTCCCACTTCTGTAGATATGGGAAAAGTACTCATTTTAGTTAAATAATCTTTTATAGTTGTGAGAGTTGATTTATAACCACACTCACAACATCATGAGTAGTTTTGAAAATAAATTGAAGAAGGAGAGAACGAAATTTATTTTCTAGTTAAAATATATAGAATTCATTGAAGATAATAATGTGATTAGTGAAATTAAATACAATCAATAATGTCTAAAAGGTAAATAAATAGTAGAAGAATAAGAAGAACATGAATGCGAAGCTAGTTATGTTGATGGAAATGATCAATATATAAACAATGCCGATTAAAAGGATGAGGAAAACCATTCTGATAAATATTCAATGAGGCCATCACATGATTCCCCCAAAGAATTTTATTTTTTGGGAAATAAAAATTGAAAAATATGTACGTGAAGAGAAACAAATTGTATCCATCAATTCAAGAAGTTATATCGTTATTCAATATGGGTGAAGAAGCTCTGAAAAAATAATGTTTTAAAATGATTGTAGTTGATTCCTATGATATTTATGATTGAATAAAAATTGATCAAAGAGTTGAGAAATTAGTGTCATTGAGAGGAAAATAGAAATCAGGTCCTGAAGAAATCAGAACCATCCCCAAAATTTCTCCATATGATCAAGAAGAAAAAAATCACATTCAACAATAAAATAATCATTATAAATATTATATTTTAATATTTGAACGTTGAAATGGATTTATGGAAAAATTCCATATTTTATAAATCTATAATTTTCGTGTCAGACGCTTCTGGATTGGATTAATCAAATATAATATTTTAAAAATATGATGATAGAAAAATTTAACAAGATAGAATCTGATTTCAAAACCCATATATATTGTTATCAAATTTATATTAATTCGTTTAGTTATATGACGAAGTGGTATTGATAGGTCATTACCGATCTTATTATTTATAAATCAAATTTTTAAGAGATTTGGAAGGAGAAGAAATATATGGCTAATAATATTTTTATGCTAACAAAGGATATATTAGAAAAAATAATGTTTGTTAAGTCATTACCAGTTTAAACTATACACTGTACCATGACTATAAATGACCTTAGTGGAACAATGGGATATTTTTTAAAAAATAAAAATATTCACAATAAATGTAATGAGGAAATCATCACCCAAAATAATGAATTTTCTAAAAGACTTCAAATCCAAAAATAAATGATTCAGATGTAAGATAAAATGTTGTATACACTAGAAGAAATTTTAAAAAAAAGATGGAAAATAAAAAAAAATCTTAGGAAGTGTTAATTGCAAGGATGGATGACTATATCAAATAAAAAAATTGATGTCTATAGTGATATCAGTAATGTCGAAGGAAGACAAATTTTAATTTTATAAACTCTTATTGTAACTCTTTTCATACGATTTTTATTGAATGGATTTTAAAACTATTTACAATATATTTAAATGTATTCCAATTCATAATTGGTTGATTAATTATACATTCATAATGTATTATTAGGTACTTTATTTTTTTAAAATATATATTTCCCTAACCCTCTTTATGTAATAAAAGTCTTTTGCCTAATTATTTTTTGAAAATATCAAAAGGGGGATAATTTTATTGAAATGGGAGATGTTTGTAGTAAGGCGAGAAATACTTCTAAAGATTATAATATTTTTCATAGAATAATTTATTATCCTAAGAGGGTGTGATTAGTATTCACTATTCTATTCCGAAGAGTTATAAAATACAGGGGATATAATTATTAATGTTTAATTCATCTTATAATGTTATTAAAAATAATAAACATTATATTTGTAATGTTAGTTTCTATTTAAGTCTTCTGGTATATGATCCAATAAGGGGGAGTTTGTTCAGTAAGATATTTCTTTATGACTTTTCCATTAAATTTTTTTTCAAATCGCAAACGCTTTCATAGATACTTTTTTACTATATCATTCATGACAAAATCATTTATGGATTTTTTTAAGAATAATATAATTTTACCATACATGTAATTTATTTTAATATATTCATGAATATAAACATACTTTATTCATTACAATTATTGTTAGGAGTATGGAACCAATAATAATTGGAATCATCTTTATCAAATTGGATTTATTGGCATTCAGCCTTCACATTGTACAAAAAATAGTTTTTATAATCAGACTTCACATAAGAACCAAGAGTATCAGAATCATTCTCATAGAATTATAATGAAATTTTGTTTCTAAATCCATCAAACTAATCTAATTTTAAATTTTTAATGTATAAAAATATATTCTATCAAAATGGAATAAAATTTTCACTAAAAATGCAGTATATCAAAAGGATATGGAAAAATATATTGCATTATTACTTTTGATATGATATGTTTCTATTCTTTTGAAAAAAGCAAAGAAAATAATTCCATTAGAGATCAAGAAGACGATTAGAAGGAATTATAATAAATACCTTGAAATTTGAAGAATTTGAAGAATTGTGTTTGATGAAACTATTTCTATAGAAGCTAAATAATTTTCACTCATTTTTTTTCTAATGTGCACAAAGCATGAAATTTTTTTTCTTAGTCACTTATAATTCATTAGATAGAATTATTTTTATTGGAGCATTATCTGGTTATATCCTTAAGAAAATACTGTAATTTATTTTTGTGTTCTGATTGTTGATTACCAATGATGGATTCTATGGCTTGGAAGACAAAGGATCTGATCAACCTATTGATCAAGGGATTGCGGGGATTGAAAGACAGTGCTGATATTCATATCGAGGGATCTCAAGGATCAGATGGTAGTCAACTCAATCATCATGTTGAGGGATTTCCTATTTGAGGGAAGAAAATATTTCTTGTAAGTATAAAACAATGTACCATTATCCAACATTACTGGATACACTTCTCTTTGGGATAATATATCCCTACAAATTTTTTATAATTGTTTTATTGGAAGTCTTATATTTTTTCCACATTTAATATAATGTATTATGTTTATTCATCATTCTATTTTTATTTTTATTTTCTTAATAGATTTAATTATGATAAAAACATTCCATGCATTAGATTGTATATGATTTATGATAAAATCAATATATTTTTTATTACTCTAATATATTATAACCATTGTGATTATGAACTATGACTTACGTAAAAAAATATTATTGATTATGATAATTTTATTATCATACCCAAGGTCCATGTACGATCACAGTTTAAATACTGTATAGGTTTTGTGAATATGATTAGTTTTACATTGCAAAAAGAAATTGATTTTAATTTTAAAAATAAATATACTTGATCATAAAATTAATCCCTACATTTGTATTTATCCATCCTTATATATATTATGATCCAAAAAACACTTCCTGATGAATATTTAGTTTATTTTCCCAATATCCATGATTTTTTTGTAAATATTTTAACTTTTTTAGTTGATTGTGGATTTTCAAAGTTATTATACACAATTTTTTTTTGATGCAGTATAGTAACATTGAATTTTTAATGATTACCAATCCAACTCAAGTACATTAGGATATGACCATTTGAATTTCTAAAACATCTAACATATTGTTTCCTATTTTATAATTTTATTATTAATACATTGAAAATCACATAGAACAAAGGGGTTGAAATCAATTAAAATGTGTTCTCACTACCATGATGACATAGGGAAACCATATGAAACTAATTTTTGATTATTTTTAACTATCCATACATTAATGTTACACTAAAATTATTCTTATGCTAAATATTGACATTTGGACTTCCCATTCTTATTAAAGGGATATAAGATAAGAAAACAAGTAAAATGTTCCCTAAAATTTTATGACATGAATTTATTGAGTGCATGTTAATCCAAAGTGTAGTGTAATCATAATGATGGAACATAAATTTTTATTTGATTTATTTTTTTAAAAAAAATCCCATATTTTTTAGAACATAGGGAACCAACATATATTTTAATTTAATTAATTCAGTACATAAGTCCTTAAATTAATAACTTTTAGAAATATACTAAACATCTATCATAATTGTGGTTTTTCTGAAATGAATAAAAGCCCATATAGAATTATTAGTTAAAAAAAGAATAAAATGGATTAAAATTATATAAAGACAAAATATTGTATATAAAATAAAGGAATATGGTAGTTTTATATTTTTTGAAATGATCTAATAGCACACATGGAAATCTAATATGCTATTTTATTGAAATAAATATATGATAGTTTTCAAAGATTTAAAATTTAAAAAACAAGAGTCAAATGGTTAAAATATAGAAATATTTGATGAGTTAACATTAAAATATTAGATATTTATTAAATATTAAATTATTTCATTAATGAATAGAACACACATATTAACAACATATAGTGTGGTCAGAATGAATGATACAATTATCTTATTATAATTATCATTAAAAAATGTTTCATAAATTAATGACCAAAAAAAGACATATCATTTTGAGTATACCACTTTTCATAATTACAGACCATTTATTACACTTCAAAGAAAAATTCAAAATTCTTTTTAAAACTATTTAATGGTAATATGTGATCATTTTTTAGGTTTTGTCCATTTATTATTGTAACAAACCAATCATCTAAAACATGAGTATTAGATCATTCAGAAAAATATTTATTATAATACACAAACCAAGACATGATGATCCTAATGGTTTTCAACTTTTTGGGTCTAGGTATAAAATATTATTATTTAGTGATTGATCTTTAGTGTTTCCAAAAAGATCTTCCATTTTAGAAATACCCTTCTAAAAGCATTTCATAATTTTATATATAAATGAAACATAATAATGGTTCAACATAGATACAACAAAAGGTTAAAAATGGAATATATATAATTATAATGTGAGAGTAAGGGTATGAGAAAGTGATCATAAGATGAAAATAATAAATTTCATATCAAAGATAAAAATAATTAGTCAACGAATATATATTAGCTATTCATAATACTTGAAACCGTGGGAAATTAGAGAACACGATACACGATAGAATAATCTTAACATAAGGAATTGGATTTTGAAATGAAAATAATAATTGAAAATAATTTCCATAGTGGTCACATATCATAAACATAGATATCCTAGAAGAATAGGTTTACTATATAAATCATTATAGTATTCAATGTTCACTACTGAGACCATCAATTTAGACAAAAGTCACAGACCGAAGTGGGATCTCTCATAATTACAGTGTTATATTTCTAATGGGATATAAATCATTACCGAATGAATTTTAGGGATATATTGGTCCCAACTATCATGTAATGAAAATAATATAGGTGTGTTCCATAGGATCATAGAACACTCATCAAATAAATGCTCATGAAATAAAACGGTTTAATAAACATTTTAGTATATCATAAACTGTCGAAAAGATATATGTTTTATAATTATTCATCTCTACATCATAGTATATCACAAGAATGTAAGATTGTTTCATAATAATTTCATCATTGTATAGCCAATTAAAGAGAAAATTGTTTTTAGTCATCATTCCATAATAATCATAAACGGTTTTGAGAAATAATAAAAAAGATATCATTGGATTATATTATATCTAAGGCATGTGTAATATCATTGAATGCTATCTTAGATTGAAAATGAGTTAGAAAAAGAACCTATACCATTTCATGAGGAAAATAATTTTTAATCATAATCACTTTTTAAATCTAAATTTCAATAAAACCAATTTTTAAATCCTTTTATTTCAAAATAATCTTCTATAACTATGAAGGAATTTCTAAAATAATTTCATACCTTTCATGATGAAAATATCCTTTCCTCATTAAAGAAAAAATTATAGAACATAAAATAAATTGAAATTATTTTTTATGTAAATATCCTTGAAAACATATAATGTATTATTTTGAAATTATTTTAAATAATTATTGATGAAAATACCCTTTCCTCTTTGAAAAACAGTTTTTAGAACATAAAAATTTATAGAAATATTTTTCTCTGAAAAATACATTAAATAAGATTAATGGAGGAATTAATAATAATTTGAGTGATTTTTTTATAAAATGAACATTCTCCATTGAAAATAAACTATTTAAATCTTTAAAATTTTTGTAAATACATTAATTTTTTAATATCTATGAAAAATAATAAGTCCAGTTTTCAATATCATTTAAAACATTTGTAGAGGAAAATAACCATTCCACTTTCATAACTTTTAAACCATCTTCCATTTCATTGAGAGAAATTACATTGGATATGTTATTAAAAATATTTTTCAAGAGATAAATTTTAAAATACATTCATGTTCATTATATAATCCACACAGAAAACATAGTTGGTCAATATGGCTTGTTTCTCCCAGAAGTAAATGGTGAGATAGAAGTCCCTTTCCTTATGTCTTGACATCTATCATACACATTCATACATTATTAATAATAAATATATTTTTATTATAACTATATTACAAAACCAAATTCATATTTATCATTGCATAGATTATTTATATATGAATATTTATTAACCTCTTATGAACAATTCCCTATTAAAATAATGTTTCTGGTAATAACTGGTTTTCAATTCATGTATGATTTGATATCTTAATTTGTAGGTCATATAAAATTGATCATGATTTCCTCATATAAATAATTTTAAACATTATATATTTATCAAATATATAATCATTATATATATATTTTTTATAAATTTAAATAAGTTAGAGATAGAAAATTAAATGCACCCTTCATGGAGTGGGTAGTACATATGTATACATGGATATTGTTTCCATTTCCTAGATGGATTGAATTAAATAATGAAAATTAATATATTATCATTCCGGAATAAATTTTTTTCATATATATAATTTCAACCTTAAAAACATCATTATTACCTTCCATGTTAAGCTTGCATGTATAACATCAATTTCAATGGTGGTAGTCCACCTAACACCAAAGCGATGCTATCACATTTTCACAGAAAATAATTCAAGAAGGTATATGTGATTTAATAATTCATTAAATATAATAATATAATAATTATAATATATAAAAATTTTATACATCACTATATCCATCTATTAGAGGTGTTTTTTCAAAAATAATTACACCATTTTGTGAGGTTATGGTCAATGTACAAACAAATGATGATTTCATAACCCATTTAATGTCATTGAAGTTGGATATCAGTAATTACCTATCTAAAATATCATATTATATGAAAAATGATGAGGTTATTATTTAATAATTATTTTATATTAATTCAATTAAGTTATGGAAATAATAAAATAAAATAACTCATTCAATAATGTTACCACTTCTTTAGGTAACCTCTATAGGTTTGCAGTAAAAGGATTCATTGGTTTTATTTACGTCCAATATAAATAATATAGGACATGTTGAGTGCTTTAAGGATGTATGTTTTGTATGGAATGGATAATCCAATGGGTTCTGGATGTATGAAGCGGAGAGGAGAAGGGGTATCCTTTAATAAGTGAGGTGAGTGGCACACTTGTAATTTTTTAAAATAAAAAGATGTACTCACAATTTCCACTTACCACATGGATCCAAGAGGGAAAAAATATATTCTATAATATTATATGTTAAAATATTTACATCCAATTGGTTATATAAATGTATTGTATAATTTTTAACCCTTACCATTTTAGTTTAACCCCCCATGTGAACCTATTCTTACTTTAATCGCGATAAATAATTTTAACTCTTTTTTACTATTGATTATAGAAAAAATTAAATTTTAATTATTATATAATAATGATTAATTTGATTCCAAATATGGATTCTATATTTCTAAATTCTATTAATTAATGTGTGAAAAATTAATTTAAAATTTATCCTGTAGTTGGGATGAGAAAGTAGTTTTCCAAAGAGAAAATGTTCAAAAGATTAAATGTTTTCATATAAATATTCAATATGAAATTGATGAAAATGAAATAATTTGTATTAATATATATAATTGATATAATTATACTTTTATCAACTTATTTTGTTTTCTTATTCTTTAAAGGAAATGAAATTTCTATATAATAACAACAATCTTTCTCAATTCCTTGAAAAATTTAACCCTTCAAAAAAATTTCAAAACATCATCCTATGATAATATTGAAAATATAATTTAAAAAATTATTTAAATTTTTTCCAATTTCATTTTTTAATTTGGAAAATTTAAATTTTAGAACAAGTTTTGAAAAAAAACTACCTATAATAAAAATATTTTTTTATGCAAAAAATTTGATATAATCATATCTATTGTATAAAAAACACTTATGATGGCTGTAAAAATTATCTATTGAATATATAATATTTAAATGTTGTTAATATAATTCACAAAATGTGATTTATTTAATAAATTTACTAAAAACTTGTTTGTGTTCAGAATAAAATATTATTAGAAAGAATTCCATTATTTTAAAATGGTTTTTCATTTCATTTGTAATTTATTTCCCACTAAACAATTAAAAAAATATTTTTATTATTTATTTTATAATACTAATTCCATCCATTTCAATAACTAGGTGATTATATTAAATAATAATATTTTAATAGTATTTCATGTTTCGTTTAATCAAAAAGTTTCATGTAAATAAAGATACACATTGTGTTTTGTGTAACACAAGATAACCTGAGGGTTTTGTGAAATGGAAAATATCAAGATGATTAAATTTATCGTAAAAAATATTTCACAAAATAATTGGGTGTTATTTTATTAACCCCTTTAATAAACTAAATCATCCTAGTTGTAACTACTATATGGTAAACAAGGGGTTAGTATTTGGGAATCCCTTTGTGGGTAACCCATAAGAAAAAATTGGTTAATAAATAATCCTCTTTTAATCATATAAAGGGATGTTTAAAGATAATCATGAAAAATATGTTATTAGTATAAAAATAGTAGAATATAGTAGGGAACTGAGAACATAGGAATAAAGGAGAATACTAACACCGAAATACTGATGGAGAGTGATAGAGGTCCAGGTTAGACAATGTTTATTACTATAAATACATAAACCAATGATAGGTGAAAAGTATGATCTTTAGTAAAAATATTATGGTCAATTTTTATCATTATATTTCAAGATAATTTATTTAATATCTATAAATTTTTATGATATGGTATACATACATATTTTCATTCCACCTCATAAAAATAATCACATCCATTGGTTATGCCTTGAACAATTTCCACATAATATGTTACACTAAGAGATAATTTATTATGCCTAAATTAGTAGTGCAATATAAGATCCCTAGAAGGTTGATTTTTCGTTCCATCAATAAATATTAATCATCTAAAAAAATATTTTTAGAATATTTTATCAAATAATTTCCAATGTTAAACATTATCAATTTTATTAATTGTTAACCTAAATGATCCAACATGTTTTATAGAAATCAAAATCCAAAAATTTAAAATTAAAGATAATAAATTTACAAAATCAACATACCCTTAATCTCCCAAACAAAATAAAGAAGACCATAATGCCACATTACAAATATATTATTACAATGACCATATATTCTCTAGAAAAAAGATAATAACATTATTTACTATAAAATCATAATGAAAACAAAGCTTTTTTCAAGAAGATATTCTTTACTAATTCCTTAAATTAAATAACATATTAATTAACATATAGATAAGTAAAAAAATTTATTAATAACTATCTATGGTAACATAATACACTTCTTCATAAAATCCATAATCATTAAAAAGTTAATAAATAATATCCAATTCACTTTATATATTGAAATCATCTATTTATACAAACTAAACAATATATTATCAACAACAATAACATAAATTTTTTTATTTTCCCATATTCAAAATATCTACATTCCATTAAAATACTATTCTGTACCATCATTACTCTTTAAAGAATACATAAAACTCCTTAAAGAATGGAGACTTTGAAAAAATTATTGTGATTTTTTAGGATTCTAATAACTAATGTACAACTAATATAAATGTAATTATTCTAGATAAAATAAAAACTACACCAAACAGTACATTTTCATCATACACCATTATAGCGGATTCATCAAATTATTTCTGAACACATCTTTTTTTTCATACTCTATATATAGTATCTTCATCAACATTAATATAACCATTACTCATAAAACACTGATTATTTTTATCATGAGAATTCACTTTAGGACATAAATTTGTAAAATTTTCATACATTACACTTTTCATACATTCATACATAGATTATACCATGGGAAGAAAATTATTCTTCCGCATTTTATTATGTGAACATTTCATTTTTTACTCTTAAATTTAATTCTATGATTAATTATTTTACACAATAAATCCTTCATTATGTTCTAATAATACATCCAATTAGGAACTTCTTCCCCATTTTCAACACATAGGATAATGAATATTCATTCCTCTAAGGTCCTCACCACCAAAAAACTCAATGAACTCTATCTTTCTCTACTCTAGTGAGTCTGAATTGTTGTTTATGGTGGTTGTTATTAATTATATAACTCTATAAAAAATATTAAATTATGATAATACACTTCAATATAGTCATCATCCCATTTAGTCTCTTGTTAACACAATGTGTATCACATTCAATGTTAATCTAGTTACTTTTCGTTCACTCCAGTAATTTAAACAAATAATCTAGTTTAAGAAACAATATTCAAATTTGGAAACCCCATAATCATGAAAATTAACAAATAAGATGTCAAAACAATGAATCCATATTTTCAATATATGAAACTTTAGGATTAACCTTGGTCATTAATGTTCATTATTTACATCATTCAGGGTGGTTCGTAAAGGGGTTTTTATTTTCCAAATAATATCACTAGGGAGTGAAAAATCAGAAATTTTGTATGATCCACTATAATATATTAGGTAACTATCAATTCCATATCAATTCCCCTTTTCAATGATAGTACCCCTAGTTACCATTATGATAGACCCACATCAATTGGTATTTCCTAGAACATAATTTAATTTCATGGAAAACACATGTTCTATTATATACCAAATTTAAAATACATTTTTCTATACTTTGGTTCATCCTTATACTTATCCTCAAACAAGCCCATATAGTTTTCAATAATCTTATCACATTTTAAATTTAAATGGTAAACTAAAACATTCATCTAATGCCAAAAATAGTGAATAAAACATATAATATATAGATATAAAATATTTTTAGATAAATATACATTGTAGTACAAAAACACACACCTAAAAATCATAATAGATTACTTCCATTGGGAAAATGTAAAAAATAAATTTATTTAAGGAAATATCAATAAAATTTCCCACAATGAACATTCCATTTAGAAATTCCCAACTAAAAACAATTCATTATATCCTGGGGAATGTAAATATAAGAAAGGGTGAGATTAGATACCCATTAAGGGTAAAAAAGAGATAATTCATATATATAACATGATCATAAGGTTTTGGGGAATGTGAGAATAACATATGAAAACCATTATATGTATATCAATGATCAAAATACTGTGTCATGGAATAAATATTATTTATTTATAAAACAAGAATCATAATGGGACTAAATAACATGATCCATGATATCATAACATTAACATTATACATGAAATTGTGGAATACACATATTTGTTTAGAAACATATCCATAATAGTTAATGATCAATTCCAAATATATCGTAGTGGAAGGGGTTCACTCCCTAAACTATATTATTAATCAACAATAATACTCAAGACCATCAAAGTTATAGAATTAACTTATAGAACACTGTTTACTATCTATTACAGTCTTATCCATCTGAAGAGATATAAATCATTACCTAATTTATTTTTAGTACATATAGGTCCCACATTTATGATAATGAAAAAAATATGTATTTGTTCCATGATATCATATAAAACTCACCATATCATTACCGATAAAATTAAATAGGTTTTATAAACATTTCCTAATTTCATAATATTTATAACAAAGGGATGTATTATAATCATTTAAACATTTCATGCGATCAAAACATGGGAAATTAAATAGGTTACGTAATGATTTCCTCATTATATAACCTATAGAAGGGAAACCGGTTTCACATTCATCATTATATCATATGTAAAATCTATTTGGATAAATAATATGAATGATATCATTGGATTACATCCCTAGTAAGTATTAGGTATCGAAAATAGATGTCATATTACTTGGAAAATAATTTTGAACGGAGACATTCAACATTTCATAAATAAAATAAAATTTCATTGAAATTTAGTTTTTTAAATTATAAAATAAAAAATAATTATCTAAATGTGTTTCACTAATTATACACTTCTAATCTTATAAGGGATGATTTTAAAAATTATTTAGAACATATCTTGGAAAACATAACCGTCTGGAAACAAATTTGTTTTTTAAAAACACTAAAAATATTGAAAATAGTTCTCATTGAAAAAAATATTGAAATCACAAAAAATAAATAACAGAATTTAAAATATTTTAATACGAAAAAAAATATTTTTTAGAAATTATTTTTAAGACCAATTTTTTTGAAATTCATTTACTTTGTAAATAACCATTAAAACATACAATGAAATAATTAAAAATCATGTAAATATTTTCATGATGAAAATATTATTTATTAATTGTAGAAACAAATTTAAAATATAAAATATTTAAAAACAATTTTCATTAAAAATAACCTTGAAAACAATTAATTGACATTTTAAAAATAATTGTAAAATTTCTCAAGGGAAATAACAATTCCACTTTGGAAACATTTTAAACCTTAACCCCATGAAAGAGAGATCCAAAAATTGATATGTAAATCTCAAAAATATTCAATATAATAACCATAAAATAAACTTATGTTTATTATATACAGAACATAATATACATTGATAGTGAATATGTGGTGCATCTCATAGAAGTAAAAACTAAGACAGAAATCCCATACATTAATTCTCAATTTCATTCTTATAGATTAGAACCATATATAAAATAAATAAATTCACATTATAAATATATTTAAAAAAATCATCATACTCATCGTACCAGATATGATTTACTTATTCCCTTTTAATACCTATTATCCATAATTTTTTTATTAAAATCACATTTTTGGTTATAGCTATATATGTTTTTGTATGTTTTCATTTTATCATATTTTAATATATTGTTGATCATTGTTCCATAATATCATGAAATTGAACCATGATATGAATATCAAATGTATATCCATTATATATTTATTTATAATAATCTATAAAAGTTCGATATACAAAATGTAATACAACATTTAAGGAGACATTAGTTCATACGTACACATGACCATTGTTTCCATTTTATAAATTTATATAAAAATAGAAGAGAAAATAATATATTAATATTAGAAAATAATTTTTATTTTACATGTGTCACATATTTTAATTAAAAACATCCTAATTAACTTCCATGTAAATCATGAAATAATCACATTACTTAGTAAGGTGGTAGTCCTCCACACACATGAGCCACATCATCATATTCACAAGGAATGGGACGTAAGGATGTATATTTGATTAAATAAATCTATTTGACTAATAAAATAAAAAATATTATTTATAAACCTTTTATCTGTCATTATATAAAACCATGATAAGTGGTGATGGAAATTGAATATTATCGGTTCATGAGGTGATAGTCTATCGTACAGATCAATGATGATTTCATAACCCATTAGAAGGAGGATTATATTGACATAGGGAATTAAATGAAAATAAAAAAAATCTTTGTATTTTGAATATTATGATATTATTTTATCATCCAAATTTATTAATTATATTAGTAGGTGGCATAAAAAAAACTCTCTTGGAAGAACAATACTTATTATTTGGGTAACCTCATTATGTTTTCACCAAAACAATTCCTAAGAAAGATTTGTTTCCAAAATAAATCATCTAGAATGATTTTATATATTTGTTTAATTTTATTGGGAAAATATTTGTGGAGAAAATGATATTTTAATGTGTTATGTGGGGAGAGGAGTTGGCACCCTCTTATATGGGAGTTAAGAGGCACACTTGTAATTTTTGAAAAGAAAAATTTCAACCAATGTATTCCACCAAAAAACAAGATATAAAACATTACATTGATGATCCAATATGATATACAGTTAAAATATGGGAAATAAAATTTTGGATATTTTTTTCATTTTTTACAAATATCCTTTTAGTTTAACACCCTATATAACCACATTTATTCCTTAAACCCGGAAATTTTTTTCCATTTTAAATATAAATTTTGGTAAAATATTAATTTAACCTTATTAGATAAAACAATTATTCTTATTTCAAATATATATTCTGTTTTTGTAATTTTATTTTATTGAATTTGAAATTTAAAAAAAAAAATTAGTCTTAACATCAAGACAAAAACAATGTTTTCCAAAGATAAAATGTCAAATGTTTAAAATGGTTTTTCATAATTATTAATATTTAAATTTATTACAATGAGCTTAATTGGATGTATTGATAAATAATTTAACTATTTTTACATGTCAAACTTTCATAAACAAAATTTCTTGTTCTTAAATTATTTAAAATAATTGATAATTATTAATAAAAACTAGTATTTTAACTATTCATCGAAAATGTATATTTTGATAAAATAATATGAAATTATAAATAAGATAATTATGACAAGAGGTTTTATAAAATAATGTTAATATTATCATATTAATCTTCTAAAAATGGAATAATTCACTTTTAATATATGTTTTAGAATAAGACAAACAAGCTTTTGAGTAAATTAAAATTCTAAATGAAAAATTGGATTTATTTTTATCTCTTGTTTATAAAAGAAATAAGATTAATTTTTCAAAAATTATTCAATATATAATATTTAAAATTATTTAAAATAGTTCACTAACATTAATTAATTCAATTTATTTATATAAAATTTGTTTTTGTGTGTAAAAAGAGTATTTTAGGAAAATATTTCATTAATTTTCAAGTGGTTATTATTCTCATTAATAATTAATTCAACACCAAATAATTCATCATATATTTTTAATAATTTAGTTAATTATATTCATACACACCGTTCTAATTCATATTTAAACAAAATATATCGTAACATTTAAATTGTGTTTCACATTCTAATGAAACTCGATGATGATGTAACAAATGAAAAACATAGTATTATGTGTTATGTAAGAGAAACTCTGTGTATCGCGTAATAAAAAATATAAAAAATAAATATAATATTTGAAAAATATATATCACAAAATCTCAGGTTATTATAGTAATATTCTTCTATTTCATGGTAATACATATGAAACATACTTTTAATTCTTATACCTCAGAATATTTGAAATACTAATATACCCATGTTGATGCATTTTCATTTTTAAATTGCATATAAAATTTATACATTCTTCTGAACCAACCATTACATTTCCCTTATAATAAACATTCACATATTTTATGAATCCAGTTTATATTTTCTACAACTATTTTATATTCAGCTATAACTTTCTGATTTTTCCTACATCAGAAATAATAAATACATTTGGCACATAGAATTTATTGTATTTGATTATGGAATTCATTTTATTTATTTTTTATTTATTTTTTCTAAATTTATTATTTTATTATTATTCTTCAAATATTTTTATTATAAAAATGTTTTTAACTATTTCTTTTCTTACTGATTTGATAACTTCCTTTTCTAAATTAACAATTCCAACATCTATATTTTTATTAAAATTTTACATATATTGATTCATATTAATTTTATACATGAAATTATGTTTTTATTTGAATTTTTTAATTCTTAAAATTCTTTATTATATTACTTCCATTAAAATTTATTATTAATTTACCCCTGCTTCTTTTTTTACTAATTTATTCTATATTTACTACATGTTATTATTCAATTTACTATTTTTCATACAATGTATTTATATTCTACAGTTATAGTATTCAATTCATTCATTTAACCATATAACTTTTGGTTTAACTATATGCTTCTTGTTTTTATACTTTATTTTGGATTTTAATTTTTAACATTTTCGTTAACTTTTTATTTTTTTAAATTTAATTTTTATAATTTTTAAAATAATATTCTTATATTATATTGGATTTTTTATTTTTTTCATCTTATAAATTATTATTATTTATTTTATTCCATAAATTCTGAGCCCCCTAGACATCTGATTTGGTCATAAAACAAAATCAGTTTCATTATTTTTTCTTCTTTATTCATTATAATTGTCCTAGATCAAACTATTGTTAATCATTTTTCATATATTATTCTTCAAGGAAATGTAATTAAATAATCATTTTTCATATAATTATATTCCTTACCATTTTTAGTTCATTTTTATTAATAATTATATAGAACTAATTAATTTTTTCATTAAATTCTAATAATCTTCATAAAATATTGTTCTGAATTGAAGATTTTTTATTTTCCATCATAGTCACAATTTTCTCTTTTGAAACTATATTCATATTTGGGTTTGACTTATTATTTATCTTTCTCTTGTATTATAGTATTTTATTTAATATTTTATTCTAGTTCTCCATTGTAACATCCTGAAATTTACCACATTGTTTGAGACAAAAGATCACATGACCTCATGTGCAAATCCTAGTACAGAAGACTATGTGACTAGTAGTTAGGGTATGAGTCCATTTTTTGGGAGTCTATTCACAATTAATAATGTAAATTAGATCAATAATAAAAAATAAGAAATATATTACATAATATTTTTCAACATGGAAGACATATCATATAAATAATATAAGGCCCCAGCCTTAAAACATACTTAATATTGAGTTATTACAAGATTACACATTGATGATCTTTTCGGGTTTAGAGTTTTAGAGAATTAGATCATAAAACTTGCATTACATTCCAGATATAAACAAATTGGTTATATTAAGATATTATTCTTCTTTCCCATCAATGGAAACATATTTAAAAAAACATGGAGTCTTTCTTGACACTTCCTTGACACTATCATCATATCAAGTACCTTTCCCTTGACCTGTGAAAAACATTTCAAAAAAACTTGGGATGAGCATAAAAAGCTCAGTAAGGGATATAAAAATATTGAAAGGAAACATGGGTACATATATACATAAGAATGAAATCATACTTTACCCATAAAACATAAGCACATCAACATACCTCGTCAAATCATGAATAAATCATAGAAATCATAAGACATATAGGTAACTTGAGGCATTCATAACATTCTTACGTAGGGAGTAACCCACTTGGTTACATTTGGAATACCCATCACAGTATATTCCCTAAATCTCTTCGGAGAAACCTTAAAATTTCACTCCTTCACGTTACCCAATGCATTGGAGAGCTATATCGGGCTCACCTGCATTTAATCTATCATGGAACCACCCGTCTTCATAATAATGCCCAAGAACCTCAACAGAATCGTATCTCATAAAACATGCATAAAGTAAACATAACATTTCCACCTTTCAATCACAAGATATCAATACCAAACATTGACATAAAAACATTATGAAAACCATTTTCAATACCAAAATAAAATAAAAGTAAAAAATGGTATTTATTTTTCTTTTAATAAGAAGGTATGGCTTGTAGAGGAAGCCAAAACTTAAATAATGGTCACGACGGCGGAGAAGTCGTTGTCGCCGCATATGTATGACAAAAACATTCCCTTTTGTAGTTTAGTAAACGCTTCGTATAAAAAAATATTCCTTTTGAATAAACATAATAGTCAAAGGGGTTTATACACCGTATAAAAGAAAGTTGTGTATAAAACAAAATATGCATCAATGAAAGGAGATTGAGACGAAGTCCCATACCTCAGGTCCGACATGACTCGGTCGTTCTTTAATATCATGAATAATAAACTTGAGTTAATTTCTAATTGTTTAAGAACCTTTTTCAAGTTCATTATTCCTTTTATATCACTTATTTCCATGTCATGAACACTATGTAATTATTTAAGTTAATAACGTTCGTTTTAACGATCATTGGTACTTGAGTCAAAAATAAACCCTTTATAATTACAAGTTGTTCATGTATCCATTATATCCAGAATTATAATCATGATGTAAATAACCTATATATCATATATATCCAGTATATACATGCATTTATAATATTACATAATCATTTAGAGGTAAGAAATGAAATGCACCATTCATGGAGACGGTAAGTCGTACATACGTATGAACTCTACTTTCATTTCTATTTCGTATTTTATTGAATGGACTAATAATGATATAAAGTTATAATATAATTCCAGTATAATATAATATTTAATATCAAAGTTCCATCCTTTATACGTCCCACACATGGTATTTAACGAATCAAATCACTTTGAGGGGGCAGTACTCCGCACTTCCTTAAATGAAGATATCGCGTTTATCCATAATGGAAACCATAAAGGTAGTCCCAAAATGAAAAATACAGAAGAATAAGGAAAACATAAACATATTATATATCATATATAAATATAGTGTCATCTTAATGGCCACCTTTGAAGGTGTTAAAAGAATGTTGAACAATCATCGTTTTGGGAGGCAGAAATTCTCCATCCACGGAAACAGTGTGTTCTTTAACCATTAGATGTAGGTGTGTGTAAGTGCAGCTCGAATCCTTATTATAAAAACATCCTAGTATATTTAATATACTGTATTTGTTACAAAATAAGAGAATAAATAGAGTTTAGGGGGTTGGGGAAGCAAAATAAAACAAAAGAACACAAGTGGACACATTACCTCAAATCAGGTAACTCTCTTAGATTTGAGCTCAAAGGGTTCCCTGGGAAGACTTATCCCCAAAGTGAGGCTTCAAGGAGTAATATAGGGAAGCGGAGAGACAAAATGGCAGGGTTTGGCCGAGCACAAGGCTTTGGGAGTGTGGGTATGGGGGTAGGGGTAGGGGCCTTTTATAAGGGGAGAGGAGGGGCACTCTTGGAATGTAAAGAAATGTTACTTTATTTGAAAATGTTTTTCGGATTCAAAAGGTCCCACATTGATATATTTAGAGGGTAAGGTGATAAGGGTTCTAAATCCACCAATCCAATAGGTTTTGGACATGTTTAGGTCTTATATCTTACATTATCTTTCCATCTTATTTAAATCCTTTATTAATGAGGTAATCGCTACATCATCATGACGTCATAAATAATTTAATTTATTTAAAGTCTAAAAAATATAAAACAAATATCATGATTTAGGAAATATTTATAGACATAAAATGAATATTTATAGTCTAAAATATCATTTATGTAGAGAAAATAAAAACTGTTTTAATCAGGTGATACATTCTTGTTATATTTACTTTCTTTAAAAAAAATAAACAAATAACTAGTCACTTTCAACAAATGTGATTCCATGGGGCCCCCAAGTTTGGCACAAGGCATCCCATGGTCAGCCATGAGACAATAAGTATCCTTAAGACACATGTTGTGGTATTTTTTATTATTATTATATCATTTTATTATCCTTAACTACCCAATTAATCATTAATCAAGATAATTAAATATAATTAACGTCGTTACTATTTATAATGTCCAAAAACAAAAGAGTCTTGATTACATAATTTGGACCTTATGATTCCAAATATGTAATCCATTTTACCAAATTCCAAACAAAGAAATTTAAATAATTTATTTAAAAAATAATTCCTGTTGTCAAATAAATAGCGGGTTTTTTTGAAACAATATCTATGAAACGTTTGGCATTAGTTTTTTCCCAATTACAAAGTGAAATTAATCCTAATGACCACCATTGGATTAAATGGTAAAATTTTTTCATATTATACTTTAAGACAAATTAAAAATATAATCTAACCGTATAATTAAATTAAATGAAAAAGCAGTTTTGATGTAAAATGCAGTATTTTTGACTATTCATTAAAAAATGAACATTGTCAGAAAAATACCAAAAATTTATCCAATGTAAATTTCAATGTCCCAATCATAATGAATATGTTTATTTTGACAAATATTGATTATAAAATTGTCAAAAGTTTGATTCAAAAAGGGTTTGCCATCAAAAGGCAGTAAAACAATCTTTTAAGAATATTATTGTATTCCATGCATAAGATTGTATTTATTTTCATTTTGAACCTCTAAAACAATCTCTTAATCATTAATAGTCATAGATAAAAATATCTATTATTCATTAATTACTTGGGATGTTACATCCTACCCCCCTTTAGAAAATTGTGTCCCTGCAATTTATTTACTTATCGAATAAATGGGGGTACTTATCCCTCATTGCATTTTCATATTCCCATGTTGCCTCTTCCATCATGTTGTTTTTTCACAAAACCATTACCTGATTAATCACCATATTTCTTAACACTTGCTTCATGTGGTCAAGTATCTGGACCGGTTGTTCCTCATAAGATAGTTTCTCTTCCAGCTGAACTACCTCTGGACTCAAAACATGAGATGGATCTGGCATATACTTTCTCAACATCGAAACGTGAAAAACATTGTGTACCTGAGATAAACTCGGAGGTAAAGCCACCCGGTATGCAACTGATCCAACTCTCTCCAGAATTTCATATAGTCCAATGAACCTTGGACTCATCTTTCCTTTCTTACCAAATCTCATCACACTTTTCCATGGTGAGACTTTGAGAAATACATGATCACCTACCTCAAAAGTTAGATCCTTCCTCCTGTTGTCTGCATAACTCTTCGACCTACTCTGAGCTGTTCTCATGTGTTTCTGAATCAGCTAAACTTTTTATGCCATCTCTTCTACCAATTCTGGTCCCATCAACTTCCTTTCACCCACTTCATCCCAGAAAGCTGGAGTTCGACACCGCTTCCCATATAACGCCTCAAATGGTGCCATCTGTATACTGGAATGAAAGATGTTATTATATGAAAATTCAACCAAAGAATGATGTTGGTCCCAACTTCCCTGATAATCCATCTAACAAGCTTGTAGCATATCCTCCAAGGTCTGAATTGTTCGTTCTGACTGCCCATCTGATTGAGGATGAAAAGCTATACGAAAATTTAATTCAGTACCCAACGACTTCTGAAGGCCTTTCCAAAAGTTAGAAGTAAACATGGGATCACGATCAGATACAATGGAGAGGGGAACTCCATGTAACCTGACTATCTCTTTAAGATACAAACGGGAATGTTGATCTAGGGAAAAAGTATATCGTATAGAAAGGAAATGAGCAGATTTAGTCAAGTGATCAACAATAACCCAGATTGAATTATTACCTCCAGATGTCTTTGGTAATCCCACAACAAAGTCCATGGATATATTCTCCCATTTCCACTCTATCACTGGTAAAGGCTGAAGCATATCTTTCGGTAACTGCCGCTCTGCTTTAACCTGTTGACATGTCAAATACTTCACAGTAAAATCAGCAATATCTCTTTTCATTCCATCCCACCAGTAATACTCCCGCAGATCTCTATACATCTTAGTACTGCCAGGATGAACTGAAAATGGAGAACTATGAGTTTCACATAACAACTCTCTCTTCAACTGTGAATCACAAGGCACACACCATCTCTTCCAAAATCTCAAAACGGAATCATTATCAATGTTGAATTCAGGAAACATACCTTTCTGAACCAACTCTACCTTTTTCTGCAACTCAATGTCTTGCTTCTGTGGTTTCTTGATTCCTTTTGATAGAGATGATTTCACTGATACCTAAAAAAAAACAGAAGAACTTCCTGCACCAACAACTTCTATGCCATTGTTCATCATATCCTTAACCAAAGGATCTCATTCCAAATTCAACATTGCTAATGAAGCATTACTTTTTCGACTCAAAGCATCAACCACTTTATTTGCTTTTCCAGGATGGTAATGAATTGTACAATCATAATCCTTGATTAGTTACAGCAATCTCCTCTGTCTCATGTTTAACTCTTTCTGAGTGAATATATACTTTAATCTTTTGTGATCAGTATATATTTCACACTTTACACCATACAAATGATGCCTCCAAATTTTTAAAGTGAAAACAATAGTAGCTAATTCCAAATCATGTGTAGGGTAATTTACCTCATGAGTTTTCAACTGTCATGAAGCATAAAAAATTACCTGATTATTCTGTATTTGGACGCTACCAAGTCCATTCAATGAAGCATCACTGTATATAACAAACTCACCATTCCTGGAAGGTAGTTCCAAAACTGAAACATTCACCAATCTTCTTTTAAATTCCTGAAAACAATCATTAAATTCATTTGTCTAGATAAACATAACACCCTTCCGAGTTAGCTTAGTCATTGGACTAGATAACCGTGAAAAATTTATAACAAACCTTTAGTAATATCCTGCCAAACCATGGAAGCTACGAATCTTAGCTACATTTGTGGGTCTTGGACAGTCTTCCACAACTTTTGTTTTTGTAAGATCAAAAGTTATCCCATCTTTAGAAACAATGTGACCAAGGAAAGAAATTTGTTGCAACCAAAACTCACACTTGCTGAATTTTCCATACAATTTATTTTCTTTTAAGGTTTGTATGATAACCCTTAAATGTCTTTCATTCTCCTCTTTACTTTTATAAAAAACCAAAATATCATCAATGAAAACCACCACAAACTTATCCAAGAACTCATAGAAAATTATATTCATTAAGTCCATGAATACAGCAGGTGCATTGGTTAGCCCAAAAGGCATTACTACAAATTCATAATGGCCATATCTTGTACGGAATGTGGTCTTTGGAACATCTGCTTCCTTTACCTTAAGATGATGGTACCCCGATCTCAGGTCAATCTTTGAAAAATACTGAGCTCCCTAGAGCTAATCAAACAAATCATTGATATGAGGCAAAAGATATTTGTTCTTAACAGTGATCTTATTCAAGGCTCTATAATCAATGCAATGTCTCATTGAACCATCGTTCTTTTTAACAAATAAAACAGGATCACACCATGGTGACGTTCTAGGTCGAATGAAACCTTTCTCTAATAATTCCTATGATTGTTTCTTTAACTCTAAAAGTTCAACTTGAGACATTTGATAAGGGGTTTTTGAAATTGGCTTAGCATAAGGAACTAAGTAAACGGTAAACTCAACTTCCCCATCGGGTATTATTCCAGGCAACTCATCAGGAAAAACATCAGGATACTCATTTACCACCGGCACATCATTAATCTGAACAGTTCCTTTATTTTCAACGATGTGTGCAAGGTTACATTCATTTCCATATTTTACAAGTTTCTTGGCCTCTTGATAAGTTATCAACAGTAAGGGTTCATTCTTGTACACAAACTGAATTTCTTTCTGAAATGAAACTTCTTTAGCTCTACAGTCAATCTTAGCATGGTAAATGGAGATCCAATGCATATCCAGGATAACATCAAACTCTAATAGAGGTAGAACAATAAGGTTTGCAAGTAGGTTCTTTCTAAAGATAAGGATAAGAAGATTCTTATAAATTCTTTTTACCTCAACATTTCCCCCAGGTGTTTTTTACATAAAGTTCAGGAGTCATTACATGAGATGGTTTTCCCATTTTACTAGAAAATTATTCAGAGATGAAAGAATGTGTGGACCCCGAATCAAACAACACACTGGTATAATCTGAAAAAACAAACAAAGTACCTGATAAAACTTCATTTTATGGCCCGACATCTACTGAAGTAGTTGCAAATGATTTCACCAACCCTTTCTGCTTGTTGTCTAACTGCTTCCCATCACCCAAGCACTTTGTGGGACACTCGTATTCATAGTGACCCATCTCATTTCACTTAAAATATTTCACTAACTGTAAATCAAATTTGGTCTTACCTTCACCTTGATCTTTTTCAGTGCAATCACGAGCCTTATGTCCCATATAACAACATCGGTAGCACTTTCCAGAATTCAGAAGACATTCCCCAACATGCCTTTTACCACATTTATCACAAACTGGAATCTTAGATTTCTTACCATCAGACTTTTTTGAAGAATTATTCCCTTTATCCTTCCACCTCGGTCTCTTCTTCTGTTGGTTGTTATAGAACACTTGATCATCGGAAAACTCCATTTCCACCTTCTCAGCATAGCGAACAAGCTTTTCATAACTTTTAAACTCACGAGAAGCTAATTCCCTTCAATATTTTGGCTTTAATCCTGAGTAAAAACGATTAATTTTACTATTAAGGTCTCAGAAATAATTTGGAGCATACCTTGCCAATCGAGTGAACCTTTCTTCTTAGGTAGCCACTGAGTCTTCCTCTTGCCTCAATTCCAATAATTGTTTTTCCATCCTAAGTAGAACAGCCTTAGGAAAATACTTTTCAAGAAACATACCTTTGAATTCATCGTAGTCGAGAGCAGCAATCTCATCAGTGTCCCTAATATTTTTAACCATCAACCACCACATATCTGCTTCATCCTCCAAACGGTAAATAACAAGACTAACCTTTTGATTGTCTGAACACCCCATGACATCGAAAATCTTCTCCAGTGCTTTAATCCACCCTTCAGCTAGCACAGGGTCAGATGATCCTCTGAATAATGGGGGATGTTTCCTCATGAAATGTTCCACCACTGACATGTTCCTCTGCAGTTGATCTGGATGATCTCGTGCACGGATACCACCACCATTTATCGCTTGAGTCAACTGCGCCATTACTGCAACAAACTATTCTGTTCCAATTCCGACCATCTCAGGATGCTGATTCTGAAGGTTATTTCCTTCTGCATTCCTTCCTAGTACTGCTTCCTTGTTTCCTCTACAGAAAACCATTCTGAACAAACATGTCTTAGATGAAGCAACATGGTAATCTTCAAATACTATATCACTTCAATTTGACCATAAAAAAATATTTTTGGATAATCATTTAATAGAATTCCAACTGCTAAAGTATCTAACTGACCTTTGATACCAACTATAAGGCCCCATCATTAAAACTTACTTAATATTGAGTTATTACAAGATTACACATTGAAGATCTTTTCGGGTTTAGTGTTTTAGAGAATTAGATCATAAAACTTGCATTACAATCCAGATATAAACAAAGTGGTTACATAAAGATAGTATTCTTCTTTCCCATCAATGGAAACATATTTAAAATAAAACATGGATTCTTTCTTGACACTTCCTTGACACTATCATCATATCATGTACCTTTCCATTGACCTGTGAAAAACATTTCAAAAAAACATGGGATGAGCATAAAAAGCTCAGTAAGGGATATAAAAATATGGAAAGGAAACATGGGTACATATATACATAAGAATGAAATCACACGTTACCCATAAAACAAAATCACTTTAACATACCTCATCAAATCATGAATAAATCATTGAAATAATAAGACATAAAGGTAACTTGAGGCATTCATAACATTCTTAAGTAGGGATTAACCCTCTTAGTTACATTTGGAATACCCATCACAGTATATTCCCTAAATCTCTTCGGAGAAACCTTAACGTTTTACTCCTTCACATTACCCAATGCATTGGAGAGCTATATCGGGCTCACCCACCCTTAGTCTATCACAGAACCACCCGTCTTCATAATAATTCCCAAGAACCTCAACATAATCATATCACATAAAACATGCATAAAGGAAACATAACATTTCCACCTTTCAATCACAAGATATCAATACCACACATTGATATAAAAACATTATGAAAACCATTTTAAATACCAAAATAAAATAAAAGTAAAACATGGTATTTATTTTTCTTTTAATAAGAAGGTATGGCTTGTAGAGGAAGACGAAACTCAAATAATGGTCACTACGGCGGAGAAGTCATTGTCGCTGCATACGTATGACAAAAACATTTCCTTTTGTCGTTTAGTAAACGATTCGTATAAAAAAAGATTCCTTTTGAAAAAACGTAAAATTCAAAGGGGTTTATACACCGTATAATAGAAAGTTGTGTATAAAACAAAATATGCCTCAATGAAAGGAGATTGAGACGAAGTCCCATACCTCAGGTCCGACTTGACTCGGTCGTTCTTTAATCTCCTGAATAATAAACTTGAGATAATTTCTACTTGTTTAAGAAGGTTTTTCAAGTTCATTATTCCTTTTATATCACTTATTTCCACTTCATGAACACTATGAAATTATTTAAGTAAATAACGTTCTTTTTAACGATCATTGGTACTTGAGTCAAAAATAAACCCTTTATAATTACAAGTTGTTCATGTATACATTATATCCAGAATTATAATCATGATGTACATATCATATATATCATATATATACATTATATATATGCATTTATAATATTACATAATCATTTAGAGGTAATAAATGAAAGGCACCGTTCCTAGAGACGGTAAGCCGTACGTACGCATGAACGCTACTTTCATTTCTATTTCATATTTTATAGAATGGAATCATAATGTTATAAAGTTATATTATAATTCCAGTATAATATCATATATTATATCATAGTTCCATCCTTTATACGTCCCACATATGGTATTTAAAGAATCAAATCACTTTGAGGGGGCGGTAGTCCACACTTCCTTAAATGAAGATACCACGTTTACCCATAATGGAAACCATAAAGGTATGCCCAAAATGAAAAATACAGAAGCTTAAGAAAAACATAAACATATTATATATCATATTTAAATATAGTGTCATCTTAATGGCCACCTTTTAAGGTGTTAATGGAATGTTGAACAATCATCGTTTTGGGAGGCAGATATTCACCATCCACGGAAACAGTATGTTATTTAACCATTAGATGTAGGTGTGTGTAAGTGTAGCTCGAATACTTCTTATAACAACAACCTAGTATATTTAAGATACTAGATTATTTACAAAATAAATGGATAAAAATATTTTAGGTGTTTGGAGAAGAAAAATAAAACAAAAGAACACAAGTGAACACATTACCTCAAATCGGGTAACTCTCTTAGATTTGAGCTCAAAGGCTTCCTTGGGAAGACTTCTGCCCAAAGTGAGGCTTCAAGGAGTAAGAGAGGGAAGTGGAGAGAAAAAATGGGCAGGGTTTGGCCGAGCAAATGGCTTTGGTAGTGTGGGTAATGAGGGAGAGGTGGGGGCCTTTTATAAGAGGAGAAGAGGGGCACTCTAGGAATGTATAGAAATGTTACTTTATTTGAAAATGATTTTCGGATTCAAAAGGTCCCAAATTGATATAATTCGAGGGTAACGTGATAAGGGTTAGAAGTCCACACATCCAATATGCTTTTGACGTGTGTAGGTCTTATATTTTACATTATCTTTCCATTTTATTTAAATCCTTTATTAATGAGGTAATCGCTGTATCATCATGATGTCATAAATAATTTAATTTATTTAAAGTATAAAAATTATAAATCAAATATCATGATATAGGAAATATTTTTAGCTTTCATATGAAGTTTTATAGTCTAAAATATCATTTATGTAGACAAAATAAAAAATGTTTTAATAAGGTGATACATTCTTGTTATATTTACTTTCTTTAAAAACAATAAAAAGATAACAAGTCACTTTCCACAAAAGTGATTCCATGGGGCCCCCATGTTTGGCACAAGGCATCCCATGGTCGGCAATGAGGAAATAATTAGCCTTAGGACACATGTTGTTGTTTTTTGTATTATTGTGATATCATTTTATTATCCTTAACTACCCGATTACTCATTAATCAAGATAATTAAAGATAATTACCGTCGTTACTATTCATAATGTCAAAAAACAAAAGAGTATTGATTACATAATTTGGACCTTCTGATTCCAAATATTTAATCCATTTTACCAAATTTCAAACACATAAATTTCAATAATTGATTTAAAAAATAATTCCCATTGTCAAAACAAATAGCAGGTTTTTTTGAAACAATATCTATGAAAAGTTTGGCATTAGTTATGCCCAATTCCAAAGTGAAATTAATCCTAATGAACACCATTGGATTAAATGGTAAAAATATATTCAGATTATAAGTTAATACCAATTAAAAATATAATATATCCATATAATTAAATTAAATGAAAAAGCAGTTTTGATGTAAAAAGAGTAATTTTCACTATTTATTAAAAATGAACATTGTTAGAAAAATTCCAAAAATTTATCCAATGTAAATTTCAATGTCCCAATCATAATGAATATGTTTATTTTGACAAATATAGATTATAAAATTGTCAAAAGTTTTATTCAAAAATGGATTGACATCAAAAGGCAGTAAAACAATCTTTTAAGAATATTAGTTTATTCCAAGCATAAGATTGTATTTATTTTCATTTTTAGCGTCTAAAAAAATATCTTAATCATTAATAGACATAGATAAAAATATCTTTTATTCATTACTTACTTGGGATGTTACAAATAATACATCTTAAAATGTGGAAATCATAACCAATAAAAATAATACAGATAAAAATTTGACAATATAATTTTACAACCAATGACATTCTATCTCACCACCATCTCCACACTCCACTACTCAACATTCCACCATAAGGACCACACACTTCGAAGAGTCCCTCAATAAATATGAATGGACCTCAAAATACCTAAATAGGTCATGAGTAAAATACTGAGTAGGACCCCACGAATGAGTCATTTACATGATATTATCATGTATACTTGTGTATTCCATAATAATAATAAATATATAAAAAGCATAGAAAAACAAAAAAAAACACCAAGTGGTCATGTGCAGACCTACCCGCCAAAAACCTCAACCAATCTTGATTTGGATATGTGCTTGAAGGACAATCAAGGAATCAAGGGAACCATATTCTATCCATAGTTACGTAGAATCAATTTTCACGGAATCTTATAATTATGAAACTCGTCATACACAAGGAATCATGCAAATCATGTTCATGGAATTATATAGGAAAATTTATTTACACATAATTATCTAGGAATTGTGAGCATACCCCTGTGAATTTGGTATTTGTCAAGTGAATCATATGGAATCCCAGAGGAATCATTGTATCCCTATGCTATGAATATTTCCCTCATATTCATCATTGCTTATATTATGAACTTCCACGATAAATGATGAACATGTCACAATTGTTCACATGCCTTTGGCCCAAAGACCAATTCCACAATTAAAAATGTAACATCGTAGGACACCTGAGAAAGAATAGGACATCATCAGAAGTATGATAACACATATAATACATGTTATTAATATTGAACATGAATAATAATATATAATGTACTCATGAAATGAAATATAACATAACATTATTTGAGAAACAAACACACCCACATGAAATCATAATATACAATTGATATAAAATATTTCAATTCATAAATCAAATTAAGGAACCATCTTTATCTATACCCCAAAATGTAAGGAACATTGTACTTCAAGGTCATTGATTTCAAGGAAATGATAAACCATCTTAGACAAATTTGATGACAACTCAAGATTATGATCACATATGGGTGTGTCTATGTGTGTGTAGTCTATATAAAATTTTGTTACACTATCATGCATGATTAATTTATAGATTATAACTCATGTTCAATTTTGATCACATTCATTGTAAATTATAATTTATTTGTTACATTTCCTTATTCAATCCCATTTATTCTTCCATTTTATGTGTGATTTGGTGGCATTGTTCTTGGATCCCAAATATGGTGCACCATTGTGACATTCTTATCCCTTATATTGATTCTATACAGGACTTGTGACAATGATTGTGAGAGACCTATGCACAATATATGGATATGATGATTCTGTCAGGATTTCATGCCATGCACATGAAGCCTAGTGATTTCAATGGGTATGTTCTCGATGCATGATGAATTTTGAGTTTCTCTCGATTCTTATAGAATCCCATGAATATAACATCCAAGATAAATTTTGTATGCCATGTTAAACAATCACATGATGTCTTGAAGAATTATTCAATGGTCTCTTTAATATTTTGTGGTTCTTATTATACATTGATTAATTTTCTAACATGGAGATGAATCATGTGTGTTTTTGTATTTGTGGCTTCTTAGTTAGAGAAAAACCTCCCATTTTTGGAAATATTTGTTTCTATACCTATTAAAATATAATTATTATTATTGAATAAATTTTTATACATGAGATCATCAAGATAAAGACACATTGGTGGTGTCTTAATGATTTTTGTACTCACAACAGACATTTTAATTTTGGTTTACATTCATATTTCATCAGGGGTATGGTGAAGAGGATGGGCCTTGTGGAAGACAGCTAAGATAATGAGTGTGGATCTGGTGGTGGGCAAAGATGGACATTGGTGGGACCTAAAATTTATCATTTTTTTGTATATCATCATTATTTACATAGATTATTCTTACTCCATATGGAGATTCATTATTTATATGAAATTTATTCCATCATTATGTTTCAACATGATTACTATGACTATTTCATATATTATTTATTATTGATTATTTACCCTATGAAATGATACTGATTGAACAGTTTCTCCATTTTAGGGATCAGGCCCTCATTTCTCATTGAATTATTTTTATTTATGGGGAGGATTAAATGATGTCATGACCATCTATCTCAGGCCAGGTGGTTCAACTTAGGATGTTATAAAATGTTATAAGAGGACAAACCCATCTTTATGTGTAGCGGCATAGTGTTGGATGATATGTAGGTTCCATAATAATAAATTTTTAATCTAAATGGGGTGACTGTAACACTATATAATGATAAAGGTTAAAATTAATAGATGTTATAAATCATGTAAACAAGGTACAATGTTCCTCTAGATTTCTGACCTAATTGTAATTACAATGTTATTCATTAATTTCCAAGAGTTGTGATTAGGATTTTTGAAAACCTAGGTTTTTTTCGAGGAAATTTTCATGTGAAGATAAATAACACTATAAATAACATGTGTTGTCCTGTGGGGCCAGTCATTGGTTTGACGACATGTTTATGAAGGTGGGTGGGCCTTCGGTTGGGTACCACATCTCTGTGGGAAAAAATTGTTTTTCCTCAAAGTCTATGAATGAATGGCCATGTAAATTTTTTGTAACTGTGATGTAAGCTTGTCCCCAGATATTTTCACTCCAAGAACCATCATTTTCCCAGTAGAAATGTTGTCCCCTACCTAGGTCCCAACCACATTCCCAAGTGAGTCATCGTATTGTTGACATTCCCCATAGTCTAACTCATGTTATTCCAAATGTGCATTGTTCACACTCACTTATAGTAGATTTCATTTTATGTATAGGGATTTGTAAAAGATTTCATGTGACCATCCTGCTATAACCAAATGGTTTGGGTTGATATGTTACACAATGCAATTATATGATGAACCTAACCAGTCCCACCATTTGTGCAGTGGTGGTTCTTGGGTTGAGATTAAGGTTATAAAAAGAGGAAATTTTGCTCTATAAGGGGGGTGAATGTTACAACATAGAGTGATATAGGGTTAAATTTCTTAATCATATAACTTATGTCATAAATTTGAACCTATATTTTCATGGCCTTAAATTATTAGAAATTAATAGTTATGTGTTCATGGCATGGTGTAGTGATTTCGATGGGAGACCATTAGGGATTTTTTCTAGGGTTTTAGTGAGATAATATAACAACACTAGAATGAACCCGAATTTTCATGTGGGTACATTCATTAGTACAATGACCCATTTTGGAATATAGGTCAGTGTTCAGTAGAAGACCATGTATTTGTGGTGAAACTTTTGGTGTCTGGCGGGATAGAGACTATTGCCCATGTTATGGTGGGCTGGTTAGGCTATTAGTTGTCCATCAGGTCCCTAACCGTTCAACAAAACTAGTTTCCATGAATACATTTAGTCTCCTCTAAGGGTCCCACCCACATTCCAAAATTTGTTCATTAGGAAAAAAAATTTCCCCATAAGAAAAAACAAGTCCTTTTAGTTGTATCTATCATCACTCCCACATAACATGGGAAACATCCCAAGAGGTCACCCATCGTGATCTCAACTCCATGTCAATCACTCTTAAATATGGATTTATAATAAGTTATGTGCCCAAAAATAATGGTTCAACTTGTTTAGATGATTCTTATATTTTATTCATTTAGAACCATTTCATTCTTCTGAGTAATATTCACACCCATATAATATATAACAAAATCTATTTTGTGGACCCTATATCCCAACCTAGGTAGTTCTATTGTTGTTATAGTTTGGTTCCTCCATTGATTACATTTTAACATTTGGTCCCCACAAATAGAATATAAACTTAGTCAGTTCAAACACATTTAATTTATAGTGTGATTTTCCACCACTCGCACACACATCTACTATGTTGAGGCGGGATGGCTTTGTTTTCAGCATTCCATCAAGTCCCTTCCATCCAGGCATGACTTATTGCCCCACAAACATATTTCCTCACACATGGGGCCCACACATATGCTTGACCAAGTCATATAACTATTGATTATACCCAAATTTAAATACATAATCCTTCTAGGGTTCTTTTTCCATACTCTCACACACCCTGGGAAATATCTCATGAGGTTACCAATCATAATCACTAGTACAGGTCATGCATGCTTAACTACGGAGTTCTAATTTGGCAGACCACAAAATATAAAGTAGAACATTATTGACATGAGTCATATCATATAGTCATTTAATTAGTTATCATTATATGTTGTTGCATTCAACCCCATTCTATCAAAAAATTATTATTGTAAACCGTACATATCAACTTTGGTAGTGCTGCAACAATTGAGGATGAATTCCTCCTCTGATGCCACTATAATAACTAGGCCCCGATGATATAACAAGAACACAAGAAGAGCTAATATATATTCCGTTTTTAGTTTTCTTCATCATCACTCACATATATGGAACTATGTTAAGGTGGGGTGTTTATTCTATCACCTAGAAATATGGTCATAACCCAAAATACACAACTAGTATCCCTGAAGATATGGGGGCCCCTACCTGGGTCCGCCCACATGATTGAATGGATCATCAACATAAATAATATCCCTACAGGCTAACACATGTTATTTTTAGTGTAAGGATTCCTTACATTGACACACCACAGGAATACTCATAAGAGTCCCCCCATTTAAACTACTAATCAATTCAAAGAACACATTAATGTGGATTTATAATGAGGTTGGATCCTAAAATTCAATGTGCACTTTGAAAACAGAAGTTTTATCATTTATTAATTTAATCCTTTATCATATAGGTTATTAAATACACCCAAACATTAGATAACAACGTCCTAATTATGGACCTTTTATATCAACCCAAATAGTGTCTCCACACTTAAGGGTTGGTTCCACCTATGATTTCTTTGTAACAACTAGGACATGGTGATAGCATGGCCACCCCTAATGCTTGAACACATGTTGTTTCAAGTTTTCCTTTACCAATAAAAAACAAACCCTTCTATGTTATGTAAATGTGTTTTTTCATTTAGTAGGTCATTATGTCATGTGTATCCATGCACCACAAGTTCCCCTTCAGACACGGTGTCCCCCTACTAGGGCCCACCAAAATCCAAAAATGTGTCATTAGAATAATTAATATCCCCAAATTCCAAAACATGTTCTTCCCAGTAAGATTTATCCACAATCTCTCATACCTATAAATACATCCCAGGAGGTCACCCATCATGATCACTTCTCCATAATAAGAACTATTAAATATGGAGTAATAATCTGTAGGACTGTAAAAAATAATTGTCGAACTTTTTGACACGATTCAAATCTTTTTTTTCATCTATCAATTTATCATAAAAGTTTGTTAAA
This sequence comes from Viscum album, assembly GCA_963277665.1. Classification (NCBI taxonomy): domain Eukaryota; kingdom Viridiplantae; phylum Streptophyta; class Magnoliopsida; order Santalales; family Viscaceae; genus Viscum; species Viscum album. The sequence continues at coordinate 1,050,897,454 of OY728127.1, read as the reverse complement.
TTAATACTTCTCTCCTAGATCACAACTTCTTCACTATGGACTATTTATCATATCCCAAGAAATGACACCACACTGAAGGCTAGGATCCTCATAAAATACCATTTTAAAAACTAGGCCATGTTGACATCAAAACCACCCAAGCAGTCCTAATAGATGTTCTTTTCTTGGTTTTTTTTCCTCAGTCACACACTCCTTGGGAAACATCCTACTATGTCCTCCATTCTGATAACCAATATAACCCCTTAATGCTTAAATGTGGATTTCTAATTAGGAAGGGTCTTGAAATTATTATTTCACCTTCTCTAAATGATTTATATCGGGTCATGGTTTGCAAGGCACCACTACGTTCACTATACACATGTGGTCCCCTACAAGGGACCAACCATGTTCCCATATTGTTCATCAGAGTAATGACTTTCCCCACATGAAACCCATTTTTTTTTTCTATTTTTCATTTTCCTCACTCGCTCATACCATAGGAAAAATACGAGGATGCCACCCATCATGATCACTACTCAATGACAAGAACTCTTACCTGTGAAGCTCTAATTAGGAAGACTTTGAAAATGGAATTTTCAGCTTATTGTAATATGGAATATAGTTTTTTCATTTATCAATTTATCATTTTATGACATTACATTCCCCCCCTCCATAGAAAAAAAACAGCAATATTGTAGACCCCACATCTCAACCCAAGATGTTCCACTATACTAATGGATGGTTCTTCCACTGAATCATTATTATCACTTGATATCCATGATTGCACATCGACCTAGGTAGGGATAACAATTGTATTTTTCTATGTTAATCTTCCTCACTCATACAAATCATAGGAAACAACAATTGAGATCACCCATCCTATTCAGTACTCTTGAAAAAATAACATAACTTTTGAGTACTAATATTGTAGGTTCCTAAAAATAAAGGTAAAAATTTTCCACATGAGTCATATTATTTTTTCCACTAACAATTTATTATTATAGTGGGTTACACACCCCCATAGAGTATAATACCCTCATTTAGGACACTACATCTCAACCAATGTAGTTCCAACACACATAAGGTTGGGTTCCACCTCTAAAACTATTATAACAATTGGGCCCCGATTCCAACACAACAAACATAGCTTTGCCAATACATTATCTTTCAAGTGCGATTTCCCTCAATCACACAAGGCCAATGAAACCCCCCATGTGTTCATCCATCATGATCAGTACTCTAGGACAACCATGTTTAAATATGGAGTTATAGTCATGTATCCACCCAAAACGATAGGTGCACCTTATTGGCATGAGTCGTATCATTTAATAATTTATAACATTATTATTCTATGGTGCTATATTGACCCCATTTTAGTTATAGAATAAAGTCTCCATTAAGGATTGAACATCAATCCCCAAGCTGTTCCATTGCACTTAATGCTTGGTTCCTCGTCTGATACCACTATATCAATTGGGCCTCATTGACATCACTACCTCATAGGATGTGTCAAATCATGTTATTTTAGTGTGATATTCCCTCACTCATACACTACTTGGTAATCTTATCAAAAGTTCACCCATACAAGTCTGTAATATACACAAAAAATTCTTATCTATGGAGTTTTAATCAGGTAGGCTCCCAAATTTAAATGTTATCATTGCTAAAAAGTTCTATATTTTAGTCATTTAACCCTTTATATTTTTATGTGTTAAATTAACCCCCTAGATCAGAAGCTCTTCAATGGGGAACCGACATAAAATCCCATAAATATCCACTGAAATTACGATTAGGTTCCTCATATAATACAAATTATAAAAATTGAGAAATTATTGAGAGCTCAACCCCCGAGGGAGTTCCAACACATGATATTTCTAGTGTTCTTTGCCTGCACATGCACAAACCCAAGAGAAAATCTATATAGGTCACTCATCATGATCAATACTCTAGTACAAACACATATAATTATAGATTTTTCATCATGTAGGCTCCTAACAATATAAGTTCACCATGCTGACAAAAGATGTATCATTTGATCTTTATACACATTATCATTTTGGGGAGTTATATTCACCACCACATGGACCTCAATATCCTCAATTTTGACCCTACATAACATCCCAAGAAGTTCCAATTCACTTAACAATGTGTTCCTCTTCAAATAACATTGTAACATATGGGTCCTGAGGATAGCACAACAACCCCACCCCAATATGGTCATCAGGTCTTCAACCTCCATGCACCTCTAGTTTCCCAATGTACCTGTGGCCCATTTCCTAGTGCCTGAAAACATGCAATATTGGGTGATTTGACTAATAACTATCCACCCATTACAATACATTTTGTTTCGGATGTTCTCTTTCCTCACTCACACACACCTTGGTAAACATCTTGATAGGTCGCCCATCGCGATCACTACTCCAGGACAACATCACTTTACTATGGATTTCTAATCAGTTATGATACTAAACATAATGGATAATATTTTAACATTATTCATACAATTTTTTTAATTTAACCCAATATCATTCTCAGGAGTTACAAGAAATTACTTTTAGATCAATTCCTTAATCAAATTTTGTTTTATATTTGTAAAAAAAATTATATTTCTGGTTTTAATCATGCATTATGACTTATAAATTTTGGCATATAGAAGATTTATTTATATTGTATCATTTGATGTTTCTTTATATTTATATTTGGACATATATTTTTAATATATATACTACCAATAAGAACCTAATTATTTATTGGTTTTTTATTCTTCTATATCTTCTACATTGACTTTTCACCCATGTTCACAATCAACCATCACATTCATATTTAAAATCTCATCTTCATATATAGTTGGTTATTTGACATTGGAGTTATGATAAATATTTCATGAGATACATTGTTAGTAAAAAAAATTCTTCTGTTATTTATTTTTTTGATATATTATTCGGAACATGCCTGTTGATTTTCTTTTTGATTACATTTTTGAAACAATTTTTTGATGTTTATATGTATAATTTACCATAACCTTCCATTTCCAAATCTTTAATGAAAAATTTCTATTTTATTCCACTGTTGAAAAACATTAATCCTTCTAAATTGCATAATTATTTATTTCATATTATTTATATTTTATCTTATATGTATATTCATTTGTTTTTTAAAGTCTTCCTTATTTATTTTTAATTTTGGAGTTCCTACTCATATAATTTTCCTTATGTATTATATTTTATACTAACTATATGTGTTAAAATGATTTTTATTATTATATTATCACATAAATAGTATGTAACTCATTGTTGAAACTAATTTCCATCATATTGATGAAAAATTTACAATAGGATATTCGGTAGAAAAAAGATGAGAAATTACTTGGAAAATTTCCCGATTTATAAAGGGTGAAATTTAATATCACCCCATTTGAGCTAAGTCACCGTCGATGCATAGCCACTTGTGTGCCACAATGTTGGGATGCCACCCACCTGCGGGACCAAACTCCTTTCATGCAGGGACCTATTTTGACTATAAATAGTCACTAGGATCTTCAATTGTACAAACAAATTCCCCAGAAGCCCAATTGTTGCTCTTGTCATCCTAGTGTTTCACTCATGAGATAATAATCCTTCAAGGTAGTTTATTATTGACTAGGTCTGTGAAATTAAAGGAGTATAATAGTAATTAATCCCCTTTATTTATTTAAATTGATAACACTTACATTCCTAAAGAACCCAACCATCTAAATAGAAACACTGGTACTCCACCCAATCCACCCAAAGGAACATGAGTGCCCCACATTTGGGAATACCTGTGAATACACAAGAAGTCTTGAGTCAAGTATTTCCCATGTTTGGACATCCATGTTTATTTTAAAAATAATTAACATTAGGTCACCCAAGCCTACCTATGTGCCTATACCTACATGCCATATAAATACTTGAGTGACCTTATTCGATTCACCTTATCCCATAAGCCTATACAAGCATTTTATTAAGACATCATCAAAGACATTCCAAAAAAGAAATCCACTTGAATGGCTATCTTATCTGAAAGGGGTTATGTTGAAACCTCCACAAAAACCTCATTACTTGTCATTCCTCTAGGAATGGTACATTAGTGTGCCTTCTATTTCTCACTCTTCTCCTAGTATCCACTAATGAAATCCCTCCTTGATTAAGCCTCTATTCTTTCTTCCAATATTCAAGGACCTCTAATGTCATCCCACATTGAAAGGTTCATTGATCTGCACCCTATTCCATTGTCTCCCCCATATGCTCATCCTCTTCCACTAGAATAGGAGGAAATATGTGTGGTCCTTTGTTGAATCATTCACATCCTATTGATTCTCATACTAAGAATGACTCACATGGTCTTAGAGAACCGTGATGATAAAAACATTTGCACAAACACCTCATTGAATGAACTATGAGAACTCTGATTCCCATAATAAATTGGATATTTTGGAAGCCTTCCAAAGGCCTGAACTCTATCTTATCTCATACATAAATGGACAACCTCCTTAGAAATAACACCCAAATTAAACCTCTAAATCACCAAGGAATCCTTTTAAAGAAGTACGTTTGAACTCATTTCTATCAAATGACTACACTCTCCTATGATATTTCCCGAACTATGTGGGCTTTGATTCTCATCCAAATGAGATACGTAGGAAGTATCCCTGAGGTTCAAACCCAAAAAATATAAATATAACCATTCCTTTCTGGACCATATTCCCAATAGGGTCCAATACAACTTGTAAACTCATATATTTTATAGGTTCCTCGGTCTTCTTAGGCATACGTCTCACACTAAACATTCACTAAACATATTCTACATTATATATCCTTACTACAAGAAAATAAACTATACTGTTAGATTCTTATCATACAAACTTAAAATTTATGATCTGTCCCATTACGTTTCACAAAACAATGAGGGTTCTAATCCCTTTCCTAATGATACGTAGGTATCCCATTTATTGGTACGATCACAACATCAAAACAGATATTTGTCTCCAAAGATGACAATAAATTTCTTAGTTCCCCCTGAGTCTCTTAAAAACCAGTATAATCAAAAAAATGGTTAATAGAATCTCTAAATAGTATATAAGAGGATACCATTGATAGAGAACCTCAAATACATATGGATATCTCAATAAAAAAATAACCTTTAATACATTCATATGATTATAAATTTCAGACATTCTAGGAATTGATTGAAGATTCCTAGGGAAACATACGTTATACTTGGTTAATTATTAAGGATTCATGAAAACATCTCAAATATTTATGAGAATCCCAAATTATGGAATAATTCCTCCCAATACAAGGTGATGAGTCCGAACTCGCATCCTCTTGACCAATGTATGTTCTATAGTATCATATGTCCAAACCTAACGAATGCCTAACTTTGGAAAGCATGTCCATTTTGATATAGAACCATTGGATGTTTCTAGTTCCATAAATAAATCCAATGGAAACTGCATAGAAGTAGTGATTTCTATCCAAAACACAGGATCCGGGGGAAGATGGGAAAAAAATGGTGAACCCGAAATGAATCCTTAAACATGTTGATAATATTACCAATTGATCGGGACACTATCAATTTATAAATGAAGTCCATACAAAGGAATAAATCATGCATGTGTCCATCTAAAATAAACTACTTTAATGGAGTTCATTGTTTGTATTTGTAAAACATTCTCCAAAATCTGTTCACTCCAAATTGATTCCTTCAAGTTTGGATAGGTGAATGCATCTGCTGGTCCACAAGATAGATCCTCACCAGTTCGGAGGCCATCATCACAGACTCAGTGTCTTCAAAGCTGGGTATATGATGAATTTGTATGGTAATACCATAAAAATGGTACTATCACAACCATAGTGGCTTCCCAATAGTCTCTCCAAGTAAAGTACCAACCTTAATTATCCAGTCATTAAAAACAGATGGTCAAGAAGAAGATGTTTCCAAAAAATATCGTAAATAATTTTAGGTCCTTATCATCAAAATGCAATAAAAAGTCCCCCATACTAGAGTGGGGTGGATTAGGATGTCACTCCTGGACTCAACTCAATGACCCATGTTTCCTTCCTGAGGGGTCCGACCAACAATAACCACCAACAGAATTGTGTGGCAGCGAACCCCAAACATGATGGGGGTGTTGCCTTTAGTTGTTCAGCTCATGTCCATCAAACCTGGGCATGCAAGATGAACAACCGTGGAAAAAATCTAGCCAACAATGGTAATTTTCATACCATTTCCCCTCTAGATAAATCATTCATCCTAACTTGCTGGAAGTCAATGAACCAACACATATACCAATCCGCCCTAATTTTGCCATCTTGTAGATTCATCTAGAGGAACCCAACCAATCACAACATTTAAATCTAGTGGTGTACCAGGATCTGGAACATAAACCTGTTTAAAAACATTCATCTAGTATGTGGACTCTTCTGGTTGCATTCAAACAAACAAAACATTCAAATATGGTGGAAACATATAAGCATGAGCATACATATGTCTTCACTCAACAACCCTTCCATCAGTCTCTTCTATCAGTATTAGAAGATGTCTGTTGACCATGACTATAGGAAAAAATTCAACAGGAAGATACACCTTCCATTACCCATCAAGGATGCTGGAAATCGCATTTGGAAGCACCTGGATATGTCAGTCGGAAAGCTCTGATTAAAAAACTGGGGAATACTCAACTCTCTACACCCAAACATGATCATTATCAGTATCTACTGATATGAAAGGATGAACATGAGTAGGAAATTACACCTCATCCAGATACATAATGGACTTATATTCCATTTTTAGCTTCTGATGTCACCAAACACATTTTAAAAATTGTGAATGATTATACACAAATTCCTGCACTTATCCTCGATGCATGTTAGAATATCATAACTGAAACATCAGCATTACAAGGGGAATAGACACATAATTTTATCGCCACACCTAGGATGAGTCATCAACATGCCATCCCATGGTAGATACACACCTATGTTCCAGGGAAGGAGGGTTGTGGGTCATACTCTCTCATATCATACAGAAAACTTGATCGGGAACATTCACCCTTTCCAATTGGATATAGTTGTCCTATCCTGATGACCACTCCAATGAAGCAATATACACCAACCCATGATATCCACTTCTCCCAGAATGTGGTCCCAACATTGTGTAAAAGGGAATCTATGAAAAAGTCTCACCATGAATGGATGGAAAATCATGAGTTAATCTATGATCTGACTCATTTTAAAGATAGATTTCTTGAAGCCCTTAGACATTTATCTATTTAATCTAATGATCATACCCTCCCATTAGTATGTTATGGGATTCTTTGCTATAATTATAATGTTCCCCATCAAACACTTCATCATAAAGGCTTACATCATAAAAATTCGATCATCCTAGAGAACCTATCTCTGGATGAGATCCACATCAACACTCTATGTGGACAGAAGAACATGGGGAAATTGGATTTATACCTTGATGTAATCCAGCATGGCGGAACTCCCCCTGATGGGATCCGCAGTTAATGTTAACTCCTCATTAGTGATTCACGATGTCAAAATAATTCTCTAATTTACAATTTAGTGAAGAGAAATCCCTCATATCATGTGGAACATTCCAATACAATTCCATTCATGTATGAGGCGTTGTTGTTAATAAGTGAAATAATTTCTCAACCAGAAGACATCCCAAGATGAAATTTATTCTCTGATCCTCTATTGAGTCATTTTCTTTCCCATATGGTAGAAGAAAAAACAACTAATCCTATTATTTGTAATAGAAAAATTGAGAAGCATCCAATCTGGATGGACCTAGTTGAGAAACCTCAACAAAAAATTAGGAGCTTGTGTTTAATATTATAAATCAACTTACTATGGGTGAAATACCCGTCATGTTCTGGCCTTTGGAATCCTCTCAATACAACATTATAGAATTGATGGAAGAATATTGAAATAATGATATCTGCCTCAAAATATGGAAAACACATCATCATCTAAAATAAAAAGTATTACCTTATGAAAAATATCAATGTCATGTAAATTTAATAGAAGGGTTACAATTCCAAAATGGCTTAGAATCTCTATTAGTTTCCATTCATCCTATGGGTGATAAGCAGTAGGGAACCCCTTAGCATGCATTACTTGATATAATAAAGAGGCGATGTGAGTAAATTGCAGACAGCACATTGGGTGTTCATATTAGAGGATGGGTTGTCCATAGAGTAATCCATTTCACATCACTCTCTAGTTATAAAATCACACAAAACGTTGTCTCATGCGATGTTATTCCCCAAGGCCAGCTACAATCAAAAAAATTTATGTGTTATCAAAGATATGATCAAGATCATGCCATGACTATCTTTCATTAATGTCAAGACCAAATAGACAAAGTCATCGAGATACTTTTACATCAATATCTGATAACAAGAATAATGCCTCTATCTTAGATAATGTCAACCAACTATTTTGAAAAATGTCTGAAATAATGCAATGATCTTCCAAAATAGGCGATTTCAGTGGTTTTTCATATAATGCATATATAAAATGTTCATACTATAATTCATAATATTAGAAGAGAATATTCGCTAATTTCATCCATAGTAGCTCAAGAACCACCACATCCTACTGGGATGGGGGAATGTTTAACATAACCTTAAATTTCAATAATCAAAGTTCAAAGGTTTTATAAAGAAACAAATAACATCCCCATCTAGTAAGTCTAGAGGATATTTCTCATCTAAAATCCCCTCTTCATTGGAAGTATGTTTTTTCCTGATTATGGATGAACCCACAAAGTGAACACAAAATGGAAATATCCAAAAATTCCATTTAGGATACTTTCCATCAAACAGTTCCATGGAAATTAACAAATAAGAGAAAAAAGTATCATCAAGGTAACTTTATGAAATGATATTACAGATATATTGACAAAATTATGTCAATAGATTATACATCGATGAATGTCACTATTACCGTTATGGATGATCCTCCAGAAAATGAGTCCATTTCATGGTATTTGGCGGATGATGTTCTTATTCATAATATGGTACACATTGAAGAAAATAAATGATTTTTGTGTACCTGAATTCCGAGGCATACCCAGAATATAGGTATTCCATCAAGTAACCAACTCCCGCCTCTTGGAAAGGCATCAATCAATGGGAATGTAAACGGTCATATCATGTCTCACTTTGGCACTGGATAAGGTCAATCTATTTCTCTTGAATAAATATTTTCTATCAAGAGGAGGTGATAAAGGAGTTGAAAAGACTCAATGTAGAGTTACTTTGATGTTGCATTCCTTCCAGATGTACTCCTCAAATAGATCACAAACATTCACATCCTATAGGATCTCCTCATCAAAAAGGGTTTTTTTCGACTAATAATCTGGATAATGAATTCTGTCCACTAGGTACATAGCCATAATAGAAGAAAACATATTATTATAGACCTTTTCCCATGGGATATCAATGAAATATACCAGTAACACAACCACCAGTGGAATTTCTAGTCATCGCACCAGTTCAAGATCTAGATAACATACTATACTGGTCCCAGCTCATTTGGATATTCCCCAAATGCTTATGAATACAATTAAGGAATAAAAAACTCAATTGAATACTTTGGAAGAATGTCATGACCCTGTAAAACTATAAAATAATTCTTACCCCAAATGGGTAGATTTGATCCCCCCAACCAAACATTCTGAATACCACATTTCCAATCATTAATGGTTTAGGAGATCCGAAGCAACACTTAACACATTTGGTTTCTCACTGTGATCCCACTATGGAATCCCCTCGAAAACAAGAAGTAGAAAATATCATATTATTTGTTAAATCGTTATAGGGGATTTCCATTGTCTGGTATACAATTTCTTTTGTCTCGATAAATTTCTGGATGGGAATTCCACCATCATAAATTCCTTCTTCAATTCAGATGAACACTGCCGAAGACAGAAGTTTTTGATCTTACAAACTGCAAACAATGGGAAAATGAAAGTTTATAAAATTTAATTTCTCGATGGAAATGATTAAAATATTCCCTAAATCAACCACTCCCCCAAATTGGTTTTAACAAATTTGTGTACCAAATCTGCGTGATTACTTACGCACACAACAAATCCCGGTGAAATACACAAGAGGGATTCAAGACCTTAATTTAATCTCCCAGCTAGTGGACGATTCCATTGTGGAAAACAAAGATAATTATCATTTAATCCCATCATATATTGTAAGGAAAACATGGAGTGTAGAGGCTTCTATAGTCACAATCAAAAAATAAACTATAACCGCTTCTACTTCAAAATCTTCATAATATCAATGGGCTCCACCACCCGAACTTCTACAGAAATGACCACATCATCAAGATGATTAAAGTGATAAAATGTAGAGAAAGATTGAGGAATATAAAAAAAAGATCATTCTTTACAGAATTAATAGGGACCAGGTGACATAATATCATGTTTGGAAAAAATATAGTTTAGTTTCCAAGGTATAAGAAACCAAAAAAGTATACAAAAATATCATAAATTATTTCCCCATTCATAAAATGGTGGGGCATCCCATTCAGGATTTTTTTTGTTTTCAAATGCCTCATGAGGGAAAAGGTAGACTCTGTAAAAGTGAATCTAAAATTTTCTTTAGCCCAAGTATCATGTGTTACTGTAAGTGATCCAGAGGAAGAAATAAAATGACAGAAATTCAAAAGAAAAAATGCATAGAAGTATGATGATAGGATGGTTAGGAAAATGATCAACCGAACTCATTCCATTCTATGAACATAGTTGAAAAAAAAACAATGCCTCCTTCCACTTCTAAAATAGAAACTCCATCTTCATAAAAAGATAATCCCCACAAAGATCAATCCTTCAATAAGAGACATGATCATAATGATAAAGAGCAGTCAGAAGAACACAAGATCCTATAAATTCCAAAGTTTTCAATGTATTTGGAAGATTTTATTTTATCTGTGTTAAATTAACATGAAACGAACCACAAAATGGAACAACAATAACCAAAATATCATGTAGAATCATTATTATATGATTAATTGATATTCGGGTCTGTCAATGTTATTCAATTAATGGAAATAAATAAAAATGATGATTCCATTTAGGATCATGAATTCTTTGTACTTGATTGGGGAACTAGGGGAAGATGTAAAGGTCAAGGATATAAGGGAAGATGTAGATATTATAGAATATAATATTTTAACTATCACCCTGGTCGATCCATTTTTTCAGATGAATATAATAGGAGTGTCCTTCAGTCGGCTCAGAAATAACATGGAAATTCTCACATGCATGGCAGGATCATCCCAGACATGATTATTTTGGAAGGACGATTAAAGGTAACACCATCACTATTTCTTATGGTAAATAAACATAGTATTTCTAATATACCAAGAGAAGAAGTATTTCAGGATTGTTCCATGACATATGATAAATCTAAATCAGGAGCATCAACGTCTAATGCACCTTCAAACCCACATTTAGATGTGGGAGAATGAATGAATTAGGACAAAAAATATGATCTTTTGAAAAAAACCACCCATGAAGTAGACATGTATCAATCTTGGATTATTTGAAAATTTCAAATGGTCTTTGATAAGAACATATTGAGGATTTGCTAAGTCGTCATCAGTTTGAAACTGATGTTGCTGAGGATGAGGTTTACCATATATATAATGATGTTACAGAATTTCATGTAGTGATATCATCCACAGATAAAGAAGAAGAAGATTTTATACATGGACACATCAGGCCCTTGTAACTATCTTGTAGGGTTAATTATACAAACTCCTGATAAGACTTCATTGACGATGGATTAGGAGTCAACTGGATTCCCATCCTTTCACTTCATCGATTGGGTCTCACTGAATCTGACTTATCTACTTCCACACTGATAAAGTAAGGATATGATAAGAATGAACAAGAAAATCTAGGTGATATTACACTCCAAACTAAATTTGGGGATCATATATCTAATTCAGATTTAATGGTTGTCTGATAGGACACAGTCTTCAATATTTTTCTTGGAAGGGCATGGCTACATCAACATGTTGTCATTCCATTGTCATTACACAAATGCCTAATGTATTGATTTAATCATAAAATAGAGACATTTCATGATGATAAGGATCCATTAAAAATTTGTGATTATTAGTATATTGATGTATAATTCTATCAACCAAAGTGAACAAGGTCCGTGGAAAATGATATAACAAGAATAAATGCTCTGAATGGTTTGGAAAAAATCCCAGCAAACCCATTTAAAACATCTGAGTATTGATTATATGTGTCCTAACAAATAAACCGAAAGAATGTACCCAAACACAAGCACTCATACAATGAATTCCATAATAATATTTTTGGAAATCAAGCCTAATAGCATGGGAGAACTTTTTGATAGTGAAGACATAAATAGAGATGTCTTCATCTCATCCACTGAACATCAAAAAGTCTTTACATCATCATCCAGGAAGGAAGAAGTTGAAGAATTAATTAAGGAAGACAAAGATGTTGACTCCCAACCCATAATTCTATCATCAATATTCCATGAAGACCCTTAATTATTAGTAGGTTCAGAAAAGGTTGCTTCTTTTTTCAGGATTTATAAATAGTAACTCCCTCCCTAGCACCGAATGTTTTGCTTAATAACCTACCCAAAAAGAAAAAATAGTATAAGTGACACATGAGGAAAAATAATAAGAACATCTTAACGAATCCCCTACATCATTTGAGGATGTCATCTCCACCACTATGGATAAGCTTAGAGAAATAAATATGGGTATAGAGGAAGATCCATGCCCTACTCTTATTAGTGTGGCCGTGAATTATGAAGAGAAATAGATGTATATATCATTTGTAAAGATACATCTAGATGTATTTTCCCGGATATATATTGAATATTTAGGCCTTAATAACCATTTGGACACTCATTATTTGGGTTTTCCCGAATATCATCAGGGATTTAAGCAAGAAGGAACAATGACCTCACCCAACTCATTCCTCTAAAATTGAAGTTGCAGTAAAAAATCATGTCAAATCTAACATCATCAGGGAGGTGAAATATCAAAAATAGATGGCCAACATTTTCCCAGTGAAAAAGAAGAATGGTAAAAAATAGTTGGTATTGATTTTAGATATCTTAATACTCATTTTCCTAAGGTTTAATTTCCAGTTCTAATCTGAGGTCATCTGATTGATGCAATAGCTAGCTATGATGCTCTATCCTTAATGGATGGATACTATGGGTATAAAAAATTCTTATATCACCATAAGAAGAGTAATATAAAATTTGATATCCCCTAAAGACATATTTTTCTATATGTTAATGCCATTTGGATTAAGGAATTCTCGAGAAACGTATCAACTTGCAATGCCCCATATCATAAAACCCTTCCTGGGAATATTTTTTGAATGTTATGTGGAACATATAGTGGTTAAATCCATACAATTTCTTTGATCACCCAACTTATTTGGATACCATATTCATTAAACATTGGCAAAAAAATATGAAAATGAATCAAATGAAATGTTTTTTCGGGGTATCCTCGAAAAAATTTCTCAGTTTTTTAAATGCCATCATGTCAGCGAATATTATCCTTTGAAGTCAAATGAAATCTATGGCATTAAACATCCTTGAAATTAAAATTAATTAAAATGACATCAAGGAATCTTGGCCTATATTTGTTGTTTAGGTGCTAATTTGGCAGGAAAGTGTTTACCCATCACCAGATTAATTTAGTAGGGAGTTACTTATAAATGGATCAAAGATTGGTAAGAGGTAATTGATACAATTAAAAAAAACTCTTAATTCCACTATTATAAATGCCACGTTTTGAAGTAAATACGCTTATTTTCAATGTTAAATCATTAGAGGGGACACCTGGTGCCTTCCATGCCCAAAAGAATGATGCTATGAATGAAAATAGCCATTACTATCTATATAGAACCATGGTTGACAAATAGATTAGATATTAAAGTATTAAGAAAAGATGTCTGGCTTTAATATATACAGTTCCGAAGATGAGGCACTACATGCAACATCACGAGGTCCACTTGTTAATCCGAAAAAACCCAAACAAGTTTATCATCAGTCATCCTATGCTGACAGGATGTTCGACATGGTGAGCATTCATTTTTCAATAGTTTGATATCCAAATTGTGCGTCATAAAGTTGTAAAACGGAAAGCCATGGTAGGATTCCTTGTTGCACAAGCATATTCAGAAGATACAGCTTTTAATACAGCAATTTCTAATGAAGAAAATGTCGCTATTCATGATAATCCCCCAAAATGGTAAATGTAAATTTATGGTTAATCAAGAAGTCCAAAGGGGGAAGAGAATCTAAGATCAAAAACTCTTCAATGTTTGGTTTGGAATTGTTTTTATCATCCTATAAAAAATCAGTGGTGCCATATTCCTTCCTATTATCAGAATGCGGTACCTACGATGAGGAAGAATATCATTCTCTCAATGCTGGCCTGAAATTGGTGTTCCTGGTACATGTTACCACATGAATGTAAATGTTGATTCAAAATTGGTAATAAAATAAATATTTATTGATATATTATTTGATAAATAATAGTCAATCCCTTTTTATGACTATGACATTTGTTTAATGGATGAATATCCCTTTGAACCAACATTTTCATATGCCCCATGATCACAAAATGCCCAATCTAATGCAATGGCTAATGCAGCCACAACCCTAGAATATCCAAATCAGGAGGATAAAATAATCATTATTACCATCATCGCATGGTTTCACCATCTTTTAAAACTATAATGGAGGAAATTAAATTAATAATCCCTATTTCTAAACCATATGATCATACTCTAAGATGGATGACACCTATCATGGAATGACTTGAAAATAGAATACATCCACATCATAGAGCTAGGAATGGTAAAAATCAGAGATGAGTGGTCAATTTTATACATTATGATATCCCAAATCATCATTAGATCCTTTACAAATGAGGATTTTATAGATTCGTCTTGAAGTGTATTGATGCCGATGAAACTGCAGTTATCATGAAAGAAGTACATGCATGATCTTGTGGTGCTCACTAGTATGAACATATGATTTCTCATCAAATCTAAAGTTTTGGACACTTTTTTACTTCAATTAAACACGATTTGGTAGATTTCACCATGAAGTGTCATCCCTCCCATGTGCATGCCAACATCATTCATCAACCCATGAAGTTGTTACATAGTGAAAAATATTTCTAGCCATTTTCCAAATGGGGAATGGATGTAGTAAGACCGTAAACTCTAGCTACGACTATGATTCTAATGTATATTCTTACTACTAATAATTTCTTCTCTAATTGGTCTGAGGAAATAAATCTCAATGATGTCAGGGTGAAAAGAATTGTTAGATTGTCAAAGCCAATACAATTACAATATATGGTGTCCCTCATACCATATTGATAGATAACAACACCGATTTTTGTTTGGAAAAGGTTAAAAACTTATATATGCAGAACAATATCATATCCATCAATTCATCTCACTATCATGCATCATCCAATAGACAGATAGAGGATTCTAACACGACCGTATCAAATAAACCCTTGAAAATGGTGTATAATGATAAGAAATCTTGGGAAAATAATATTTTGTTTGCTTTATGGGATTATCAGAATACTACCCAAATTGCCCCTTAGGAAACTAAATTTTTATTGGGGTATCGAATAGAATTAGTATTGCATATTTAAATTAAATTTCCCTCACTCCAAGTTGAAATTTGTGATCTGTTATGTATAGATGAATAGTCTCTGATGTGATTTGATGATCTAGAATGATTAGAAGAAAGGTTATTTCACAATTTTCATCATTTGGAAGTGTATTATAATATAATAGCACGAGCATTAATCAAGAAAGTTCACCTCCACTAATTTTATCAAGGATAATTTGTATTAGTTCTTAGGACTCTGATTACACCAGGAAAGAAGCCTCCAAAGCTGAATCCAATGTGGGAAGGACCTTAACTTGAACATATGTTCTACTCTAATGAATCTTATTCCCTAATCTCATTGGATAGAGAACTAATTACAACTCCATCAAGCAAAAGATTCATGAATATGTACTTTGTGTAGTCACATAGACTAATGTCCTCTCTACATGACATGATACTACACTGCATAATGTCCTTGTTTCAATACATTAAACTACATAACAACTATATACCTCCATAATGTCAAAACGTGTAACATCATTGTCCTTGTTGAATGGAGTTAATGTGCATGACATCATATATCCTTTCAACATGACATTAAACTATATGGTTAAGTAATTCATCATTTGATATTAACAAGTCCAATAAGATATCTCAAATTGGTATTCCTTGTCGTTCTTAAAAAAACATGAGTAGCATAGATGAACAAGAATTAATAAAATCATTACTACTCTTTAGTTTCACATGAGTTCTATTTATCTATATGTCTGAATCAAGTATGAACAGAGAACTCAATTCAATAACAATGTTGTGGCTTGATTTTCATTCAAATGGGATACACAGATATTAGTGGACTTCCAGTCATAGGCCCATCCACAACCATAATGAAATTTGTTTACATTGTTCATACTATATATGAATCAAATCTATACATAGTACTCTTCTAGGATATATGGTTTCCTCTTCATACCATATTCTGTCTTATGATTGGCCATTATTTCAGAATGTGGTAGAATCCATGTCTCTCACAAAATACTCAATTGGTGTGGGTAATAATTTTTTATAGAAATACATTTTGGTGATTCTCATTTCAATGGGATACGTAGAGAAACCAAGTTCTCCAATCATGGGCCCGACCACATCAATACAAAAATATCTCTTCCCCTCATCAAAACATAATTGATCTAGGGAACAACCACAAAACTATGTGCGGATTGATTATTATGAAAGAATGATACATATTGACACAAGGGTTATACCACCTTGTCTAGTAGAAATACTTTTTTTCACATCAGAATCACATTATTTCCTCACAGCATGACACCAAACTGCATGGACATACATGAACTAAATGTAGCTTGATTTTCATCTATATGATATATGTAGTGACGTCTAGATTTCCAATCATGGACCTAGCTACATCATGATATGAAAAAGGATCTTTTCACCTATATAATAGTTATATCTATATGTGGAAATTCAATTTCTCTTCATATCTAATTATCTAATGACTTTTCTCTATGATTTTAAACTACACAACACTCAAAGAACTACGTATGGATTGATTCTCATCCTATTGAGATACAAAAAAAGACTAGGCCTTAACCCATAGATCCATCCATGAGAGAAAATAAAATTATCTCCCAAATATATACATTTTAAAATCTATATGGAATATCTTATATTGGGTCATATCGTTAGAGAGCCCATCAAGGAAACATGGAATGTCACGACCCATCCTCGGGGCCCGTGCCGTGACTACCCCAAGTCCTCCATCCATAGGCCAGGGGCTGGCGACTAGCACCAAGGTGTAATTCCTGGTAAAAAGGGAAGAAATAGCCTTTGTAAAGTAAACAAACACCACAGAGCAAGCAAGAAGAAATAAACACTATATAAAAACTGGGTACAATAGTAAGTGCATAAAAGTAAGTGGGCCAGAATACAAACATAAACTGAAAGTAAAGTACAACTGAAAAGTAAAGCTGTAGCATCGAGCCATCCATTGGAAGTCCTAGCTAATGGGTGGGTACAGATAGCCTCCACAGATCCTCGGGTCTAGTAGTCCGCTTCGAGTACACCCCGCCCAGTGGTCTACCTCCCGGTACCGACCTTCTCCTCGTGCCTCTACCACGATCAGCGTTGTCCGTCATCTGCATCCAACACAATGTAGTGCAGGCATAGCCCATGCAGGGGTGAGTATAAACTACTCAGTAGGTACCCTATGACCCCCGAAGGTCTCCCGGAATCCACAAAGGATAATCCACAAAGGAGAGATACAATCAAGAATAAACATCTGACTTTACTTAGGTATACGCCCATACATATACCTAAGTCATCAATTCCAGTTCACTCCAACATCCGAGCCCATGTTCGATCACATCCACATAGTAAATCACAACCTAATCCACACAGGAAAGCATAACATAATCCACATAGGAAAGAAAGTCAAGATTTATCTCACAAATGTATACTTCTTCGTATGACGATAGAGATGATCAGATATATCCACTGATTCATGTAAGTCATCAGAACCACACAGAATCGATAGGTACTAAACCTCGCAATGACCCACAATTTATCGATAGGTACTAACCCCCGCACTGACCCACATAGGATCTTACCCAAACAGGATCGATAGGTATCTAACCCCCGCAATGACCCACACATGATCGGACCCACACAGGATCTGTAGGCGCTGGCCCACACAGGACCGCTGAGCACTGACCCACACAGGATCGGTAGCACTGATCCACATAGGATCACTGAGTGCTAAATTCATCACCGTCGAATCCACGGAGGATTTCTGTAATGTCATCGTCGTCATCGTAGTCGCAGCCATCTTTAGGGTTCCCGCACACATCAAGCTCGTTCGGGGGGGGGGGGGGTCTGCTACAAAAGCTAAGGGTCTGATACATCAACTGACACATAGTCCATAGTTGATTTATCCAAATGTTTTGTCTCATCAAAAGGAACTCAACGTCACAGACGACACGTCAATCAGACGCCCGGTCTGAGAGTTATTGGATTTTTCTTCCTAGGGGCCAGGTTGGTTTTTAAGTCAAAACCAACCCGACCATACTCCAACTGCGTCCAAACCACGAGCGGAGTACGCCGAAAGGTCCGTCTCACTAAGAGGAATCCATCAAAGTTAATGGCACGTCAATCAGACGTCTGCAGCTCATGTTATAAGTGTTTCCACTCTGAGGGCCCGGTTGGTCTCATGTACGAACCAACCCGGCCAAACCCAAAGTTCTCCGAAACCTTGAGTGTAATAGAATGAAAGAACCGTCTCGATCCAAGGATCTCTATGCAACTGATGGTGTGTCGATCAGAGGTTTGTATCCCATGTTATGGGCAACAGAATGAAAAAGTCAGCTATTAGGGGGTTCGGGCCCCGTCCTACCCGGCTCGATACCCCCTGGGTCAGCCTGAACCGGGCCGACCTGACCAGGGTCCGGGTCCGGCCCGCTTGGGCGCGGCCCGACCCGGCCCGGCGCAGTGGTGCGGCCGGCAGCCAGGCGGTGCGACCGTAACAGCAGTGCGGTGAAGGGGGGGCCTTGCCCCCCCCCCCCCGTGCATTGAGAACCCGCGACCCCCATGTGGGGGGCCACACCTGCTGGACGACCGGGGGTTAGGAACCCACAGTTTTCCCATGACCGGATGGGCTGCTCTGGTCGGCCGGCTGTTGCCGCCACGGGACCGACGTTGGCCGGTCCCCCCTGCTCCGATGCCAGCAGCCCGCAACCGGCCACCGGTCTCCCCACTCCATTGCGGACCCGCTCCGGCCGCAGTGCTTTTGCAGTTCTCCGGTGTGGCGTGACCGTGCTGCGTCTTTGGATTGTCATCAATGGCGCGATGCGACGACGACGCTTCTCCTCCTTTAATATTTCGGCACGGTGCTTCGGCACCGCGTTTCCTTGTTCATGCCCCAAACAACATCAAACAACCAAAGGGGAGGAGAGGTATGACCGTGTTCATGAGGTCCAACCCCTTTCCATTATTGCGGTATCAGGTGGCTCCAATAGAAATGAAGAAAGGAAAAAAGAATAATTCACGAACAACAATTAAAATAAATCCCTACCTCATTGAATTCGTTGAGTGAGGGTTCGTCGCGGAGATAACCGTCGCGGAAGAAGTCCCAAAATGAGAGTCACGTCATGGGGAAATTCTTCGTCGGTGTTGCGTCGTCGATCTCCGAGGATCTGGAGTTCTTCACGTTCTTCGTGTTCTTCGCGTTCATCGCGTTCTTCGTTGAGGAAGAGAATATCTTCAAGAGCCTGAGTGAAATCTCCCTAGCCTCTCAACACCACTATCCTAATAAAAATAAGAGTTGTCTTATTTTTATTTCACAAGCCTTGTGTTTTAAAAATAAAAAACGAATGAAACAATTAAGTGAATTAATTGTAATGGTTAAACCACCACATTAATGAGGCGTTCCTTAACAAGAATAAACGCAAGGGTTGACTTCATTAATACGGGGGTGCAGGTGTGTTACTTAATTAAAGGAGGGGGGTTTATGAAGAAAAGAAACGGTGGGGCTAGTGTGGGCCCCACCTCACAAATATCGTACCATGTGAGTAGGATATTGTCTGTCCCACATCATCCACTTAACATAAGTTAATCAAAATAAAATAAAAATTGGTTGTACCACTTTTATTTTATTTCTTAGCTTAACTCCAAAAATTAAAAACCACATCCGAGCAAACGCAACTCCAAAAAAGGTGTTTCTATGAAAATACTGGAGCTACAATTCCATCGGTGCCATCAGAATTTGATTCCGAGGACCGCTTAAAAAATTTAGAAAAACCCGCTCGTTCATTCACTGAATGTACCCGAGCTAAACTTCGAAAAAATATTCCAGGCACACCAGGCCTCAGAATTAGGTGCCCTCAGAAATTGCGTTCTTGTAAAATTCCCACAAAAATAAAGAAAAAAAATTCCTTGAATTTTTCGGGTCTTTACATTACTCCCACCTCAGGGCATTACGTCCCCGTAATGATACATCATAAAATAGGGAAAGAAATGTGGGTACTGTGCACACATCTGAGCCTCCCGCTCCCAAGTGCTCTCCTGGAGGTTCTCGTTCTTCCATCTGATGTTCACTAGAGGAATCGACCGTCCACGTAGGACCCGCTCCAGTAAATCCTCAATCTCCACCGGGACCTCCGCAAACGTCGCCCCATCATCAATGTCTAGCTCCCCATGGTCAATGATATGCATCGGGTCGTGCATGTATCTCCTCAGCTGAGATATGTGGAAGACATCGTGCACTTGGTGGAACTGAGGTGATAGAGCCATGCGATAAGCCACCTCTCCAATCCTGCTGAGGACCTAGAATGGTCCGATGAAGAGTGGAGACAACATTTTGCCTCAGACAAATCTCTGTATTCCATGTCGAAGTGATACCCACAAGAAGACGTGGTCACCATCCTCGAACTCCAGTGGCCTCCGCCTCCTGTCATCATAAGACTTCTGCCGGCTCTGAGCTGTCCTCATCTGCTCCTGGATGACCTGGACCTTCTCTGTCGTGGCCTGGACCATATCCGGTCCCACAAGTGCTGACTCCCCAGGGTCTGTCCAGCACAGAGGTAACCTGCAAGGTCGGCCGTACAACACCTCTAATGGTTCCATCCCGATGGTGGAGTGGTATCTTTTATTGTACGTGTACTCCACCAAAGGTAGGTGGTCCTCCCAGATGCAACCAAAGTCGAGGACACATGCACAAAGCATGTCCTCCAGAGTATGTATGGTCCTCTCCGTCTGACCATCTGTTTGAGGGTGGAAGGCAGTGCTCAGATGTAGCTGCGTCCCGAATGCCTCCTACAACACTTTCCAAAGTCATGAAGTAAAGATAGAATCTCGATCGGAGACGATAGATGATGGCACACCATGAAGACATACAATATCTTGAACGTAGAGACGTCCCAAGCTCTCTACTAAGCCCTGATCTCTGATGGGTATGAAGTGGGCCACTTGGTGAGTCGGTGGACAATCACCCAAATGGAGTCATGACCTCTGGAAGTGTTTGGAAGTCCAGTCACGAAGTCCATAGATATGTCGTCACACATCCACTCCGGGGACTCCAAGGGCTTTACCAAGCCTGCTGGTACCTGGTGCTTTGTCTTCACCTGCTGGAAGGTGAGGCATCGAGAAACGAACTCTGCCACAACCTTCTTCATGCCCAGACACCAGTCCTGTCGTCTAAGATCCTCGTACATCATCGCCACTCAAGGATGTACCGCCAAAGGGGATGTGTGAAACTCTCTCTGCACCTCCTCTCGTAAAGAATCTGGTACCAAGGTACATCCTCTGAAAAGGATGTCATTCCATCCTCCTATAGAGAAACCATCAGTTGCATGTCCTGAGGATATCTGTGCATGCCGCGTCTCATAGTCGGCATCCCCACGTTGTGCCTCTCTGACCCCTGCAGTAGTGGAGGGGTGACTGTGAGCGACTAAAGAAAGGATACTCCATATCTATCCACCAAGGATATCTGCAATGTGTTTAGCTGCTCTGTCTCCTCCCCCAAGTAGCTGAATGCCCGTCCTCCTGCTGAGAGCATCAACTACCACATTCCCATTTCCGTGATTATAGACTATCTCAAAGTCATAGTCCTGGAGGAACTCGAGCAATCTCCGATGTCTCAGGTTAAGTTTCTTCTGAGAGAAGATGTACCTGAGACTTTGATGGTCAGAATATATTGTAAGGTGCTCGCCCATCAGATAGTGTCGCCACATCTTTAGAGCGAAGACCACTGTTGCTAACTCTAGGTCATGGGTAGCGTAGTTCTGCTCTTGTGGCCTCAACCGATGTGGTCCATAGGCCATCACTACCCACTCCTGCATCAGGACACATCCGAGTCCAGTCCCCGATGCGTCACAATATACTACGTACCTTACACCCTCATCTGGTAGCCTTAAGATAGGGGCGCTGGTCAATCTCTGTCTCAGCTCCTGGAAGCTCTGCTGACTTCTTTCTAACCACACAAAGGGTCTCCCCTTCTTCGTCAAAGCTGAGAGTGGTGCCGCAACTCTGGTGAAGTCCTAAAAAAATATCTGGTAGTATCCATCTAGTGCCAAGAAACTCCGCACCTCCGTCACATTCTTAGGTGTCACTTAAGCTATAACTGCCTCGATCTTCGCAGGATCCACCGCAACTCCCACCCTAGATATGAAGTGTCCCAAGAAGTGGACCTCATGTATCCAGAACTGACACTTCGAGAGATTTCCATAAATCTGGTTCCCTCGGAGTGTGTCTAGTACAACCTGCCAGTGGTTGGCGTGCTCCTCCTTAGTCATCGAGTAAATCAAAATGTCATCGATGAAGGCCACAAAAAATCAATCAAGGTATGGCTGAAAGATCCTGTTCATGAGGGCCATGAACACTGATGGAGCATTGTTGGACCCGAGGAGCTGTGGAGGCTATATGTACCCACCCATCAGCTGGGACTTCTGGTGGACGTCTCGATGCTACGGCTTTACTTTTCAGTTGATGTACTCTCTTTTCAGTTGTACTTTACTTTCAGTTTGGGTTTGTATTCTGGCCCACTTACTTTTCTGCACTTGCTATTGTACCCAGTTATTACTTAGTGTTTACATCTAGTTGCTTTCCCTGTGGTGTTTGTTTACTTTACAAAGGCAATGCCTTCCCTTTTTACCTGGAATTAAACCTTGGTGCTAGTCACCAGCCCCTGGCCTATGGAAGGCGAGCTTGGGGTAGTCACGACACTGGCCCTGAGGACGGGTCGTGAAAAATGTGCGTTATTTAATTAAAGGAGGGGGGTTTATGAAGAAAAGTAATTGTGGGGCTTGTGTGGGCCCCACCTCACAAATATCTTACTAGGTGGGTAGGATATTGTGGGTCCCATATCATCCACTTAACTTATGTTAAGCAGAAAAATCCAGTTGTACCACTTTTATTTTATTTCTTAACTTAACCCCAAAAATTAAAAACCACACCTGAGCAAATGAATTTTCGGAAAAGGTGTTTCTATGAAAATATCGGTGCTAGATTCTATCGGTGCCCTCAGAATTTGATTCCGACAACGCTTCAAAAGTTAGAAAACCCCTCTTGTTTGTTCACTGAACGTACCTGAGCTAAACTTCGGAAAAATATTTCAGGAACACCGGGCCTCAGAATTAGGTGCCGTCAGAAACTGCGTTCTAGTAAAATTCCCAAGAAAATTAAGAAAAAAAATTACTTTAATTTTTATAGTCTTTACATGGAATGCACCGATTTTACATATGAGTCATATCTATGTAAGGCTCTACAAATTTATAGCGAATATTAATTTAAATATTTCTCATATACATTGAGAATCAACCCTTACATATTCCATACTCATAATAATTAATACATTCAAATCTTTATAATCCTTTTTCAGTTTCTAGTGGTAGAGTTTTTGATAACTTAGAACTCCTTTTCTTGACAATGTTGTATGTCCACCAAGGTGGCCTTGCTAAGTCACCTACATAATGGGCCTATCAGTCCAAATATTCCACTATTTGGCTATGCAGCATATGCCTCAGTTCACCATGCATAATAAATCCCCCATAATAGGTTTTTTAAAATAATAGTAACTTCAATCCTGGTAAAAGAATATTATATCCCTATCAAACATTTATGAAAATATACAAGAGTATATGTCTTAATGTGGTCATATGTGAATATTTATCCCATTAAAATTCTCTCTATCTAGAAGACTCCATATTAATGGTTTACACATTTTCCCTCTTTATATGTTCAATGAATATTGAAATGGAATTGGATCATTTGAACACATATTATCCATTGTTTCTATAATTTTCTGGTCCTCTTCATATAACCTAAAACTATAGACACAATATATCCTACATTAGTGTCATACCTTTGATGTAATCTTATTCCCCCGATTATTTAGATATCATGATTAAAAATACTATTTCTATAATATTGTACCTTTCTCCATAAACTATACTATGTGTTTTGGAAAATATGAATCTCCATAAACATTCTTTGGTTTTTAGAAATTGAACGTTTGATACCCAAGATATCTCATTCCTAAAACTGCAATACATTCCCCAAGGTGTCATTGCATAATTCAACTACATAACAGGCATGTCATTAAATACATTCCACTATTCGGCTATGCAACATATTCCCCAGTTAGACTATAATAATATATCCCCCAATAATGGGTTCATCAAATAATTTTATATTCAATCTTGGAAAATACTTCCTCTAATTACTCTAGCCATTTTTCCCATTACATTATTTGGATCCATAAATTCGAAAATCACAATTTACAATTATTACATTCCATACATGATCATGGTAGTATGTTTGTAAAAGATTTGTAAAAAAATTGGAGACTCATAAACCTTATCTTAGGGATGATGACCTTACATTAATTCCCCAAATGTTCTTACTACATGACATGAAACTGCGTAGAATAATTTAATTTCTTCACGAATCTAAACTACACAACAGAATGTCAGAAATCCCCTTTTTGAACAATTTTAACTATTCTTCAAACATCTAATTTGTGTATGAGGTGTTTCATCATTCTTGACCTATGTCAGAATTGATGGACTCCTATTTATAAAATCTATTTCCTCTTCAGAACTACCCACTGTGGTCTTGAGTAACCCAAATCTAAATTTTCCTTGTGTATAAACAAAAAATTGTCAAATTTTTTAGATCTATTTTGTCATAATATGAATTATGCTCCTTTAGGTTGATTTGCATAAACATTCACCTACATAACGGGCCTATAAATCAATCGATACCACTGTTTGGATATCCATCACATTACCCTATTGGCCCTACATAATACAACCGCCATAATGGGTTTTTCAAGAAATGGTAACTTTGTTCATGGAAAAGACCACTATGTTTATACTTCATGATTAGGATTTGGTGACTATAAAAAATAATGACTCAAGATTCCCCCTAGAAGAACCTAAAGAATATTGGAGCAATTAGTATACACTAATCCTTGTTTAGGATCTAATTTCTAAAATTTTGGTCAAAGATATTCGACCTTAAATACTACACATATTAGTCCAATTTGAATGAATCTAAATGTCCCTAAAAGAAGATACATGGTAATCACTAGATTAAAAACCCGCGATGGACACACTAGAAAAATGTCGAAGTATTTGCTTGGTATACCTAAATTTTGTATCGTTTAGGAAATATTGACCAATAAAAAATCAAATGATACAATGTTTTTGGGTTTTTTTGTTACCATAGTTTATATCAAACTACGCTCAAAATTCCTATTAGCTAAGATAAAAAAAATTGGGAATTTCATTCCTATCATTATAATTATGGTTATCTAGTATGAACATATCATATTATGGAATTCAACATTAACATTACAATTAAATGGAAGGAATGATGAAGATACATATGATTAGAGGCTAGATTCTATTCAATTATCTGAAAAAATCCCCGGAGGAACATCCACAAACTGATGTATATCTATTATAAATCACATGAAGTTTTCTATATAACATATCATTTCATTAATGGCCTCTTAGGTTCAATCAGATGCATGTTGATGTTTAGTTATCCAACCAGTATCATACCCTTCTACATGATGAATTGATTCCTTAGAATCTACAGTGGGTGTTTCACCATCTTTCTGAACTTATTCTATTGATTCATGAAGTTGGTCAAGCTCCCCTGTAACAATATCCAATATTTGTGAAAGGTGAAACTATTGAACATAATTTTCATTAACTTTATACTTGATTCCGGTCATCTTTACAGTCTGATTGGAGTCATCTCGGTATAATGCTACTTGGAGTTCAATAATATTGGTCAATATTCGGGCATTTATCATATCTTGTCGAAGTTTCTTTCCTTTCTCACTTTTTTGAATATCTCTTTTACTACAATATGGATTTCTCTATAATCGAAACCAAAAAATCCTAATATATTTAATAGAGATGCAAGATGTGGAATTTTTGGGGACTATTCCTCATGGGGAATCTCATATATTATTTTCCATATGTTCAACCATGCCTTATGACATGCAAGACAAATAGACTTATGAAGATCTGAATTTGATTATAAATCATTTTCGTAAGGGGGAATGTATTTAAATATTAATGAAATTAAAGAAGTTACATGTTCTCCTCCTTCCTTGATAGTGGATTATTTACATCCTAATGATGTTTAAGCTGATGTAGAAGCTTCACCTCTAGAACTGGCCTTTAAAGATGACAAACCAATATGGTCAATTAAAAATATAGTCAGTTTAAAATGAATAAAAAGAGTGAGCACAATCATAATACTAGTAACCCCTACCAATTAATAGGTCGACATCAGGAGAAGGATCCTCCCCAATATTCTGTTCTTAAGTAGTTTTTTATACCTTTTGGTTGGGAATGGTTTATTTATCCTACTCAGGATTTAATAAATGATTCTCAAGAAGTTTATCTAATTCAAATTTAACCTTAGAAAACATCTATACAATAGTAGGACTGACCATAATATTGAAACATCCATTAAAAATTGTCACTTTAGCAGTTTTTATAGATGGAACTGCATATTTCAACCGATCATGGATAGAAAATTAATCATAAGAAGATATATAGGATTAACAATAAAAACTCATGTTTATTCTGCTCTATACATGGAACATCAAAAATTTATAAAGTATTTGTCCTATTAACATGTTTTATTACTAATTTAAAATACATGAATCGATTCATCATAGCATACAATGATATCCCAAATCCCATGTTAGTCTCACATGTCGGAGCACAAGGAGAGGTTGTTTCGCAACTCTATTGTGACAACTTTTAACCCCAAAAGATATCCTAAGTAAGAATTGTGGGGTTAAAATCAGATGTAGTATGATTTTATGGGGTATTTGATGTTCCTAATGTACCACATAGTGAAATTCAGTGATTTTTAATTTTATTTTCTCACTAATCAATTGTGATTTTCTTGAGGTCTCCTCTCTCATGGTAGCAGGAATATGAGATGTTCCAGGAACAGATGTTGACTCCATTGGTGTAAAATACCATTATGAAAACGGAGTCACTTGGATGGTGTGAAATTGTGCTTTTCCATAAGCACCCTCCATGGTTCCTAGAGGTTCATCATAAATTTTTCCTATGAGAAGAAAACAAATAAGTTCCTACATTTCCATTAAGTTTACACACATTCAATGAATAAAGCTAAAATTCATGTTTTTACGAATGCTTACCACTCCTGAGAAAATGATTAACCATAGTTTTCATTCTTAGATGTTTTTTTCTTTATTAGGAGGAAATTAATCACCATCTCTCGAAATATGTATTGGAGGACGCACACCCCCACCAATCTCATCTTCTATGGTCTGTTTTCCTGGGGATATTTTCCCTGACCCATGAGGTGATCCAACAGCTCCAAGTGTAGTATGGCTAGGGATCTTCTCCAAAAATGGAACATCAGTTGATTTTCTCTTGTTCATCTACATGTTAAATTGGTATTTACCCTAAGAAATAAATCTTTAACTAAATTAAAATTGAAACAAAACTAATAATGTGAGAAAAAAACATACATCATCACAATAAATAAAATCACGCCATTCATCATCAAATGAAAAGTTAATCCCTTCTGCGGTACCATGATCTATTATCCATTTCACTTGTTTTTTGGTGGGAATTGATTCATCAGTTCTGTATATGAGCATCTCCAATTCATTGAAATAACTTATTTCTTCATCAAGTCTGTTCTCAAAATGAATATCCATAGAGGCTCATTGATATCCTATTCCTAGAATACCCAACCTTTCACATAAATTTATCCATGTGGTTTCATCATCACAATGTATGATTTTACATGTGTGAAACTTATCTAGTCATAAATATTCATATTACATTATAGTTGGGTTGTGAAGATGATCCCACTATTTTATATTTGAGTTTCTTCCAAATTCCTTCCATTATAAATGGGGGATGAGAAAATGGGACCCACTCTTCTTCTGAATGATGTGGATTGGATTTCCTTGGTATAACATCAGCCAGTACTAATAGTCTAGCTCTCAATAATCTGATAGGTGGATTGTTTCTTACAGAAAGTTATTTCAATGATCTTGGAGCATCATCACCCTCAGCCTCTGATGATGAGGAATTACCTTCCAAAGTAGAGGGTTCCATTCGACTACCTCTCTTTATCTTGACCTGAGAGACATCATGATTTAGCACACCTTCTGGGTAAGATGAAACCTAGTTCTCAACATACTAGATAGACAATATTCATGTTGAATCAGTGGCATGTTAGTTGAATATGGCCCCTATTTTCACAACAGTCATTAGAAACCATTGTTGTCATGCCACCAACATATCCTTCTATAATATGGAATATAGTGGAGTGCATACAATAATATGGTGTAGAAATTTAAATTGAAATGAGAGTTTGTTAGGAGAATAGGCCACACATATTATTTCCCCATCAATCCTAGTGTCCAATATACAATATCTTCAAGATAACATATAAACGCTTAGATCTATGTTATCCATTATGTCATTAAAAAATCAATACGTAGGTGGATTCCCATAAGGGAAAATATGAAATTCCATTTACATACATAACCTAGCTTTATTTTCATAAAAATTAAAAGATATAGGTGAAACACTAAGAAAATATTTAATAGATGGTTGAAATGAACATCAAAGGACATGAACCCCACTCTTCACATGATTCATTCTGATAGGAGTGGTGATACACCCCCATAAAACTGGGAATAGTCCTACTATTCTGAAAGGAGACTTCCATCAATAGATATGAAACTAGCGACTATGTATCATTCCCTAAAAAGGGTTGAAAATCCTACCATCATCTTTTCTTCAAGAAGAATATCTAGAACAAAAGTTCACAGCCTTACGAAACACTTTGAATCTCATATGGGAAATATATATACATGATGCCACATTTCTAGGAAACAAACAAGACGTGTATTCACCGGAATTTTGTAGTTGAAATCATACCCCCACTTTTCAAACTCTCCCTTCCCTATTGTTTGCTAGAATTTTCCTGGTGTAAATCATTTTTATGAATTTGAATATTTTGTTGGATGAGTAAAAGTGGCATAGTTCTACTTCTTCTTCATCAAGAATCCTTTCATCCACTCCTCTATTTGGATATCCCTTCTCATGTGGGACATTATTGTGCTTTTATTCTTGAGTTTATAAAATATCAACATTAACTCATGAACCAAGGATGCTATCTTTTATGATTCATTCCATAACACCTTTGGAGGAATAAATTTATCATACATGTATCTATGTATTGGAGCTCTTGAGATCTTTTAGACAACCCACAAACAAACACCTAATTCTCCTTCTGTCAAATAGAAGAAATTAGTTTCTAAACACAATCATCTTAGAAATTATTTCATTAAATCGCCTTTCATATATACATATGTTTCCCCAACCCATATGGCCTCATAAATTCAGATTCATTTTATGTTATTCATAAAATCTACACATGTCTTGCACACTGAATACATGCACATCCATTGGGGTTTAACTCCCCCACTTGGGTGAAAATATTAAATTTTCATCCATCCATTTTATTGATCTATATTAGATTTTTGTAAAACTGATGAAGAGTAGTGAAAATATATCACGACTATATGTTACATAAAAACTAGAGCAGCCCGGTTGTGATGTATGAAATGGGACATATCTTCCATCCCGTCATTGATATATGTTCCCCCAACAAAAATATTGGAAGATGAGAAATTTGTTTGGTCTTAAAACCATTAATGTGGAACATAAATCTTTGTATATTGAATATAGACATCTTTTAGAAGTCTATAAACATATTGAGGAAGATAAATAATTATTGGAAAATTGATGTGATATTTTCTCAGATACTTTTCTAAATTTGGGAAATTAGTTTCACAAATTTTTGTTATGTCATCCATGACATTGATCACTATATCATCACTTCTCTTAAGAGACAATTCTTCAGATGTTCAAATTCTTTTGAAAGCCATTGAACCACAAAAAGAGATCAATATACATCTAATTGTGAGATTATTTTGGATATTTTGATGCTTGAAAATAAATAACGTCTAGATGAAGTGGGACTGACATGAGTGTCTGAGTGAAAAAACTTGCATACCAGGAGCTGTATTCCTGAAATCCTTTTTATTTTTTTCTCAAGTTAAGCGACTATATAAAAGTGATAAAAATGTCCCTATGTTCCATGATCTTTTGTCCCCATACCTTGCACGCTACCAGATTGTGCACCACATAAATGACTAACATTTTTCAATAACATTTCCTCATTATAAGACCCTCTATTCATATCAAATCCAACTCTAAGGGGTGGATTTTTTTGAAACTACATTCCATCCCATCGACAAAAAAGAAACAATGTGAAATGATTTTTAGGAAATTGGAAAAAATACATTGAAAATTTCATGTCTTTCAAAGGTTAAAATTTTAAATTGCCCCTGTGGATCCTAGTTATCATCAGAACACATCGACTTTTTCATCATAATGTTCGTTCACAGCGCACAAGCGTGGCCAAACTACTTTTTCCCAGGGTCCTATTTTTTCATATAAATAGTCCATTGGGGTATTCATTTGTTTGGAGGAATTTCCATGTAGCCAAATTTTTTCTCTAGTTTCCCCAGTGCTTCACCCAAGTCTTTTGAAACCTTCATGGTAGTTCTTTAACACATAAGTTGGAGGAATTATTTGAGGATCAGAAGACATAAGACCCTTCAGTGTTCGTAATATATAACTCGAGTGCTCCTAAAGCACCCAACCTCCCTAAATCAGAAATAGTTGTGTGCCACCCATTCCTAACAAAGGAACTTGAGTGCACCACTTCTGGGAATTCCTATGAATAAACTTGAAGGATTGATTCAAGTCTCGTCAATGTTTTAACATCGTTGTTATTTGTCACTTGAGTAAACATAAGGTCACCAAATCCTACCTATACGCCAATACCTATGCACCAGATACATACTTGGGAATGTGACTTTGATTCACCTTTTCCCTTTAGCCTATACAATCCTTTCTTCAAGAGATATTTAAAGTTCTTCATGAAAGGCTTCCTCTTCATTGTCTCTCTTATCTGAAAGGGATAATGTTGAAACCTCCACTTTAATAT
The DNA here is from genome assembly GCA_963277665.1 of Viscum album. Classification (NCBI taxonomy): domain Eukaryota; kingdom Viridiplantae; phylum Streptophyta; class Magnoliopsida; order Santalales; family Viscaceae; genus Viscum; species Viscum album. The sequence continues at coordinate 1,050,865,668 of OY728127.1, read as the reverse complement.
CATGAATTAACAAAAATTTTGGAAAGGCACATCAACGTGACTCTTATTTGGGTTTTTATATCTATAGTCATAGGTTTTCCGTATTTTCCATATATGGGATTCAGGATCCCTAGTATGTTTTATGTTTTTTATATCTACGACCATATGGATGAATACCCTAGAGATAATTTTGGTATGTTCCTAGTCTTGGATTCTAGTAAGGGGACTCTGACATCCCCTTTTCAAATCTAATACTAGGAGACTCTAATTCCCTATAAGGAGTTTGTGGTTAACAAATTATTTTCAATTCAACAAATGAAAAATCTCCCTCTTCACCTAGGATCCACTAAGGGAATCCCTCATGGATTAACCCCTAGCCTTTCGGGCCACATTCAATCCCCTCCAATGTCATCCCACATTGAAAGGTTCATCGCTCCATGCCCTCATCCACCGTCGCCGCCATATGCTCATCCTATTCCACCAACGGATGAAGAAAAGTGTGTGTGCCATTGTTTTTATCTTTCACATCCTCTTGTTTCATACACCTAGAATGGCTCACATTTGATTATAGATTTGTGATGATACCATCATTTTCACAAACACGTCAATGAATGATCTATGATAACTCTAATTCCAATATAAACTAGGATACGTAGGAATCCTTCTTATAAACTGATCTCTACCTCATCTCATCTATAAATGGGAAGACCATATAGGAATAACCCCCAAATTAAACCCCTAAATCACCAAGGTATCCATTTCAGGAAGAATGTCCAAACTCATTTCTCTAGAAGGACTACACTCTCTTATGATATTTTTCGAACTACGTGGGATTCTATTTTTCTCCAAATGAGATATGTAGGAAGACACCCTGAGGTTTAAACCCAAAAATCTAAATCAAACCTATTACTTTTAGGCCATATACCCAATAGGGTCTAATCCCACATGGAAAATCATATCATTTCCAGGATCATTGGTATACTTAGGCATAATTCCCACCCCATGCATTGACTAAGATCCTTCTTCATAGATGTCCTAAAGACATGATAATAACCTTTAATGTGAGGTCCTAATCACATGACTATAAAAGGTATGATGTGTCCCATTAAGTGGAACTGATCTACATGGGTTCTGATTTATTTCATAAGTATAACTAGGTACCCCATTTATGTTTATGATGCCAACATCAAAATAAACATTTATCTCCCTCGCTTCCAAAAAATTATTGAGTTCCCCACTGACTGGCTTAAAACTAGTATTATTATATCAATGGTTAAAAGATTCTATAATTAATATATAAGAGGAAACTATTTATAGAGAACCTAGAATAAATATGGATATCTCCATTATTGAAGAATCTCAAATACATAAAGATGATTCTAAATTTCACATATGCTAAGAAATGATAGAAAATATCAATGGAAACATACTTTATACAAGGTGAATTAATAATAATTCATAAAAATATTTCAAATCTAAAAGAGAGTCCTAGAGTAGGAAATAATTCCCCCCAAAAGGGTGTGATGAGTCTGACATCCAATCCTATAGATCAATGTATATTATTATGTATATGAATTAGAATCATTTTCGTAAGGGGGATCATATTCCAAGATTAATGCACTTAATATAGTGCCTTGTTCTGCTCCTTCATTGATAGTGGTTTCATTACATCCTAATTATGTTTGAGAGGATACTGACGCATTACCTCCAAACCTAGCCATTGAAGTTGGAAATCCAATACAGTGAATAAAATTATGTTTCATTTCAAAATAATAACTAGAGTGAGATAAAATCACAATATTGGTAACCCATACCCAATAATAGTTCGGTAGGATGAGAAGGTTCATCCACAATATTCTTTAATTTAGCAGTTTTGGTTGATGTCTTTTGGTTTGGAATTCGTTCTTTAACATACTAAAGACTCTCCATATGAATTTCAAGATGATTTTTGGTTTCAATATTAACCAAATCCAACATCTCCATTATAATAGGATTGACAGTGATATCTACACTTCCATCAGGAATCGTCTCCATAGCAGTTTCTTTAGATGGAATTTCAAATTTCAACCAATCATAGTTAGAAAATTAATCATAAAATTAATGATATGATGAAAAATAAAAAATAAAATCCAGTTTTTTCTATACAAGTAAGATTAAAATTATGTATTTGGATGATTAACTTATTCTAATACTTCTTAAAAATACAAGACAAGATTCATCATATAATCCAATGGAATCCCGGATCCCATGTTAGTCTCACATTTGGGAGAACATGGAGGGCATGTTTTGAGACCCTCTCTGACAACATTAGACCCCAAATAGATTGCTCAATAACAGCTATGGGGTCAGCATCTATTGTCGCTAGATTTTCTGGTACTTGCAATGATACTAACATATCAAACATTGGATGTCAGTTGTGGTTACACATAGTTTCTCATGAAGAGATTCTGATTTACTATATGTATCCACACTTCTGTTAGTAGGATCATGAGTAGTTCATAGAACATATGTTGACTCTTCTAGCCTAACTTCCCCTTCAATCAAAGGAGATTCATTAATGGTTGGAATTTGTGTTTTTCTGGAAGCACCCTGTACAGTTCCTCAAGGTTCTTCAGTAATTTCATTAATTGAAGAAATAGTATAAGTTCCAATAATTCCATGATTTTTAGAATATTTATATGAATAATACTAAAATTCAAGTTTTTAGGAATGGTTACACTACTGAGAAAATGTTTAATCATTGTTTTCATTCTTTGATGTTTTTTTCATTGATTTTTTGGGAGGAATTGCATCATTATCCCAAAAACCCAGTATTGGAGACTGCGATCCTGCTAACATATCATCCTCCATGCTTGTTTTCCAGGAGATATCTCTCCTGACACACATGGTGATCCAGCAGATCTATGTATAGTACCACAATGGCTATACTACAGTGATGGAACTTCAGTCCATTTTATCTTAGTCCACAAAAAGTTAAATTGGTATTTCCCTTGAGAAATAATGATTTGAATAAATTCAAATAGAAAATCAGAAAATAAAGTGATTAAATTAAAACATATATCACCATGATCAATAAAATCATTCCACTCATCCTGAAATGGAAGGTAAATCCCATCAACGACACTGTGATCTGTAATCACTTTCACTCATTTTGTGGTGGGGATTGTTTCATCAGTTGTATATATGAGCATATATAGTTCCCGAATATAATTTCATTATCTATATCGTATGATCATAAAAAGAATATTAGAAAAGGATCATAGATACCTTACTAATAGAATATGAAACCATACAGATAAATATATCGTTGTTGTTTTAGCATCACAATGCATTTTTTCCATTTTTGAACCACCTACGGTCATATACATTCAGAGAACATTCCATAGGGGTTTGATGATGATCCTACAATTCTATATTATAGTTTCATCCCAATTTCGTCCTCTACATAGGGTAGATGAGAAATGGGACCTTTTTCTCTTCTGAATTATAGAGAATAGACTACCTTGATACATCATTATTTGATACTAATAGTGTATTATCTTGACTCTGACTGGTGGATTGTATCACCCTCACCCTCTGACTCCAATTAATTATCCTATGATAATGAAGAATTACCTACAATATGAAATGGTTCCATTCTACTAATTTTCTTTATCAGGAACTGAGAGAAAACATGGTTTATCACCCCATCAAGGCATGATGAATCCCAGTTCTAAGCATACCAGATAATAAATCTACTTATTGCATCAACTAATGGTATGTTGAATATTTCCCTATTTTTCTCTACAGATTTTAGCAAACATAGTTATCGGGACACCATCATATGTTTCTATAATCTGAAATGAACTTTAGAAGATACAATAATTTGTTGCAGAAACTTTAATTTATGTGGGAGTTTATAAGGAACATAGGCCTCACATATGATTTTCCCAATAATCATGGTGTCCAATATGTCATCCCCTCTAGCTAACATATATGCCCATAGCTCTATGTTGGTTAGCCCATCATAAAAAATCACCCCGTAGGTTGATTCCCCTAAGGGAAAAGATGAAATTCTTTATACATACATAACCTAGCCATATTTTCTTAAACATTAAATGAAAGAGATGAAATACCATAAAAGAATTAATATATGGTTGGAACAATCTTCCAAGGACCTGAACCCCACACTACATAGTATAAATTTTGATTTAATTGTTGATCCCCCACTATAAAACCCATAATATTCCTATTATTCTCAAAAGAGACTTTCCTCTACATATATGCTACATGTTCCTCTAGAACATTTCTAGAATAGTGGTAACCAGTCCTACTATCATCTTCTCTTCTAGTTTGGAATATATAAAAAAGAATCCCATCCTTACACATACTTAGGAATATTAGAAGGTCAATAGATATAAATTGAGCTACATGGCCAGAAAACCCACAAGATGTGTCTTTACAATCATTTTGGAGTTGACTTCATACCCCTGCTATTCAAAATCAATCTTCTCTAATGTTTTCCAAAAATTGTTGGGTGTAACTCTATTTTCTACCTTAGGTCATCGAGATGTATGAGTGAATGTTTGACCATTCTCCATTTTCATCCTCGTGAATATTTCTATCCACTCATTTTGGTGCATATCCATTTTAATACAGGACTTTGTTATGTTTGTATTATTTTATTTATAAAATATATTAATTAACTCCCAAACCAAGGATGGTGTCTTTTCTGAGTCATTCCATGTCACCTTTGGAGGTATAGATTCATTATACATGTGTCCATGTATTGGAGCTCCATATATCTTGTATAAATCCAAAAAATGATTCCTACTTCTCCCTCTGTCAAATGGTTGGAATTAGTCTTTGGAATCCATCGACTTAGCTACTTTGGCATGAAATCATCATTCCTATATAAAACGGATTCCTGAAAAATAAATCCTCTTAAATTGTGACTCATTTCAGGCCATCAATAGACATAGAACAAGTCTTTCACAAACAATACACACACATCCATGTAGGCATAACACCCCCTCCGAGGACAAAATTTTAATGTTTCTTCAGACTGTTTCATTAATCCATCTTAGAATCTCGTAAAATGAAAAAATAGAAGTGTAGTTTTATCATAGGGGTATGTGCTTTAAATTCTGGAGAGCATCGACAATGATTTATGAAATGGGCCGAATCTACCATCGCAGCATTTATATATGTGATTGGAACAAAAATTGTGGTAGATGAGAAATTAGGTTAGTCTTAAAAAAATTAATGTGGAACATAGTTATCTTGATATAGTATATTGACATCCCACTAATGGAGGTATCCATATATAGGAAAGTAAATAATCCTTATAAAATTGATGTGATATTAAATTAAGTGATTTTTAAAATCTGGGAGAGTAGTGTCACAGATGTCTAAGTAATCATTCACGACAATCTTAATCATATCATCAATTCTCTAGCTATCCATTTCATCAGCAGTTCTGAATCACTTGGGAACCATTGAACCAGTAAAAGGCATCAAAATTCATTAAGATGTGAGTTCATTTTGGATTTTCTGAAAATTGAATTAAAAAAAGTTGTTAAAATCATTATGTTCCACGTTTATATATTCGGAAAACAAGTGTAAATCCGACATGTAATTATGGCGCCAATTTGTAGTGCACAAATCAAAAACATACTGAAGAAGAATGACCGACATGATCATCTGAGCAAGAATACATGTGTCCATGGAGCTAGATTTCTAGAATCATATGTAATTTTCTCTAATGTGAAGCCACTGTATATACGTGATGAATATTACCATGAACTCCATGACCTTACATGAACATACCTCGTGCACTACCAATATACACACCACATCAAACTCTATGAACTCGAATAAATCCTGAATGGCAAATTAAACATAATGTATGGTTGATATGTTGGGTTTTTAATCTGAGGTGATGGATATTTTGGCATACATATCCTGTGTAGCATTCACTATGTGAATATAGGTTTCATGCTATGTAACAAACCATGTTTCATTATTAGAGACAACATGCAACAATTTTGTTTCAATTCCCTCACCAGTTCTTTATTGATCTATAGCTAAGGATGTTTGAGTTCCTTTTTGTGAGACTCAACCCCTTGTAGATCGATCAGTTCAACGTCCCATCAATCTTTCAGTCACATTTCATCTCTTTCAGCAAGTTTTACTTCAGTTTCACCATTTATTTTGATCGAGGTATCACCTTATGGTTTTGTTTTTGGATCCTTTGGTTTATAGTTGCTAATTCTTCTTTTTATTGTCTAGATCCATGTGTGATCTTGTTTCAGATGCCTTTTCATTTGTTAGTCTTGGATTGGATGGAATTTGTCTTTGAGGTAAGTCAGTTTACTCTCTTCGTAAAACCCTCTATCATTAAAATTTAATCAACTTGATGTGGATATTATTTTAGGGCCTTCATAGACGTTGTTGGGTTTTCAATGATTTTGGATTTCATTTTGGGAATGTGTGACCCGAGTATTGAGGTAGGTGGTGTCGTCTCTGTTCTATGTTGATGAACCTGATTATTTTTATATATAAAACATTTTTATATTGAAATTATCTTGATTATTTTCTTTTAGCTAAGAGTGATTTTTATGAAAAATGGTGTTTTCCCTAGTTATTTATATATGTAGATAATATGGGTATTTTTGAATCATCAGAATTAATTGTGAAAAAGAGTGTCTAGGATTCATTGGGTACATAGGTAGAAGGTTTATCTGAGGACATCATCCATTTTTTTATTATCAAGGAAGACTATGTTGCTTATTTCTTTTGTTTCCTATGAATGTGGTTATAGAAGTACAATTTTGAAAATTTTGGAGGTTTACTCATTGGGTATTCCATTGATTCGTAGGACCATTGTTCTAGGATAATAATTTGTGAATTTTATTGACTGTGGTATGAGTAGTATATGGATTGGACCTGTAGTATTCTTTAGTGTAGTGATACCTATGGTCTTTTTTTATTTCTTATATTTCTATGTTATTGTTGATATGAATGTCAATTATTGTGGTAAATGATTTAGAAAATGTACTTTGTAATTGATAAGCATATTTTTGATTAGAACATTGGAAAAAGGGAATGTTTACAATTTTTTCTATAAAAATAACTTACTACTTATAATTACATGTTTTATTTAAAAAGAGAATAAATGTATTTTCATATAGTGACTGATTATGGAAAACCTATGTTAGATCCTATAGAGCCTATTATCTCACACCCTACACACCTCCTAAGTGGTTTATATACATTTGTTTGTATTCTAGTGTTGGGAAAGGAAATGCATCATAGTGATATAGCGAGGTTCATGTTAGATAGTTAGGTAGCTGGTGGTGAGATTCTGGGTGTCCATCTTAACTATCATTTGAAGTAGCTATTTGGATTTTATTCTTTTTCAATTAAACTTTTCTTCGAGTTTATAACTACTTTTTCAGTTGTCAGTTTCCACTATTTTCAAACATTTGTGGAATATATGACATCATAGTCTTATAAATTTGTTTCATGGACTCTTATATATATATATATATATATATTCCTTGTAGTTGTTTAGGTTTTGATAAATTGTTCCCTCTGTTGATTGATTGATTATGGGATGCTAGTCTGTAGCCACTAGGATCAGGATTTCCCTTCAAGCAAGTAATAGAATGGGTCAGTTACTAGGTTTGATGGAAACCCTAGTCAATTCATTTCACTTACCATATAGACCAATAATGATAAATAAATATACTTACTTTATGAGTATAATTCCATCCGTTTTCTATTTAATATAAAATATCATCCTTTCTACAAATAATTCATATTGAGGATGAATTCATAACTCCATAATCAGTAAAATAAACATTTAAGGAACTCATAACCAAAAAATAGATATTAAAGATATTCCACCTTTCGTTAGAAATTATAAAAAACCAAAATGGTTTTCAAATGGTATGGTAATCCTCAAAATAAATAAAAATACAAACGATACATTATTCATAATAATTAAATAACAATACCCAATGTTGAAACTGGATTATATAATAATAAAAATTACCTCAAATCCATCAAAAATATCCTATATAAGTTCAAACACCAAATATTAAAAGTATTTTATTATATATTCATCAATGATAAATCAAACACTATTCATTATGTAAAATCTGATATGATTCTAATATAAACATTATATTATAATATAAATTTTTCATTCTTATAATCCGTCGATCATTAGTTCATGCCCATGAACCTAACTGGGTTCTACATGTTATCACCAAACATATATATTTCCACAATTTGTATTATTTAAAAATGAAATCTAATTCCTCCCTAAAAACATTATTTTTATCCTACGAAAAAAATACCTCATTTAAAAAAAATGTGTCCCAAAACGTTATTAAGATCTCATCATTTAAAACCTCAATGTGGTGTCTAATAGATTGAACATATCATCATCATTAATCGTATTGACCTATGATGGTATCCATAATTATTAAGATACCCTCACATGAAAATATCATAATCTCCAAAGATATCTAATCCAAAGTTTGATCCCTACTGTAACATCCTATAATTCAAACTCCTGATTCCTATACTAAAATCTATAAATTTAAATTTCATGTTATGAAGTCGATTAGGGTGACCCATGTTTTTCCATAAACAACTCAAAACCTATAAAATAAAAACTATATCACTTCTATATAGAATGACCTTTTAGGTTTGTAGTTTTTGATAAATATGACAAAATATTCCAAAAACACCTCTATTTGACTTGGACTCATGAGTCATACATAGAAAATTTAACACATTTAATCATTCTATTATTATTTTAAAACATGTCAGAAACACCATCCTTTTGAATTAATTTATAGAATTAAATCATTCACCAACAATCAATAAAACCTACAAAAAAAGAAACTTAGGAATCTTGATATCACAATCTCATTAAGTGTGAATGTATGAAATACAAAATTAAAGTCATTCATGAGGAATATACGAGTATAATTTTATGATGAAATAACCAAAATGAATGATTAGAAAACAAAAATATTCATATCTATCAATACCTGGATCCTCAAATATAAAAAGATGGAAATAGTAAGATTCATTAGAATCAATAATAATGAGCTATGTGACATCAATATCAATTATTAGAAACATTATATATCCATAGAATGAAATGATAAATTTTTTAGTATCTTGAAACATCATCGATTTAATCCCTTAAAAAACACTTATAGAACTCTATCAAATAGAATAACCAATTTTGTTGAATTTGATCTCTGAATTACCCAATGCATCAGATCAATATATGGGAACACCCATAATATAAGATATAATAGGATCATGTGGATCTATCTGGGTTCACCCATTATTTATAATTTCTATGAACTGAATACAATGAGAACACATTGACAATAATTTAGAGAAACATTTATCTATTAACAGAATCACTAACCTGTTAAAAGGAAACGAGTTCCACAATAACATATTTGAAACATGATTATCCCATAAAAGAGAAATAGGATCAAGAAAATATCATCAAAACATGACTAATCCCAAGAAAATAAATTGTTTCATTAATAAACTCTTCGAAACATTTTTAAAACATGGTAAATACCTGAGATTAAGAAAAATCCATTTGAAACATGATTAATCTAGGGAAAATAAATAGGATCAATAAAAATCTCTTTGAAACATGATTTACCCATAGAAAAGAAATGGGTTCCAAAATAATCACATAGAAAAATTATTATCCTAATTAAAATAAAGGGGATATTTAAAAATATCATAGAAACATGACAATCATAGGGAAAATAAATGGTTTAAATAAAAATGAATTTTAAATCAGATTAAAAAATAGAAAAGAAATGGGTTCATTAACAATATCTTAGAAATATTATTATCCCATGGAAATATATTGGTTCAATAACAACATCATTGAAACATGATTAACCCACAGAAAATAAATGGCTTCCAAAAAATCACATTGAATCTTTATTAACCCGTGGAAAATAAAAAATCTCCAAAAAAAATCTTTGAAACCTGAATAACCCATGGAAATTAAAATTTTTAAATAAAAATCACATCGAAAAAAAATAATCCATCCCAAAAATGAATGAGTATAGAATAAATTGAAAATATCCCTAGAGGAATGTATGTAACAACAACAGTTTCAGATATTGATGAATGGAAATTCAATTAAAATATCATTAATCTATTGTTGATGAAAATATTCTTTCAAAAATCCAAAGAATCCCTTACCACTATAAAAATTTGTATCATTAACCCCTTGAATGGAATAATGATATATAAAACATAAAATATCATAGGAAAAATGAGATTCATTTTATAACAGTTTAAGTGAAATGTATATATAAATCATAAAATAATATAGCTGTATAACATATAAAATGACACATAGAAGGAAAATTGTGACAAAATTTCATTACCCCAATGGTAACATCAAAAATATATACCCCATGTAAGGGTGGTGGCAAAAAGGATAAGGAAATACAAATTTCATTAATTATTAGAATCATACAATTTATTCCTATGAAGTATATACACCAAATTAAAGAAATTAGGTTCATAACCATTAAAATTGACTTAGTAAAATGAAATTGAGAAGAATTCCATTACATTGAGATTGGTTTTTCCTTCTTGTATTTTATCTTTTTGAATTAAAATTTTATCGCAATTATATAATTGATTCCTAATATTTTCTCATGCTTATTATTAATTTCATTTCACAGATAAAATGGTTCTGAAAATACTTATACAATTAATTCTACATCATGCGTTTTGACCATATTTGGTATATGTTTGGAAATGACTTTGGTAGGTCACCAATGGTTAAACAATAGTTTATATAAACTAATTCAGCATAACAATCCTGAAACAATGATCATATTTTTAACTAAATTAATATTTTCCTTCAATTCATGGATTATGGTTAAGAAAAATGAAGCAACATTCTAATGATGGAGATAGTAGGTCGTACTTATGCATGAGTAACATTCAAAATTTTCAATGATCATTATGGAAAGAAGGAAATTAAAATATATCATTATTGAATGAAAATTTTATTCAGAATACAATATTATTTAAATATATGTATATATATATATATATAATTCTTCATATTTAAGTAGAATCACATATCATCAAGGAGGCAGTAGTCCACACATCCATGAACGACATTATCACCATTTCTATATGTGAAAGGGTAACAAGGAAAATGACACTTTACATTTCTAGAAAAGTAATTATTCAATTAAAATCTTATATATTTCATTTATTGTTTTTTATTTTAATTAAAAACTTTTTTAACACATTCCATGTAATGTGTTAACATATCACATCACTTTGAGGAGGCTGTAGACCACACATCCACAAAAAACGTCACTGTATTAACACTAAACAGAACACATAAGAAAATGATTTATATAGAAATTACTTAATTAGGAATACTACATGATTAATACATATATAATATAAATATAGTGTGTCAATATTATTTCCCAACTATAACATGTGGTAATGAAAAAAACAAGTGACATCATTTCGTGAGGTGTTAGTTCATTGTTCACATGTCGGGCATGCTCATTACCCACATTATAGAAGTGTGTGTATGTGTATTTTGAAAACTAAACATAAAAAAATATTATTATATTTAGGATACTATGTATATTATATAATATTAAAATAATATTAATTTTATTGGTGGAGAAAGAAATAAAACATAAATTCATGTTTGCAGAATATCACCTATTACTGGGTATCTCCTTTTGCTTTACAAAAACGGGAATCATTGGTAAAATTTATTCACAATAAAAAAATTATAGGTTTTTTGGAGGAAATTATGGATACTATATGGGATGATTTTTTATTATCTAAATTTCTTCATAGGTGTGATGAAAGGGATAATTGAGATATTTTTATTGTGGATGAGGAGTGGTTTTCTTGTAAATACAAAAATGTAAAGCCTATTGAGAGGTCCCACTTACATATTGTCACTGCAATATTGCTAAAAATTATACCCAAGATGGTATATGATTTATTAAGGTCTAGGAATTGTGTTATTGATATGTTTTTGTGTCATTTAGACTAATAAGATTAAGGTATAACCACTAAGTTAATACAATTTTAGGTTAACGGATATAATTAATTTTGATAACAATCATTAAATGTTTTGGTAAAAAACTAATATTTAATTGTTAGAAATTATAAATTATTTGGATTAAAAAATATGAAATCCAGTTTTTTAAATTACAATAAATTAATTAGTATAAATTAATTTAAAATTATTCTAAAAGATAGGAAGTCAATACTGGGTTTTAAAGTAAAAATGATCAATAGATTGTTATGTTTTTATATATAAAAACAATTTGATATTTATTACTATGATGTAAATTAGTTTTAATGATATAAAAATGATCTAGTTATACTTTAAAACCTATTAAAATATTATTTCACTATATAAATACATTGGGTGAAATGTAGTTTTGAACCAAAAGTAAATATAATTCATTATTCATGAAAATATGAATATTTTTTAGAAAATTATAAAAAATACACCCAAATAAAATATTGATATCCCAATTTAAGAAATTATTTTTTTATAAAAATGAATCAAGATTCAAAAATTACATAAAAATATGGTTTGCACGAAAAGGTGTTAAAAATTACATTTAAAAATACACATCTTCTTATGCTTAATATTGGATTTCTTATTATTTTAAGCATGTAATACTCATTGGATAAATTCCAAAACATTTTTATTAAATATGTGTAATATAAATTTGATTTTTATATTTTTATAATAAATATTAATTATATTTAGTAAGAAAACATTTCATCCTAGTCATAAATTTTTATTTAATAAATATACATCCATTATATTCAATTGGTATCTATTTTAATTTCTAATTAATTAGTAGTTGATGAATTGTTTTTATAAAAAATCTGTAATTTATTATTTATTATTTTTTGAAACTTATTAATTTCAAACATTCCAATGAAATGGTGATAAACATTATCTTAATTAAATGATATGAACATTATATTGTTTCCTGGTAAGGCTCATCCTTCCGGGTAACATAAGTCCTTAACGGAACAGAATATAGGGTGAAATGCATGATAAACATGGTGTTATATGTGAGGAAATAAAAACCATGTATTAAATGTAACACATTATATTAAATAAATTAAATTAAATTAAAAGAATTATAAATCATTAAATCATGTGATGTTACAAAAGAAATAAAAAATAGAAAATGAACATGAATTTTGTGGAAACATTATGACATTGATTACTGATTAATTTATAAAATGAATTAATACCCCTCGCATCAATCAAACATTCAGTGTGGTCATATTTTCTGAAAAAATAGTATTGTATGTCTTAAAATTATGTAAGAACATGTGTCAAAGAGTCAATTCCAAATAAATAGCCACATAGTTTTTTGTTAAAGTTAGACCATATTTATGTGTTTTTTGTTACTAAATATCAAGAAATAAAAAAATAGATATACAATGATTTCATGAAAATAAGTGATTGTTTCCTAGGATATAAAATTATATAATTTTATTCTATTGTTGGTTAATGCTTATGACTTATACTATTACTTCTTAAATATTTTCTTTTTAATTAAACTAATATTTTCATTTTCAAGAATATGTTACACCTTTTTTTAACATATATATTTTATTCAATTTATAATATTTATTTATCCCCATCGATGAAATTCACCTATTTAAAGACTCTATTATTTTTAACACTAAAAAATTCATTAAATTAAATGACTACTCAGGATTATTAAAAACTATAGATTCAACAACTAATATTATAATCTTACCATTTCTTCTATTGGAATTTAAAAATTTGAAGTTATTATCTTTTTAATTATTATTTCTTTATTTGAAATATTATTTCTAATTATTAATTTTTTTCATTATAAATATATTTTATCAAAAAATTATTCTCTCACTTTTAGATATAGTTCAGTTTTTAGATTTGGACATTTGTTTTATTTATTTAAAAATATTTTTTTACTTTACTTGATTTTTTTATATTTCATCTTTATGTTATGTTATCACATAGGTTTTTTAATTTTATAATTTGTTTTCCTCTATTATTTCATTATTTATAATTAATTCTTATACTATTTTATCCATATATTAATTGGTTCACCATTATATTCTTATTATTATTCTATTTAATATTTTTTCATATGATGCTTCCATATTGTACCATTCATCTTTTAATTAGCAATAATTTTATTATCTTTTTATTTATTTTTAATTCATTATTTTTCTTCACCTATATGATATTTGATAATGAATTCATTCCTTTTATTTTCATTTTATTTGTTTTCAAATTATTTTATTTTTTAATTTAAATATATGATTGGTTATTACATTATTTATCTACAATTTCTTAGAGTTTTTATTGTGTTTAATTTTTATTCTTAATGAATTTTCATTTACATCGAATTATGATTATTCACCTATATTTTGGATTAAATAATCTATATAATTCATATACATAAAACTTTAGTTCTTTATTATGCCTCTAAAACTGATAGACCAAATGTCTTCAACATTTCTGTCTTTATGTAATTACATTTTCAGGATTTTTTTAGTAATATATATTTTATGTTATATCTAACTACTCTATTATTACTACAACATCTAATTCACTATTGAGTTTCTATTTTTTGGAAATCATATTTTTTATTTAAATTCACCATCTATTTATTCTTTTCAACCAATATTAACAATTGGTTTCAATTAATCACAACCCATCTATTTTTTATCAATTTAATTGTTCACATTTATTCATGTTCAACTAATAATTTCACATCAAAACAGTCATTTACATTAGTTTATTTTTTAATGATAATATTATTCTACATTAGATCATGTGTGACCACATACATTTTTCATGATTTTAATTTTCATTTATAATTTGTAGTTTCTAATATTTCATTCATATTATTTACCTTTTATGTTTAAAAATACTTCTTCCATATAGAACGTGGATATTTTTAATTATTTTTGGCATTCTATTTGTTCTTCAAAATAATATTTTCCTTTCACATTCACTATTGATTATCACTTTAATATTCCATATTTTATATTCTTCTCTATTACATTATTTAATTATTGATTTATGATTTCTATATTTCGAGAATTAAATTTTTTTCATCATTATATAACATTATTGTTTTTCCTTATTCCTCTTATTTTGAATATGTTTTCCAGTTTAATTTTATCTTGTGGTATTTCTTCACGTTGATATAATGTTTCAATTTCTTCATTAATATACACATCCATGTATTTTTGAATATTTTCCTTTTTTCTTCTACTCTTGATAATTATCAATGTTTTGAAGTCCCGAGTCAATCAAATTACTGAATTACTCAGTATTATTGATCATATAATTTATGATGTATAATATTTTTTTAATAACTTATCAACCATCTATTCACTGACTGTATTTTGTGGTATAATAGATTATATGATTTCATATTTCAAATTCCATTAAATATATGAGAAATCAACTATATAGGTTTGAAAAATATAAAAATAATAATATATTGGCAAAAAGTATTATAAAAATGATCTTCATGCAATTTTTCATTTGTAAAATCTAAATAAATGTCATTCATAATCCCAATTTTCATAGTAAAGTCAAAAGTGTTGTATGGCCTTGACATTATGATTTTTTTGGTAAGTAACCTAACAGGGTAAAAAATAACCAAATGTGTTTGTATTTCTAGGAAAACAGGCTGAATTATCCTCAAATGATTTAAAATTTATTGGGATTGACCACTTGTCAGTCCAATTTTATCACTGCACAAAATAATATAAAGTATATTTTCTCCCTGACACTTTTGATAAAATATCATATCACCAAACAATGGGTAAAATCCAAGAACATGACATTAGTATGAGATAAAAATACGTAAAAATTGTCCCTTAGAAGTTACATATCTTTATAAACTATTTGGGAAATTATCTGATGGATGGATTCCTGTTATGGTTAAAACAATGATTTTATATGCTTAAAGCATATTAATAAAAGAAAAATCAATAATGAAGAATTAAAATATGTGTAAATGATCATGAAGTGGAATTAATTTATAGAAAATTTACCTTTGGGTGACTATTGATCTATTAAAACCTACCGTAAATCAATCTAACCCATGGACTTCATGGTTTGATCAAATGTAGGTTTTCAATTCACATTCCCATGTTTAAGATAATGTGGTTCAAAAAAATAAAAATGTGTTCTATTCATATTACTACATATGTGATTGATCCTAAAATGATTTTTTATCTATATAAACCAACCACATTTCAATATGATTCTCATATTTCTTAGTATGAAAACTAGTATGTTTTGAAAATGACATTTTAATTAATGTGATATATAACACGTCAATGTTTCAAAATGGAAGAGAGAAAGTTAGATTTAGAAGGAGTCAATGGATAATAATGACTATGTCATTTGTGATATATAGGATTTAGTCATGCATCAATTATACTCATTATTTTGATGATCCAATGGGAAATGTTGTTTCAAAATTCTAATATGTATTAATAGATTTAAAATAAATCTTGATAGTGTCAAAAGACATAATTCTTTTTTTGATTAATGAACCGATTTGGAAAATTTTACTAGAGAATTTTCTGGTCTATATGATTCAACAACACACAAATCCTTCAGCATAATTGTATAGTATGATAAAATTTGTTTTTTTATATTGTTATTAAAGGGACATGTAACCCAAATGATGCCTATTTTATGAAATAAGATTAGATTTTGATGAACAAATATGAGGAGTATTCTAAAATCATTTGTGATTTGTATGAATTCACCATTAATTAATCTCATTACATGAGTTCTTTATATCATTTAGTTTAATATTTCACCTTCATATTTTTTAAAAAATTAATTACCACTTTTCTAGTGGTCAAAAAATAGAATGTAAGATCATTATAAGAATGAATTATAAATACATTTAAAATCATTAAAGGTGATTTTTTTTATTTCTTCTCACTAAATATCATATTGTTGATAAAAAAATTTCTAAAATATAGTAAATATAATAGAAACTTTTTCATATGATTTTGTGATATTTTGAAGTCCATTTCAATGTTTTCACCATTTTAGACATGTTTTTTAAAATTTTTTATCCACAAAAACACACATTTAGTCATTACAAGGAAAATGAGTAATCATGTTTTTATTTTTTTTAATACATATTTGGAAGATCCAAAAATATTTTTTATTCTATAAGAATCATTCACACATAAGAATGATGACTGGATTCTCCAGTATTTTCGACTATATCATTTCACCTTGATATTTTTATAATAATATAATATTACTAATCATGAGAACCAAATTGATAAATGATATACTATTGGACATGGAAAATCGGACAATTATCCTCATGTCAATTATTATTTTTATTGATAATCCACAAATTAATTGATTCTCGAATTTCACGATATGTTTGAAACAGTAATTTAATATTAATAATGAATATTAATAAATGGAAGTCCTCCTTCTGTTTGTAAAATATAATAAAATGTGACCTGATTATCATAAAATTGTTGGAAAAATTAAATAATTTCATTTATGATATTTATTAACCAACAAAACATAAATATGATACCTAATATGCATGTTATAATTGGATTTTATATTTTCAATTCCTATATTTTTATGGTGACATGCCACCTTAAAATGATAAATAATTAGAGTAAATGTTATTTTTATTGACAAGACATGTGATTAATAAAAGAATTATTATAGATATGTATAAATCATTATCACATAAATGTTATCCATAAATTTCTCAGTATGATTTAACGTATCATTTCACCTATATATTTTAATCAAAATGGATTATCAACCTTCAAGGGGATAAAGACTATGAAGAAGATTATATATTGATATGATGACATAGTAAATTGATCCTTGATTAATAATTTATCTACATTTATTTTTTCCACAACAATTTGATCGTTGGATTTCTTTGTATGAAGGATACTATGTTTCCATATCATTAACCATTATTTATAAATGAGTAATAAATTATTATGGAGTAAAAAATAAGGAATTGAATTTAGATTTTCCCAATATAATTTTAAAATGATAATCACGTCCTTTCTGATCTATATGAACCATCCATACATTATTATTATATATGCGTTATTCAATTTGACCGAAAGTGTTGTTTAACCATCCCATTCTTATTAATGTGATTTTCTTATAAAAGGTGTAAAAAATGAAAAAAATTAGTCCATGTTTCTATTAAAACATTGGATGAAATGTAATTAAATATATTATGATATATATGAATAAAATGAACATCAACGCAATGAACATATTTATCAGTATATTCGTATTTATCATTTATCCTTTTTTTAAATAGATTTTATGTCACTAGTTTGGTGGTCAATGTTGGGTGGGTGAAAGAAAATTGATTTAGAAACATATTATAGATATTTCCTTTATGTAGAAATTATATACACATGATTTAATTACCTTGAATTCCCTGTATGAAGTAAACTATGATTTCATACTATTAATCCTTGTCTATAAATGAAAAATCATCAATATAGAGATCAAATCTAATAATTTTTTTTGGATTTTCATACAAATTATAAAAATTATCATCAATTAATTTCTAATTTGTATGAATAAACCTCATATAAATATCACACTGAACATGTCAGAATGACAGAATGTATCGAGACAAGTCACATAATTTATGTAAAAGATGAGTAAACATGTATGGATTCCCCTTAAAACAGAGGAAATAATCATTAAATATTTTTTTCCATCAAAATGAAACTTTTTCCAATATGATGTCTATATTGGTCCTTACTGTTAACATCATTAATTTTTACAATTGAATACTATGTTCAATAGTGTACCTAATACACACATTGACATTAAACGAAATAGTAAGTATAATAATTTAGGTGTTACTAATATAACATGGCCATTAGAATAACGGGTATGAGCATGAATAACATAATTATGAAAATGTGGGTTATGTATGTATATATAATAAATTATTTGGAGAAAAATTAATTATTAATTAAATAAACCCTTTAAAATAAATGGATAGTTTTTTCATAAAAACTATTTAAATGTGCACAAGTGTGTTTTAAATCAATAAATAAATAATTAAATCTTATTGGATTATATTAATTAAATTTTTAAATAATATATTCAATATAGTGTATGAAAATAATTTTTTAACGTACATTATTTTTTAGCAAATTAAATTTTATATAGATAAAATTTCATTTCTAAAATTATTGTTTTATCGGATTTTGATTGAAAACTTGTTTTAAAAATATTTTTTGAAACATCTTTAAATTATATTTTAAAAAATAAAATTCTTATATTTAAGATTAGTATAATATTTACCTTTGGAATTTTTTTTATATGATATGATTCATTTTCATATGAATAGTGAAAATAATGTATATTTTAAATGAAATGAACTTTTTAATAAAATGAATTTATAGTGGTTAATCATATGTTTAATTGGTTTTAAAGTATAATAAAATAAATTTTAGATAAATTAAACCAATTTAGTTTATTGGTATCAATTTAACATTTAAATATGATATAAACACAGTTTGATCGTTTGAGAATTTTACTTAAAAAACTATTTGCTTCGACTCGTTTGCAGGGTTAATTTTAAAATAATTTGTTCAAATTATATGAATGTAATTTTGAAAAATATATTCCATATTTAGAAACATAATGTAAAAATATACTAAATAGGCCCCATTTCTTTTGTGGACCATATGAATAGTTACAATGGTATATTTTTGTTTTCATAGTAAAAGGAAAATCAAGTAAAAATAGAGTAATAAAGAGTAATAAATAATATGATATAGATTATAAAATTGATCCCTACACATCCCTCAATTTTATTAGATTAAAAAAATCAATTCATAATCACTCAATATCTGAATATATTGCATTTTTATCAATTTATAAGTGATAATGACCTTTATAATACATAATTTAATGTAATGACAAACATGTCTCAATCACAATCATAATAAATAAATTATTTTATATTTAGGGGTTGTCCTGAGGGTATGTCTTACTGAAAAAAAATAATTTGACTTATAAAATATTTATCTTTATTATGATAATTTATTTAAAATATTTAGTGAAGATATAATTATGATAAATGCTTTCATAGTAGTGATGTAGTAAACATTCTATTAATAGTAATATAAAATAAATTTTATTAAAAATGTTAAAATACATATAATATGACATAATTAATGAAATAATATAATTTTATATAGGTCTTTTAAATTTTAGTGATGTATTAAACAATTATTTCTAATATATATTATTTTAATTATATTTTTAAAATTTAATGCGATTAATAGCCTCAAAATTGACATTATTGATAATTAAAAATAACTAATATTATATTAATTGATAAAACATTCATAAAAATATAAATTTTGTATAATATATTGGTATAATACATATATTGTCACAAAATACTAATTTAATGGTTTTTTTCATTATATTGTAATTAAATTAACCCAAAATTAATAAAAACACATGTTGTCCTGGTTATGTAAAAGTGGTTACAAAAGGGTTTTGGCCAAATGATAAGGATTAAAAAATAATAAAAACATGTATAATTTTAATTTAAATAATCAATACATACAAAAATAATTTTATATTATAAATAAATCAATTTTGGGAAGCAATAGTTATAAAAATAACTTATCTTAATTTTATATTTTCCAAAAACCCATGAGTGCTCTTCACCTCTATTATAAAAGGAAACATTTTATTCACTATTCATCACACATATAAACCAATTTTCATCAGCATGTATCTTCCAAAACAACATCAAAAAATCCCTATCCTAATTCTAGAGATCATTTATTCATCATATCAATCACCTTTGTAGTGTTAATTTGTTATGAAAAGGATGTGGTACAAGGAAGGCATATCGTTTTTAATCAAGTATTTGTCTCTAATTTATTTATCATATTCCATATTATATTCAGAATAAAATATGAAATAATAAATATAGTACCACTAATATAATTATATTTTAATATTTAAATATAATCATCTAAATCCCTCTTAAAATCAATGAAGTATAAAAATAATTCATCGTATTTGATTGTGGGGGATTACTCCTTCTTGATAAAAAATAATTATTTTTTCATCACCGACAAAAAATAATGGTTATAATGTAATTATTAAGGTAATATATGATATTCATGATATTTATATAATTGTTTAACTTAATATATCATTTTATTTCATATATTTCTGTGCACAGCAAAATGATAATTTCATTCATCCGTATCTATGAACTATCACCTCCAAGAACCGATGCAATTTTTGACCTCACCACATCATATGGATTATATATATAAGGATATTTAAATTATAAATACATTATCTATTATATTAATATCATTCATTACATATAATATAATAATTACCTTCTTCAAAAATTGATCATTTAAAAATTAAAACATTACTCGTGTTTATAGAGGCCTAATGTCTCCATGATTATACCATAGTTCATTTTTCGTAACCATATTTATAGAATGAATTTATATTTATAATTGATTTATAAAGGTGTTGATTATTTAATGAATATAATTCTTTATATGATAGTCTAATGACCACTTTTACTATAGGCATTATGTCAAAGAAATTTTGGACTTATGTATCAAAAAAACATTAAAACATCAGAACTAATATTAAATTATTAAGTAATTGCAGATAACCTAGAAATGATTCATATAAAAGTAATAATAATCATGTAGAATTTTATAATTAATTTATAAATAAAAAAATGATTACTATGGGGGAATATACTGATTGTATATGATGAATCAGACTCATGGTAAAAAATTTAATCTCAATCTTCTTTCATTTAGGTAAATTTAGATGTCATACACCCACCCTCTTTTATGAGGTCTATATATTACCCTATTGCCTGATCATAACATTAATTATTTTCATTCTTATTTCATTTAATGTTTTTAATATCATTCTTTTATTGGTCTTTTGAATCAAATATTTCAAATTATCATGCAACACTTTGATTTAAAAATATATTTTCAAATGTTTGATGAATTAACATAAAAATCAATCGTCAATGTAAAAAATAATGATGTTATTTTATATTTTTTTTTGGAAATTAATATAAATCAAATTTTATTTATGTTTTTAATTTCTTTCAAATTTATTAAAAAATTAATCTTTTTATGTGTTTAATAGAGAATTCATTAATAGACCAAAAAAGGTTATATTCTAAATATACATACTAACAATTACTTTTCTATCAGTGTGGACATTATTTTATTTTGAACATCCATTAAAAGATATCCTATTTCCATAAGTGAAAAAAAAATATTTAAATATTTAATTATTTTTATATTGAACATTTATCGTTAAATAAAATTGGGTTTTGTTTTTGAAAAAAATTTCATAAAAGAAATGTGTACTTTTATATGAATGTGTTTTATTTATGGGAATAAAACATTTTTTCAATGAGTTTTCTGATGAATTCTTTTTATTAATGATATTTTACTTGAGTATTATTGTAAATGGGTGTGCCTAATATAGCTTATACATGGGGTTGACAAGATAATGTTAGGGAAGCCTATTATATCATAAAATGTGGTGCGCATAATAACGTAGGGGAATCCTATTATGTATTGACATGGAATAGAATATATTAGGATGGTTAATTCCATTATATATTAACATGGGGTCATTGAGATATAGATGGGTAATATATTTATATTTTAACACATCGAGGCCTCGATAACGTCAGGTAAGCCCATTACAACATAACACAGTGTAAACCAAATAACACCGAGTAATCCCATAATAGCTTAAGTGGAAGTTAGCCGTATGGATATTCCTTGTGAAATGGTTTTGAATGGATTTTGAAATTTTTTTATGAATATTATACTCTAAGTCACCTAATGAATTATTAATATCTTTCTATGGGTTTTAATGATTTTATTTTAGTAAAATGTGTTTTTTATTATGAAAATGATTCATTTAATACTCTCAAATAACATTAAAGTTGAAGGTAAATGTTATTTGAGTTTCCATGTTTTTAAGTTACTAAAAGTTTCCTTTAACTATATATACCTTACTTATTATTTTCCCTCATCCCATGTTGTGGTTTTTTTTCACATGATTTAAGGGATAATAGAGACATATATGAGATTAGGGGGAAAAGTTTGAAGATATGTCACCAATAGTAAAACATGTTCTAATTTATAAAAGGGATTCCTTTGGTGGAAAAAAATCGATACTAAATATAAGTTTCAACTTTTAATTTTTTTGTTTAATTGCATGGATTTTCCAGAAGACTCTAAAAACTAAACATAAATGATATTTGGGAATTAAATAAATTGAAATATAAATTAAAATATCTATAATATTTACATTTCAAGGAATGATCTTTAATGTTTGTAATAGATCAGATTTTAGACAATGTTGGAAATTAAGATGTTTTCTTAAATGTTGTGGATATCATCATGTGCCAATAATTTTATCTTTTATCAAAAGATTAATGTTATAGAAACCATTTTAGGCTTTATGTTGTGAATTTTTAATGTTAATAAGTGTATATTAGGAGAATTTTATTTTTATAATGAATTATGGGTTGTTAAATTTTGGGGTGAAAATTAAATGTTTGAGTTGACCACTGAGGTTAATACATGTTATGGATATTTTGTGGATTTTATCACAATTTTGGAACATTATAAGAATTATATTGTTTTAGAAGAAGGATAAATTACGGGATGTGTGACTAAATTCTACATTCTATGAAGCTATAGGAATGAAACCAACAATCAATGCTCTACAAGGGTGGACTGCCTACAACAACCCTACATGACATCCCAATTAGTATGAAGTTTTATTTTTAGTTAAATATTTTATCGACAAAAAATATGTTGAAATTGTGAACATATCATAATCATAAAGATAACATCAAGATAAAAAAAATTATGTGATTAAATGATCATTGTTATTTCGGAATATATTCAGTATTTTTGGAACCTTATATGATTATGTTAAATATAATATAATGGTATTTTATTAGAGAAATAATTATTTCATTATATATTATTAGAAAATATGAATTTTAGGGTTATCCAAGGTATTTATGTAAATAGATAGCATAAATAGAGAATATATGATTAGAGAAATTACCTTTTGGTTTGATACATTAAGAGACATTGATATTATTTGGAGATAATTCTAAAAAAATCCTGTAAGTATTTTTTATCAAATAATTCTAAATTTTGGGTTTTAAAAATTCAATAAAATATTTTTGAGGAATTATACAGATAGTTATTTATTAAATTGTCTATGTTGAACTTTGGGTATTACTGTTGAGTTTAGGATATTAAATTTAATTTTTTTATCATATAATTATTTATTATTTTGGGAATTATTTTATATATATATAAACATTGTTGTTTGGTTAATGAATTAATATAAGTGGAATATATTATTAACTTTTTTGGATTATTAATTTCTATAGAAGTAGATACTTTTGCTTTAGGTATAAATAAAATGATCTTGAATACTCATCATTTGTAGAAAAATATGATTTGATGAGGAATTTGTTTAAAAGATGAATTATTACATTTCAAGTTTGTATATATCCTTGTTTTCTTGTTCCATGCAGTAGAATAATTCCTCACCTCTATGAAAATAATATTGAATCAAAATGAAATTTTATGAAAATACTTTTCATAAAAAGAAATCATTAATGTATTAACCCTTCAATGATTTAAGGTTTTGAGAATGATAACAATATACCGACCATGTTCTATATCCCTCAACTTTAAAATTTATAGTCTGTTTACACTTCTATGTCCCATTTTGCCTACATGTTACCCTAGTATTTGTTATC
Organism: Viscum album; assembly: GCA_963277665.1. NCBI lineage: Eukaryota > Viridiplantae > Streptophyta > Magnoliopsida > Santalales > Viscaceae > Viscum > Viscum album. The sequence continues at coordinate 1,050,840,721 of OY728127.1, read as the reverse complement.
TCAGTTGACCTTCAAACGTTGATTTATTTGTTTTAATTTTCATGTTTTGTTGACCCCTGTAACCATGTGGGATTTCAATAATGGAATTTCAAAAGCTAAAACTATAGTTAATAAACTGGAATTAAAATTTTGAAGATAAATTTTAAAAAATAATGGAGATTTAACATACAATATTTTCAAAAAATAAATACAATGCTCTATAGGTTCATGATATGCCAAATCATGATTAAACAAGAAACTAAATATTGTTTTTGAAATATACCATTATAATCATTCAATTGTAATGGTGGGTATTAAATATAATAACAATTTTTTTTAAATTGTGGTTTACACATGTATATAAAAGTAAATATTTATGGACTAATTAATAATAAATTAAAAATAAATGTTTTTAAAATAAATGAATATTTTTTTATAAAATGCTATTTAAATGATCACAGTTGTGTTTCATTTCAATACATAATCAAATTATTCTTGATGGATTATATAAATTAAATATATATATATATATTTTGAATTTATATTTTTTTAATGACATTATATTATAAAAAATACCATTTTACACATAAAATAATTTTTTAAAATGTCAAATTTTCGATGACAGAGCTTTTGTTTTAAACATTATTTTTTACAGTTTTGTATATTCTATCTGAAAAAATAAAATTATTATTTAAAAAAGAAATATCTAAATTTATTTTGGTATTGGTTTTGTTTTATTATATGTATCATTTTTTTAATAGTGAAAGAAGTGAAAATTTAATTGAAAACTGACTATTCGTCTAAATAATTTATTGTGTTAAATTAGATGTCCAAATAAATTTTTTGTATAGTTATATCAATTTTTATTATTTAATACACTTTAGTGAATTAGAATCAATTTAACATTTAAATTTGATGTAAAAATATTTAAATTGTTGAACATTTTTAATTTATAAAAATTTTGTTTCCTCACATTTTCCTGATTAATACTAAAAAATTCATGAATTTATATAAATTAAAATTTGAAAAATGGATTACATATTTTGAAAAAATATCCCATTTTTTTTAAATAGTACCATTTTATTTTGTCCAATATGAATTGTTACATTGGTATATTTTTTTACCATAGTAAATAATAAATAATTTCAAATTAAGTAATAATGAGTAAAAAATAATTTAATATGGATTAGATAATGATCCACATATTTGAATCAATTTAATTTGATGAAAATAATTCTTACATAATCACTCATGGATCGAATATATGGCTTTTTTCCATTTATATGTTATTATGACATATAAAAAAAATATAATTTAAAGAAAAGACAAAGATGTCACATTCACATTTTAAAAAAATGGTATTTTTTATAAGGGTTTATCTAGAGTATATGATAAATGAAAAATAATTATTTTAATGAAAAGATATTTATATTTTTCATGGTAATTTATAATTAATATTTGGATAAAAATAAATACCTTAAATGCATTAACAATGGTGATTTTATTACTATTTTAATAAGGGAAACATCAAATAAATGGTATTAAACTAATTAAGTAAATATAATTTGATATAATTAATGTGGTTAAATAATTTTATAGAATAATTAATCATTTTAGGTGTGTATTAGATGAGTATATATGAACTAAGTGTGTTGTAATGATATTTTAAAATGTCTATGTAATTAATAATCTAAATATTTACAATTATTATATTTTAAAATAATTAATATTTTATTAAATGATATAAAATTCATAAAAATATAAAATGAAACAAAATATTTTATAATAGGAGTACAATTTCATTAATGACATATTTTTTGGTCTGTTTTAATTTTATAGTATCAAAATTAACTCTCAATGAGTAAAAAACACATGTTGTCATGGTAACAGTTATAGGGGTTAATGTAACACCCCCATATTTTGGGGAATATTTTTTTTTGATTTCATTTACAATTTTTATAATTTAAATTTCACACAAAACTGAATGTATAATTTTTTCTGTGAAATAATATGCCTTAGATTCTATTTATTCACCACAAAGTTAAGCTTGACCGAGAAAGAACATGTAGATTAACATTCCGTACACACAACACAATGTTTCGATTGTGTTGCACACTATGCTAAGTTCCCTTGATAGATTGTATTTCACACAAGGTAGACATTTACCAAATAATAATTTACTGTTAATATTATTCTTAATATATTATTATAGTCACTACCTACGTGTTTTTCAAGACACAGTCCAATGGGGACTATGTCAAAACTACCCAATCCCTCCACCTATATTAAATGGTATGTCAACTGGATTTGAGTAGTAATGTTACACATATGGGAGGATTTTTCCTAAATCACATGTACACACACACCCAAAAATACCTAAATGACTATTTTGAGATATAAAAACATGGAAACTAAATTGCATGCATTCAACTATACCGACCTAGAGTTAATTAGATGTACTAAAACCATAAAAGGGTAAAAACACATGCCACAAAAAATTGTAAAAGCTTCCAACATGATTTTGAGGGATCCCTATCAAATTAAACAATCACGAGGTTCTTCAGACATGCTCCAGTAACCACTTAGTTCGGACTAGCTCACTATGCTCTACCTACCTCAGGTTTTTCCGGGAATCCATAAAATGTAATCTGGTCTTCATAACAAACATCACATGAGGGAAGATTTCATAATGGTGTGGGTGTAATAAAAATCAGTATATTCCAAATAAAAACCAATGAAAATGAAAAATCAGGAATTCAATATTTTGCTTGAACTTTTGAGAGGGTACCTAATTGAGAGTGAAACATAGTCTCAAACCATCATCAGCTATACAAGTCTAGGAATCTCAGTCCAGTACGATTTTCAACCCAGTCATATGACATCAATGGAAGAAAACCCCAAATCACCTAGAAATACTCTTCTCTGACTCCATATAACACGAGGTTCTATCCTCATATCCATCAACCAGATTCTAATCGAGGCTCCAAAGATAACACAGATCCTAGAGAACACACTCCCTGAGTTTAGCCTCCCCAGATAACACTCGTGTAAGAGATACACTTTAATAAGAATAACTATATCAATCTTGATGGTATGTCATAGAGAACAATCTCTATCAGAAACAACCTTTTAGTTCATATTCTATTTCCCATAACAAGAGACAATACTAACATTACCTAAAACTAGTGTGATCTAATGAAACCCAAGTGTAGAGGTCATCCCCTCAATAATTCAAAAATTTGAAGGAGAAATGAATTATACTATGCACCACATGTATCCTCTCTAAAAAGAGAGACAGGTGGGATGTACACCTCACCACTTCTCTTAAGTATAATGAGTACTAGCTCATAACTAACCTGTGAAACTATTACATCTTATGTATGTATTGGACCACCCCTCCATCAATTGAGGGAGTACATAATCTAGTCTAGGTATCAAACGCAACTAGTGTAGGGGATAACTTTATGTAACTATACTCAATAGTCGTGGTAGATCAATCTCAATATGAGGAACCACTCCCCACTACTACTCGAATACAGAGGAGTATTACCTTATAAGTGAGGACCCACACCCCGGTACTATATCATAGTACCACAAAAAGAAGGTAGGAACAACACCTTGACATGAAAATGGATTAGAAACCATATATAGTGGACCCACACCCTTGTATGACAGGGTAGTACCTCTCTCTTGCTAGTTTTCCCACAACCTACTATGATAAGAGAGTACCAATCTAACAACTCTACCAGAATAACATGTATGGTGGACCAACACCATGGAAGGACTGGGGAGTTACCACTTGAAGTACAGACGAACCACATACTAACATGATGGATGGGTACCCACATTACCTATAAGTGACATATGGAGGACTCGACCCTAAAACTACTGGGCAGTGCGATGCCACAGATAGAGGACACACACTCTGGTCTATCATGTGAGTACCTACTCTATCTAGAAACTAGTATGGGGGGACCACACCCTAGATTAAAACAAGAGTGACATCTCCAACTATACAAATGATATAGTCAATCCAAACCCTTATCCAATGTGGGATTATCATCTCATAGTGATCTATCACATGGATAGATAAACTACAACGATTATGTGGGAGTCTAATATCTACCAAAGAAATGAGTCATGGAAAACCAGCACCCTGATGCCACATGGGAGAATCCACCTCAATGTCACTCTCTTAGAACTATAAAAATCTATAGAATAATCTAAACACCACAAAAATGAATGACATGATTATATACCTCACATATTACCACTAGCACAAGTAGTGTACCGAAAACCTAATTCAACCTAGGAGCATCACTCTATTACTCTAAATACTATCGTGGACCCACATCCAATGGGGATAAGGAATGATACAGACACTCACATCAACATAGAGGTCCACTCGGATCACCAACCATGGTTAATATCCACCACTATAGTGTAATTCTCAAACTCTCCAAATCCTATCTCATATACAAATTTTTTTTACATCATTATATTGTATGTGGAAAAAAACTAATGATAGGATACTCAGAATCCCGAATTGGAGTTCCCAATAATAATATACATAAATCACAAGATCTCAAAAATATCTAATGATAGTACACAATATGTATATTGTTCCACATTGCATGTAAATTTCCCCAAGAACCAAGATATTCCTCCCATTGACTTGGAGTTACTATCCATTTAGAAATATATAGTGTATAGAACTCATACACAACATGTTATGCCTCAACCAAACCCATGTTTTTTTCTTCCCGCAAATAGATCGTCCAGTCATGTCACTCACACAATGTGTATCCCATTATACTCAGTGTATTCATTCTAAACAGCAACCCAGCCACGTCTTCGAATAATGCCTATATCTAGTACCACATGTCCATGTACATTTTCTATGTACCATTAAATGACAATGATCTATTACACGAATATCCTTTCTCTATCCTCTAGCCACATGACATAAGGTTAGTAGACATCATGTAACCAAGATATGTAGAGCGTAGTCCCCAAAAATAATCCTCCCAAAATATAAAGAACAGAATCCATGTTTCACTAGTTTTAATGCCTTTCAAATGTTAATTTTGCTGGGAATTTCATTCTATGTATCTCGATTCACTCTTGTTTTCCATGAAACGAACCGATGGACCTAGGAGGGATCACTAGAAATAAAAATAGTGCTCTAAAATGATTAAAAAATTTCATAACTAATACTAATGGGACTAAAAATCAATTATTCATACCATGATGGAGAAACATAGATGCTTCAGTTGTAGAACAACTCACAGATCATTCTCCTCCTCCATATGAGGATGATTGATGCTTGGAACAGAGATCAACAACACATTATCACTTCGATTTACCTTTTGTTTCCCTATCGGCCAAAGGGCAGAGGAGGTGCTCACCTCCTATGTGTAAATTAACCAACTGGGGGGGAGGGGGTGAAATTTATTTAATTTAACTCAATTAATTAACTCCCCCTTTAATTCTATTCCACCAAATCTCCATCGGCATAGCCCTTAGTGATAACTAATTTTATGTTTCACCTAGAGTAAAAACAAGACTCTAAAACTAGCAGAAGTATCAATATTTTTATCTGAGATAGTTCTTAGTAATAATATCATGTTTCATTAGAAATTAACACACATGAAAGATTATATTTAATATTTTGTATATCATCGTACTGATTCTTTCTGGGACTGAAAATAATACATCGACTCAACAAATGGATTTGGAATTACTCTTCAAAATATTCCATAGTCTTAAATGAAAAAAACTTGAGTAATTTAATTCTCTTAACCTTAGGTTTTTTCATCCCCAAAATAGATATCTTGGGTATAATGGGAAGAAACTGATCTCTCTACTAGGACTCGCACAACAGTGATCTCGCCAAGGGTTCCCACACTACGTCCATGAAATCACAGAGGGGAACCACAAATTCCAAAACACACTGACATCCAGCTCTAACTTGGTCAATGTTTTATAACATGATCACTTGTATCCTCAGTTACAACAGGTGTATAAACACCATGAACCATTGTACATCAACATTCATATTGTCTATCGGTACACCACCTCGCTAACAAGATGCAAATAACAATGTATCCCCATAGTTCACATAAACCCATAAATGATGTTCTCTTTGAAATACTCAAGATTAATTCATTCATGGTTGAAACTAGAAATGTGTGGGAACCAAATTAAAAACTAGGTATATCGAAGTGTAATCACTAGGATTACCAGGTCCTTCTACAATGAATCTCTAACTATAACACAACCTTCCAAACTAGAAACACTATCACAACCACAAGTATATTCCTAGTGGAGTTTGGATGGTAGGATACGAATCCACAAAGTAGATACATCATAGGGTATAACACAATTATTACATAATGGTTTTTGAAAATCCACTCCCTCTTCCAGGGGTGCCACGATTACTATTCAAGTAGAATATCTCTTCTAGAAACTCCAAGAAACTCTATAACACTCCATCCCACTATCCTCCCTCTAACACATAATTTAAAATAAATCATCCAACACACCTCATCACAATCATATTTTGAAGAATATAACTATCCATCACGGTTTTGATCTAATCATAAAAATGAATCTTAGTGATGAAATCTTCCCTCTTTCACATCAATCCAATGCTACATCAACAACACCCACAAAAGATTCTATCAACACTACGTGTCACCCGTTATAATCCTTTAATGTGAAATATAATGAAAAGGGTACATCACAATTATTTCTGTTAATTAATCATAAAAAATTAAAAACAACATTGAGTGTCTCTCTATTCATTCTAAAATACTCTTGTTCAGAAGCCTCAACGTCGCATAGCTATCATCTCCCATATAATATGTCTCCATGATCTAGGTGTGGTCCCCCTGGGGTTGGTGGAGAAGCACCCCATAATTCATGCCACCTCATGATGCTCTACGAGCTTAACTTCCATGTTCTTCGTCATGTGGAACTCTGTGCTTCAGTATTTCCCCCTACCACCGAGGTCTATTGATTAGGTCCCACTAAAGGAAATCATGGGTCAGAAAACTCTATCATGATTTCCCCATCATTCAAATGTATAATGTCACCTCTCCAACAGCTGACATGATCCTTGGTGTTGGTCCTATACAATAGTCCCATGATCATTTGTCTAGGGATAGGTATGACTTATGTGCATAAATACTTTCACATGAATCTTACCAACATCTAGAGATGCATCAGCCTCATTACCACCACATTGTACCACATTATACCATACCTCTTATAGGAATCTGTCTAATATCATAGCTCACTCCAGTACCCTCACATTAGGGGAAAGGTACACGGAAACCATACTATATCTGATGCCTCTATGGAGGACCTATTAAAAGGTATGAAATATGAATAACATGTATAGAACCATATATTGGTAGTATCTCAACAGGTATTTCACCATTGATGATTACTCTACCTTAGTCTTACTCCCCTATCAAAGCTTCAGAAGATCAAATATACATACTGATCTTAACATGCTTGGTGATAATCCTATATGGGTATTTTCTCGAACTCTACCCAAGAAAGAATAACCTTGTTGTGGGACTACATTAGAAAACACAAACATCTCCATAATGGACCTTACTGAAGGATTTTTACATGGACAACCATCTGATTGGAAGGTGTCATAACTATGATGAAAACACATGTGACTTCCTCAAGAATCTCATCAGCTTACATGGGTGATAGATCACCCTAATTCCTTAAAGGTCATTACCTCTGGACCATGATTAGTCCACTCACTTAATGTGTATCCTTCGCCTAACCGACTGGAACAACCGGCTACTCAATTAGTGGTAGATCATCTAGAAGACCACCCAGATGAACCACATCAGAACCACTACCCTTCAATAAAGCATATTCATGCGGTGGATCATCCTCACAATCATGACATAGAATCATGTCTTGATGTATTCATGGTTGTACCATAAAATTGAAACACTATTATACATGATAAAAATGTATATCTGGAGAGTTAACTCAGAAAGGAAAAGGAAATTGTAACCCATTCATATAGGATGCATGTACCATTATGTCCTAGTAACCAATATTCCAATGTTCAGTGTCACAAAGAAGGTTAGGAAAGTCCGGGTGAATGGATTCTTCATCCACTTCACCATAACCCAAAGCTCTAGGAAAAGAGCTGAATCGAAACAAACTAACAATGTCACTATGAAACCTAAACCAAAACTCATAACCTGGTCATCCTAAAGTGAGACCCTATCTGATACACTCAATCATGACCTAACCCCACATGGCCTGAGATGAAATTCCCCATTAACACCTCTAATAGGAAAGGGTAGGGAATGTAGTGCTGAGTAGGAATATAAAATATATGGGTGTCCACTGCCTAAAGATCCCGTACAAATGCTCCTTCAAACACCACCGTGAAAAAGTTCATAATTATAATAAACAAGAAACAAAAATTCATGAATAAAAGTATCTCAAAAAAGAGTAAAAAATATTTTCGAAAATCATAAATGGGATAAATCATGTTCCCAAAAAAACATTAACTGCATCCAACCTCCTCAGATGGAGGGGATCACTGTTGAATGTAAATTCCTAAAATCCTTTTTTCCCAGCTTCAGTAAACACCTCAATCAATCTGAATCACTATGTTACACCTACCTCAGGTCCTCTAGAGACTCCTTCAAGTGTAATATGATATTCATAAGTCACAAAACTTGTCGGTAATGATTGTGAAATTGTGAGTATTAAAATTCTCCTTAGGCACCCAAAAAACACAAATGGGAAGGGAGTAACAAAAATGAAATAGCCTTATTGACCAATCCAAATGATGTCCAATAGAGAGAAAAAAACTCTATCTAGAAACATCTTATACTATAAACAACTAGTAAACACATTTCCTAATGGGTGACAACCAAGAAATGTGACAACACAAAAAGGACCACCGGAATCACCCATATACAATCAACACAGGTAAAAAGTATCATATTGTTTGAGCCACATATCATGTAATATAATTGTACTCAAGGATCCAATGGTAATACAAAAATAGGAGAAATTAATCTATGATAGCAGATATTAGAGATGGAATCCATATGATAGACACACTAAATCATGAACAACTCATCCATTCGTAATGTTATGTGTGAGAGAACATGATCCATCTTGAACAACCTATACTGTAAAAATCAAGTGTGCAGTACCAGAGGTCTAGAAAACTCTAATTTTTCCTATTACTAGATAAATAAACCCAAACAAAGAGGTCCACCACTAATAACTACACACAGTTTATGGAGCACTGCTCTATACTATCCACCATGTGTATCCACACTAGAAATAGAGGATGAAGGGACTCACACCATGCCTCTACCCTATATTAGACGGATTAGTCTCTCTTAACTAACCATTGAATCTTTTTATAAACCTATATAGAGTTGAAAACACATTACTCAGTCATGGGAGCACTAACTCAAATCCATTTATCACTTGTAAGTTTCATAAGGGCCCACTCCACATAATTGTACTCAACAGTTAAGGGAGATACATTATCACCAGAGGACCTGATCCCTATTAATACTCAATGAATGTGGAGTAAAATTATGCATATGATGACATACACCTTGGTAGGATAGGGGATTATAAATAAAATGATAGATGACCTGCAACATGACAGGACAAGGGACAACATCCCCATAGATAGAGGACCACACCCTAGTATGATAGGGTAATACCAGTCTTTGGTTAGAGGACTTGAATCCTAATACACTAGTGGAGTACGTCTCTACCAGCTGATTTACTATATGGGGCCTACACCATGACATGATATGGGCCTATCAAACCTTGAATAGAGGTCCTGATCCATGGTATGATATTGGAGTACCAATACTATTATAATTCCATGTATAGAGGACCCACAACCGAGGATAATAATAGAGTTATCAATACATCGAATAAGGACCTACACTCTATCCTAGTGGGGAATTACCCAATATAAATATACATCACAAATGGAAGAACTATTCCCTCACATGAAGGGAAAGTACAGACATGATGTATTGATTACCCATGCCCCGGTCTAAGAGGGGAGTACCTACTCAATCGTGAAAAAATTTATGGAGGGACTCCACCCTGTCAGGATAGGGAAGTGATTTCTCCAACTATAAAATCCTTACAAGGAACTTGTGCACTGTTCTAATCGAGATATATCATACCTGAGAGAACTATCACATTATTTTGGAACCTACACAGACGATGTGGTAAGTTCCATCTCTAAAAAAGAATATAGTTAAGGGAATCCAATTCCATAATTACAAAGGGGAATATCAGTTACAATGTCTCTCTAAGAACCAAACTGATATACTACATCATAAAAAAATATCTTAAAGGTGTGTCACAACTTTCATTCCTCAAATAATAACTCTTATATTGGTACTGTTTTAACACCCCAATTCAATATGGAACACCGCTCTAGCAGCAAAAAAGAGTCTAGGGGACACACACCCTAAGGGGATATGGAATGGTACTGAACTTGATGTCAACCTAGGGATCCACCCCTATAATACCCATAGTTATGGACCACCACATATTCAGAGTTCTAAAACATATTACATCGTATCTCATCACTAAATAACAGGGTCACCATTACGTTATTTTCATAAAAATGCTCATGATAGGCTAATCAATATCCCGAGTTCTAGATTTAGAGAACGAGATATGTAAGGTGGAAGATTTAAAGAATATCCCATTAGATTAAATAATGTGCAATGGGGTCTACATGGTGTGTCAACTCACAAAGGAACCTGGAAATGTATCCCATTCACCTGGATTTCCTGGGAATGTAGGGGTACTACATGTGTTTTTCCTCACTCATCCATTTACATTGATCCACCTCCACATAGATTGGACAGGTGTGTCACTAACAAGGTATGTATCTGATAATACATCGTGTGTTGATTCTAAATGGACACAAAGTTGTGTCTTCTGATCATGCCCATTTCTAGAACCCCATGTCATTGTACATTGGATGTGTACTTTTACACATCCATGTATTGTTCTATGGATACCATACTCAGGTCCGATGGCCACACGACATGGGTTACTACATGGCGTGTAACCCTTTTACATAGAATGTATTCCCCAATAGTCATTCTACCAAAACATAAATCATAGAAAACATGTAGCACTAGTTTATATCACTTTTAAATAGATATTATATAAATAATTTCCTTTCATGTAATGAAATTCACCCCACCTTTCACCATGATCAATAGGTTGACCGTGTAGAGATAACTTGATATTTTAATAGGCCTCTATAACCATAAAAGTTTTCCTAACAATTAATATCATGACTAAAACTCAAATCCTCTTTCATTGATGTAGAAACAAAAAATCATAATTTGTAGAAACACACCAGAATTGTGTTTCTCCTTGATCATATAATGATTAGTTCCATGAATGGAGATCAAAAACACCAAATTGATTCGAATCAAATTCGGTTCATCTATAACCCAAATAGGAGAGGAGGGGCTCACCTCTTATGTGTTGTGTATGAAAATAGGGAAGAGGGAAATAATTTATTTTATTTTATTTTATAAATTAACTCCCCTTTAAAATCTCCACCAAAAACTATCGTCTGACCGAACCCCCACTGCAAACTATTTTTATGTCATAAATATGTTAAACATCATGTTTTGAACTCTACTATGGTCCCATAATTCTGATCAGACACTCTTCTAAGGATTTATACCATTTAAATTGATACTACATGCAGAGGAAAAAGTATATATAATATTTTTAACACGACCCCAACGAATATCTAAGGGAACCAGAATCATGCACCAACTCAGCACATCACTTCATAAATATTGTTAAGAATATTCCAAATTCTTATAAGTCAACACTTGAGTTATTACTACCTTTTAATGGATAATATATAATTATTAAAACATTGGATATTTTTATTTTTTTTGGAAAAAATAAAAAACACTTTTAAAAATAGAATACAAAAACATTATTTGGGTGATTATTTGGAATTATTTATAGAAGTTTCATTTTATGATGAATAGTGAAAAAAATTAATTTTAATTATAAACAATTTTTTCATCAAATTCATTTATATAAATAATTTATATTTTAATTTTGTTTCAATGTGTAATTAGATAACATGAATGTAAATGTATACAATCGAGTTCATTGAAACCAATTTCATATTGAATTGGATACAATATTATTTCAAACTTTTAAACATTTTCTCATGAAAACCGGATGTCGCGACACTTCTGTATAATTAATTTGAAATTTATTTCTACAACTACTATGATTTGAATTTAGAAAAATAGATTCCATATTTTGAATCACAATAATTTAAAATATATAATTATTTAAATTTATATTTTGAAAATTAATTCTTGATATTAATTTATATTAAATACAGTGATTAGGGTAAAAATGAGTTTACATAATATATAAAAATTATTTTTCAGATGCCAAATGACCTATAAAAAAGTCCAGAAGTCAATGTATGGGAATTTTTCAACCATGTATCCAATTTTTACAAGTTTTAATAATTATTAGAATCACATTATTCAAGGGATACCTCTTAATAGCTTTTAAAATTTCATATTTAAAAGAATTCCACTCCTCACCCACTATAATTGTGAAATCACCTCATCACTTACTCACACATATCGATCCACTTTTTCATAACAAAATACTACCCTAATAATCATCCAACGTAGAGACCCGAATCTTGATGTACATAGAAATTACATTACTTTTGCAGAATACTTAGTACAAAACAAAAATAGACACACAAGGACCGTAATAGTTTAGTGTCTTTGGAAACATGGAACGTAATCTTCTAATCGTGGTGAATGATCTTCAACATCTCCCATAAAGATCTTCCCATTTTTGTTTCCTTACCTAAATCCTCTCTTTTAATCCTGGGGGAAAAGAAAACATAAAAAGGGTGATCTCAAATTCTCCGTAATGGTAAGCATGGATAAAATAAAACATACCATATACATTTGAACTTAAAAAAACATGAAAATTAATGATCTTGAGCAACGACAGAAAACATGGAATTACATAAGGCATAGATCATAATGGAACATAAATGATAATAAAATAGCATGGGAATAAAACATGTAATTGTGGAATCCATTAATCACATGTAATGATTTCCATAGTAGCCAAGGCATTGCTTCCAAGATCATCTTATTGGACAATGTCCCTTTCTGAATTGAGTTCATTCCTCATTCCAGTCCTGTAATACTGAACCAGATTATCTTACCATTCCAGACATGTCTACCTCATGAGATATAAGTCTTTACCCAATTCATTGGAGGGAGATATAGGTCTCATCCATCTCATAATGAAATCATTCTTAATTGTGCCACAAAATAAACTTAAAACATTCATCATAACCCAAATAATAAAATGGGTTTCATAAACATCATCCCATCATTTCACAATCCATATAAAAGAAATGGACATTTCATCATAAGAAAATTTAACCATGTAAATAATAGAGACATTATGCTTGAAACATAAACATATGAAATAATGTCATCTTAGTTGGATAATGGTTTTGGTAAAACATTTGAAATGAATTCTGGAGGAAAATATCCATTCTTTATCAAAATCATTTTCTTTTCACAAAATGTAATCCAATTTTAAAAGAAAAGGATTTTGTTGAAAATAGTTATGAGATATTTTGGAGGAATCTTCATGAAAATAAGGCTTCACAAAACCGTAAAAATATGTTTGTGCCATATAAGTTAAAAAAACAATCTTCTCGTACTTTTGCAGGAAAAGTCAAATAAGTACCTCGTAAATGAAAGATTCCTTACACACCATGTATTAAAAGTAAAAAATTATTAAAAAGGACTTAAAACATACATAAAAACACTTTTATAAAATATGTACTTGGATGATAGCAATAACCACAGTAAATACTTACGAATAAGCAATCTCAGATAAAAATGAGATTTGAAAAATTATCCCTTACCTTAGGTCTGATATGCTTCGTACGTATCCGAACATCATGTTTAATGATTTAAATAATGTCATTACAGAATCATATTCATTTTTATGATATCATATATGTTCCACTTATGACTTTATATTACCCGTTCTTTTGTAAATTCCATGTTATAGCAGCGTTTTGGGTAAAATCATTTCATTTATCATATGTGTTTCGACATGTGATTCTTGATATTATTACTTATATCCTAATTTACATAATTCCAGAATTTAAAAGATGATATATATATAATATATATTCATCATATACATATATATTATATATCGATAAAAGGAATGAAATACACAGTTCATGGAGACGGTAGGTCATACGTTTGCATGAACGCTGTTTTCGTTTCCCTTTTGAGTTGAATGGAATTAAGTAAATGACATACATATATATATAAAAATAAATACAGTATCATTATTATGTCATATATTTCATTATTATTTATTACATATACTTTATAATAATTCATGAATGGTTAAGATGGAGAATGAATCTCATCGCGTCGTGGAGACGATAGTTCGTACGTACGCACGAGTGATGATATCGTTCCCATAATTATTGAATAGAATTGGATTAGATGGTATAATATATAAGAATCAGTATGATGTTATAATAAAAATATATAGTTATTCTTTATACCATTATACCCATCCATGTATGGTGTTGGAGGAAAAACAGATTACACCATGGCTTGGAGACAATATTCCGTACGTACGCAAGGGCTGTGATTTCATTTTCCGTAGGATGGATAGAAGATGAAATGGGGTTGTTTCATAATTATAATAACCTATCAGTATATTAGTTATACTGATGTTATTACTTCATAATGAAACAACTAAATAATAAGAAATGGAATAAGAAATAAAGTTGAAAGAATCGGTAACAGACATTACCTCTTCTTTAAAGCACCTCTTTGAGACATCCTCTTATGACATTAAAATTGGTCTTTGAAGAAGACCAGGACCTCTAGGATGTTTCTAGGGAAGTGGTGAAGTGAAATGGGCAGAGGTTGGCCGAGCTTCAAGGCTCAAAATTGTGTGAGGAAGAGAGGGAGGAGGTGCCCTTTTATAAGAGAGGAGAAGGGCACATTTAGAAATCTTAAAAATATTAATTTATAATAAATATAACCCCACTTAAAAACCTCCAAAAAATGACTCATATTAGAATATTAGATGAGATAGGGTTGTAATCTCATCGTCCAATAAAATTTATACATGTTAGGAAATTATTTTAAACATTATCAACTTGATTTATCTGTACTTAATCAATTTAATTTTATTTGTGGTAACAAAATTCTAAATTTTAAATTATAATAAATAATTACTTATTTGTTGTGAATTGTCCATAATTGGATAATATATAACCTTTTAGACCATATAAATTTAAATTTATAATTTTTATATATTTTTGGGATTTTTAATCAATTTTATAATGTGTTATTTTTATAAAATAACAATAGTGTCAATTTTGTCACTATTCATTTATTTGAATTTAAATAAAATATATACAGAAGAAATGTTGAACTAAAAGCTTTAATAGATTCATAAAAGGTCATATGTATCTATAAAATTAGTGGAGAACATTAAGTAGTTCATATAATATTTATTTTATTATTTTTAAAACCATTTATTTATTTTATCTCTTAATAAAATAATTACTGCAACATTTTTTTTATAATTCATTAATATACTTTTTTGTTACATAAAAATTAAAAATAAAATCCTATTATAAATATTAATATATTAACTTTCACAATAATACTTTTAATCGAATTTATCATGTAAAAATAACAATATTTAAATTGTTATATTTATTAAATTATGAAGGTGACAACTTTGGCATCATTTAAAATAAAATAATATAAGTGCCATAATCACTTTTATAAGACACCAAACGGTTATATATTTGTTAATTGGATGATTATGGTGTATATATACACTACCAATAAGTTTTGGTCTGGTTTGTGGATATTTTAATGGGTATTAGTATTTCAATAAAAACTATATTAGTGACTTTTTACTTAATAAATAATTTCTGCATCATTAATGTATCACAATTAATGACAATTATTTAATCCCGAAAATTTTTAAATAAATTATCATGTTGTAGATAATTTTATTAGATTTCAGTAGAATATTAATTTTCGATGTTTTATGATGTTTATCACTAAATTAAAATTATTATACCGATATGATTTAAGAGAGTGACATGTTGTCACTATCTTTGGTTTTAATAATAATTAAATTATTTTCATGGTCAAAAGTCCATAAAATGAATCTAATCCGGCCCTTAGGTGATATGGGTATACATTTATCCATCCAATAAAATTTTTTCATGTGTTAGGATAATTTTATATTATTATATTTACCCTTAATTACCAGATTTACCTTTAACCATGGTAAATAAAATTTACCGTAGTTACTATTCATAATTCCCAAAAATAAAAAGTAGCCTATTAAAATAATTTGGACCCACTGATTCCAAATATGGAATCCATTTTTTCAAATTCAATACAATGAATTTTCAAAAATTAAATTAAAATTAATCCTATTGTCGAATGAAAACAGGTTTTTGTTTAAAACATTACAAAAGATTGAATTGATTTAACCTACGAATTCAATGTAAAATCAATGATAATGACATAAATTATATTAAATAGTAAAATTTATATTCTATTTATACTTTAAAACCATTCAATATTATAATTTAACCATATAAATTATTACGATGAAAAAAGTTGTTTTTAATTAAAATATAGCGCGTTTTTACTATTAATTAAAATATGAAAGTTATCAGAATAATATGAAAAATTTATCCAAGGTAAAATTTTATATGCTGATTACAAATAATAATTTTTTTTTGTAAAATTGAACTTATAATCTTGTCTAAAACTAGATTTTAAGTGGGTGCGCCATCAAAAGGCGGCAAAACTGCATTTTTTGACAAATACTTATCTTACCCGAAAAATTTATTTTGCTCTTATACAATGTTCTAGAAAATGTTTAAGATGAATAATAATGTTATAAAATTCAAAATTTAGATAATAATATTCATAACTGCTTGTTCATAATTATATTATAATAATATATCCTTGTTTAATAAAACCCGGTATTGCGTACAACACATGCTATTGAGGAAGGTCGTGATTGCGTGTAGTGCAAGCCAAGTTAGGGTTGCGTGTTGTGCAAGACTCCTTTGTTGTTTCATAAAACAAGATCCAACGATTTTTAATTTATACATTAAATATATATATATATATACACACTCAATGTTGCGTAGAATGACTACTATCAAACGAACATGAAATTGTGTGTAACACGATCTAAGAATACTGTGTTGTATACTGCAAGCTAATACGGTGTTGCGTATAGAACAAGATAATCCTGCTGTAGCTTACAACACAAGACATCAATGAAATTAAAAGAATATTTTTCATAAAATCTCGGGGTGTTACATTCTACCCCCTTAAAATGAATTTCTCCCTCGAAATTCATCGGGGTTATAAATCATTTTCTATTCATAGAAACCCACAACGTAAAAAGGAATACTAAACCATAACTTTAAAAATAATGTTAGAAATGTAACGGTCACCCAAGGTAGCTCAGCATTGGGTTTCCATATACGAGAGTATAGGTGAAAATATGGATATGGAGGAAAAATATAACCATCATGTTCTGATGGAGAGAGGTAGAGAACATGGCTATGAAATAGCCAATAATCACAAAGCCATAGATTTTCGATAATCTAATGTACCATCCGATTCATCGGATATAAGGGAACTAGGAAAACATTTTTGGTTTTCAAGATCATTTCCCTAAATTTGATTAATTAAAAGAAATACTTAAATGATTTTGGTACAATATCACTGTTGTTCGTGAGTTGAACAATTTCCACTTCATCCCTTAATTAAATGAAGTTGAATTTGTTATTCGTGATGTGTTAGCAGATCATGCAATAGAATGATGGTTCATTCCATCTCATTCAACCAAAAGGTTAGTAAAAGTTATAAGTCCATCTTATGGTTAGATTATTCAAATATGGTTCCAAAAAAGAACTTATACTTCATATATCATACCACCAAATAAAATAAAACTAGTTTCTACTAACCAGGGACTTCTTGTAGGCTAGTGGTAGGCAATAAATTCCAGTTGCACTTCGGTTGTGAGTTCGATTCCCACAGCCTTGTCTGACGTGATGGGTTGTCGCCCGTCCTGCAGGTTGTCCTTTTTCTAAAACAACATTATAAAAAATATCGAAAAAAATCAATCCTTAAACAATACTAACTTATTTCCAGCATAATTCATTCCAATGTTTTTTCTTATCCAAAATACATATGTCCAATCTCGTAGTATAATGAAAATAATTACTTGAAATGTTCTCAACCAAGCATGTGAATACCATCATTTATCCCCCATATATCTTGTTGGTCACATTCCAATCATGTGAATACCTTAATCATGTATTCTCTTGAAAAATGAATACCCATTAAACCTTAGTGAAAACATAAATGCTGTAAAAATTTAACTCTTTACACATTCCAAAATCCCAAAAATTATATATACTCAAACCATGATATGACCTTCTCCTTATATCAGTCATGAGCTCATGAATACTATTAAACATTTAATTTTCTCTTTATCCCTTCATTATGTGCATATCATCTACTTTCCAAAAATATCTGAATAACCATTCATGGTCACTGGTACCATTCATCATATACATTCAAAACATAAGGAAAGACAACAGTGTAAAAATCCTTAGATGTCCCTTTATTCCATAATAGCATGAGATTATTTATTCAACATTACACTTGATAAACATGTAATCATTCCACTACATTCTTAATCCATTGACCGAGCCTCAACAATTCTTTAATTTCACATATCATTTGTAGTATCTTCATCATAATCAAGATAAATACTACCCATACGACCGTACTGATTCTCTTCATGAGACATTCCCTTAGAGAATTGGTTTTCATAATTCCTGTACATTCCACATTTAAAACATTTAACCATTGTTGATGTCGTAGCAATACCATTATCCACATCCATGGTGTTAACTGAACCTTTTCCTTTGCACTTACTGGCTTTGTGTCCTTCTTTTCCACACCCAAAGCATCTTCCAGTTCCATTGAAACAATCTCCCTGATGCCTCTTCCCACATGATTTACATGAGGGAAATTGAACATTCTTTCCTCTATGATCATCATTAAAGTCCATCTTTCTCTAATTATATGAGTCGGGAAACTTACCAAAGTTTAGATTATTGATCATATTATGAGATTTCTCATTTGGAATAATAATGATGTTTGGACTACCAAATCTCATTCCATTTGTTTTCTCATGAATAATATTATTCCACTGTCCATCATATCCTCCATTATCATGAATCATCTTGTTTCAATCCATTTTCTAAAACCCAAAAAGATTAATGTGAGAAGAAAAAATCATAATAAAGCGGTATTAACTTCAATATCAAACATCTTATGTTTATTCTAATATTTTTACCATAATTCTAGAACAATAACCAACACTTATACTTAACCTTAGGGACATCCCTAGAAATACCATAGAAATTTCTCTAGGGATCTCGCTAAAGTTCTCGCATCCTAGTTTCCAAAGGTTGACTAAACCTTTATTCTGATACCAACTGTAGAGACCCGAAGCTTGACATACATAGACATTACATTAATTTTTCATAATACTTATTACATAACAAAAAAAACACACAAGGACCGTAATAGTTTAGTGTCTTTGGAAACATGGAACGTAATCTTCTAATCGCGGTGAAAGATCTTCAACATCTCCCATAAAGATCTTCCCATTTTTGATTCCTTACCTAAAACCATTATTTTAATCCTGGGGGAAAAGAAAACATAAAAAGGGGGAGCTCAAATGCTCAGTAAGGGTAAGAATGGAAAAAAATAAAACATTCCATATACATTTGAACTTAAAAAAACATGAAAATTAAAAATCGTGAGAAACGAAATAAAACATGGAAGTACATAAGACATTGATCATAATGGAACATAAATCATGATAAAATAGCATGGGAATAAAACATGTAATTTTGTCATCTATTAAGCACATGTAATGATTTCCATAGTAGCCAAGGCATTGCTGCCAAGACCATCTTAGTGGACAAAGTCCCTTTCTGAATCGAGTTCACTCCTCGTTCTAGTCCTGTAATACTGAACCAGATTAACTTACTGTTCCAACAATGTCTATCTCATGAGATATAAATCTTTATCCAATACATTGGAGGGATATATAGTTCACACCCATCTCATAATTAAATCATTATTAATTGTGCCACAAAATAAACGTAAAACATTCATCATAACCCAACGAATAAAATGGGGTTCATAAACATTATCCCATCATTTCATAATCTATATAAAACAAATGGAAATTTCTTCATAATAAAAGTGAACCATGTAAATCATAGAGACATTAATCTTGAAACATACACATATGAAATAATGTCATCTTAGATGGAAAATGGTTTTGGTAAAACATCTGAAATGAATTCTTGTGGAAAATATCCTTTCTTCATCAAAATCATTTTCTTTTCACAAACTGTAATCCAATTTTAAATGAAACTTATTTTGTTGAAAATAGTAATGAAATATTTTGGAGTAATATTCATGAAAATAAGGCTTTACAAAACCGTAAAAATCCATTCGTGTCGTATAAGTTAAAAAACAATCTTCTCATACTTTTGCCGGAAAAGTCAAAAAAGCACCTCGTCAAAGAAATATTTCTTACACACCATGTAGTGAAAGTCAAAAATGGTTAAAAAGGACTTCAAACATATATAAAAACACATTTATAAAATATTTACTTGGATGATAGCAATAACCCTAGAAAATAATTACGAATAAGGAATCTCAGATAAAAATGAGATTTGAAAAATTATCCCTTACCTTAGGTCTGATATGCTTTGTACGTATCTAAACCTCCTGTATAATGATTTAAATAATTTCATTACACAATCATATTCATTTTTATGATATCATATATGATTCCCTTATGACTTTATATTACCCGTTCTTTTGTAAATTCCATGTTAAAGCAGCGTTTTGGGTAAAATCATTTCATTTATCGTATGTGTTTAGACTTTTCATTCTTGATATTATTACATATATCCTGATTTACATAATTACATAATTTAAAACATGATTTATATATAATATATATTCATCATATAAATATATATTATAGATCGATAAAAGGAATGAAATACACCGTTCATGGAGACGGTAGGCCGTACTTATGCATGAACACTGTTTTCGTTTCCCTTTTGAATTGAATGGAATTAAGTAAATGACTTACATATATATATATATACATAAATCCAGTATCATTATTATGTCATATATTTCATTATTTTTCATTATATAAACTTTATAATAATTCATGAATGGTTAACATGGAGAATGAATCTCATCGCGTCGTGGAGAGGTAGTCCGTACGTACGCACGAGAGATGATATCGTTCCCATAATTTTTGAATAGAATTGGAGTAGATGGTATAATATATAAGAATCAGTATAATTTTATAATAACCATATATATTTATTCTTTACACCATTATACCCATCCATGTAAGGTGTTGGTGGAAAAACATATTACACCACGGCGTGGAGACGGTATTCTGTACGTACGCACACACGGTGATTTCATTTTCCATAGGATTGATAGAAGGTGAAATGGAGTTGCTTCATATTTATAATAACATATCAGTATATTAGTTATACTGATTTTTTTTGAGAAAAGTGAGCGTGAGGGCTTTAAAATTGATAAATGAAAAGATACACAATTCGGAAGAGATGAATTTTAAATTTTTCTTTGGTAAGAAGAGGCTCCAGGTCATTGGGAAGGGTGTTGCTGTGGATGCATCATTCTTCCAACACACCTTTGTTTGCCAGGCCATCCGCAATGTGGTTCGCCTCACGGAATGTGTGTGTTATAATGTAATTTAAGGAGGAGAGCTTGTCAAGGCAGTTTATCCACTTACCATCCCTTTTCCATGCCAATCTGGTTTGACCCATTCTTTTTGCATGTACCACCATTGCCGAGTCACATTCAAACCAAATGTTGTTCCAATGTTGTTGACAGACAATGTCCAAAGCGCTTATGATCTCCATCATTTCCGCTTCCAGGGCTGTCGAATTCCCACAAGTACCATAGCTACACATCACAACCTCCCCGTAATGGTCTCTAAAAATGACTCTGAACCCTGAAGGACCCGGATTGCCTTTCGAGGCCCCGTCCGTGTTGCATTTTATCCATCCAGTAAAGGGGGCAGTCCAGATGACCACCATCATGCCTCTTGTCTTATGATAGTGACCGTCAACCTTTAAGCGCTTGAGGATCATAAATTATCTGACCGAGTTGTAGCAATTCCCATTGGTCAAGTCATTGGCATTCTGAATGGACACAAGAATACTACTAATTTCAGTAGCTTCATGAAAATTTTCATTCTTATGAATGTATTTGTTGCGAGCCCGCTAAACAACATGGATAAGTTCGGAGCAGGCAACCTGCAGCAGCGCCTTCAGCTGTTTGGACGGTTGGAAGACCAGCAGTTTCTGTACAAATTGAGTGGCCGAATGGGTATTGGGCGGCTCAAGATCAAAAATATTCAGAATGATGTTCCATAGTGAAGCAACTGTTTTGCAAGATAAGAACATATGGTCCACATCTTCCCTATACTGACCGCATAGCACACATTTCGAGCATAAGGAGATTCCAAGTTTCTAAATGCTCACCTCTACTGGGATTTTGTTGTGAAAAAATCTCCAGATTAGAGTAAATCTGGAAGGAATTAGGCAGTTCTTATCAAGCTCACCCATCCAACTTCGTTTGGCCTGTAGCAGGTATATGTAAAATGATTTTGAATCCAGCATGCCATCCTGCGATCCTTTCCATTGCAGCATGTCTGCATGATTAATAAAATCATAATTGTCAATAATAGAGGCGATGGGGGTTGGATGTTCCTCCCTGTGTTTGAGTTGATCCTTAATGGATCTGCTTCTGTCAGTTGGATGTTCCCCATTAATCAAGCTATCCAGAAGCATTGTACCAGTCCAATTACTTGTCCAAAAATTCAGAGCTGAGTCTGCAGTGACCACCCATCTTGAATTTTGCATGATTGTAGTGACATGTTGTCACTTTCTTTGGTTTTAATAATAATTAAATTATTTTCATGGTCAATAGTCCATAAAATGAATCTAATCCGACCCTTAGGTGATATGGGTATACTTTTAGCCATCCAATTGAATTTTTTCATGTGTTATGGTAATTTTATAATATTATATTTACCCTTAATTACCCGATTTACCTTTAACTATGGTAAATAAAATTTACCATAGTTACTATTCATATTTCCAAAAAATAAAAAGTAGCCTATTAACATAATTTGGAGCCAATGATTCCAAATATGGAATCCATTTTTTCAAATTCAATACACAGAAGTAGCAGAAATTAAATTAAAATTAATCATGTTGTCGAATGAAAACGGGTTTTTGTTTAAAACATTGCAAAAGACTGAATAGATTTAACCTAAGAATTCAATGTAAAATCAATACTAATGACTTAAATTATATTAAATGGTAAAAATATATTCTATTTATACTTTAAAACCATTCAATATTATAATTTAAACATATAAATTATTACGATGAAAAAACTTTTTTTAATTAAAATATAGCGTGTTTTTACTATTCATTAAAATATGAAATTTATCAGAATAATATGAAAAATTTATCTAAGGTAAAAAAATTTATCCTGATTCCATATATTAATTTTATTTTTTAAAATTGAACTTATAAACATGTCAAAAACTGGATTTAATGTGGGTGCGCCATCAAAAGGTGGCAAAACTGCATTTTTAGAAAAATACTTATTTTACCCTAAATTTTTATTTTGTTCTTATACCATGTTTTAGAAAATGTGTATGATGAATAATAATGTTATAAAATTAAAATTTTAGTTAATACTATTCATAATTGCTAGTTCATATTAATATTATAATAATATATCGTTGTTTAGTAAATCCCGGTATTGCGTACAACACACGCTATCGAGGAAGGTCGTGATTGCGTGTAATGCAAGCCAATATAGGGTTGCGTGTTGTGAAAAACTCCGTTGTTGTTTCATATAATAGGATCCAACAATTTTTCATTTATACATTAAATATATATCTATATATATACACTCAATGTTGCGTAGAATGTCTACTATCAAACGAACATGAAATTGTGTGTAACACAATATATGAATAGTGTTGTGTATACTGCAAGCTAATTCGGTGTTGCGTATAGAACAAGATAATATTGTTGTAGCTTAAAAAACAAGACATAAATGAAATTAAAAGTATATTTTTCATAAAATATCAGGGTGTTACATTCTACCCCCCTTAAAATTAATTTTTCCATAAAAATTCGCCAGGGTTATAAATCGTTTACTATTCAAAGAAACCCACATCGTAAAAAATAATACTACAACATAAATTTAAAAAGAATTTTAGAAACGTAATGGTCACCTATGATAACTCAGCATTGGGTTTCCGCATAGGAGAGTATAGGTGAAAATATGGATATAGAGGATAAATCTAACCATCATGTTCTGATGGAGAGTGGAAGAGAACATGGCTATGAAATAGCTAAAAATCACAAAGCCATATATTTACGATGATCTAAGGTACCATCTGATTCATTTGATATAAGGGCACTAGGAAATCATTTTTGGTTTTCAAGATCATTTCCCTAAAGATGATGAATTAAAAGAAATACTTACATAGTTTTGGTACAATCGCACTGTTGTTCGTGAGTTGAACAATTTCCACTTCATCCCTTAATGAAATGAAGTTGAATTTGTTATTCGTGATGTGTTAGCAGATCATTCGATAGAATGATGGTTCACTCCATCTATTTCAAACTAAATTTTAGAAAAATTTATATGTCTATCTTATGGTTAGATTAATCATATATGGTTCCAAAAATGAACTTATACTTCATATATCATACCTCCTAATAAAATAAAACTAGTTTCTACTAACGAAGGACTTCATGTATGCTAGTGGTAGGCAATAAAGGCCAGTCGCACATCAGTTGTGGGTTCGATTCCCATAGCCTTGTCTGACGCGATGGGTTGTCGCCCGTCCTGCAAGTTGTCCTTTTTCTAAAACTACATTATAAATAATATCAGAAAAAAATCTAGCCTTAAACAATACTAACTTATGTCCAACATAATTCATTCCAATGTTTAGAATTATCCAAAATACAAATTTCCAATCTCGTAGTATAAAGAAAACGAATATATGAAATGTCATCAACCAAGCATGTGAATACCATCATATATCCCCCATATATCTTGTTGGTAAGATTCCAATCATTTGAATACCTTAATCATGTATTCTATTGAAAAATGAATACCCATTGAACCTAAGTGAAAACATGAATGCTGTCAAAAGTTAACTCTTTCCACATTCCAAAATCCTAAAAATTATATATACTCAACCCATGATATGACCTTCTCCTAATATTAGTCATGAGTTCATGAATACTATCAAACATTTAATTTTCACTTTACCCCTTCATTATGTTCATATAATCTACTTTCCAAAAATATCTGAATAACCTTTCATGGTCACTAGTACCATTCATCATATACTTTCAAAACATAAGGAAAGACAACAGTGTAACAATCCTTATATGTCTCTTTATTCCATAGTACCATGAGATTACTTATACAACCTTACACATGATAAACATGTAATCATTACACTACCTTCTTAAACCATGGACCAAGACTCAACAATTACTTCATTTCACATATCATTTGTAGTCTCTTCATCATCATAAACATAAATACTACCCATACGACCATACTGATTCTCTTCATGAGACTTTCCCTTAGGGAACTAGTTTGCATAATGCCCGTACATTCCACATTTAATACATTTAACTATTGTTGATGTCGTAGGAATACCATTATCCTCATCCATGGTGTTAACTGAACCTTTTCCTTTGAACTTACTGGCTTAGTGTCCTTCTTTTCCACACCCAATTCATCTTCCAATTCCTTTTAAACAATATCCCCGATGCCTCTTCCAACATTATTTACATGAGGGAAATTGAACTTTCTTTCCTCTATTATCATCATGAAAATCCATCTTTCTCTTATTATCTGAGTTGGGAAATGTACCAAAGTTGAGATTATTGATCATAATATGAGATTTCTGATTTGGCATAATAATGATGTTTGGACTTCCAAATCTCATTTCATATAGTTTCCCATGAATAATATCATTCCATTGTCCATCACATCCTCCATTATCATGAATCATCTTGTTTCCAGCCATTTTCTAAAACCCAAAAAGATTAATGTGGGAGGAAACATCATAATAAAGGGGGAGTAACATCAATATCTAACATATTAGGTTTAATCTAATATTGTTACCATAATTCTAGGACTATAACCAGTACTTATACTTAACCTTAGGGACATCCCTAGACATACCTTAGAAGTATCTCTAGGGATCACAATAAAAGTTCTCGCATCCTAGTTTCCAAAGGTGGAATAAACCTTTCCTCTGATACCAACTGTAGAGACCCAAAGCTTGACGTACATAGACATTAAATTACTTTTTTGGAATACATAGTACATAACAATAACTGACACACAATGACCGTAATAGTTTAGTGTCTTTGGAAACATGGAACGTAATCTACTAATCATGGTGAAAGATCTTCAACATCTCCCATAAATAACTTCCCGTTTCTGTTTCCTTACCTTAAACCATTATATTAATCCTGGGGGGAAAAGAAAACATAAAAATGGCGAGTTCAAATGCTCAGTAAGGGTAATCATGGATAAAATAAAACATACCATATACATTTTAACCTAAAAAACATGAAAATTAAAAATCTTGAGCAATGACATAAAACATGGAAGTACATAAGGCATAGATCATAATGGAACATAAATCATGATAAAATTAAATGGGAATAAAACATGTAATTGTGGAATCCTTAACCATATGTATTGATTTCCATAGAGGCCGAGGCATTACTGCCAAGACCATCTTAGTGGACAAAGTCCCTTTCTGAATCGAGTTCACTCCCCATTCCAGTCCTATAATACTGAACCATATTAAATTACTGTTCCAACCATGTCTAACTCATGATATATAAATCATTACACAATGCATTGGAGGTAGATATAGGTCTCACCCATCTCATAATGAAATCATTCTTAATTGTGCCACAAAATAAACTTAAAACATTCATCATAACCCAATGAATATAATGGGTTTCATAAAAATCAACCCATCATTTTATAATCCATATAAATCAAATAGACATTTCATAATAAGAAAAGTGAACCATGTAAATAATAGATACATTAATCTTGAAACATACACATATGAAATAATGTCATCTTAGATAGAAAATGGTTTTAGTAAAAAATTTGAAATGAATTCATGAGGAAAATATCCTTTCTTCATCAAAATCATTTTATTTTCACAAAATGTAATCCAATTTTAAAAGAAAAGGATTTTGTTGAAAATATTCATGAAATATTTTGGAGGAATATTCATGAAAATAAGGCTTTACAAAACCGTAAAAATCCATTTATGCCGTATAAGTTAAAAAAACAATCTTCTCATACTTTTGCTGGAAAAGTCAAAAAAGTACCTCGTAAAAGAATGATTCCTTACACACCATGTAGTAGAAGTCAAAATGGTTAAAAAGGACTTCAAACATACATAAAAACACTTTTATAAAATATGGACTTGGATGATATCAATAACCCTAGTAAATACTTACGAATAAGAAATCTCAGATAAAAATGATATTTGAAAAATTACCCCATACCTTAGGTCTGATATGCTTCGTACGTATCTGAACCTCCTGTATAATGTTTTAAATAATGTCATTATAGAATCATATTCATTTTTATGATATCATATATGTTTCACTTATGACTTTACATTACCCATTCTTTTGTAAATTCCATTTTAATGCAGCGTTTTGGGTAAAATCATTTCATTTATCGTATGTGTTTCAACTTGTCGTTATTGATATTATTACTTATATCCTGATTTACATAATTCTAGAATTTAAACCATTATTTATATATAATATATATTCATCATATACATATATATTATAGATCGATAAAAGGAATGAAATACACCGTTCATGGAGACGGTAGGCCGTACGTACGCATGAACGCTGTTTTCGTTTCCCTTTTGAATTGAATGGAATTAAGTAAATGACATGCATATATACATACAAATAAATCTAGTATCATTATTATGTCATATATTTCATTATTATTCATTATATATACTTTATAATCAGTCATTAATGGTTAACATGGAGAATTAATCTGATCGCGTCGTGGAGACGGTAGTCCGTACGCACGCATGAGCGATGATATCATTCCCATAATTATTGAATAGAATTGGAGTAGATGGTATAATATATCAGAATAATTATGATGTTATAATAACCATATATAGTTATTCTTTACACCATTATACCCATCCATGTAAGGTGTTGGTGGAAATACAGATTACACCACGACGTGGAGACGATATTCCGTACGTACGCAAGCGCGGTGATTTCGTTTTCCGTAGGATGGATAGAAGGTGAAATGGGGTTGTTTCATAATTATAATAACATATCAGTATATTAGTTATACTGATGTTATTACTTCATAATGAAACAACTAGAGAAGAAGAAGTGGACGAAGAAATAATGTTGAAAGAATCGGTAACGGACATTACCTCTTCTTTGAAGCGCCTCGTTGAGACCCCCTCTTAGGGCATTAAAATTGGTCTTTGAAGAATACCAGGACCTCTAGGATGTTTATAGGGAAGTGGTGAAGTGAAATGGTCAGAGGTTGGCCGAGCTTCAAGGCTCAAAATGGTGTGAGGAAGAGAGGGAGGAGGTTCCCTTTTATAAGAGAGGAGAGGGGCACCTTTGGAAATCATATAAATAATAATTTATAATAAATCTAACCCCACTTAAAAACCTCCAAAAATGACTCATAATCGAATATTAGATGAGATAGGGTTGTAATCGCATCAACCAATAAAATTTATACATGTTAGCAATTTATTTTAAACATTATCAACATGATTTATCCTTACTTAATCAATTTAATTTTATTTGTGGTAATAATATTCTAAATTTTAAATTATAACAAATAATTACTTATATATTGTTAAATGTCCATAATTGGATAATTTATAGAATTTTAGACAATATAAAATTAAATTTATAATTCTTATATATATATTTTTATTTTTAATTAATTTTATAATATGTTATTTTTATAAAATAACAATAGTGTTGATTTTGACACTATTCATTTATTTGAATTTTAATAAAATATATATAGAAGATATGTTCGAAATAAAAGCTTTAATAGATTAATAAAAGGTAATATGTTTGTAGAAAATTAGTTTAGAACATTAAATAGTTCATATAATATTTATTTTATTATATTTAATACCATTTATTTTGTTTATCTCTTAATAAAATAATTACTACATCATTTTTGTATAATTATTTAATATACCTATTTGTTTCATAAAAATGAAAAATTAAATACTATGATGAAGATAAATCTATTAAATTTGACAATAATACTATTACTCTAATTTATCATCGTAAAATCACAATATATAAATTGTTATATTTAATAAATTATGAAGGTGACAACTTTGGCATCATTTAAAATAAAATAATATAAGTGTAATATTCACTTTTATAAGACTCCAAACGGTTATATATTAGGTCATTGGATGATTATGGTGTATATATACACTAAAAATAAGTTTTGTTCTTGTCTGTGGGTCTTTTAAAGGGTATTATTATTTCAATAAAAACTATATTACTGATTTTTCACTAAATAAATAATTTCTGCATCATTAATGTATCAACATTAATGGCAATTATTTAATCCCTAAAAATTCTAAATAACTTATCATGATGTATAAAATTTAATTAGATTTCTGGATACTATTCATTTTCGACGTTTTATGATGTTTATCACAAAATTAATATTATTATACTTATAAGATTTAAGAGAGTGACATGTTGTCACTTTCTTTGGTTTTAATAATAATTAAATTATTTTCATGGTAAAAAATCCATCAAATTAATATAATCCGACCCTTAGGTGGTATGGGTATACTTTTATCCATCCAATAGAATTTTGGCATGTGTTAGGGTAATTTTATAATATTATATTTACCCTTAATTACTCGATTTACCTTTAACTAGGGTAAATAAAATTTACCGTAGTTACTATTCATAATTTCCAAAAATAAAAATTATCCTATTAACATAATTTAGACCCACTGATTCCAAATATGTAATAAAATTTTTCAAATTCAATACACAAAAGTTTTAGAAATTAAATTAAAATTAATCCCATTGTTGAATGAAAATGGGTTTTTGTTTAAAACATTGCAAAAGATTGAATTGATTTAACCTACAAATTCAATGTAAAATAAATGATAATGAAATACGTTATATTAAATTGTAAAAATCTATTATATTTATACTTTAAAACCATTAAATATTATAATTTAACCATATAAATTATTATGATGAAAAAAGTTGTTTTTAATTAAAATATAGCGTGTTTTTACTATTCATTAAAATATGAAAGTTATCAGAATAATATGAAAAATGTATCCAAGGTAAAATTTTATATCCTGATTCCAAATAATAAGTTTATTTTGTAAATTTGATCTTATAAAAATGTCAAAAACTATATTTAATGTGGGTACGCCATCAAAATGCGGCAAAACTGCATTTTTTGAAAAATGCTTATTTTACCTGAAATATTTATTTTTTTCTTATACCATGGTCAAGAAAATGTGTAAGATGAACAATAATGTTATTAAATTCTAAATTTAGTTAATACTATTCATAGTGGCTAGTTCATAATTATATTATAATAATATATCATTGTTTAGTAAAACCCAGTATTGCGCACAACACATGCTATCGAGGAAGGTTGTGATTGCGTGTAATGCAAGACAAGTTAGGGTTGCGTGTTTTTCAAGACTCCTTTGTTGTTTCATGTAACATGATCCAACCATTTTTCATTCATACATTTAATATATATATATATACACTCAATGTTGCATAGAATGTCTAATATCAAACGAACCTGAAATTGTGTGTAACACAATCTAAGAATAGTGTTGCGTATACTGCAAGCTAATACGGTGTTGCCTATAGCACAAGATAATCTTGTTGAATCTTACAACATAAGACATCAATGAAATTAAAAGAATATTTTTCATAAAATCTCGTGGTGTTACATCTAATCCCCCCCCTTCAAACTAATAACCTCACATGAGATAAAATACATCTCTGGAAGACGTTTTCTATAAACCAAAAGGATTTTCTGAATGATGAGGTAACATCCTTCGAGAGGATCCGTGGATGTATTTTCAATCATGAACCCCTCAACTATTTTTATTACATGCATAAATAAAATACATAGTATAAAAAATATAATAATATTTTTTTATATTTTAGTTTGAACCTATAGTTACAATCAATTCCTTAAAATGGGTAATGAAATTACTTTTCATTTTTATGGAGGACTAATTCCTCACAAAACAATGTTTCTCATTTTTCCTTTACCATGTATAATGGTAAATAATTTTGATGGGGAGTATATTTTATTTGATATTTCTATAATTTATGATGTATTTTTATTATTTTTAATTTCTATAGAACACATAATTCTATTTATTCCACCTTTGGTAAATATGATAATGCCGTTTACAGCTATGTAGACTAATGCATCCTCAAAGAGATTTGATTCATTAACACATTATTTGGAATTTATTATGGATGTGTTTAGTAAATTAATTGTATTTATATGAAATAATTATTATAATATAATTATTATATATAAATATATAAAAACATTTCATTTACATTAGTTCCTCTATAATTATTACTAAATAGAAATTAGGTTTATGCATAGGTACAACATACCATGTCCAAGAACAATTTATTCCATTAAATATTTATATAAATTATAAATTATTATAAGTATTTATATAATGATTATATATTGTATTGAAATCATGTTTTCTAATATTTAAATAGTTAAATCATTATCTAATTAATAGGATCATGAATAACATGTCAAAACGTTTAAAAAATTGAAGAAAATATTACAAAAAACATATCATTGGAATGTAATTGTTAATAAATGGAAAATTGAAGGTCATAATAATGTCAA
This sequence comes from Viscum album, assembly GCA_963277665.1. Lineage (NCBI taxonomy): Eukaryota > Viridiplantae > Streptophyta > Magnoliopsida > Santalales > Viscaceae > Viscum > Viscum album. The sequence continues at coordinate 1,050,808,403 of OY728127.1, read as the reverse complement.
ATATGGTATGATTTATTTGAATATGGTTTTTAAATATATGTATAATAAACTTATATTATGTATACATTATTTTTGAACATCTAAAAAAATGTCAAGACATAAGGTAAGGTAATTTCATCTCATTTTTTATATCCTTGACATATATGTCATATATTTACAAATAGTTTCTTTTATGTGGATTATATAATAACCTATGACATTTTATATCATTAATTTCCTTTATTTTATTATATTATATGATTCAATTGATGATATTCATTCATGGGGAACATGATTCAATAGTTACTCCAGTAAAAATGGTCCTCTTTTCTAACTTTGATTTCTATCAGATATTTGCATTAATCAGCACTCATTTTATTTATGTTGTGTATATAATGACAATGAATTTATTCTTATATTCTTATAATTAAATTTATGGTCATTTATATGGTCATTTTATTATCTTAATCTTATTTCTTTATGGTCTAATTGTTTCCAAATCGATAAAGTAATTTTTTTATCAATATTTTGTCTTTGTGATACACACAATGTTATGCACCTATATTTTTCTATGAGGGGTATATAATGAACTTTGAAATATTAATCATGTATATAATTATATTGATTATATTATATTATTTATGTAATTTTATCTTCATATATGCATACAATGATTCAATGTTACCATGTGGTAAGATTTCATTATTACAATCCCATAATTTAACGTGACTTTTTATAATTATGATTTGATTGATATAATCTTATTATCCATATCCAGAGGGCTTTCATGAGTTTCCTTATCATATATAATTTAATTATATCTTAATTTAATGGTACATTATTTCACTCATTGTTACTTATGATAATTATTAATGCATTTATTATAAAATTTGATGTTATCTATCTCTTTGGTCAGAAATCTGTGTTCTTTTGGAACAATGTTTTCTAATATTGTTTTATGTTTTCAATTAAATTTTCAAGTATATGGTTCTAAAAATATATTTAATATTTATTTATAATATTTATAATATATTATCATGTAAAGTTTTTTGAATTTTTTTATTTATTCATTATAAATTTTCAACAAAATTTTCAACGATAATGATTTGAAAACATGATTCAATCTTTCACAATATGATTTTAATTTTAATTTCACAAAAAAGTTTTTAATAATATTTATAGGATTTCATTATATATTTTCAATTATTTTTTCATGTAAAATGATTTCTAGATGTTTATCAAGCATTATTTATAATTTTTCAAAACTATTTTCAAGGGGAAAGTTTCCAATAAAATTTCATTCCTTCCATAAATGTTTTATATTATAATTTTAAGGAAAGGCTTTTAAAAATGTATTATATATTACCTTATTAAATTTAAATTATATTATGAAGGAAAATGTTTTGAAACGTTTATCATGATTACTTGACATTTTTTCAATGATAATTCTAATCTAAATGTTTTTCAATTGATTTTTCAATTAAAAATCAATTTTCCAAGAAGAAATTATATTTTTCATCAATAAATGTATTGAAAATATAATTCCACATTATTTCCCATATATGGATAAATCCATTGGTGTTATTCATTAATTTGTAGGTTAATCATCAAAATTTTATATTCCGAATGTTTCTATAAATGGACTATGATTTGATAGAAATATGTTTATGAAACTCATTCTCTAACATGGTTTGTCTTCATTTGAAGCCAACTTTATTTCCTCGGATTTTCATTTTTGAAATGATTATGAAACAATTTTCTTTTTCCCATGTTTTGATATAATTACATGGTTATGATTCCCATTCCATTTCATGGTTTTTTATATAATTTAAGAGAAAATCAACCCTTTATATGGGCCATGACATGATGACTGTTTTATTATCTTTTCACACATGTATGAAATTTTTTATTATGTTACTCGTGGGAACTATGTTGACCTCTAATGCATTGGTTATAGATTTATGTGTCATTAAAAAAATAATGGGAATGATGTTGATAGGGATGATCCATAATATAAAATAAGTTTTTCCTGATCCATAAATTGAAAATGGTGTGTCTTCTTCCACTATGGGAAGATGAGGAAAGTCAATCTACAATTGAATGATGGGTAAAAACTGATACACTATAAGAAGATGGGGAAACCCAATCCCTAATATGTAAAGGCCTAAGACTAGTGATGGTGGTTTATCAAGCCTAGTACGTGTATTCACCATGAAGTGCCATGATATGATTTGGAATTGAACCTTAACTAATAGAGGAGGTTTTTATATTCATATTTGTATTCAACACATCTATGAATTATTCATGTGATTTGATCACATGGTTAAAGTTCAAGAATACCTTTTGATTCATATCTTATGAACTGCTAATATTTATGCCATGATTTATTTTTATGATCCTTGATAGGGAAGGTATGAACTTACATTTTCTTTATACATTTATCATATCCTTATTCTAATCATTATGCGTTCTTATATCCCTTTTTTACCATGAAAAACCATACGATATCATGACATTTTATTTTTTACTTCCCCTAGGATATGAATGTTTTTTGTGTATGATGTTTCTATGATGGGTTATTGTAATGAATAACCTAGGGGGAGATAATTTACCTCACTTATATTCTAGTGTTTATGATTTCCTATTTCCGAAGGCACTATACTAATACAGTAATTGGGTATCTGTTTGTTTAATGTTTTTAAGTATTCAGAAAAAATCTTTTTATGTTAATGTATAAAATTTTTGGGTATTTATAGTTTGTATTAGATAAATATATATATGAAACCTTTGTAAACAAGGATCTGAAAATATTATTGCGATACCGAGTGTAATTTATATGGATTTTTCTATGTATGTGTCAAATAAATTTTCACAGTTTCATAGATAAAAGAATGTGTTTTATTTTTTACATATTTTATGTTATTTTTCATGATTTAGTTGATAGATATTATGATAATTGTTCCTCATATTATAATTCCATGTTTTAGTCAATGGTGGGAACCAGAATGGAATAGGTTAATTTTGAATGTGATAGATAGTTTATTGATGGGATCTAAAGTGGGATGATCACTAGAGTTATGGATGTTGTGATCATGCATACTAATTTTTCACAGAACATAATTAACAGTGTATACCATATAAACATATCAATGTCAACAATGAACATATGGAAAGTTTTCATTGAGATTTCGAGTAATGAAGACCATTGAGGAAAGAAGATTAGGATTCGTATATGTCAATAATGTGGGAAGAAAAAACCATGTGAATTCACTAGAAGAACACGAGCATTTTTATATTGTGGAAAAGTAGTATATGAATCAATTAATTTTAATGGGAAAATAAAATCATTAGTTAATGTATTGGATGGAATACTATCCTCCCTAATCTATAATCAACAATTGAATATTTTTTATGTGGAATGAATTTCCATTATACAAATCGATTTACCAAGTGGATTACTCTCGATGGGAATAAACGAGGTGGTACAATTAATGGTAATATTGCTAATGATGATGAGGATATAGGTGACATGTGGATGGAAAGAGATATTGATTAATATGATGAGGTAGACAAGTTAATGGATTATGTATGAAGTCTAGTAATAAATGTCTTTATGTTTTAGAATTCATGAATGGTGATTTGTGATACATATAATGATTGTTCTCGAATATTTTTTATGATAAGTATTTACAAGAAAATGATGATTTTTTCTGATGTACTAGAGTGGTGATTTTATAGAAATGTGATATTTATGGGAAATAAATTATTAATTTAAAAATAAAAAATAATATTTTCCTAATGTTGAGATAATGATGTTGGGAAAATTATATATAGATATTAGTAATTAAATTGGACGATATTGATTAGCTTGGAACAGAATAAGGATTATTTTTCATGGGGTTTATGAAATCATTGATGAAATTATAAGTTTTTTCAATTTGAAGAATAAATATAACAAAAATTTTAATAAGGAAACATTCATGTTTTCAATAATTATGTTCATAATTTAGGTTGTTATCGTGGTTCAAGAGAACACAAGATATTTGAATCAACATGTTTGGTATATAACAAATAAGAACTACATTAAGATATATGGGGGATCTATGTTATTCTAGTTTCAAATATAGTGACCTTTTTTCTAATATCTTCTTCTTTAATCTTTATGATGTGTTATAAGGTTAACCATTTATGGTATGTTTTATGTTAAACACATGATGTGTTCTTAGAATTTAATATATTATCTTGATATTTGATGATTTTTTTTCATATTTGATAACTTGCCATGACATTGTTTTTCATGATAGAGAAAGATGAAATGACCCATCATTCTTTTTCTAGATATCATTATATGTTAATGATTTGAGAATGACAAATTCACATTCTTTTCTTGAAATAAAATGTTATTTGGAAGATAATCAATTCAGAACAACAAGTATGGTTGTTCGGAAATAATATTATCTTATATTTTCATGAAAATTATTCAATATTTGTAATCATGGTCATTAAATAAAATGTAGTCAAGTTATAAACATTTTGGATTATATCATTTACCATTTTAATCCTATTTGGTTCATGGATTTGTGATTGTAAAATTTCTCATAACCATGATCTCTATCAATCCTAATTAGAGGTTGATAGCATGATATCTCTTCCATTTCTATGTTTTCACTTCCATGTATGTTATCTTATGTGGAATCCTTGTTATGAGTTACTTTGGGTAAGCATTATGTTTCAAACATCCCCCTTTCTGTGGATGTTGTAGTATTAAATTATACAATGCCGGTTTCTATGAAAAGAACTATCAAGTATAAAAAATTGATAATAAAGATGTTTTGTAATGGAGAAATTCATTTTAAGACTCCTAGAATTTAACACCCTAATAATTTGTAAAAAAGATAATTTTTTAAATAATTTATTATTATTATGTTGATATTTTTCAATTCTAACAACCCTGAATAATCTTTTGTGATATTAAGGAACTAAATTTCTCTTCCATTATAATAAAAACAAATTTAATCTTGTGCTACAAAAATATTTTAGGTTAAATTTTTGTACAGACATAAATATGTTTGATTTGTTTTACAGATAATTTCCAGTTCCCTCGATAGCTTGTGTTAGATGCAACGCCTAGTTTTACCAAATTAAAATATACCATGAATATTGAATTCAAGATATGATTTTTATTATAATATATCCATTTTAATGTTAGTTACAAATAATATTAATTAATTTATGAAAATTGGTTTTACATATTTATATATAAATAATTATTTGGAAAACAATTAGTTATAAATGAATGTAAATCCCATTTCAAAATATAGAAAATCCAATGTTGGAAAATTATATTTATGCAATAAATTGAGTTTTAAATTAAAAAAAAAATTAAAAAAATTTGATAAATTATTTTAATGATATATATATATATATATAAATATATTACTAAACTATTTAAAATACATCTTACGTGTTTTCTAGAAATGAGATAATAGTGAGCCAATTTTTTGGATAAAAATACCTATTTTTCAATAAGATATTTTTACCTCATTTTAATTGAGAAACCATATTAAATATAATTTTTGACACATTTATTTTTTTTATATGAAAAAATAAACATCAATTTTTAATCATAAAATAAAAATTTTCTTTTCCTGGATTTCTGGTATTTTTCAATGCATTTTCATTTTTGTTAAATAGTGAAATCACTATGTTTACTTCAAAAATTATTTTCATTAAATTAAATTATATAGTAGAATTATATTTGAATTTTGTTTTTAAGTGTAATTACATAAATTTAAAATCAATTAATCAAATTTATTCCCTTGGAAAAAAAATTTCAATGAAATTGGATGTAAAATCATTTCAAACTTTTAAACATTTTCAATTTATAATAAAGGTTTACGACGCTTCTTCGAGATACATATTAAATTAATTTATGCAAATTCTATGATTAATATTTATTAATATGAATCCATATTTTGAATCATAATAATTTATAAATTTTATTATGTTCAAAATAATTTTTTATGACAAATATTAATTAAATTAATTAGAAATAAATGCAGTGATTAAAATAAAAATGAGTTTCTGAAATGGTTAAACATTAAATCTAAGAGGCAAAATGACATATAATTTTTTCCAAAATACATTTTATTAATTAATTTATTCCAATTAAACTATTTCCCTTAATTTGGAATATTATTTATTTCCTATTATGTAAGGAAAGGGTATTAATTCTATTTACATTTTAATATTTACAAAAATTACATTCCTCCACAATAAAAGGGAACTCACCCCGCTCAATTCATCAAACATCTCAAAAAATAGTGTATGATACAAAAATTCACAAACAGATAAAAAACCATCCATTCATCATGTAATACTCCCTTTTGTAAGAATGTCAACCATGGAATCCCTTTGGTGCAATCCAAAAGGAGTTACCCATAGATGATGTACCAACCTTCCACAAGCTCCTTTGTTTTATTTTCTTTCTCACCCCACAACTCTACTTATTAAATTATTACATAATAACATCAGTCTCATAAATATAATGCTATATTTTTATATTATTATTACTACCTACACTTACATATTATTCTATCAAATGGTTATCTAACTTAATTTGCATCTGTACGATGGACTATAGCCTCAAGAAATGTTGTTGCTCATTTTTTCCATTACCACCCCTCACGGTTGGTAACTGTGAAATATAATCTATTTTTTATTTTATATATAAAAAATTTATGTTAAATTTATTATTATATAATTGTTATATAACACATATAATCATGATTTAAATTTATTGTAATTATAATAACTTCATTTGTTGATTTGTTGACTATTGTCTCCTCAGAGCAATGTGATGAGTTAGAACATTATATTGAATGTATGAAGTATGGGTTTGGTAAATGTATATGATATATATGACATAATAATACTACATGATTTATTATAAACAAAAATACTACTGCATATAAATTACTTAATTTCTTTTAAAATTATAATTAAACAGAAGTACCATTCATCTCTACGTATGACATACCATCTCCATGAGCGTTGTATTTATTTTCATATTTATATCATTTATAGATTATTATAATTATTTATATATATATAATATATATATTATTTTTATCATTTTTTACATTAATTATATATTTAAATAATTATTTAACTAAGAGGATCAAGAAATTAAAGTCAAAACTGATAATAAAAACAAAGAGAATATTTCCCAAAATGTAATATAAAGACGAAATTATCAATAAATGGGTAATATAATTTGGTATATAAATTAACTATTGTATGATGTAATTTAATATGGATTTTTAATATATGTATAATAAAATTTTATTTATTATACCTGATTTTTGAGTGTGTATGATGATATTCTAGACTTATGGTAATGAAACTTCATCTATCTTTTTGTATTCCTCAGATATATGCCATATTCACCTCTTGTTTCTTTTGTGAGGTGTATATACATCCCTTTTAAATGTTACATCAGTAATCTGCTCCTTTTAAAGATATTTTAAGATTTTTTTATTTAATTTTATTATATGAGGAATATGATTCAATGTCACCATGTTTTAATAGTTTATTATAACCACCGCATCATATTTTTGGATTGTTATTGATAATGAGTCCATTGATGAAATATTATAAACAATAAATCAATAAATATAATATATTTTATTATGATCTAGCAATTCATGATATATTAATTCATTGTTACCAATAATCCAATCCATGTTACATAAGATAATAAGGAAATTTTATAAAAAATAGATTTTATCTCTCAATTAAGATAGAGATTTTCATTAATTAAAAACCATGTTTTCTAAAAGTTTTTAATGTTTTAAAATTTAATTCCAAGGAAATGTTTTAATAATATTGGGATTATTTATTTATGTGTTGTCAAATACATTTTCAATGAATATGTTTTCAAAATATGTTAAATCATTCATATAAAATTTTCAAAAATATTTCCACTGAAAATGATTTCAAAATATTATCAAGATTTCGTTATAAAATTTTTAAGTAATTTTTATGGAATGTTTTATCAACAAATGTTCACAATATATTTATACCTTATCAATTATATTTTCCTTGAAATGTATTCCAAAATATTTTATACATTTATTTATAAGTGCCAACGGTTATTTTAAAATAAAAGGTATTAAAAAAGTATTCATTTTTTCGTATAAGTTATCAATGATATTTTAAAAGAAAATTATTTTAAAATATTTTCAATCCTCATTTATAAATTATAAAACATATTTTTGTGGATACATACTTAAACCTGTTTTTAGGATTCCTCTATAATTTTTTGTGTTATTTTTATAGAACATGGTCTTGAAATGGTTTTATGTTTTAAAAATAATTTTTCAATGAAGGATGCATATTTTCCTCATGAAATGATTTTAAAATTCCCTTCAAAATTATTTCACATATATGAAGACAGTCCTTGGTTTTATTAAATCATTTTTATGAAAATATACCAAATGTTCTCGTAATATTATTTCTATGAATGTTTTTTGATTTAATTTAATTATATTTCTTAATCCCATTATTCTTATAAGGATTATATTCATTTGAAATCTACTTATTTCCATTATTTATGCAATGATGAAATGATTTTGGTCCCTCACTCTTTTATGTATGTTGTGATATGATGAAATTTTTATGATACCCATTTAATTTCATGTGTTATGATATAATATTTATGAAACCCATAACTATTTATCTTTCGTGATATGGTGATTTTTATATATATTTTTTGTAACCTGTATCTATTATTTTATTATTTGATGGATTTGACCTATATATCCCTCCAATGCATTGGATAATGTTCAATATATAAATATATAATTTTAACATCCCTTATGAATGATGATTATTAAATATTTCATATTTTTTAATATTTTTTAATTAAATATTAATTTTACTTTAAAGGGTTTTCTATGTTCGATAGCGTACCGGATACACAACAATAGGTTTCTTGGGAAACTTACGTTGCTCAATAATAATATAATATTATTATTTTAAATGTTAGTTTACTCCTAGTCATTGTATTGGAGAGGATGAACAAAACTAACTACAATATGATTATACATGTTTGTTAAATTTATTTACATTTATCTAAAAAAATTAAGAGGCTTAAAATGCGAATGAATCTAATATTAAGAATTATTTACATTAAAAGGTAGATTTACTGCATTTTAATGGTGAACTTTATTTAAATATTGTTTTGGTCACTTTAATACATTCTAATTGAACAAATAAAATCCTTCTTTAGAATGGTGACAATAAATTTTACTTTGGGTAATTTTTGTGTATTTTTCTGATAAGGATTATTTTTAATGAATAGTGTAAAATATTTTATATTAATTCAAAAGTACCTTTTAATATAATTTATTTATATGGATAGATTATATTTTTACTTTCTTCTAATGTGTAATTAAATTATATTTTTAACATTTAATCCAATATTGGTCATTGGGATTAATTTCACTTCGAAATTGGACATTAACAAGTATCAATCTTTTAATAGTTATTATTTCTGAAAAAGACGTTATAGATTTTGATAACTGAAAATAATTTTAAAATTAATTAATGCCACTCCTATGTTATGAATTTGGAAAAATAGACATCATTTTTGAATTCAGAATATCAATTATATCTTAGGCTGAATTTTTGGTATTTTTATGAAAACATCAATTTTTGAAGAATTGTGAATTAACTTAGTAGTAGTTAAAGAAACTGACTTTTTCATTTAAATGAAATTTTTTCACTTATTTGAATTGAATTTAGAAAATATGACATTCATTGTTTTTATTAGGATGTAAAATGTGGTTCATTAAGAGGAAAATAGAATTCGGTGAATACTATCTTTTGACTTTTATTTACCACGGTTAATGGAAAAAAGGGTAATTCATGGTAAAATATATATTATAATAATTCATAATTACCTTAAAACTTGTCCTAACATTATTGGATGTGTAACGGTATACCATGGTCATATTTTGTTATATTCTGGGAACCCATGGCGCCACTTATGAATGATAATGTCACATTAGATTAATTAATTAAATGCAATGGAAAAAATGACATAAACAAAAATATTTCAGTAAATTACTTTTTATATGGTGTTATGTAAGTACTATTTTTAACTATAAATATTCATTGCAAAGATTAAATGATTTATAAAATCATGGTATGTTTTTATAATTTATATACATCAAATAAATTTAATTATATATGACACAATAATGATAAAGTAGTCACTTCATTAATAAATGATTAAAATAAATAAGATTATAATGATTAAAATATTAGTCAAAACTTGTTCAATTATGATTGGATGATTATATTTCATATATGAGTCATCTTATCATCGTCAATAATGTTTTTCTGGACCTTTTAAAAACTAAAATATGTTTATAATAAAATAATGTTTACACACTTTCCTAAAGAGCCCCTACTCTTCCTTATAAAAAGAGACAACACCTAACCAATTCCACACACCTATAAAGCCATTTGGCTCATCCAAACTTTGCCCAATTAATCTCAATACATACCTATCCTCCTCATAGAAGCCATACCTTAGGCATAAGGAACATCAAGAAGTCCTTTGGTTCAAACCAATGGGATTTACCCAAATTAAAGATATAGTTTCTCTTAAATTGTTTTCTTTTATTTTACTTCTCCAACTCCTAAACTCTTCTTATTACATTGTTTTTTAACAACACTAGTATCCTCAATATACTAGTATGTTTTTATTAAAAGGATTCAAACAACACTTATAGACACCACCATCAAATGGATGAAGAACAAATTGTTTATGTGGATGAAAACTAACGCCTTAGGAAATGATGATTATTCCATTATCTCCTATGTAACGGCCCGAAATTTTGAATAAATATTGTTTCCTAATTTCATGTGAGACCATTGGGTTCTGACTGTTATATGACCATCGGTCAATATGACTGCTGTGAACAAAATGTTTTGATAATTGTCTCTAAATACAAGTAATCTTGGTTAATTATTATAGAAAGAAGATTTGATGGCCTCACTTAGTAGTCTTGGACCGATCGAAGCCCATCTAACAGAACATGGGAAGGAGGTAGCACCATTGGGCTTTGATCTGGACCAAACCCAAGCTGAACTTCATCATGTGAAGCTAGAACGGAATCACCTTCGCGAGAAGTTCAAACTGATAGAAATTACTACTCGGGCAATGTTGACTGAGTCTCCCTCGGACTCTCTCACCTTAGCACACCTTACACTTAGGTCCTATGCTGGTGTGATAAGGGGCTATGTAAGGAGACCGTAACTGCCTTGTGTAATCCTTTGTTTTAAATAAAAATTGGGATTTCTTCTTATGATGAAGTTTATGATTTTTCAAATGACCGGATAAATATAGTATGCATATTTTTGATGAATTTTAGAAAAAGGATATTTTAAAAATGTTTATGTAAACCTTAAATAATTAAAAATGTGTAATGATTTTCAAAAAATTGTCTTCTACAATTATGTTCAGTACAAAATTTGAAGTCTAATAAGATCAACTTGATTTTTGATGAATAGTAAATTATGAATAGTGATTTTATGATTAGTATTAGTAATATGACCAAATGGATTAGTAATCTCACTTAAAGAAAGTTTTAAAATAATCTAGGCACCTTGATTAAGTAATGTGATTCAATAAAATGGTTAAATAACGGTTTCATAAATTATTATTCAAGTATTAGATTTTTTCGGGTGAATAGTGTTTTTTTAATTAAAAATTAAATTAAAAATATTTAGAAAATTATTTTTATAAAATGGATTTCATTTTTGAACTCAGAGAACCGATATTATGTTATGGTAAAGTTTGTGGTTTTTTCTGAAAAAATGAATTTTCGGTGAATAGTGTATTTATTTAAAAATAAATTAAAAATATTTAGAAAATTATTTGTATAAAATGGAGTTCATTTTTTAAATCAGAGCATTGATATTTGATTAAGGTGAAATTTTGGGATCTTTCTGAGAAATTTGAATTTTCAGTGAATAGTGAAAATACAGTTTTAAGGTTTCGGTATATTTAATGACATCATAACTGTGTCATGATGATGTCATGAGTTTTTTTAAGGGTTTGCCGGCCAAGGGTGATGAATTATTGTGTGGGGGTCCCCATGTGGACTAACTTTATGGGAAGTACCATGGGAGGGCCCATGCTTTTGAGAAAACCACTTTTGAGGTGTCCCTTGGCCATTAATGCCTTGTCCCCTCACTTTCCCTATAAATACCAAGCCCTCCTCTCATCCATTCGACTCCCCACTCATCCCCAACGAAGTTCTGGTCTCATTACCTCCCAAGGAGTCCTCCCAAGGTTCCCCCAAGCCCTCAAGGTCCCATCCTTTGAGGTTTAAGAGTAACATTTTAAGGTAAGGGATCCGACCCCTCTCTTTCTTTTCAAGTGATCACTTTTATGTCATTCCTTTTATGCTCCATGTTATTATGATGGAGGATGTTCTTTTATACTCCTATTAATGACCTTTTTATGTTCATATAATGAGAGATCCCCTCTTACTCTCATTATTTCGTTTTATGAAGTTTTAAGTGGCGTCGTTAGGCTGCCGAATTTTTAAGGGATTCTTTCACCCTTCTCTTTTTCAAAGTTCTACTTTCATGTCAATTCTTTCAAGTTCCTTTCTATTATGTTGGGGTATGATATCTAAATTTATCATACATATCCTTTATGATCATATGATGAGAGACCCCATTTGATATCTTCAATTCAGTATTTTGAAGTTTTAAGTGGCGTCGTTAGGCTGCCGAATTTTTTAAGTGGTTCTTCACCATTCTCATTTTGAAGTTCTACTTTCATGTAAATTCATTCAAGTTCCTTTCTATTATGTTGGGGTATGATCTCTAAATTTATCATACTGATATTTTATGATCATATGATGAGAGACCCCATTTGATATCTTCAATTCAGTATTTTGATGTTTTAAGTGGTGCCGTTAGGCTGCCAAATTTTTTAAGTGGTTCTTCACCATTCTCATTTTGAAGTTCTACTTTCATGTAAATTCTTTCAAGTTCCTTTATATTATGTTGGGGTATTATCTCTATAATTATCATACTGATCTTTTATGATCATATGATGAGAGACCCCATTTGATATCTTCAATTCAGTATTTTGAAGTTTTAAGTGGCGCTGTTAGGCTGCCGACTTTTTTTTAAGTGGTTCTTCACTATTCTCATTTTGATGTTCTACTTTCATGTCAATTCTTTCAAGTTCCATTCTATTATGTTGGGGTATGATCTATATATCTATCATACTGGACTCTTATGTTCATATGATGAGAGACCCTATTTGACCTTGTCAATTCAATTTTGTTGAAGTTTAAGTGACGCCGTTAGGCTGCCGAATTCTCACAAGAGAAATATTTTTTTATCCTTTCATGTTCTCCATTTCATATGGTATATTTTCAAATTTCATTACCATGTTCTTAAATCCCTTATATTTTTTCCCTCTACTATTTTATGGGTCATTTATGAATGTTTGACCCATGTCCCCTCTCTTCTCAATGTTTTCTAAAACCTTGTAACATAGTCGTTATGCTGCAGAATTTTCGTCTCAAAATGCCTCTCTCTCTTTTCTAAAAATTATTTTATGTTATAAAGTGAATACTCAAAGCTCTTATTTCTACAGGGGTATTCACATATATATCAAAATGTTCTATTTTAAATTCTGTGAATTACATACATGAAACCCTCTTTCCCTTTCTGTGGGTTTAAAGTGACGTAAAGATCATGTCTTTAAAGCAGTTTTTAAAACGTTATGATTATGAAATGAAACCCATTTATTTTATGCTATATGGGTTATTTATGAAATGGTTGATGATGATATATGTGGCTCACATGATAATAAAGGAAAATTTAAGGGTGCACCCTGATAGCGCTCCAATGCATTGGGTAATGATGTAACCACTAGAGATTACAATTTTCACGATACCTTGGTGAATAACCTTGGTAATTTTCAAATGACACCTTGGGGATGGACCTTGGTGATATGTTCATGATTTTCTATGTTAAATGATGTAGCCACATTTTCAAGTTATGAAAAATGTTACTATTATTATGATATATCTCATGATTTCTTTCTCATGCCTTAATGTTCTTTTCATGACCTTATTGAAGTATCTCTAGTTCACATGTAAAATGTTTCTCTTGTTTTCTTTACTGGTCCTTTTGCTCACCCTTTCCTTTGATGTATGTCCCCAGGTTCTGAGATGCAGTAATGAACCTAGGATGAACATAAGGATAATCCTTTCAAGTGTTTAAGAAGAATGTTTTTTTTTTGTTTCATGTTTTAAGTTCCTGGTTTCCAAGACACTAAACCTTAAAGATCCTCGGTTTTGTAAAATGTAATGAAAGTTCATGTGATAAAAAGGCGGGATGCTATAGTTGGTATCAAAGGATGGTTTAGTTATTTGTGGAAATTAGGATATGAAAACTTTAGGAAAAAGCCTATAGAAAAGCTAAAATATAGGAAATCTTCCTGGTATTTTGGTGAGTATTGAGTAAGGGGTTGCCAAGAAAATACATCCTTGTCTGGATACGAGCATGTAGAGGTGGCTCTGGCATAGATGTACATAGGGGTAAAACCCGAAAACACCACTTTGAGCTAGACTCGAACGGGAACTGGTACACGACAACGGGCCTTGCTGCACTCTTGGTTACGACACTCCCGGGGGATATGCTTTGGTAAATTCATAAGCTTAGTATGAACCATTGTTAAAGGAAAAAAGATAAAATAAATGAAAGATTCACATAAGAATATATGATCATGGATAACCTAGATGGGAACCTATGGGATCACAAGTTAGGGTATACTTTTCAACTACAAGTTATCCTTATATGCTTTAAGTTTCTTTTCATGATTATTGGCTAAGTATTTAAGCCCCTAATTATAGTTTTTTTTCTTAGTTAATGGCGGGAAATGGAAGAACATGTCTCAACCACCAATTTGATAGTAAATGCTACGATTGCCGTATTAATATGACAGAGATGATTAGGGGATTAAAATATGATTTTTATTTTGGAAGACGTTCACTATTTTGGGGACCCTATATGATCGAGGTAAATAGATTACAATGGTATTTTCATTGAGGAGTAAGGTTGACTTATATTTGAAGAATCGATGAATTTAAGGTGGACTTATAGTAATTTAGGTTATTTATGGGAATGATTAACCTATCTTGGGTTAAATATGTTTAGGTTAGATACTTTTGTTATAAGATGTTAGGAGTGGTTTATTTTGTTTGGAGATGAACAATGAAGTTCATTTTGGAAGACTATGTTATCAAATCCTTCTTGTATTTGGGTTTCAATCTTAGTTATGTTTATTTTTAGGAATTTTAAGGACTGTTATTTATGGAATGGACTATGATGAACTTTGGGTAGTACCATGGAACTTTGAATATTTAAAAGTAGTTTCCATTCCTATGGGATTATTTCTTTTTTGAAGAGTTGTTTTACCTTACCCTTTCGGTTTTTGGGATAATGTTTAAAGATGAAAGAAATATATAGTTAATCTTTTGTGGATTATGTGATTCTCTAGAATATGATTCTTGTGTTTTGATGAGACCAAGTAGTTTTGAATGATCATAGTTTAGAGAAAAGATTAGTTTTGGGTAGAAACTTATTAAAGGATGAAACTCTACATGAGGGTAGATATATTTCCTTATGTTTTTGTTCTATGTTGTAAATAAATTCCTCAAAGTTATGAAAAGGAACGTAAAACAAAAACGTTGTTGGTTTACGTTTCCTACTAGGTAATCAATGACCGCTTGCACACATCATAATTTTGGGACTTTCTTGTGGTTAACTTTCTCCTAATCGTGTTTTCTATCACTCTCATTTTGGATGTGACCCTTTGATTTCTCCTCCATGTCAATGTTTCCTACATGGAATCCTAGTATGAGTAAACTCGGGTGGCCTTTGTACTTCCTTTTATTTCTTTTAAAGTAATGGTGTCACAGACTCTTTTTCCGATGTGGGACTTTCAATGAAATTTCAAAACCCAATTTTTTAAAATTGCGAGGACGCAATTTCTTAAGGGGGGAAGATTGTAACGGCCCGAAATTTTGAATAAATCTTGTTTCCTAATTTCATTAGAGACCATTGGGTTCTGACTGTTATATGACCATCGGTCAATATGACTGTTGTGAACAAAATGTTTTTATTATTGTCTCTAAATACAAGTAATCTTGGTTAATTATTATAGAAAGAAGATTCGATGGCCTCACCTAGTATTCTTGGACCGATCGAAGCCCATCTAACAGAACATGGGAAGGAGGTAGCACCATTGGGCTTTGATCTGGACCAAACCCAAGCTGAACATCATCATGTGAAGCTAGAACGGAATTGCCTTCGCGAGAAGTTCAAACTGATAGAAATTACTACTCGGGCAATGTTGACTGAGCCTCCCTCGGACTCTCTCACCTTAGCACACCTTACACTTAGGTCCTATTCTGGTGTGATAAGGGGCTATGTAAGGAGACCGTAACTGCCTTGTGTAATCCTTTGTTTTAAATAAATATTGGGATTTCTTCTTATGATGAAGTTTATGAATTTTCAAATGACCGGATAAATATAGTATGCATATTTTTGATGAATTTTAGAAAAAGGATATTTTAAAAATGTTTATGTAAACCTTAAATAATTAAAAATGTGTAATGCTTTTCAAAAAATGGTCTTCTACAATTATGTTCAGTACAAAATTTGGAGTCTAATAAGATCAACTTGATTTTTGATGAATATTAAATTATGAATAGTGATTTTATGATTAGTATTAGTAATATGACCAAATGGATTAGTAATCTCACTTAAAGAAAGTTTTAAAATAATCTAGGCACCTTGATTAAGTAATGTGATTCAATAAAATGGTTAAATAACGGTTTCATAAATTATTATTCAAGTATTAGTATTTTTCGGGTGAATAGTGTTTTTTAATTAAAAATTAAATTAAAATTATTAAGAAAATTATTTTTATAAAATGGATTTCATTTTTGAACTCAGAGAACCGATATTATGTTATGGTAAATTTTGTGGTTTTTTCTAAAAAAAATGAATTTTCGGTGAATAGTGTATTTATTTAAAAAATAAATTAAAAATATTTAGAAAATTATTTGTATAAAATGGAGTTCATTTTTTAAATCAGAGCATTGATATTTTATTAAGGTGAAATTTTGGGATCTTTCTGAGAAAGTTGAATTTTCAGTGAATAGTGAAAATACAGTTTTAGGGTTTCGGTATGTTTAATGACATCATAACTGTGTCATGATGATGTCATGAGTTTTTTTAAGGGTTGGCCGGCCAAGGGTGATGAATTATTGTGTGGGGGTCCCCACGTGGCCTAACTTTATTGGAAGTACCATGGGAGGGCCCATGCTTTTGAGAAAACCACTTTTGAGGTGTCCCTTGGCCATTAATGCCTTGTCCCCTCACTTTCCCAATAAATACCAAGCCCTCCTCTCATCCATTCGACTCCCCACTCATCCCCAACGACGTTCTGGTCTCATTACCTCCCAAGGAGTCCTCCCAAGGTTCCCCCAAGCCCTCAAGGTCCCATCCTTTGAGGTTTAAGAGTAACATTTTAAGGTAAGGGTTCCGACCCCTCTCTTTCTTTTCAAGTGATCTCTTTTATGTCATTCCTTTTATGCTCCATTTTATTATGATGGAGGATGTTCTTTTATACTCCTCTTACTTCCCTTTTTATGTTCATATAATTAGAGACCCCCTCTTACTCTCATTATTTCGTTTTATGATGTTTTAAGTGGCGTCGTTAGGCTGCCGAATTTTTAAGGGATTCTTTCACTCTTCTCTTTTTCAAAGTTCTACTTTCATGTCAATTCTTTCAAGTTCCTTTATATTATGTTGGGGTATGATATCTAAATTTATCATACTTATCTTTTATGATCATATGATGAGAGACCCCATTTGATATCTTCAATTCAGTATTTTGAAGTTTTAAGTGGCGTCGTTAGGCTGCCGAATTTTTTAAGTGGTTCTTCACCATTCTCATTTTGAAGTTCTACTTTCATGTAAATTCTTTCAAGTTACTTTCTATTATGTTGGGGTATGATCTCTAAATTTATCATACTGATCTTTTATGATCATATGATGAGTGACCCCATTTGATATCTTCAATTCAGTATTTTGAAGTTTTAAGTGGTGCCGTTAGGCTGCTGAATTTTTTAAGTGGTTCTTCACCATTCTCATTTTGAAGTTCTACTTTCATGTAAATTCATTCAAGTTCTTTTATATTATGTTGGGGTAATATCTCTAAATTTATCATACTGATATTTTATGATCATATGATGAGAGACCCCATTTGATATCTTCAATTGAGTATTTTGAAGTTTTAAGTGGCGATGTTAGGCTGCCGAATTTTTTTTAAGTGGTTCTTCACCATTCTCATTTTGAAGTTCTACTTTCATGTCAATTCTTTCAAGTTCCTTTATATTATTTTGGGGTATGATATATATATCTATCATACTGGACTCTTATGTTCATATGATGAGAGACCATATTTGACCTTGTCAATTCAATTTTGTTGAAGTTTAAGTGACGCAGTTAGGCTGCCGAATTCTCACAAGAGAAATCTTTTTTTATCCTTTCATGTTCTCCATTTCATATGGTATATTTTCAAATTTCATTACCATGTTATTAAATCCCTTATAGTTTTTCCCTCTACTGTTTGATGGGTCATTTATGAATGTTTGACCCATGTCCCCTCTCTTCTCAATGTTTTCTAAAACCTTGTAACATAGCGGTTATGCTGCAGAATTTTCGTCTCAAAATGCCTCTCTCTCTTTTCTAAAAATTATTTTATGTTATAAACTGAATACTCAAAGCTCTTATTTCTACAGGGGTATTCACATATATATCAAAATTTTCTATTTTAAATTCTGTGAATTACATACATGAAACCCTCTTTCCCTTTCTGTTGGTTTAAAGTGACGTAAAGATCATGTATTTAAAGCAGTTTTTAAAACGTTATGATTATGAAATGAAACCCATTTATTTTATGCTATATGGGTTATTTATGAAATGGTTGATGATGATATATATGGCTCACATGATAATAAAGGAAAATTTAAGGGTGCGCCCTGATAGCGCTCCAATGCATTGGGTACTGATGTAACCACTAGAGATTACAATTTTCACGATACCTTGGTGAATAACCTTGGTAATTTTCAAATGACACCTTGGGGATGGACCTTGGTGATATGTTCATGATTGTCTATGTTAAATGATGTAGCCACATTTTCAAGTTATGAAAAATGTTACTTTTATTATGATATATCTCATGATTTCTTTCTAGTGCCTTAATGTTCTTTTCATGACCTTATTGAAGTATCTCCAGTTCACATGTAAAATGTTTCTCTTGTTTTCCTTACTGGGCCTTTTGCTCACCCTTTCCTTTGATGTATGTCCCCAGGTTCTGAGATGCAGTAATGAACCTAGGATGAACATAAGGATAAGCCTTTCAAGTGTTTAAGAAGAATGTTTTTTTGTTTCATTTTTTAAGTTCCTGGTTTCCAAGACACTAAACCTTAAAGATCCTCGGTTTTGTAAAATGTAATGAAAGTTCATGTGATAAAAAGGCAGGATGCTATATCCTACCACATCTCATGCTGGCCATTATGATGGTAATGTGTCTATATATGATATATATTATGTTTATGATTTCTTTATTCATATGTAATTTCTATTTATAGAATGCCTTTACGGTATCCATTATTGGTAAACGCGGTTATCTCATTAAAGAAAGTGCGGACTACTGCCCCTTAAAGTGATATGACTTGTTAATGCCATATGCGGGATGTTTAAATGATGGAGTTTATGATATTATAAATTATATTATATATGAAATTATACTAGAATTAAAATATACCTATGTATCATTATGTTTTAATTCCATTAAAATAACAAATAGAAATGAAAGTACCGTTCATGGTTACGTACGACTTTGCCAACGAGCATGTACCCTAGTGGTACAGGATCCTGCTTGGCATCCAAATGACCCAGGATCAAATCTGGGAATAGACTAATTTTCGGGTCACTATAGCAAAATTTTAGCAGTAGTGGAACATTATAAGCAATGACACTATTGCGGCGGAGGCACTATAGCAGAAACTGTAGC
The DNA here is from genome assembly GCA_963277665.1 of Viscum album. NCBI lineage: Eukaryota > Viridiplantae > Streptophyta > Magnoliopsida > Santalales > Viscaceae > Viscum > Viscum album. Next base: position 1,050,788,230 of record OY728127.1, on the reverse strand, counting down.
AGCATGTGTTATTGTAGCAGCCCTAGTACTATAGCAGTACTATTCACCGTGGGGCTCTTTGGGCCAAAAAAGGTCATTCAATCCAAGAATTAAATCCATGTGGCCTTGTGCCTTCAATCTCTATAATGTTTATTCCTTTTCCCAGTCTAAATAGGACTTTTCATTAAATAATAAAATGAGGCTTCAGGCCCAACCTTTAAAATAAATGCGTACGTACAACTTACCGTTTCCATGAACAATGCATTTCATATCTTAACTCCAAATGTTATGTATTACTATAAATACATGTACATAATATATATATATTATATATATTATATCTAAATCATGAATAACATTCTGGATATGATGGACTATTAAACACATGGACAACTTGTAAATATAAGGTGTTCATTTTTGACTGAAGTATCAAATATCGAAAAAATAACCATTATTAAATTGAATGATTACATAATGTTAATAACATGGTAATAAGTGATATAAAAATAATAATAAACTTGAAAAATTATCTTAAGAAAATAGAAATTAACTTTAGTTTATTATTCAGGATATTAAAGAATGATTGAGTCTATTCAGACACGAGGTAAGGGTCTTCGTCTCAATATCCATTCTTTGAGATATATTTAGTTTTATACACGAAATTATTTTATACGGTGTATAAATCCCTTTGAATTTTCATTTCATTCAAAGGGAATCTTTTTATATGAAACGTTTTACTAAACAACAAAACGGTATGTTTTTTTATCGTAAGCGGTGACGACGACCTTCCCGCCACTGTGAGTATTATTTGATCTTTGGCTTCTTTAACAAGCCGTAATATTTTTAATATGAAAAATAAATAACATATAATCTTTTTTACATATTATCGTATTGAAAAGGATTTTAAGAATGGATTAATTATTTCAATATCATTAAATGATATTTTTTATTGCAATGTAGAAATGTTATCTTTCCTTTATGTTGATATTATGTGTTATGATCATGTTATGGTTCTTGGGCATTATTTATGTATACGGGTGGTTCCCTGATAAATCTAGAGCAGGTGATCCCGAGATATATCTCTAATGCATTGGGTAACATTACAGAGATAAACATGAATGTTTCTTTTGAGAGATTTAGGGAATATACTGTGATGGGTATTCCAAAGTAACTCCCTATGTAGTTGTTGTTGAGTCAATAAGGTTTTCCTTAGGACTTTTCCATTCCTTCTTGTTTTGAAAATCACAAACACCTTATCTTTAAGGAAAATCGCTTTTATAAGGAAAAATGCTTTCTTAAGGAAAATTGCTTTTATAAGGAAAAATGCTTTCTTAAGGAAAATCTCTTTTATAAGAAAAATTTATCCTTATCATTTTTTCATTATTTTTTCTTAAGTATGAAATTCGGATTCACTTTCTCGGAATCATTAAAACTGATAAAAAGCATTCTGTTTTAAGATTCGGTTCTGGACAAGAACTATAAGGAAGTTTCATTCCGAATTCCGGATATGAATTCTGACTAAGATCTATTCCAGATTCAGGATACGAATTCTGATGATGAATTCTCATTACGAATTCTAATGAAGAAATCTCATTCCGAAATCTCATTACGAATTCTGTTGACGAATTCTCATTACGAATTCTAATGAATAATTCTCATTCCGAATTCTTATTACGATTTCTGATGACGAATTCCTATTCCGAATTCTCATTCCGAATTCACCTATTAAACAGAATCTGATTATCATTGTTTTATACACTCTGAATTTATTCACTCCGAACTTTCACTCCGAAATTTCTATTCCGAACCTTTTTGTTAGAGTTTAAAACGATGTTTTACATTCTGTTACACTTACTTTGTTATAAAATGATGTCATCCATTTTGTTATAAACTAACCGTTGTCTAAGTGACACATGTACAGGTCCCTCCGAACATTAAGGAAAATATGACCGTTGGAGAGGAGCCGACCTTACCTATAAATAGGAGCTCATTTGAAAAAGCTCGCAACGGATGGATGAACAATTTGGACTTTGTGCATACATGCTGTTGAAGTGATTTCTAGAGAGAGAGAGTCTCTTATAAACTCTCAAAGATTCGTGCGACTCCGAATGTTGGTGATTACATTCGAGGGATTCCGGGGATAGGAAGACAGAGGTGCCGACTACCTTAAAGATCGAGGGCTTTCTTGCTGAGAAAGACAGAGGTTGCCGACTACCTTAAAGATCGAGGACTTCCTTGCTGAGGAAGACAGAGGTTGCCAACTACCTTGAAGTTGAGGGCTTGCGGGGATAGCAAGACAGAGACTCCGATCTTCGTATCGAGGGCTTACCCTGGTGTGGGTAAGACAGACTTGCTTGAAAGTATAAATCAAGGGACCTTTATCCAAGGTTGTTAGATACCCTTCTCTTTGGGTTAAAAGACTATTATCTTGTTACTAGTAGTTTTACTACTTGTTTTGTTCTGCTGCAATTTGTATCTTAAGGAAAGTATAACTTTCTTATACTTCCTTACTCTGATTAGTTTAGATTCTATACGCTTTAAGGTAGAATCTCATATTGTAACTTTTGTTAAGTTTCAATTTCCGGAACCATATTTCCGGAACCTACTTTTGGAATCTCTTTCCTAGTTTTAGTTCGGTGTTAGAGGTGTTGTGAATTTACTTAGTTTATCTTTGTTAAACTTAGTCCTTTTCTTTTCTTAAGGAAATTTTAGTTATTCATAACTAACTTTAAAGGTTCCAAATGAATTTTTTAAAGTATACAATTCACCCCCCTCTTGTATATTGAGCATCTCATATTATATTTCGATCCTACAGTGGTGATAGATACAATGTATGTATGATATGGAGGCCACAAGATACCTTTTTGATTTTTGATATCTATGTGTTATTCATAAATCTTATGTTTTCATGAGGTAAGTAAAAGAGTTTATTTTTTTTATGTATTAATGAAAAAATGTATTCTTTCATTGTTTTATAACCCTTAATGATCTTTTTATGCACATCCGGAGTTTTGAAATGTTTTCCTAGGACAGAAAGATGAATAAGGTCATGGATGAGATCAAGGAAAATCCATGATATCTAATACATGGAACAACACTTGAATAATTTTTTCAAGAGTTTTTATTTTATGAAAAAATGGAATCTGTGTTGAAGATTCAAGAATGTAATCTTTTGAGATTTAATAGTTATGTCCTAATTCTCAAAAAATATAAACATGAAAATATCCTCAATTTGAATTATTCATTTATTTCAATATTATTTAATGTTTAAGGTCGGGTACTTATAGTTAGTATCAGAGGTCGGTTTAGATAACATTAGGAGTTAGTGTATTATTAAATTAATATCCATAATGTAATTTATATTAATATTGAAATCATATAGCATTTAAAGATTCCCATGTTTCTTAGCCAATGATATTTCTGTGTTCGTAATGGTTTTCCACAGAGGAAATAGAGCAGCTATCTTGGGACGACATCAGGAAGAAGACAACCTTCTAAATCATTAACCTGAGATGTTCAAAATCAGAACTGAAAAGTTTGTTGTAGTGATGGAATAGTTGAGTCAAGATATAAATGGTGGTGGTATCCTTGTACGAGATTAGCGAGATCAACCATAAAAAAACTTGTTAGTGGTGGAACTTTTCTTGAGGAAACATCACCCATAATTCAGAGGATCATATGATCTGGTGCTTGCAGAAGGGTAGATTAAATCACATGAAATGATTTTCGTTGTCATGGGTTGTTTAGAACTTCATAAGGTTAGTCTTGTTGTTTACCGTTTTCAAGCTGAAGCTAATTTGTGGTGGTCGATGGTGAAAAATATCTGGGATAGTGAGGATATTGATGCCCTGTATTGGGATGAATTTTAAATGTATTTTTCATGAGAAAAATTTTCCTAGGGTGGTTCTTCTTAGGATGTATAAAAAAATTCCTGGGATTGAGGAAGGAGGATGACTTAGTGGTTGCTTATGAAGAAATATTCAATCGACTGGAAAGATATGCTCCAAATTTCATTCGAGATCTTGATATTAAAGTCAACCATTTTTACTTAGGATTAAAGCCAATGTATCGAAGGGATTTAGCTTCTCATGTGTTAAAAAGTGATGAAAAACTTGTTCATTGTGTAGAGAAGGTGGAAATGGAGTTTACCTGTTATTAGGTATTCTTTGACAAACCATAGAATAAGCAGTCAAGGAGAGAGGAAAAAGGGAAGAACTCTTCAAAAAAGTATGATGGTAAGAAACTTATGTTTATAGTTTGAGAAAATTGTGGTAAAAAACATACTAGGGAATTTCTTTTTAATTCCGGTAAGTGCTACCGATGTGGTAAAATGGGACATAAGGCTCGTAATTTCACTGAAAAAGATCTGGGTAATGTTAAGACAAAACTTTATTTATATTCAGAATTTTTTTTTGAGTGCAATGAAATGGGTCATTATGAAAATGAGTGTCCAACAAAGAACTCAACCTAAGGAATGCACCAAAACTACTATCCAAAAGGGGTGTTGAAATACTTTGCAACTACTTCAACGGATTATGGGCCATAAAATTAAGTAGTATCATGTACACTGTTGGTTTGTTCAGATTATGACAATGTGTTTTTTGATTTAGGGTCTACCCACTCTTTCATTTCTGAAAAGTATTCTAGTAAATTTGAAATTCTATATCAAGATATGAATACAGTACTTAGGGTAAAGACACCTGGAGGAAATGTTGAGAGAAAAAGAAAACATAAGAACATTCATTTCGTTGTGTGAGGAAATAATCTACCTATAAACATTATTTTTTTTTCCTCTAGTAGAGTTTGATGTTATTTTGGGTTAAATATGTTTAGGTTAGATACTTTTGTTATAAGATGTTAGGAGTGGTTGATTTTGTTTGGAGATGAACAATGAAGTTCATTTTGTAAGACTATGTTATCAAATCCTTCTTGTATTTGGGTTTCAATCTTAGTTATGTTTATTTTTAGGAATTTTAAGGACCGTTATTTATGGAATGGACTATGATGAACTTTGGGTAGTACCATGGAACTTTGAATATTTAAAAGTAGTTTCCATTCCTATGGGATTATTTCTTTTTGAAGAGTTGTTTTACCTTACCCTTTCGGTTTTTGGGATAATGTTTAAAGATGAAAGAAATATATAGTTAATCTTTTGTGGATTATGTGATTCTCTAGAATATGATTCTTGTGTTTTGATGAGACCAAGTAGTTTTGAATGATCATAGTTTAGAGAAAAGATTAGTTTTGGGTAGAAACTTATTAAAGGATGAAACTCTACATGAGGGTAGATATATTTCCTTATGTTTTTGTTCTATGTTGTAAATAAATTCCTCAAAGTTATGAAAAGGAACGTAAAACAAAAACGTTGTTGGTTTACGTTTCCTACTAGGTAATCAATGACCGCTTGCACACATCATAATTTTGGGACTTTCTTGTGGTTAACTTTCTCCTAATCGTGTTTTCTATCACTCTCATTTTGGACGTGACCCTTTGATTTCTCCTCCATGTCAATGTTTCCTACATGGAATCCTAGTATGAGTAAACTCAGGTGGCCTTTGTACTTCCTTTTCTTTCTTTTAAAGTAATGGTGTCACAGACTCTTTTTCCGATGTGGGACTTTCAATGAAATTTCAAAACCCAATTTTTTAAAATTGCGAGGACGCAATTTCTTAAGGGGGGAAGATTGTAACGGCCCGAAATTTTGAATAAATCTTGTTTCCTAATTTCATTTGAGACCATTGGGTTCTGACTGTTATATGACCATCGGTCAATATGACTGCTGTGAACAAAATGTTTTGATTATTGTCTCTAAATACAAGTAATCTTGGTTAATTATTATAGAATGAAGATTTGATGGCCTCACCTAGTAGTCTTGGACCGATCGAAGCCCATCTAACAGAACATGGGAAGGAGGTAGAACCATTGGGCTTTGATCTGGACCAAACCCAAGCTGAACTTCATCATGTGAAGCTAGAACGGAATTGCCTTCGCGAGAAGTTCAAACTGATAGAAATTACTACTCGGGAAATGTTGACTGAGCCTCCCTCGGACTCTCTCACCTGAGCACACCTTACACTTAGGTCCTATGCTGGTGTGATAAGGGGCTATCTAAGGAGATCGTAACTGCCTTGTGTAATCCTTTGTTTTAAATAAATATTGGGATTTCTTCTTATGATGAAGTTTATGAATTTTCAAATGACCGGATAAATATAGTATGCATATTTTTGATGAATTTTAGAAAAAGGATATTTTAAAAATGTTTATGTAAACCTTAAATAATTAAAAATGTGTAATGCTTTTCAAAAAATGGTCTTCTACAATTATGTTCAGTACAAAATTTGGAGTCTAATAAGATCAACTTGATTTTTGATGAATAGTAAATTATGAATAGTGATTTTATGATTAGTATTAGTAATATGACCAAATGGATTAGTAATCTCACTTAAAGAAAGTTTTAAAATAATCTAGGCACCTTGATTAAGTAATGTGATTCAATAAAATGGTTAAATAACGGTTTCATAAATTATTATTCAAGTATTAGTATTTTTCGGGTGAATAGTGTTTTTTAATTAAAAATTAAATTAAAATTATTTAGAAAATTATTTTTATAAAATGGATTTCATTTTTGAACTCAGAGAACCGATATTATGTTATGGTAAATTTTGTGGTTTTTTCTGAAAAAAATGAATTTTCGGTGAATAGTGTATTTATTTAAAAAATAAATTAAAAATATTTAGAAAATTATTTTTATAAAATGGAGTTCATTTTTTAAATCAGAGCATTGATATTTTATTAAGGTGAAATTTTGGGATCTTTCTGAGAAAGTTGAATTTTCAGTGAATAGTGAAAATACAGTTTTAGGGTTTCGGTATGTTTAATGACATCATAACTGTGTCATGATGATGTCATGAGTTTTTTTAAGGGTTGGCCGGCCAAAGGTGATGAATTATTGTGTGGGGGTCCCCACGTGGCCTAACCTTATGGGACGTACCATGGGAGGGCCCATGCTTTTGAGAAAACCACTTTTGAGGTGTCCCTTGGCCATTAATGCCTTGTCCCCTCACTTTCCCTATAAATACCAAGCCCTCCTCTCATCCATTCGACTCCCCACTCATCCCCAACGACGTTCTGGTCTCATTACCTCCCAAGGAGTCCTCCCAAGGTTCCCCCAAGCCCTCAAGGTCTCATCCTTTGAGGTTTAAGAGTAACATTTTAAGGTAAGGGATCCGACCCCTCTCTTTCTTTTCAAGTGATCTCTTTTATGTCATTCCTTTTATGCTCCATGTTATTATGATGGAGGATGTTATTTTATACTCCTATTACTTCCCTTTTTATGTTCATATAATTAGAGACCCCCTCTTACTCTCATTATTTCGTTTTATGATGTTTTAAGTGGCGCCGTTAGGCTGCCGAATTTTTAAGGGATTCTTTCACCCTTCTCTTTTTCAAAGTTCTACTTTCATGTCAATTCTTTCAAGTTCCTTTATATTATGTTGGGGTATGATCTCTAAATTTATCATACTTATCTTTTATGATCATATGATGAGAGACCCCATTTGATATCTTCAATTCAGTATTTTGAAGTTTTATGTGGCATCGTTAGGCTGCCGAATTTTTTAAGTGGCTCTTCACCATTCTCATTTTGAAGTTCTACTTTCATGTAAATTGTTTCAAGTTCCTTTCTATTATGTTGGGGTATGATCTCTAAATTTATCATACTGATCTTTTATGATCATATGATGAGTGACCCCATTTGATATCTTCAATTCAGTATTTTGAAGTTTTAAGTGGCGCCGTTAGGCTGCTGAATTTTTTAAGTGGTTCTTCACCATTCTCATTTTGAAGTTCTACTTTCATGTAAATTCATTCATGTTATTTTATATTATGTTGGGGTATTATCTCTAAATTTATCATACTGATCTTTTATGATCATATGATGAGAGACCCCATTTGATATCTTCAATTGAGTATTTTGAAGTTTTAAGTGGCGCTGTTAGGCTGCCAAATTTTTTTTAAGTGGTTCTTCACCATTCTCATTTTGAAGTTCTACTTTCATGTCAATTCTTTCAAGTTCCTTTATATTATTTTGGGGTATGATATATATATCTATCATACTGGACTCTTATGTTCATATGATGAGAGACCATATTTGACCTTGTCAATTCAATTTTGTTGAAGTTTAAGTGACGCAGTTAGGCTGCCGAATTCTCACAAGAGAAATCTTTTTTTATCCTTTCATGTTCTCCATTTCATATGGTATATTTTCAAATTTCATTACCATGTCATTAAATCCCTTATATTTTTTCCCTCTACTGTTTTATGGGTCATTTATGAATGTTTGACCCATGTCCCCTCTCTTCTCAATGTTTTCTAAAACCTTGTAACATAGCCGTTATGCTGCAGAATTTTCGTCTCAAAATGCCTCTCTATCTTTTCTAAAAATTATTTTATGTTATAAACTGAATACTCAAAGCTCTTATTTCTACAGGGGTATTCACATATATATCAAAATGTTCTATTTTAAATTCTGTGAATTACATACATGAAACCCTCTTTCCCTTTCTGTGGGTTTAAAGTGACGTAAAAATCATGTCTTTAAAGCAGTTTTTAAAACGTTATGATTATGAAATGAAACCCATTTATTTTATGCTATATGGGTTATTTATGAAATGGTTGATGATGATATATATGGCTCACATGATAATAAAGGAAAATTTAAGGGTGCGCCCGGATAGCGCTCCAATGCATTGGGTACTGATGTAACCACTAGAGATTACAATTTTCACGATACCTTGGTGAATAACCTTGGTAATTTTCAAATGACACCTTGGGGATGGACCTTGGTGATATGTTCATGATTGTCTATGTTAAATGATGTAGCCACATTTTCAAGTTATGAAAAATGTTACTTTTATTATGATATATCTCATGATTTCTTTCTCATGCCTTAATGTTCTTTTCATGACCTTATTGAAGTATCTCCAGTTCACATGTAAAATGTTTCTCTTGTTTTCCTTACTGGGCCTTTTGCTCACCCTTTCCTTTGATGTATGTCCCCAGGTTCTGAGATGCAGTAATGAACCTAGGATGAACATAAGGATAAGCCTTTCAAGTGTTTAAGAAGAATGTTTTTTTTGTTTCATGTTTTAAGTTCCTGGTTTCCAAGACACTAAACCTTAAATATCCTTGGTTTTGTAAAATGTAATGAAAGTTCATGTGATAAAAAGGCGGGATGCTATATCCTACCACATCTCATGCTGGCCATTATGATGGTAATGTGTCTATATATGATATATATTATGTTTATGATTTCTTTATTCATATGTAATTTCTATTTATAGAATGCCTTTACGGTATCCATTATTGGTAAACGCGGTTATCTCATTAAAGAAAGTGCGGACTACTGCCCCTTAAAGTGATATGACTTGTTAATGCCATATGCGGGATGTTTAAATGATGGAGTTTATGATATTATAAATGATATTATATATGAAATTATACTAGAATTAAAATATACCTATGTATCATTATGTTTTAATTCCATTAAAATAACAAATAGAAATGAAAGTACCGTTCATGGTTACGTACGACTTTGCCAACGAGCATGTACCCTAGTGGTACAGGATCCTGCTTGGCATCCAAATGACCCAGGATCAAATCTGGGAATAGACTAATTTTCGGGTCACTATAGCAAAATTTTAGCAGTAGTGGAACATTATAAGCAATGACACTATAGCGGCGGAGGCACTATAGCAGAAACTGTAGCGGCATGTGTTATTGTAGCAGCCCTAGTACTATAGCAGTACTATTCACCGTGGGGCTCTTTGGGCCAAAAAAAGGTCATTCAATCCAAGAATTAAATCCATGTGGCCTTGTGCCTTCAATCTCTATAATGTTTATTCCTTTTCCCAGTCTAAATAGGACTTTTCATTAAATAATAAAATGAGGCTTCGGGCCCAACCTTTAAAATAAATGCGTACGTACAACTTACCGTTTCCATGAACAATGCATTTCATATCTTAACTCCAAATGTTATGTATTACTATAAATACATGTACATAATATATATATATTATATATATTATATCTAAATCATGAATAACATTCTGGATATGATGGACTATTAAACACATGGACAACTTGTAAATATAAGGTGTTCATTTTTGACTGAAGTATCAAATATCGAAAAAATAACCATTATTAAATTGAATGATTACATAATGTTAATAACATGGTAATAAGTGATATAAAAATAATAATAAACTTGAAAAATTATCTTAAGAAAATAGAAATTAACTTTAGTTTATTATTCAGGATATTAAAGAATGATTGAGTCTATTCAGACACGAGGTAAGGGTCTTCGTCTCAATATCCATTCAGTGAGATATATTTAGTTTTATACACGAAATTATTTTATACGGTGTATAAATCCCTTTGAATTTTCATTTCATTCAAAGGGAATCTTTTTATATGAAACATTTTACTAAACAACAAAACGGTATGTTTTTTTATCGTAAGCGGTGATGACGACCTTCCCGCCACTGTGAGTATTATTTGATCTTTGGCTTCTTTAACAAGCCGTAATATTTTTAATATGAAAAATAAATAACATATAATCTTTTTTACATATTATCGTATTGAAAATGATTTTAAGAATGGATTAATTATTTCAATATCATTAAATGATATTTTTTATTGCAATGTAGAAATGTTATCTTTCCTTTATGTTGATATTATGTGTTATGATCATGTTATGGTTCTTGGGCATTATTTATGTATACGGGTGGTTCCCTGATAAATCTAGAGCAGGTGATCCCGAGATATATCTCTAATGCATTGGGTAACTTTACAGAGATAAACATGAATGTTTCTTTTGAGAGATTTAGGGAATATACTGTGATGGGTATTCCAAAGTAACTCCCTATGTAGTGGTTGTTGAGTCAATAAGGTTTTCCTTATGACTTCTCCATTCCTTCTTGTTTTGAAAATCACAAACACCTTATCTTTAAGGAAAATCGCTTTTATAAGGAAAAATGCTTTCTTAAGGAAAATTGCTTTTATAAGGAAAAATGCTTTCTTAAGGAAAATCGCTTTTATAAGAAAAATTTATCATTATCATTTTTTCATTATTTTTTCATAAGTATGAAATTCGGATTCACTTTCTCGGAATCATTAAAACTGATAAAAAGCATTCTGTTTTAAGATTCGGTTCTGGACAAGAACTATAAGGAAGTTTCATTCCGAATTCCGGATATGAATTCTGACTAAGTTCTATTCCAGATTCAGGATAAGAATTCTGATGATGAATTCTCATTACAAATTCTAATGAAGAAATCTCATTCCGAATTCTCATTACGAATTCTGTTGACGAATTCTCATTACGAATTCTAATGAATAATTCTCATTCCGAATTCTTATTACGATTTCTGATGACGAATTCCTATTCCGAATTCTCATTCCGAATTCACCTATTAAACAGAATCTGATTATCATTGTTTTATACACTCTGAATTTATTCACTCCGAACTTTCACTCCGAAATTTCTATTCCGAACCTTTTTGTTAGAGTTTAAAACGATGTCGTACATTCTGTTACACTTACTTTGTTATAAAATGATGTCGTCCATTTTGTTATAAACTAACCGTTGTCTAAGTGACACATGTACAGGTCCCTCCGAACATTAAGGAAAATATGACCGTTGGAGAGGAGCCGACCTTACCTATAAATAGGAGCTCATTTGAAAAAGCTCGCAACGGATGGATGAACAATTTGGACTTTGTGCATACATGCTGTTGAAGTGATTTCTAGAGAGAGAGAGTCTCTTATAAACTCTCAAAGCTTCGTGCGACTCCGAATGTTGGTGATTACATTCGAGGGCTTCCGGGGATAGGAAGACAGAGGTGCCGACTACCTTAAAGATCGATGGCTTTCTTGCTGAGAAAGACAGAGGTTGCCGACTACCTTAAAGATCGAGGACTTCCTTGCTGAGGAAGACAGAGGTTGCCAACTACCTTGAAGTTGAGGGCTTGCGGGGATAGCAAGACAGAGACTCCGATCTTCGTATCGAGGGCTTACCCTGGTGTGGGTAAGACAGACTTGCTTGAAAGTATAAATCAAGGGACCTTTATCCAAGGTTGTTGGATACCCTTCTCTTTGGGTTAAAAGACTATTATCTTGTTACTAGTAGTTTTTCTACTTGTTTTGTTCCGCTGCAATTTGTATCTTAAGGAAAGTATAACTTTCTTATACTTCCTTACTCTGATTAGTTTAGATTCTATACGCTTTAAGGTAGAATCTCATATTGTAACTTTTGTTAAGTTTCAATTTCCGGAACCATATTTCCGGAACCTACTTTTGGAATCTCTTTCCTAGTTTTATTTCGGTGTTAGAGGTGTTGTGAATTTACTTAGTTTAACTTTGTTAAACTTAGTCCTTTCCTTTTCTTAAGGAAATTTTAGTTATTCATAAGTAACTTTAAAGGTTCCAAAGGAATTTTTTAAAGTATACAATTCACCCCCTCTTGTATATTGAGCATCTCATATTATATTTCGATCCTACAATTGGTATCAGAGGTTGGAAACCTCTTACTCTATACCATTCTTACATTTGGTATCAGAGCCAAGGTTACTGAAATACTTGTACTCACATACAAGTTTTTCTTGCTCAACTTTTTCATTCCGAACATTGTCATTCCGATTTATCCATTACGAACTTTTCTCATTCCGAACTTTTTGATTACGAACTTTTGCTACTAACTAGTTTGTGTGCAAAGTTATTTTTAGTATGGCAGGAATGAATGTTGGATCTATTGACAATCTGAATCCTACAAGACCACCTATCTTTGATGGTAATGATTATGAATACTGGAGAGATAGTATGAAGACTTTTGTTATCAATACTGGAGTAGACAACTTTGTCATGCTTACTGGTGACTATAAAATTCCTGACAAGGAAGTCAGAACCTTTACTAACCAGGAAAAGCAAGAATATCAACTCAATTATAAGGTACGCAATACTTTTCTGTGTTCAATGACCAGAAATATATATAGCCAAATTTCTTCATGTGAAGCAGCTAACTGTATATGGAAGAAGTTAGAGGTTACACACTTTGGGACTTCTAAGGTGATTGAGACTAGAAGAGCTATGCTTAGAGCTGAATATCATGGTTTCAGTTTTCGTTATGGGGAACCTATCTGTAAAGTTCAACAAAGATTTATGACTATCATCAATAGTCTACAATCTATGGGAGAAAAAGGTTTAGATGATGAAGCTCTTGTGGACAAGATTATTGATATTATGCCCAATGAGTGGGAATCCAAGAGAACAGCTATAGATGAGAACAGGAAGGTTACTCAAATTACTCTTGATGAATTATTTGGAACTCTTCTACAACATGAAACAAGAATGAAGAGAGATGCTGACAACATCAAGAAGAAGAATGGAAATGGAACTGTTGCTTTTACTACAACTTCGAATCAGATGAAAGCTAAGACTCCTGAGAGAGTTACCAGATCCAAATCTAAGAAAGTCATTTTCCAATCCGAATCTAGTGAAAGTGAAGTTTCAGAAAATGAATTAGCCAATCTTGCTCGAAGGATGAACAAGATAGCTGGACAGAGAAACTTTCAATCCAAGTATAAGAAGAAGGATAGGAAAGATAAGAAAGATGGAGAAGTAACTTGTTATGAATGTAAAAGAGCTGGACATATTAGACCTGATTGCCCTATGCTCAGAAAGAAAGAAAGGAAGGAAAGACATTCAGAAAAGAACAGGAAGAAGTATTAAAAAACCAAAGCTAAGAAAGTTCTGAAAGCTAATGACACCTGGAGTGCCAGTGGTGGTGACTCTTCAGATGAATCTTCTGATTATGAATCTTCAGGACAGAAGAATCTTGGTCTTATAGCCAGATTACCTATTGATAATCAATGTCTTATGGCTAAGGTACGAAATGCTGAATCATTGACCAATGTTTCTTTAAATTCTAATGACAGTAAGTATTATAACTCTTCTGATGAAGAATCATCTTCTGATGAGGAAAATACTTTACCTACTTTTGAAGAAGTCTCTAGATTTGCTGAACTTCTTGAGATTGAGAATTCCAAACTCAACAAGAAACTTGATAAGGCAAATTCTAGGAATTCTATTCTTACTAAAGAGATATCAGATCTTTCTAAAGATCTTGATAAGAAAAATGCTGATTTTGAAAGTATTTCAAAAAATCATGAGGAAGTAAGTTCTGAGAAGAATAAACTTTCTAAAGAATTAGAAAAAGTAATTTCTAATAAAAATGTTTTCGAGCCTAACTCTAGTTCCAAAACTAATGATTTTGAGGATAAAAACTTGGTTGTAAAACTCTAGTCCGAAATTTTTTCCTTAAAGAAGTGTTTATCAAACTTTACCCATGGTAAGGAAAATTTTGATAAGATGTATTCTCAAATACGACCTTTAAGAAATAAATCCGGATTTGGTTATACCCAAGCAAAACCTGTTTTCAGCAACAATTATTTTGTTCCTCAAAGTGCCCCATTTTGTACTAAGTGTCAATGTGGTGGTCACTGGGCAAGAAAGTGTTCCTTAAACAAAACCCAATCCTTAGGTTTTCATAAAGCTTATTTTTCTAAGAAAATGTGGGTACCAAAAATTTTATTGTTAGGAAATCTCGGATCCAAACAAGTTTGGATTCCGAAAATCTAACTTTGTTCTTAATTTCAGGAAAATAAAGAAAGTTCCAGAAACAATATTTGGTACATGGATAGTGGATGTTCCCGGCATATGACTGGTAACAAAAGCTTTTTTGAAAAGATTATCAAAACGAAAGGAGGTAAGGTAACTTTCAGAGACAATGCTAAGGGAGAGATTGTTGGGATTGGTAATATTGTTCTTTTAGGTAAAACTTTGATTTCAAATGTTCTTTTTGTTAAAGTTCTTAAGCACAACCTCATTAGCATAAGTCAGTTATGTGATGAAGGTTACCTTGTGAATTTTAGGAATGATAAATGCTTAGTTCACAATTCCAAGGAAGAATTTATTCTCTCAGCCAATAGGCAAGAGAATGTTTACACCTTAAACTTAGAAGACCTAAGAAGCCAAGATTTACCTTGCCTAAGTACAATGGAAGATCACTCTTGGTTATGGCATAGAAGATTAGGACACTGTAATCTTAGAAACCTATGTAAACTCTCTAAGAAGAAACTTGTTAAGGATCTACCGGAGCTTAGATTTGATTCTTCTAAAGTTTGTGATCCTTGTCAATATGGCAAGCAACATAAATCTAGTTTTAAGTCAATCGGTGAAGTCTCAACAACCGATGCATTACAGTTGGTGCATATGGATCTTTTTGGTCCAATACAAACTGGAAGCATTGGAGGCAAATACTATGTGTTTGTTCTAGTTGATGATTACACTAGATTTACTTGGGTCTATTTTCTAGCAAGGAAATCTGAAGCTTTTTCTTATTTCAAAAGATTTAGAGCCCAAGTTAAAAATGAGAAAAACCTTCCATTGAAAACTATTCATAGTGATCATGGAGGAGAATTTCAAAATTCTGATTTTGAAACTTTTTGTAGTAAGAAAGGTATTACTCACAACTTTTCAGCACCTAGAACTCCTCAACAGAATGGTGTAGTTGAAATAAGAAATAGAATTCTTCAAGAGATAACTAGAACCATGTTGAGTGAATATTCTATTGCTAGACATTTCTGGGCTGAAGCTGTAAGTACTGCTTGTTATACTATAAATCGAGTTTTGATTTGACCTTTTCTTAATAAAACTCCTTATGAGTTATGGAATGGTAGAAAACCAAGACTTTCCTACTTCATGGTTTTTGGTTGCAAAGTATTCATTTTGAATACTAAAGATAACTTACATAAATTCGCACCAAAGTCTGATGAAGGAATTTTCTTAGGTTATTCCACAACCTCTAAGGCTTATAGAGTTTTTAATAAAAAATACTTGTACTGTTGAGGAAACAGTACATGTAAAATTTGATGAATCAGACCCTTTTGTTTTTAAAACCTCCCAACCTACATCTTCGAATGTGTTTTCAAAAACTGATTATCAACCTTTGATAGAAGAACCTTCTGATAAGGAAATTGTTCTAGAAGATACTTCTGAAACATTTACCCCAGAAGACTTTCTACCTTATGTTGATGAACAGGTTTTACAAAACCCAAATCAGGTGTTTCTTAAGAATCATCCCAGTGATAGTATCATTGGTGATGTAAATCAACCTGTAAGGACTAGAAGTTCCTTAAGAAATGAAGTAGAACATCTAGCATTTATTTCCCAATTAGAGCCTAAAAGCACTGATGAAGCTTTAGGAGATGATGATTGGATCAAAGCAATGCAAGATGAACTAAATGAATTCGAAAGGAATAAAGTCTGGACCTTGGTTGCAAGACCTAAGGAAACTTCTGTTATTGGAGTAAAATGGGTTTTCAGGAATAAATGTGATGAAAATGGAGTCATTGTTAGAAAGAAAGCTAGACTTGTTGCTAAAGGCTATAATCAGCAAGAAGGAATAGACTATGAAGAAACCTATGCTCCAGTAGCTAGACTTGAATCTATCCGTATTCTACTTGCCTTTGCAGCATTCTTTAATTTCAAACTTTTCCAAATGGATGTGAAATGTGCTTTTCTTAATGGTTATGTTCAAGAGGAAGTTTTTGTTGAACAACCTCCTGGCTTTGAAGATACAAAATATCCAGATCATGTTTTTAGACTTACCAAAGCTTTGTATGGCCTTAAACAAGCCCCACGAGCATGGTATGATAGACTCACTTGATTTTTGCTTCAAAATAACTATGTTAAGGGAAATGCAGATCCAACCCTTTTTATAAAGAAAGATAAGAAAAATGTTTTGATTGTTCAAATTTATGTTGATGACATTATATTTGGTTCAACTCAGCAATCTTTGACTGACTCCTTCGCTAGTCTAATGAAATCTGAGTTTCAAATGAGTATGATGGGTGAGTTAACATTTTTCCTTGGTTTTCAAATTTCTCAAAAACCAGAAGAAACCTACATATCTCAACATAAGTATATTAAAGATCTTCTTAAAAAGTATGGTTATGACAACACTAAGAGTATAAGTACTCCCATTGGTACCTCAAACTCTTTAGATCTTGATGAAGCTGGGAAACCAGTAGATCAAACATCTTTTAGAGGTATGATCGGAAGTCTACTTTACTTAACAGCTAGTCGACCAGACTTAATGTTTTCAGTATGCTTATGTGCAAGATATCAATCCAATCCTACGGAATCTCACTTAAAGGCAGTAAAAAGAATTTTTTGCTACCTTAAGGGAACCATGGATCTAGGATTATTTTATACTTCTTGAAATGATTTTGTTTTAAAAATCTTTTCTGATGCTGACTTTGGTGGATGTAGAATGGATAGGAAAAGTACATCCAGAACTTGTCATTTATTAGGAGATTCATTAGTTTCTTGGTCATGCAAGAAGCAACATTCTGTTGCACTCTCCACTGCTGAAGCTGAATATGTAGCAGCTGGAAGTTGTTGTGCACAAGTGTTGTGGATGCAACACACACTCAAAGACTATGGCTTGAGTTTTACTAAAACTCAAATTTTGTGTGATAACACAAGTGCCATTGCCCTAAGTAAAAACCCTGCACATCACTCCCGTGCAAAACACATAGATATTAGGCATCACTTTCTTAGGGATCACACACTTAAAGGAGACATTATTCTTCAGTTTATCGGAACGCAAGATCAACTTGCTGATATTTTCACAAAATCGTTGCCTTCTGATAGATTTGAATATATTAAACAGAAGTTAGGAATGATAACCGTAAGGTAATCTTCCTTAATTAACTTTCTGTTGAAAAAAAAATCTCCTTACAGTAATAAACTCCTTTTCATAGGGGGAGTACATTTGTTTGTTTATTTAACAAAGTTTTTCAAAATTTGTTTTCAAATTTTTCGGAACGAAAATTTCCGGAATGGAACTTCTGGAACTACCATTTTCCAGAATGGATATTTTCGTACAGAATACTTCTGGAATGAAAGTATTCGTATTGAAAATTTCCGGAATGGACAACTTTCGTACTGGGACTTTCATAACCAGATTTTCGTACCAAGTTTTGTTTTTCATATTTTACTTTTTCATATTGAGTTTTTCGTATTGAGTTTTTCGTATTGAGTTTTTCGTATTGAGTTTTTCGTATTGAATTTTACGTAGTCGTCTTTATATTACCCATTACGAATAACTTTCCTAAGCTAATCCGAAAGGTATGATTTCCTTACTGAAGTTTTCGTAATCATATTTTACTTTCTGGTAGTTTCTTGTATTTTGTTTTCGGGTTATAGTTTTCTTAAATCTTTGTTTTAATAAAACCTCAAAAAGATCGGATTCAAGCTTTCAACCGTCAGATCTAATCGCAGATCATTCTAAACCGTTAGATCAACCGAGGAAGTTGAACCGTCATCCCAATGCCTATATAAAGGGGACCCTATTTTATCGTCCCACATCGATTTCAAGCTTTTGCGTGCTGAAGCTCTGACTCTCTGATTTAAGGTCGTTCCGAACTACAGATTTTCAGTTCCAAACTTCAGTCTTCTCTGTTCCGAACTTCTCAGAAACTTCTAATCCGAATGTCTGCAGAGTTAGCTTCTCAAGAAATGTCTTCAACTAAGCCCATTTCACAGTGGTTAGTCTACAGAGAACGGTTAGTTCATCCGAATTTCTTCAGAAACTATGATTCTATTATATCAAAAAATATCAAGCTGAATGGCTGGGAAGATGTTGCGGTATCAAAAACCGGCAACCAAGATGAAGTCTACTCTGACTTGCTTGTCGAGTTTTATGAGTCAGTTGCTTTCTTCATGGAAGATAATAGAGAGAAGTTTTCCTTCAAATCGTATGGCATGACATATAAGTTATCTTACACCAAGGCTGCAAGCTTGATAGGGTTGAGTTATGAAGGTGAAGCTGAGTTTATCTCGCACGTTCTGCCAGACTCCTTGGGTAGTTTCAACAAGGAGAAAGCCTTAGAAATTCTCAGATTGGATGATGACAAGGCTCCGAAAATTGCAAGTCTTTCTACAAACTTCCGGATTCTGGAGTTATGGGTGCAAGGGATTATTGTACCGAGAAAAGGAGATAAGGATAGCTTGAAGAAGAGTGAGATATACATCTTGGATTTCCTGATAAATCTAAGAAAGTTCAACTTGATGAAGCATATTCTTCTCAACATTGATAATTTGAAGAAGGGGAATCTGAGAGCTCAGATAGTGATGTACCCGGCAATATTGTCGAAGCTGATAGTTCGGTGCCTAGAATCCTTCATGGTTGCTTGTAGTTCTAAGCCGAAAGTTTGCAAGATCATGTTGCTCAGTGATGCAACTCTTAAAAGGATGAATATAGCTTTTAACAAGGAGTCAGGGAAGTTCATTGATCTACCTCCTCAAGTAGAAGTGACTCCGAAAGTGGCTGATCCGGAATCATCCAAGCCGGTAAGGAAAAGGAAACAGAAAGAAGTGGTAGTCGATGCTGAGGAACCTAAGTCTAAGGAAGTCCATTACGCACCTCCTAAGCCTAAGAAGAAGAAGACATATACTGATGAGGTTGCAGCGAAGTGGAGAGCTGGCAAGGAGAAGAGGAAGGAAGGAGATCCGCAATTCGGATTGGATCCTGCAGAGGCTAAGGCTCTGAAAGAAAAGGCTGCTGATGAGCTTGAGAAGCAAGCTAAGGAAAAGAAGCTGAAGAAGAAGTTGTCAGAAGCTGAGGCTGTGCAAGCGTTGTTAAAGTTTAATGAAATGGTTTCAGCAACCATTCCCGTTCCGAGATCTTTTTCTCTGGAATCTATACCTGAGACTCCAGGAAGAAATCTTGTAACTCCGGAAGAGGTTGTTGCTACTGAGGAAGTAGAGCAAGTGGAAGAGGTTGAAGAAGCGGCTGAAGGAAGTGGTGAGACAGGAGATGTGCTCAAACAAGTAGATGAATATAAGGGAACTCCTTCGGAACACCTCTCGCTCCGAACATCTGAAGCTCAATCTTCAAATCTTGCTACTCCTGCAATGGAAGAAGAAAAGGGAGAAGAAGAAGTTACTTGTCAAGAACATATTTTACTTGTTGCTGCTCAGATGGGTAACGTAGAAGACAATGTTCAAGAATTTGCTGATGAGGAAGATAAAATTGTTCAAGTCTCTGATTGTGAGAACAGATCTCCGGAACAGGTTTCAATTCCGGAAAAAGATAAGGGAAAGAAAATTCTTGCTGATACCCTGAGTTCAGAAAAAAGTATGAGGAAGGAAGCTGGTAGCTCTTCTAAGAGGAAGTTGGAGCTTATTGAGGAAGAAAATTCTCCTAGCAAGATTTCTGATTCGGAGTCATCATCGTTGGGGCACGATTTTGTTGTTCAGTCCTTGAAGAAGTTGGTGGGAACTATTCCGACCTTCTCCAGTATAGACTCTAGATGCCAGATGCTTCAACATACGATGAATCAGAAAACCGACTCCGTATCCATGGTTATGGATAAATGTGTTGAGATAGAAGCCCAGTTCAAAAATTTCTTTATTGGTTACGAAGCCCATAAAAGATCTTGCAAAAGAATGACTAGCTGGTCGAAGAAGAATGTGGAAGAGATGAGGTTGCTGGATGAGTTTCAGGAGAATGTTAAGGATGCTTTTCAAACCGAGGACAAGAAGTTTCATGAGATGACTGCATCATTCGATGAGAAATTGACAGAGGAAAAGAACATTCAGAGTCAGGAAGTAAGAGATCTGAATGGAAAGCTCAATTCTGTTTCTCAGAATTGGAAATATGAAAGAGATCATCGGATCAATTTTCTAGAAAGAATAAAGTCTCAGGAAGAGAAAATGGAAGCTCAGGAAGAAAAGTTGAAGGCTCAGGAAGAAATAATTGAAGCTCAGTCAGCAAGAATAGTTGCCTTAGAGAAGCAAGCAGAGGAAGATCATAAGGACCTCAAGAAGATCAAGACAATTCTTAAGGGGCTCATGTCGAAGGAGAAAGATCCGAAATGACCAATCCGATCTTTTTGTTGTAATCTGTTTTTTTGTTGCTGACATTTCAAATTTAATGAGAATCGTGCTTGTTGTTCCTTTTGTTGTCGTTACTAATCTTTCAGGTACTTTGTTATTTTTTTTTCCATTCCCTCCAAATTCTTTTTGAAAATCACAAAGGGGGAGAAGGAAAAGATCCTTAAGAAAAAGAGGAAATCTAATAAGAATTTATCAAAGGGGGAGAAAGGAAAATACCCATGGAAAAAGAACTCTAATAAGAGTTTGTTTAAGGGGAAGTTTTTCTTAAAGAAACATTACTCCGGAAATATGAATACGATCCTTAGAGTTTCAAAGCCTAAGGGGGAGTTAGTCGTATTCATCCATATCCTTAAAACGAGGGAGATAAGCTTTAAATGTGTTTCTTTCTTCTTAGAATAGCTTTTTCGTAAGGATGTTTGTGCTTTCCAAAAAGGGGGAGATTGTTGAGTCAATAAGGTTTTCCTTATGACTTTTCCATTCCTTCTTGTTTTGAAAATCACAAACACCTTATCTTTAAGGAAAATCTCTTTTATAAGGAAAAATGATTTCTTAAGGAAAATTGCTTTTATAAGGAAAAATTCTTTCTTAAGGAAAATTGCTTTTATAAGAAAAATTTAGCCTTATCATTTTTTCATTATTTTTTCTTAAGTATGAAATTCGGATTCACTTTCTCGGAATCATTAAAACTGATAAAAAGCATTCTGTTTTAAGATTCGGTTCTGGACAAGAACTATAAGGAAGTTTCATTCCGAATTCCGGATATGAATTCTGACTAAGTTCTATTCCAGATCCAGGATACGAATTCTGATGATGAATTCTCATTACGAATTCTAATGAAGAAATCTCATTCCGAATTCTCATTACGAATTCTGTTGACGAATTCTCATTACGAATTCTAATGAAGAATTCTCATTCCGAATTCTTATTACGATTTCTGATGACGAATTCCTATTCCGAATTCTCATTCCGAATTCACCTATTAAACAGAATCTGATTATCATTGTTTTATACACTCTGAATTTATTCACTCCGAACTTTCACTCCGAAATTTCTATTCCGAACCTTTTTGTTAGAGTTTAAAATGATGTCGTACATTCTGTTACACTTACTTTGTTATAAAATGATGTCGTCCATTTTGTTATAAACTTACCGTTGTCTAAGTGACACGTGTACAGGTCCCTCCGAACTTTAAGGAAAATATGACCGTTGGAGAGGAGCCGACCTTACCTATAAATAGGAGCTCATTTGAAAAAGCTCGCAACGGATGGATGAACAATTTGGACTTTGTGCATACATGCTGTTGAAGTGATTTCTAGAGAGAGAGTCTCTTATAAACTCTCAAAGCTTCGTGCAACTCCGAATGTTGGTGATTACATTCGAGGGCTTCCGGGGATAGGAAGACAGAGGTGCCGACTACCTTAATGATCGAGGGCTTTCTTGCTGAGAAAGACAGAGGTTACCGACTACCTTAAAGATCGAGGACTTCCTTGCTGAGGAAGACAGAGGTTGCCAACTACCTTGAAGTTGAGGGCTTGCGGGGATAGCAAGACAGAGACTCCGATCTTCGTATCGAGGGCTTACCCTGGTGTGGGTAAGACAGACTTGCTTGAAAGTATAAATCAAGGGACCTTTATCCAAGGTTGTTGGATACCCTTCTCTTTGGGTTAAAAGACTATTATCTTGTTACTAGTAGTTTTACTACTTGTTTTGTTCCGCTGCAATTTGTATCTTAAGGAAAGTATAACTTTCTTATACTTCCTTACTCTGATTAGTTTAGATTCTATACGCTTTAAGGTAGAATCTCATATTGTAACTTTTGTTAAGTTTCAATTTCCGGAACCATATTTCCGGAACCTACTTTTGGAATCTCTTTCCTAGTTTTAGTTCGGTGTTAGAGGTGTTGTGAATTTACTTAGTTTAACTTTGTTAAAATTAGTCCTTTTATTTTATTAATGAAATTTTAGTTATTCATAACTAACTTTAAAGGTTCCAAATGAATTTTTTAAAGCATACAATTCACCCCCCTCTTGTATATTGAGCATCTCATATTATATTTTGATCCTACAGTGGTGACAGATACAATGTATGTATGATATGGAGGCCACAAGATACCTTTTTGATTTTTGATATCTATGTGTTATTCATAAATCTTATGTTTTCATGAGGTAAGTAAAAGAGTTTATTTTTTTTATGTATTAATGAAAAAATGTATTCTTTCATTGTTTTATAACCCTTAATGATCTTTTTATGCACATCCGGAGTTTTGAAATGTTTTCCCAGGACAGAAAGATGAATAAGGTCATGGATGAGATCAAGGAAAATCCATGATATCTAATACATGGAACAACACTTGAATAATTTTTTCAAGAGTTTTTATTTTATGAAAAAATGGAATCTGTGTTGAAGATTCAAGAATGTAATCTTTTGAGATTTAATAGTTATGTCCTAATTCTCAAAAAATATAAACATGAAAATATCCTCAATTTGAATTATTCATTTATTTCAATATTAGGTAATGTTTAAGGTCGGGTACTTATAGTTAGTATCAGAGGTCGGTTTAGATAACATTAGGAGTTAGTGTATTGTTAAATTAATATCCATAATGTAATTTATATTAATATTGAAATCATATAGCATTGAAAGATTCCCATGTTTCTTAGCCAATGATATTTCAGTGTTCGTAATGGTTTTCCACAGAGGAAATAGAGCAGCTATCTTGGGATGACATCAGGAAGAAGACAACCTTCTAAATCATTAACCTGAGATGGTCAAAATCAGAACTGAAAAGTTTGTTGTAGTGATGGAATAGTTGAGTCAAGATATAAATGGTGGTGGTATCCTTGTACGAGATTAGCGAGATCAACCATAAAAAAACTTGTTAGTGGTGGAACTTTTCTTGAGGAAACATCACCCATAATTCAGAGGATCATATGATCTGGTGCTTGCAGAAGGGTAGATTAAATCACATGAAATGATTTTCGTTGTCATGGGTTGTTTAGAACTTCATAAGGTTAGTCTTGTTGTTTACCGTTTTCAAGGTGAAGCTAATTTGTGGTGGTCGATGGTGAAAAATATCTGGGATAGTGAGGATATTGATGCCCTGTATTGGGATGAATTTTAAATGTATTTTTCATGAGAAAAATTTTCCTAGGGTGGTTCTTCTTAGGATGTATAAAAAAATTCCTGGGATTGAGGAAGGAGGATGACTTAGTGGTTGCTTATGAAGAAATATTCAATCGACTGGAAAGATATGCTCCAAATTTCATTCGAGATCTTGATATTAAAGTCAACCATTTTTACTTAGGATTTAAGCCAATGTATCGAAGGGATTTAGCTTCTCATGTGTTAAAAAGTGATGAAAAACTTGTTCATTGTGTAGAGAAGGTGGAAATGGAGTTTACCTATTATTAGGTATTCTTTGACAAACCACAGAATAAGCAGTCAAGGAGTGAGGAAAAAGGGAAGAACTCTTCAAAAAAGTATGATGGTAAGAAACTTATGTTTATAGTTTGAGAAAATTGTGGTAAAAAACATACTAGGGAATTTCTTTTTAATTCCGGTAAGTGCTACCGATGTGGTAAAATGGGACATAAGGCTCGTAATTTCACTGAAAAAGATCTGGGTAATGGTAAGACAAAACTTTATTTATATTCAGAATTTTTTTTTGAGTGCAATGAAATGGGTCATTATGAAAATGAGTGTCCAACAAAGAACTCAACCGAAGGAATGCACCAAAACTACTATCCAAAAGGGGTGTTGAAATACTTTGCAACTACTTCAACGGATGTTGGGCCATAAAAATAAGTAGTATCATGTACACTGTTGGTTTGTTCAGATTATGACAATGTGTTTTTTGATTTAGGGTCTACACACTCTTTCATTTCTGAAAAGTATTCTAGTAAATTTGAAATTCTATATCAAGATATGAATACAGTACTTAGGGTAAACACACCTGGAGGAAATGTTGAGAGAAAAAGAAAACATAAGAACATTCATTTCGTTGTGTGAGGAAATAATCTACCTATAAACATTATTTTTTTTCCTCTAGTAGAGTTTGATGTTATTTTGGGGTTGGTTTGGCATTTTTTTATCATTCTAGGATTGACTGCAGTTCTAAATAGCTTTCTTTTCATAATGATTCTCAGTTTGTGTACAATAATGAACCCTTTATTTTGATAACATATCAGAAATATGAGAAACTAGTAAAAGTTGGAAATGAATGTTACCTTTCAGATAATGTTGAATATAAAGGAATAGTTCAGATTAATGATGTGATAGTGTTAAATGAGTACCTTGATGTTTTTCTTGATGTGTTGCCTGGTATTATACCTGATCGGGAAGTTGAATTTACTGTTGACTTAGTTCCTAATGCTAAGACAATTTCAAAACCCCCTTATCGAATTGCTCAAATTGAACATTTTGAGTTAAAGAAGCAATTGCAGTAGTTATTAGATAAAGGTTTCATTCGACCTACCACATCACCATGGGGATCTTTTGTCTTGTTTGTTAAAAAGAACGCTGGTTCAATGAGACTTTTCATTGATTGTAGAGCACTGAATAACATCACTATTAAGAATAAGTAACCTTTACCACATATAGATGATTTGTTTGATCATCTCAAGGGAGCTCAATATTTGTCAAAGATTTATTTGAGGTCGGGGTAACATTAATTGAAAGTAAAGTAAGTGGATGTTTCTAAGACCGAGTTTTGTACTAGATATGTCCATTATGAATTTGTAGTTATGCCTTTTTGTTTAACAAATGCACCTACTGTATTCATGGATCATATAAATAGTATTTTCTGTGAGTTATTCGATAAGTTTCTGGTTGTGTTCATTAATGAAATTTTGGTTTACTAAAAAATTAAATTAGTGAAAAATGTCATTTAAGGTCCATCATGCAATCCTTAAGAGAAAATAAAATGTATGGAAAATTAAGAAATTGTGAGTTCTGGTTACAACAAATTTCTTTCCATGGTCTCATTGTTTCAAAAAATGGCACAACTGTTGATCCTACTAAAACAATAGTTGTTGATGAATGGACAAGACCCACAAATAATTCTGAGATTCGTAGTTTTCTTATTTTGGCAGGTTATTACAAGAGGTTTATTGAAAATTTTTCTCGGTTATCTAGTCTAATGACTAAGTTAACTCTAAAAGAAGTTAAGTTCTTCTAAACAAAAGAATGTGATTATTTTTTTCAGGAATTGAAAAGGAGATTGCGGAATGCTCTAGTTTTGGCACTCCAATCCAAAAATGGTGAGTTTTTTATCTACCAAGATGATTCGTTCAATGGACTGGGTTGTGTCCTAATGTAGAATGATCAGGTAATTGCTTATGCTTTGCATCAGTTGAAACCACCTAAGTTAAATTACCCTAAACCTAGTTTGGAATTTTCTACTATTGTTTTTTCATTAAATATTTGGAGGCATCATTTTTATGGAGAAAAATGAAAAATATATAGTGATCAAAATAGTTTAAACTATATATTCACTCATAATGAATTGAACATCAGACAGAAGAGATGGCTGGAATTAATCAAGGATTATGGTTACACGATCCATTACAATTTGGGAAAAGAAAATAAAGTGGCTAATGCTTTGAGTCAAAAAAGTAACGCTTCATTAAGAATGTTACGTTTGGAATAAGATCCTTTGGTTTTTTATTTGATAAACATTGGTATAGAAATTGTTGTTGTAGAAAAATATTCTGTTTCTATTCAAGTGTTAGTGAGATCATCTCTATCTAACAGAATTTAGAAAGCACGGAAGGAAGACATTGAGTTTTAGAAAAAGGTAGAGTTTGTTTAGAAGGATTAGATGCCAGAATTTAACATGGATAATGATTGTATTTTGAGATATGGAATGAGATTATGTGTGTCTTGTGATTCACAATTGAAGAATGAGTTGTTATGTAAAGCTCATAGTTCCCCGTGTTTAGTTCATCAGGGTAATACTAAGATGTTAAGAAATATTTGGGAGTATTACTGGTGGGATGGAATGAAAACAGATATTGTTGATTTTACTGTGATATGTTTGACTTGTCAGCAGGTTAAAGTAGAGTGCCAATCACCGAAAGGGATTCTTCAGTATTTACTGGTGCAAGAGAGGAAATGGGAAAATATATCCATGGAAATCATTGTCAAATTACTAAATACATCTTGAGGTAATAATGAAATATTTTTTACTGTTGATCGATTGACTAAATCTAATAATTTCCTTCCTATTCAGGATACATTGTATCCAGATCATCTTTCTTGATTGTATATTAATGAGATAGTCAGGTTGCATGGAGTTCCCCTCTCCATTGTATCTGATCATGATCCCAGGTTTACTTCTAAATTTAGGAAAGGCCTTCATGAGTCATTGGGTATTGAATTAAATATTAGTACAACTTTTCATCGTCAATCAGATGTATAGTCAAAATGAACAATTCAGACCATGGAGAATATGCTACGTTCTTGTACACTGGATTATCCGAGATGTTGGGACCAACATCTTTAATTGGTTGGATTTTCATATAAAAACATTTTTCATTCCAATATACAAATGGCTCAATTTGAGGCATTATATGGAAAGCGTTTTCGAACTCCAGATTTTTCAGTTGAATTAGGTGAAAGGAAGCTGATGGGACCAGAATTTGTAGAAGAGATGGTAGGGATAGTTCTGTTGATTCATAAGCAAATGAGAACAGCTTAGAGCAGGCAGAAAAGTTATGCAGATAAATGGAGGAAGGATCATTCTTTTGAGGTAGGTGATCATTTCTTTTTCAATGTTTCTACATGGAAAAGTGTGATGCGTATTGGTTAGAAGGGAAAGTTGAATCCGAGGTTTATTTGAATGTAAGAAATTATGTAGAAAGATGGATCAGTTGCGTATAAAGTGGATTTACCTCAATGTTTATCCTAGGCACACAATGTTTTTTCATGTTTTGATTCTGAGAATGTATATGTGAGATCCATCTCATGTTTTGAGCCCAGAGGTAGTCCGTTGGTAGAGAATATCTCTTATGAAGAAAAACCTGTCCAGATTCATGACCATAGAGAGAATGTGATGTAGAATAAGGTAATTCACTAGGTAATGTTTTTTTAGAAAACAAATATTCTTGAAGAGGCAATGTGGGAATCAAAAAATGCTATGAGTTAAAAATACCCCCATTTAGTTGATAAGAGAATAAAATTGTGTGGACAAAATTTCCAAAAGGGTGGAAGGATGTAACATCCCATGAAAATGAAGAATAAGACATATATCATATTTATTAATATTTTTGAATTAAATATTAATTTTACTTTAAAGGGGTTGCTATGTTTGATAGCATACCTGATACGGAACAACATGTTTTTTTGGAATCTTACATTGCACACTAATAATATAATATTATTATTTTAAATTGTAGTTAACTCCTAGCTATTGTATTGGTGGGAATGAATAAAACTAATGACAATATGATTATACATGTTTTTTAAATGTATTTACATTTATCGAAAAATAATTTAGAGGCTTAAAATGTGAATTAATCTAATTTTAAGCATAATTTACATTAAAAGGTCGATTTACCACCATTTAATGGAAACCCCTATTTAAATATAGTTTTGGTAACTTTAATACATTCTAACTGAACAAATAAAATACTTCTTTATAATAGGGACATCAAATTTTACATTGGGTAATTTTTTTGATATTTTTCTGATAAAGATTATTTTTTAATGAATAGTGTAAAATATTGTATTTTAATTCAAAAGTGACTTTTAATATTATTTATTTATATGGTTATGTTAACTTTTTAATAGGTTTAAATGAGAAATTAAATTATATTTTAACCATTTAATCCAATATTGTTCATTGGAATTAATTTCACTTAGAAATTGGACATAAACAAGTATCAATCTATTGATAGTTATTGTTTCTTAATAACACGCTATTTGTTTTGATAATGGGAATTAACTTTAAAAGTAATTAATTCCACTACTATTATTTGAATTTGGAAAAGTAGACACTATTTTTGAATTCTGAATATCATATATAGATTAGGCTGAATTTTTGGTATTTTTCTGAAAAACATCAATTTATGATGAATAGTGAAATCACTTAGTAGTAGTTAAAAACTGAGTTTTTAGTATAAATGAAATTTTACCACTTCTGTGAATTGAATTTCAAAATCCAAAATTATTTTTTTTATGAAGAAGTAAAATTTGGTTCAATAAGATGAAAATTATTTTTGGTGAACACTAACTTTTGTCTTTTATTTACCACAGTTAAAGATAGATTTGGTAATTCGAGGTAAAAAATATATTATAATAATTAAAAAATACCTTAACACTTATCCTAACCATATTGGATGAGTAATGTAAGACCATTGGAACCTTTGGGTCTATTTTGGGACCCCATGGATCCACTTATCAATGATATTGTCATTTTAGATTAAGTAATTAAATGTATTGGCAAAAATGACATAAAAAAATATTTTAGTAAATTAATTTTTATATGGTTTTATATAAGTACTATTTTAGACTATAAATATTCATTAGAAATATAAAAATATTTCAAACAACATGGTATTTTTTTATAATTTTCAGACATCAAATATATTAAATTATTTATGACACAATAACGAAGCAGTATTTTCCTCATTAATAAATCATTTAAATAAATAAGATTATAATGATTAAATTATTATTAAAAACATTTAAAATTAAAATTGGATGATTTTATTTCAAATATGAGTCATCTTATATTCGAATTTAATTATTTTTGGACGTTTTTAAAATGATTATATGTTTATAATAAAATAATGTTTTCACAATTTCCTAAAGAGCCCCTCCTCTTCCTTATAAAAGGAGACCAGTTATAACCAATTGAACAAACCTCTAAAGCCTTTTGGATCATCCAAACTCTGTTCATTTGAGCTCCCTACAACCCTCTCCTATTCTTAGAAGCCTTACCTTAGGCAGTCTGAACTTCAAAAAGTCCTTTGGTTCAATCCAAAGTCAGTTACCCAAATTAAAGGTAACTGTTACTCTAAAATTGTTTTCTTTTATATTAGTTCTCCAACCCCTAAACTCATTTTACTCATTTTATTGTAAAAACACCAGTATCCTCAATATAATAGGTCATTTTTATGAGAATTATTCAAACTACACTTACAGACACCTCCATCTAATGGATGAAGAACATAATGTTTTGGTGGATGGAAAACTAACGCCTCTCGAAACTATGATTGTTCGATTATCACCTACCACCTATCATGGTGGAAATTATGATGGAACAGTAATTATATATGATATATATTATGTTTATGTTTTCTTTCTTCTTATGTAATTACCATTTATGTCATTCCTTTATGGATTCCATTATGGGTAAACGTGATAATCTCAATTGAGGAAGTGCAGACTACCGCCCACTCAATGTGATATGACTCGTTGATGTCATATGTGGGCCATATAAAGGATGGAGTTAATGATATTATATATGATATTATATATGAAATTATAATGAAATTATATTATTCATATGTATCATTATGTTTTTATTCCATTAAAATAATAAATAGAAATTAAAGAAGCGTTCCTGCCTACGTACGTCTTACCGTCTCCATGAATAGTACATTTAATTTCTTACCTCCAAATGTTATTTAATATTATAAATACATGTATATACTGGATATATATGATATATATGATATCTAAATCCTGAATATTATTTTGGATATAATGCACTATTATCTACATGGTCAACTTGTAAATATAAGGTGTTCATTTTTTACTCAAGTACCCAATATCGACAAAACGTCCATTATTAAATTGAATGATTAAATAATGTTTACAACATGGTAGTAAGTTCTATAAAAGCAATAATAAACTTGAAAAAGGATCATAAGCAATTATAAATCAACATTAGTTTATTATTCATGATGTTAAAGAATGATCGAATGGGGTCAGACACGAGGTAATGAACATCGTCTCAATTATCTTTCATTAAGGCATATTTAGTTTTATACACGACATTATTTTATATGGTGTATAAACCCTTTTGACATTTCATTTCATTAAAAGTGAATCTTTTTATGTGAAGCACTTTAATAAATGAAAAAATCAATGTCATTTAACATAATCGGTGACAACGGCCTTTCTGCTGCCGCAAGTATTATTTGATCTTTGGATTCCTTAACAAGTCATAATGTTTTTAGCAGGAAAAATAAATACCATATACTATTTTTACATATTTTTGTATAGAAATTTTTTTTGAGAATGTATTTATTATTTAAATATCTTGAAATTATATTTTGTTACTGTAGTTTGGAAATGTTATCTTTACTTTATGCATATGTTATGTGTTATGATCATGTTATTGTTCATGGGCATTATTTATGTATACTGGTGGTTCCATGATAAACCTACGGTAGGTTAGCCTGAGATAGCTCTCCAATGCATTAGGTAACGTGATGTTGGTAAGAATGAATGTTTCTCCTAAGATATTAAAGGAATATACTGTGATGGGTATTCCAAAGTAACTCCCTATGTAGCTATGATAGATACAATGTGAGTATGATATGGATGCCACAGGTTACCTTATTGATTTAATATTTTTATGTGTTATTTATAAATCATATGTTTTCATGATGTAAGAAAAAGAATTTATGTTTTGTATGTAATAAGGAACAAATGTTTTATTTAATTGTTTTATAACCCTTACTGAGCTTTTTAGGCACATCCCATGTATTGAATTTTTTTCATAGGACTCAAAGATGGATATGGTCAAGAATGGGATCAAGGAAAAGTCATGCTGTCTAAAATATGGAACTAGACAAGTCTCTTTTTTTCAAGAATTTTTATTTTATGAAAAAATGGAATATGTGTAGAAGTGTCTACTTTGTAATATTTTGAGATGCAGTAATTATGTCCTATTTATTTAAAACTATAAACTTAAAAAGACCCTCAATGTGAAATATTCATTTAATTAAATATTATGTAAGGTTTAAGGCCGAGTCCTTATAATAATGATGCGATGAAATTATATGGGCTTCATCCACATAGGGAAATAAGTACGTCTTGATTGATAATGGGAAACAAGTGTGTCCTAGTCCACTATGGGAATATGGGGAAACCCAATCCACTATGTCATGTTTTGAAATAGGATCTAATATGGGAAGATGGGGAAAATGTTCCATTATACAGAATGTACTATGACAGTGGGTGGTGGTGTGTCCCTCTGAGTGTGTGTATTCCATTTAATGAGCCCTAAAATGTTTTAAAAATGAACATTTCCTTATATGTAATGTTTTCACCAACAAATGTGTATGAAAAAAATCTATCCCCTATATCATTGATTTTCTCACATGGTTCATGTTAATTATTACATTATGATTAATTTCTAATGAACTTCCAATCATTATGCTATGATATATTTTTATGATATTTCTTATACAGGATATGATAATCTATTTTTAGAAAATGTTCTCATAACCTTATACCAATTATTATGCAGAAATATAACCATTTTTTACCCTTACATAGTATATGAGATACCCATTATTATGTATCATATCCCCAGATTATGAAGGTATTTTTTATGTATGATGTGTCTAATATGGGTTCTAATCGAAGAGAACCTAGTGTGAGACAATGTATCTCAATTGTGATCTAATTTTTATTTTACAATTTTTACAAATGTATTAAACAAATATAGTGTTTTTTTGTATGTTTTTTTAATGTATTAACTATTTCACAAAAAATTGAGAAATGTTAACTAATGAAAAGAAGGGTTTGATATATAAAAATCATTGATATAACAAAATGATAAGGATTATAAAATACTAAAAACATGTCTATTAATAATTGGATGAATGTATTTATACCCATAACTATCTCATATTTTAAATAAAATATTTTTGAGCCATTTGGAGAAAATATTTAATTTAGGATAACACTCCCTTTTAAAAGGGAACCCTTTCATTTCTATTCCACAAACATACAAACCAATTTTTTTTTCTACAAATATAAGCACTGATATATTATTTCTAATTGCTCCCCATGTTATATATCTGTTATTTTGTGCATAACACTATTATTTGAGGTGTTATGGTGTAAGAAAAAGTAGGTCGTCCAAGGAAGTTGTATCATTTTTAATCAAGTATTTCTGTTTTATTTCTTCTTCCACTTCCACCTAATCTTCTTCTTTCCTGATGAAATATTAAATCTAGTATAATTAATATAATTATAATTTATTTTTTAAATATCATCGCATAAATTCGTATGCACTTCCATATAATTGTAAAAATCTACATCATGTGTGTTTATGGCAGATTACTTCATCATTGACCAATATAATTTTTTTTCCAACACCTTCTCTCAAAATTGGTTATAATTATGTAATTAATGTTTCCATTTAATATAAATGAAATATTAATCATTATAAAAAGTAATTATATCATTTTTCTTAGCTTTCCATGCCCAAAAATTGTAATGCCTTCATGATCACGTGTGAACTATCACCTCCGGGGAGCTTTGTAATTTTTTCCATCATTATATCACTTAGATGATACATATAATTATATTTAATTAATTAATATAATATTAATTATGTTATTATTAATCTAAATATCTAAATTATACTTACCTTCTTCCCCATAATGATCATTTAAAAAGGAAAAAATTACTAATTGTACGTACCACCTTCTTTCTAAATGATTATAACATAGTTAATTTTTTATAAGAATATTTAATTAATTAAATTAAAATTAGAAATCACGTATAAGAGTTATGATTATCTAATTAATATAATTATATATATTATGGAATAATGGACATGTAAAGACCTATAAATTTCAAGGAATTTTTTTTCATAAATTCTTTTGAATTTTACGAGTACACAATTTCTGACGACACCTGATTCTGTGGCCCAGTGTTCATGGAATAATGTTATGAAGTTTAGCCCATATATTTTCAGTGAACGAATGAGCAGATATTTCTATATTTTGATGTACTGCTCGGAATTGAAATTTGAGGGCACCGATGAACTCGAAGTGCCGGTATTTGCTTAAGGGGACTTTTACCGCAGTTGCGTTTTATGGGGGTCGAAATTTAATTTTTTGGGGTTTAATATTAAATTAAATAAATTTTTGTGGTACACAATTTAATTTTGTGTGTTATTAATTTCCTCCCAAGTGTGGATATTTGTGATGTGCGTTCCACACGAGCCCCAACCTTCAACTCCCCATTAATTCCATGTTGTTTCCTTTGACAACTCATCATTAATGGTAGAGTCTTCCCACCTCTCTCTTCCCATTAAATGTGCCAAATCTTTTAATGAATGTCAACGATAAATTAATTGTCACCCCTTCAGAATTAATAATATTTTCATGACAATTCTAATAATTGGAGAGCCTCTTATTTCCTTTTTTTGTTTTAAAATAACATTGTAAAAAAGGATATGTAGAATTAAAAAGGGAGGGGATCCTTCATCCATCGTTGAGGGAATGACATCGCTCATCCACGACGCCTATCTACCACGACTCTCATCTTCTACGGATCGAAGACGTACGACAAAAACTTTGAGGTAGTGGGAATTTTACATATTTCATATAGGTGTTTAGTACTCTCGAACACGGCGTTTAAATTGTTGGGTAATGATTTGAACCACAAACGTGGTGGGTACGGAATAACGAACAAGTCTGGACCCACTGATATTTTTTTTGATGCGCGGGGCGTTTGGATACGATGAAACGGGACCACAATGGCAATTTGGGGCCTTCGTACTAGAGTTCGGATCCCGAGACGACCGCTGGCGCATACCGAAGAAAAAAAGGACATTTGGAATGACTCTGGCGGCCCACAGAAGCCCTGCCGGAGCGGGTCGCCGCCTGCCGCGACAATAGCCACATTGGCGAGCAGCAGGTCCCATGACCGCGACAGATCCAGGGAGTCCAGTGATGCCAGCTTGGCACCGCGTTTGCTGAACATGGGGCTGAGCCACCCTCTCAGCCAGCTGGCCGAGCAAGGACACCCCCCCCCCCCGGCCGGCTGGGGCGGGTCATGTGGGATGGTCCGCGCCGGCCGGGATGGGCCACGCCCAACCGTATCGGGCCGGACCTGGGTCGGGTCGACCCTGGTGGGTAGGGTCGGGGGGGACCGGGCCCAGACCTCCCACATCAGACCATTTTTCTGTATTTTTCCCATAACATGAGCTATGGAACTCCGATCGACACACCGTAAGTTGCATTGGAATCCTTGGATCGAGAGTTTCGTTATATTACACTCGAGGTTTTGGCGATGTTTGGGTATGGCCGGGTTGGTTCGAACCCGAAACCAACCGGGCCCTTGGAGTGGAAACACTTGTAACTTAAGGACCAGACGCACGATTGACATGTCGTCAACTATGTTGAATTCCTTTTGATGAGATGGTTCATTTTGCATACTCCACATGATATTTTGATGCAGGGGGAGTATGTTTGGGGTGTTTTTAGCTTAAAAACTAACCGAGCCCCTGGAACAGAAAAGCCAATAACTCCCAGACCGTGCGTCTGATTGACGCATCTTCGGTCACGTTGGGTTTCTTTTGTCGGGATGGAACTTTGGGATACATCATATCTGGACTTCGTGAAATTTGATCTATCGACCCCCTTTCTCAAGTTGTGGAACCTACCGAAATCGAGTATGATGTGTGCGGGAATGCAATAGTTGGCTTAAATTGCATCGACTACTATACTGGAATACCACTTGGGTTCGACAGTGATGACTACTGTACAAGGATCCTCTGGGGGTTCGACGACGATTACTATTGTTCTTGTATCCTATGTGAGTCTGGCAGAGTAGCTGGTCTTTTAACCTGTGTAGGTCTGACAGCTTAGCTGGACATGTATCATGTCTGGGTCTAATAGCATAGATAAATCATTGACTATATCTGATCATATCTATCTCTATATGAATGATGTATAAATTTGTGAGCTGAGTCTTTAATTTCAATCATTATCATCGATGTGATTGACTTCTATCCTATGTGGACTAGGTTGTACTTGGGCTCGGGAGCCGGATCCAAACACTGATTGATAATTTAGGTATATGTATGGGCGTATACCGATGTAGAGTTGGTTGATACATCATTATTGTATCTTTCCTTTGTGGTTTATCCTTTGGGGATTCTAGGAGACCTTCAGGGGTCTCGGGTTCCCTACTGAGTACTGTATACTCACCCCGGCACTGGCATTACCGGACTACATTGTGTTAGATGTAGACGAATGACAACACAAATCGTGGAGGATTCATGTGGATATGGATGGAACACGGAGGTGGAACACCTAGTGAGGCATGCACGGATCAGATGGATGGACCCGAGGTGCCGAGGAGACCTTTTGTACCCACCCTTTTGGTGGGATTCCCGAGGGATGACTTAGTGGTTACCGCTTTACATTACTGCTATTGTACTTTCCCTTCTCAGTTGTACTATACTTCCAGTTGGGTTTTTGAACTGGCCCATTTACTTTTCAGCACATTCTTTTGTACTCATTTTTACTTAGTTCTTACTTAACTTGCATACTCAGTTGTGATGTTTAGTTATTTAAAGACAATACATTCCCTTTTTATCATGTTTTATTCCTTTGGTTCTAGTCACCATCCCCTGGCCTATGGAAGGCGGGCTTGTGGTAGTCACGACACGGGCCCCGAGGATGGGTCATGACAAATTGGTATCAGAGGAGTCTGTTCTACCACAAAACTCAGGACTCTGATCTTTCTTTTCTATGAAGCAATAGTGTTAAATGTATTGAGTGTGGTTTTCAGTCCAGGGAGTCCAGTGTTGGTGCGACGGCTGACAAGTCCATGCACTAGGACCTTGATCTGTAATTTCCAACTTATTGCACGAAAACACTGATTGTGTGTTTTTTTCATTCAAATGTTCTGTTTGTGATTACTTTGTCTCAGCTCACCAGGTATACTGTTTGACCGTGGTGCACCTGTTTCTTTTCTGGATGGCCATAAAAGGAAGCCATCAAGGGTTCCTAGTTTCCTGTGAAATGGAAGCCCACCGAGCGACGAGGCCTTAGTGCAAGGCCCATATACAGGAGAGGCACCAGAGGTACCACTACCCATTGAGAAACCAATGATACCAGCCCCATCAATGAATATTTCACGCCACATGAGCACGTTTCATGAGTTTCAGCGATAGGGGCCACTCATGTTCCGTGGAGAGATGGACCCTCAAGCTGCCGAGGATTAACTGGTGGATATCGTGAGAGTCTTCAGATTAGTGGGGACACCAGTTGACCTTATGGTCATCCTTGATGTGATTATACTGCATGCAGCAGCAGGTATATGGTGGAGCCTGATGCTCTAGGTGCACGACGAGGCATCTCTACTTTTGACAAACTTAGAGAGTCTCTTCTGCTCAGAGATTGTTCCCGCCACCCATCATGCAGTGGGGATCCAGGGGTTGCTTCATCTGTGATAGGGCAGCATGACAGTATGTCTGTAAGTAGTGAGGTTTACAGACCTCTCACTCTATTCGACAGATATGGTATGTGACACGTTCTTCAAGGTTCAGACCATCGAGCAGGTTCTGAGGCACGAGATCAGGGCTTCGATGATTATCCTCAGCATCCCGATGCATGCAGGGGGGCTGGAGAGATCCCTTTTAGTTGAGAGATTTCTCGCTAAGCAGCCACCAGTAGTGAGACCCACCAGAGGATGACACGGAGCAAAGTCTTCTACAGACGGCAGATGACAGATGTCGCAGGGGTCCAAGTAGACCAGGCCATCAGGTGGTCGACCTCAGGATTTAGGTTCGGTTGTGCGAGGAACACAAAACAGATCCGGCCTTATGAGGTGAAAACAGTGATATGCATGCGGCGGGTAGGTCCACATGACTCGTGACTGTCCGACACTCCATTCAAACTAGAAATAGATAGTGGAGGGACCTCCCAGGAAGATGAAGATGTTCGACCATGGTGGTCCGCAGGGAGTATGCAGACGAGGCAGAGGAGCCAACCATGCAGTGGGTGGTGGATGAAGTTTCAAAGATCTACCACAACAACCACCATGAGGTCCACCCCGACCATAGAGAGTTGGCGGGCAGATGCAGGCTCAACTACAGGAAGCGGAGGCTTACGACCACGGCGCACTTGAGATGATTTGAGGTACTATCTATTTATACTGAAACCGAGCTGTAGATCTTATAGACAAAGGTTAGAGTAATTCATTTATTTCCGTTGCCCCTGTTCGAAGCTCGGAGATTCCGAAAGTGCCGTTGGCTTGGTCCTTACAACTAGAGACTTCTACGAGATCATACTCGATGATTACGCACTAGTGCCAACAGTTTGAGTATTCTCTATGAGGCGAGAGATTCGGCTGGGATCTTCTTGTTGTGGCGTCGAGGCCTTACGACGTCATCTTGGGTATAGAATTGTTATCTACATTTCATGCCCATATCGACTGTATTAGGTGCAAAGTATGGTGTGTCCACACGGATGGGACCAGGTTCACCTTCACTAGTGAGAAGTGAACCTTCATAGCACAGGATGGACTTACAGGGAGGAGAGGTTAGCCGATCACACATCAGTTGGATAGTCTCATCCTTAGAGCAGTTGATGTGCGGAGTCCGAGTTTTCCTGTTGTGGTGGATCATTATTCATACATTTTTCCTAACGACGTTCCAAGACTAACTCCTCAAATAGAGGTATGCTTCTACATAGACCTATACCCCAGGACAACACTAATATCTACTCTAGAATATTGGATGGCTCCTGCCGAGATTAGTGAGTTAAAAGGATAGCTGAGGACATAAATGGGAAAGGATTTATCTGACCCAATGTTTCACCCAGGGATTCTAGGATTTTTTTTCCATGAAGGTGGATGGGTGCTTGTGACTGTGTGTTGACTACCGTCGCTTGAACGAGGTGAACATAAGGAACAAGTACCCACATCCTAGGATTGAAGATCTCCTCGATCAGCTCAAGGGAGCACGATGGTTATAAAAGATAGACCTCAGGTCAGGCTATCAACATCTCTGAGTTCGAGACGAGGATGTGCCGAAGACGACCTTCAAGTGCCGGTATGGCCACTACAAGTTCTTGGTAATGCCCTTCAGCATGACCAAATCTCCAATAGTGTTCATGAGTCTCATGAACAGGATGTTCTATCCTTAACTCGATTAGTTTTTCATAGTCTTCATTGATGACATTGTGATTTACTCGACTACTGGGGAGGAGCACGCCTACCAATTTTGGGTGGTATTGGATACACTATGAGAGGACCAACTTTATGGTAAGCTCTCGAAGTTCAAGTTCTGTATTCGAGTGGTTTACTTCATGGGGAATGTCATATTGTATGTGGGAGTTGTAGTGGATCATACGATGATCGATGAAATATTGATTGAGAGCCACCCAGGAGCGTGACAGAGTTGCGGAGTTTACTAGGCCTCGTAGGGTACTATCAGAGATTTGGGCCAAACTTTTCCAGAGATGCAGCACTACTTATCGCTTTGACAAAGAAGGGGAACCCCTTTGTGTGGTCAGAGAGATGTCAGAAAATCTTTCAGGAGCTGTTGTGAAGATTGACCAGTGCACCCATACTGAGGCTACCAGAGGAGGGCGTAGGGTACGTAGTTTAATGCAACGCATCAAGGACCAGACTCGGGTGTGTCCTGATGTAGGAGCGAGAAGTGATCGCTTACCATTCACGGCAGTTGAGGAAGCATGAGCAGAACAATTCTACCCATGACTTGGAGTTAGTAGCAGTGGTCTTCGACCTAAAGATGTGGCGACACTATCTGATGGGAAAGCGCTTTACAGTTTACTCTGATCACTAGAGTCTCAGGTACATTTTCTCACCGAAGGACCTAAACCTGAGATAGCGCTGATGGCTCAAGTTCCTTCAGGACTATGACTTAGATATTTTCTATACTCTTAGGAAGGGGAACATTGTGGCTGATTCTCTCTGTAAGTGATCGGGCATTCAGCTACATGGAGAGGCGAAGAAGAAGTTAGCCGCTTTGTAGATATCCTTTGTGGATAAAGATGGCGTAACCTTTCTACTGTCCCTCATAGTCACTCCTCCACTACTTCAGTTGGTCGTATAGGCACAATGTGGGGACATTGACTATGAGGAGTGACGTGCTTAGATATCCTCACGGCTGGCAGCCGATGGATTTTCTAAATGTGGGGAGCACATCATCATCTTCAGGGGATGTACCATGGTACCAGTGGCAATATAGGAGGAGTTTATGAGGGATTTACACACATCCCCTCTAGCGGTACATCTATGAGTGGAAAAGATGTTTAAGGACCTCAGACGACAACAATGGTGGACGGGTAAAAAGAAGGCTGTAGGAGAGCACGTTTTGTGATGCCTCACTTTTCAACATGTGAAGACGAAGGACCAGGTACCCGTAGGCTTGGTACTAACCTTAGTGGTTCTAGAGTGGAATTAGGATGGGATATCCATGGATTTCATGATGGGGCTTCCACGTACTTCGAGAGGACACGACTCCATCTAGGTTATCATAGAACGACTCACCATGTCGGCCCACATCCTACTGATCAGAGAGCAGTGCCTGGAAGAGAGCATGGGACACCTCTACATTCAAGAGATCGTATGGATTCGTGGTGTGCCCTCGACTATCGTCTCTGATAGAGATGCTCACTTTACTTACTAGCTTTGGTAGGGATTTCAGGAGTAATTTGGGACGCAGCTACTCCTGAGCACCGCCTTTCATCCTCAGATGGATGGCCATACAGAGAGGACCATTCAGACTCTTGAGGACCTGCTTTGTGCATGTGTCCTTGACTTAGGTCATAGCTGGGAGGATCACCTACCCCTAGTGGAGTTTGAGTACAACAACATCTACCGCTCCACCATCTTTATGAAACCATACGAGGCGTTGTACGACCTATCTTGAAGATCACCTCAGTGCTGGACTCACCTAGGGGAGTCTGCACTTGTAGGACCAGAGATGGTGCAGGCTATGATGGAGAAGGTGCAGATCATCCAGGAGCGGATGAAGACAACACAAAGCAGACATAAGTCCTTTGCTGATAGGATACAGAGACCACTTGTGTTCGAGTATGGCTACAATGATTTCCTACGGGTCTCACCTCGATGAGTCCTACGAAGATTTGGTCGGGGTGGTAATTTATCACCACGATTCATCGGACCTATCCAGGTCCTCAGCAGAGTAGGTGAGGTGTCTTACTGCATGTCCCTTCCACCTTAGTTCCACTAGGTGCATGACGTCTTCCATGTATCTCAGATGAGGAGAAACATGAACGACCCGACCCACATCATCGATCCTAGAGAGCTGGACATCGACGACGGGGCGACATTCTTGGAGGTTCCAGTGGTGATCTAGGATTGACAAGAGCAGTTCCTTTGTGGAGGGTCGATTCCTCTAGTGCGCATCCGCTAGAAACATAAGAACCTTTAGGGGAGCACATGGGAGTGGGAGACTCCGATTTGTGCTTAGTAGCCATTTTTCCCTAGTGTATATTGTAGCTTTACAAGAATGTAAGGCCCTGAGGTGGGAGTAATGTAAAGAACCGTAAATTTCAAGGGAAATGTTTTTTTTCTTAAATTATTTGTAATTTTATGAGTACACAGTTTCAAACGGAACCTGATTCCAAGGCCCAGTGTGCCCGGAATAATTTTATAAAGTTTAGCTCGGGTACGTTCATGGAACGAACGAGAAAATTTTTATATCTTCTGAAGCGGTGCTCAGAACTGAAATCTGAGGGCACCAATGAACTCACAATGCCGATATTTGCTTAAGGGGACCTTTACCACAGTTGCGTTATATGCGGGTTGAATGTTAATATTTTGGGGTTTAATCTTAAACTAAATAAAATTTTGTGTTACACAATTTTATTTGTGAGTTGGTAATTTCCTCCCAGGTTTGGATATTTGTGAGGTGGGGCTGACACGAGCACCAACCACCAACTCCCCATTAATTCCCTGCTGTTTTTTTTTTGACGACTCCTCATTAATAGTTGAGCCTTCACACCTCCCTCTTCCCATTTAATGTTCCAAATCTTTTAATTAATGTCAGTGTTAAATTAATTGGCATCTCTTAAGAATTAATATTAATTGCATGAAAATTATATTAATTGTAAATCCTCTTATTTCCTTTTTGCGTTGGAAAATAACTTTGGGAAAAGGGATCTGGAGACTTAAAAAGGGAGGAGAACCTTCATAGACAAAGAACAACCACGGTGAAGAACGTGATGAACATCTTCCTCGGACACACCTCGATGTCAAGGAGCCTACGTCGCCTAAAATAGCGACCCTTCCTCCATTGTTGATGGAACCACACCATTCATCCACAACACCCATCTACCGCGACGCTCGTCTTCCGCAGATCGACGACGTATAACAAAAACATCAAGGTAGGGGGAATTTTATATATTTCATATACATGTTTTTTACTCTCTAACATGGCATATAAATTGTTGGGTAATTATTTGAACAACTAACATGGTGGGTATGGTCAAACGAACAATTCCATACCTACCTCTATTTTGTTCTTGATATGCAAGGTGTTTGGCGACGATGAAACGAGATCGCAATGGTGATTTGGGGCCTTCGCAATGGGTATAGGCTATGTACCTTAATTTCATGTATAGTAAATTCCCATCCCTAGGAACATGCTCATTTTTATCATGATTGTGTTAGAATTGGACTTATACATAGTTCATTGTAATCATTTTTCTTTGTAAAAAGTGATATCAATAGCATTTTTTTGTTCTGTGAATGTTTAGTTGTATTTTGGATTGTGATTGTTTAGTAGGAGGATTCATTTTTGGTAGCTTCATATTCCTTCTTATCATTGGGAGGTGGGATGAAAGGACACTATGATGGATTTAAGATCATTATTTTTTAGTACCTCATAGATGTCGTCACATTTTGTTTTAGGTTCTTTGGAATGATTTTGGTAGGTAGAATCCAATGGTCTCTCTAAAGAGATATTAATTTTCAACATCTATAGGAAATAGTTTCTCAAGGATAGAGATTTTTGGGTCTAGCTCTTGGGTTTGTGGACTAGAGCTGTTAGTACCTTTGTGGTCCACATAGACCATTGTTTTGTGGTTATGACCTGGTTCCATTATTCATTGGAGATGTGTTTTCGGGATTCTTCAATATGACTATGTGGGATTGTTTCTGATCAAGTTATCATTGAATGTCATAGTAAGCTATTTATAATTCCAGTATATATTTTTTTGATTCTATTATTAAGAGGAACCGATTGAGTATGTTCTCCAACTTTTGAGGTGTTCAATAGGATCATTGCGAATACCCATATTAGTTTGTGTGTTCATTAGGATTTTGTTTGATATGTTATTGATCAAGGATTACTTTATGGACACTGAGGTACATTTTGGATGTTTAATCATAGAGTATTTACCATGATTTTCAATGAGATATAGTAAGAATCATAGGTATCAAACACATTTTATGGTCATTGTACTTGTTGAGGTTGTTTCTAAAGGAATGGACTATGATCTTTGGTAAAATATGGGCATACAATGGTGGAAATCGATTTTTATGGCCCTAAGGATAGTGGGAGCACCATTTTTTAACCATAGTGTGGTTCTTTGAGATCCTACCGTCAATGTTTCATTTGATTTTAAGATCCAAGAAGTTGTGGGTGCCCAATTTTTATCAACTGAGAGTATATTGGTGCTTTTAGTTTTGTAAATTGGATAGTGTGTTT
The DNA here is from genome assembly GCA_963277665.1 of Viscum album. Taxonomy (NCBI): domain Eukaryota; kingdom Viridiplantae; phylum Streptophyta; class Magnoliopsida; order Santalales; family Viscaceae; genus Viscum; species Viscum album. Next base: position 1,050,744,543 of record OY728127.1, on the reverse strand, counting down.
CGAGTTTGGATCATCCCGCATTTGTTAATCTTGTTCCCTCCTCCGTTGGAAAATTGTAGTTAGAATGTCATAGGGAGATAATGGATTATATGTAAGAATGTAAGATGAATCTAGATATGTGTTAGCATTGACAAGTGTGTATTTGGGATTTTGAGGTTATGAGGAACTAACAGAATGGGTGTTGTGTATCATTGATTCCTCACGATCCCATGATCGTGGATGATATATGGTCTTTGTTACTATATAGCTCATGGAACATTTTGTTCAGGTATACACTTGGTTCTTAATTCAATTCTTCAGGACCATATAGAATAACAGATTCCCTATTATTTTGGACCAAGATAATCGTATTTCTAGTCTCGATCCGGCCATTGATGTGCTTGTTCTTGGTAGTTGTTAATTCATCATGTGGATGAATATGGATACGGCTTGTGGGATGGAATCTATGCCAATTATGATGATACATCATGGAGCTACAATGTAGGTCTGGAGGACATGACTACTATTGTGTTGTTTCATGATTCATGTTCTATAAATCCAATGTAATGGGATAGTTTGAGGGTAGATTTACCATATCTATCAGGCTCGAACCTATCGGTTCCCTAATTTTTTCTTCTTTTATTTCACCCTATTTTGTGTTATTTTTTATTCCATTTTTAGTTAGTTTTTGTTTAGGTTGGGCCTATCCCATGTTCATTGAGTTGTTATGATAGAATATTTGTATGTTCCCTATTTGGTGTGGCCAAATGATATTTATTTATCACTTTTTTTACATTCACCTCAGTGTTTGTGATGAATAGATATATTCTATTATGGTTGAGCTTCTATTTCATGATGTATGTGGACATGGACCAATATTTCCGGATCGAACTGAGCTGCTTCTGTAAAGTATGATGATTTGGTTTGGGTAGCCCAAGAATCCTTGGGACTGGGTACATAGTTCAGCACATCATTAGTTCTATATATTGTTAAATTTATTTTTAGTTTGATTATTACATTTAATTGTGTTCATTTTTGTATTGTATGTTATTTATTCATTGAGAGTTTTTATGCTACATTTCATTTTTTATAGAATGCATCAATTTTATAAAATATTTATGTGTACTATGATGTTGAACCCTATGTATGAGTTTAAATATTTTATTATCTTATATAACCTTGGACATAGATTATAGTCTCCCAACTACAACATATATATCTTATCCTCTAGTTTGATGCCTCTTGCGCTAAGGGAGGCATGCTTGAGTCCTATTGGTGATCTAGACTAGGTGGCATGTTAGGTCCTCTTGGGATTGTTTGTTAAAAATATATAGTCTTATAAACATGTAATATAAAATCTTTACTTATTCTCGTGATATTTTAATTTTGTTTTAATGTTATCATTTCATGTTTATTACAATTCATAGTACCAATGTAAAATTGGTTTTTTGATATAATCTCATGGTTTATTAGGATTGTTTATATATATTCTTCTAATAATGTAATATTATGATCCGTACCTCAACAAATTCATGAATAACATTGTCCAAAATATATTTCATGATATTAAATGTTTTTAATTATTTTTTTATCAATTTCTTTACTGAAGATATAAAAAAAATTATTGTATTCGTTTATTATTCTCTTCGGTAAAAACACATTTTACAACCGAATCCTTTTTTATAAAAAAATAAAAAAAAATTATCATTAATAAATTAATTATTAAATATTTTTTATCTATTTTTAAAATTATAAATTTTCTAGAAAGGAATATTCAAGTAATATTCCATAAAATAATAAATTGGATTTTCATGAAAAATTAAAACTAATATTAATTTTAACATGTATAAAATGAACAATATTTTTTTCCATCATGTCCATAATTTATTTTTATGTTTCACTTATATATATTCAAGGTAATTTTAAAGGAAATATATTTTTAAATCGCTTTCTATTTTATAATTTATTTTTCAATCCATACTAGGTATTTTCTTTACGAAATGCTTTAAATTATTGTTAATTATTATTTTATAGGTTTTCATAGTTATTCTCAAAGAAAAGTATTTCAAAATTTTTATATAATTTTTTTGGTTTAAAAAGTTATTGTCAAATAAATTTTATTTTCCTTATTAAATGTTCCAATTAATATTTCAAATTCATTCTAATTCTATGATGAAATCAATTGATGTTACTTATGATTTATTGGGATATTCTCGGAGGAAAATTTTTTTATTATTCCTTGCCATCATTTATGTTATGGATAAATATATTTTTACTAACATGATTAATTTCCATGTTTTATTAATGTCTCAACGAGATTGTTATGGAACCCATTTCTTTTCTATGAAATAATCATGCATTAGAGATATTATTATTGAATTTATTTCATTTCCACAAGTTAATCATTATTCAAATTGATTATTATATATCCAGATTCATTTCTATCATTTATTCTTTTTTCAATGATATTATTATAGAACCAATTTCATTTCTATGTATTTACCTTGTTTCCATGATTCTTACATTGAACTCATTTCTTTTCCATGGGTTAATGATGTTATAAAATGAGTAATGATTGTTTCAATGAGTTGTATAATGAAATGATAGTGATATACACTTTATTGATGGTTCTTTTACATTTTTATATGATGTGTGTTCATAGATAGTGCTAAGGGATTATAATATAGCTTATATGATGGGTGTTCCCATCTAGATCCCTAATGAATTGGTAAATGTTATTTTCTGTAATGAATTATATTGTAATTCTTCCATTGTGTTAATCTAAATGTAATGGATCAATAAGGGTTTTATGATGATTATAATGCTACAAGAAACCATGATGTTATATCCAATCATTCAATGGAGTTTACATTATTCTTCTAGTCAAGATCATTATTGAGTGGATCATGATTATTTATTATTAGGACACTTTTCATTAATGAAGACTTGTTCCATGATTAATGATGGGTTATTTATGTATTGATGGCTACGAGTTCTTTTATAATTCAATCATTCATGATTTTTATCTCAGCACACACTTATTCAGTTATTATGGTCATTTATATCATTCAATTGTAAATGTTTTTGTTTACCCTCACTATGGATGTGATCTCTCCATTCATTGGTATTCTTATCCCCATGTTATTTGGAATGATGTTAAATTAATTTTTTTCGATAAGGGATTCATATGGATGGTGATGATAACAAAATGTGAATGAGGAAACAATGGGGTCAATATGTTAAATGATAATATAATAATAATGGTATTTTTTATGTTAGATATTTTCCAAATTCACTAAAACACCAGACGAAATGGTCATTGATAATGTAAGTGAACCAAATTATTTAGGTTTATGTTGTATGTATTTAATATATATACATGAGTCCCATTCATTAGTTTCAAATCCATAAATGCAATTTTTTTAATTTCATTACTAGATCATGGAGTGTGGGCTCGAGGCTGTTATATTCACTTTTGCAAAAACCCATGAAATCATGGGATAGAACTCCTGAAATATTTTTTTATTTATAGGAATCAATATTTCATCAATATGATTAATGAGTTTCTCAATATTATCAACAGTATCAATTTACCTTGATATTTTTAATTAAAATAAAAAATTAACCAATCATAGGGAAAAACCAGTAAAATGGTTTTAGAATGACATGTAAATAGGGGATAATGACTAATGAGTTACTTTTTCATGGTATGAATCGTCCATAGTAAAATGTGATGCTGTAATTTAATTCTATGATGGTATTTAAAATTTTATATTGTTATCATAATTAATAAATGAAAAATCACTTATGTAGTGGTTAATCCCATGTAATTGTGTTCATATTTTTTCAAAAAATAAGAAAATGATAATTGGGTCATTAATGAGCATTGTGATCTAACATAATTCCAATCATCACCTAAATATTATAGTATGGTAGATATTTTAATAGGGACATCATATTCATAATAAAGTCACAAGTCTCATATAACGAGTTAGAAGTATGAAAATGTGTTTGAATTGTATTGAAGAAATAGTAAAAAGATTCTAGAATTATTCTCGATATATAGAAAACATCTATGCATCAATATGATACCCAAATTGTTCAGTATTATCCAATGTATCATTTCAACATGATATTTTTAAGAAAATGAAATATCACCCATAAAGGGTAATAAATGAGTTTAATAATTTTAAATGACATGGAATATTTTTACAATCCTCCTAATGAAAATTTTATCATGTAAGACATAGACACAAATCAATTTATTTACTAGATTTTACGGTATGGATTAAATAGTGATTCTATAATTTTAATTCTTATTATAAAAAATAATAAATCAACCTTGTTGAAGTTCAAACGAACTAAAACGAGCACTAATATGCCTGAAAACCAAATATTGTGATATTCAATTATTTTTTATTTAATAAATAATGAAAAATTCACCGAATTATATGACATATTAGAACTATCAAAAGTCTCATTTGACCATAAAATTCTGTTAAATGTTATAGATCACATAAAACGAGTCAAAACTGAGAAAATCAATTAATATTACAATTGAATATTAGATGAATGATCCGCACCTAGTTAATGATATATAATAATCAACCAAACATAAATATGATCAATTGAATAATTATTACTTTCCAAAGAATCATTTTTCAATTATATTTTTATTAAGTGACATATCACTCATCATGGGGTCAAAAACGAGAAAATGACTTCCAATTGGCTTAGAATCATAGGATTTTATTCCCTAAGTAATTTGTGTCCATCAGGAGTTTTATGCATATTAATCAGATTTATGATATCCTAGTTTGAGGGATAATTTTTTTCATATTTTAAATAAACATCAATAAACAATCAATTACCTTTATAGAGGAAAAAAATTATAAAATAATCAATGATTTTCTAAAAAAATGTCAAGTCGAAATGTGTTTCAACACAATCTTACATTTATTAAAACGATATTACATTTCCATAAATTATATTTTCAATAACTTTTACACTTACCTGGTTTATGTTAAATTTTTCAAAAAATTCATTACCCATAAAGTGGAGTATCAATTTACCTGAGAGAATAAATTTATGAATTCTGATGGAATTGTTGTAATGATCAGAAAGATATTGAAATTTATTACTAGACAATTATTTATAAAAGTAACAACGTCGAAATTAAAAAATATCTAGATTGTTGAATTTATATCAAGACTGTTGGACAAACATTTCCCAAATAGAAGTAGACACATCATCCTTGTGGACTTTTATTAAAATATTCTATATGTAGATATAAAAGTTTTGGAAATGAAAAAGAACATTCCACTATACAACATCATGTTACATTTTGATGGTGTATAATCATATGAGCATGAGTTTAAAATTAAAATCTATAAATATGATATTTATATATGGAAACTATAATCACATCAATGATTCATAGAATATTACTATTGTGAGTTTCATATAAATAATACTTGTGATCAATATGGATGATATTTTCGCATCACCAACTTTCATGAATTTTTTTACTAGATATGGCCATTATGAATTTGGAGTAATGACTTTTGGTTTAACCAATTCTCCTATTGTATTCATGGATGTTATGAATAGTATTTTCTGTTAGTTCTTGGATAAGTTTGTGGTTGTGTTCATTGATGATATTTTGGTTTAATCAAAAATTAAATTAGTGAAAGAATGTAATTTAAGGGCCATCAGGCAATCCTTAAGAGAAAATAAAATTTATGGAAAATTATGAAATTGTGAGTTTTGGTTACAACAAATTCCTTTCCTTGGTCTCATTGTTTCAATAAATGGCACAACTGTTGATCCTGCTAAAAAAAAGTTGTTGATGAATGGCCAAGACCCACAAATAATAACGAGATTCATAGTTTTCTTGTTTTGGAAGGTTATTACAAGAGGTTTATTGAAACTTTTGCTCAGTTATCTTGTCCAATGACTAAGTTAACTCGAAAAGGAGTTAAGTTCTTCTGGAAAAAGAAATGCGATGATTTTTTTTAGGAATTGAAATGGAGATTGATGAATGCTCCAATTTTGGCACTCCTATCCAAAAATGGTGAGTTTTTTTATCTACCGGGATGATTCGTTGAAAGGACAGGGTTGTGTCCTAATGCAGAATGATCAGGTTATTGCTTATGATTCACGTTAGTTGAAACCACATGAGTTAAATTACCCTAAACGTGATTTGAAATTTGCTACTGTTGTTTTTTCATTAAATATTTTGACGCATCATTTTTATGGGGAAAATGAAAAATATATAGTGATCAAAAAAATTTAATGTATATATTCACTCATAATGAATTGAACATGAGCTAGAAGAGATGACTGGAATTAATCAGGGATTATGATTACACAATCCATTACCATTTGTGAAAAGAAAATAAAGTGGCTGATTCTTTGAGTCAAAAAAGTAACACTTCATTAAGAATGTTACATTTGGAACAAGATCCTTTGGTTTTTATTTGATAAAAATTGGACTAGAAATTGTTGGTGTAGAAAATTATTCTGTTTCTATTCAGGTGTTAGTGAGATCATCTCTATCAGATAGAATTTAGAAAGCACAGAAGGAAGACATTGAGTTAGAGAAAAAGGTAGAGTTTGTTCAGAAGGATTAGATTCCTGAATTTAACATGGATAATGATTTTATTTTGAGATTGGGAAAGATATTATGTGTGGATTGTGATTCAAAATTGAAGAATGAGTTGTTATGTAAATCCCATAGTTCCCTTTTTTCAGTTCATCAGGGTAATACTAAGATTTTATGAAATATTTGGGAGTATTACTGGTGGGATGGAATGAAAATATATATTGTTGATTTTACTGTGATGTGTTTCACTTGTCAGCAGGTTAAAGTAGAGTGCCAGTCACCGAAAGGGATTCTTCAGTATTTACTGGTTCAAGAGAGGAAATGGGAAAATATATCCATGGAATTCATTGTGGAATTACTGAATACATCATGAGGTAATAGTGAAATATTTGTTATTGTTGATCGATTGACTAAATCTAATCATTTCCTTCCTATTCAGGATACATTGTATCCAGATCATCATTCTCGATTGTATGTTAAAGAGATAGTCATGTTGCATGGAGTTCCCCTCTCCATTGTATCTGATCATGATCCCAGTTTTAGTTCTAAATTTTGGAAAGGCCTTCAAGAGTCATTGTGTAATGAATAAAATATTAGTAAAACTTTTCATCCTCAATCAGATGGGCAATCAAAATGAACAATTCAGACCATAGAGGATATGATACGTTCTTGTACACTTGATTTTCAGGGATGTTGGGACCAACATCATTAATTGGTTGTATTTTCATATAATAACAATTTTCATTCCAATATACAGATGGCTCCATTTGAAGAATTATATGGAAAGCGTTGTCGAACTCCAGATTTTTCAGTTGAATTATGTGAAAGGAAGCTGATGAGACCAGAATTTATAGAAGAGATTGCTGGTAAAGTTCAATTGATTAAAAAGAAAATGAGAACATCTCATAGCAGACAGAAAAGTTATGCAGATAAATGGAGGAGGGATCATTATTTTGAGGTAGGTGACCATTTCTTTTTCAAAGTTTCTACATGGAATAGTGTGATGCGTTTTGGTTAGAAGGTAAAGTTGAGTCTGAGGATTATTTGAACGTAAGAAAATTCTGTAGAAAGATGGATCAGTTTCATATAGAGTGGATTTACCTCAATGTTTATCCCAGGTACCCAATTTTTTCATTTTTAGATGTTGAGAATGTATATGTGAGATCCATCTCATGTTTTGATCCTAGAGGTAGTCAGTTGGAAGTGAATCTCTCTTTTGAAGAAAAACCAGTCCAGATTCTTGATCATAGTGAGAATGTGATGCAGAATAAGGTAATTCACTAGGTAATGGTTTTGTAGAAAAAAATTATGCCTGAAGAGGAAATGTGGGAATTGGAAAATGGTATGAGTGAAAAATACCCCCATTTATTTGATAAGAGTATAAAATTGTGGGGACGCAATTTCCAAAAGGGTGGAAGGATGTAACATCCCATGAAAATGATGAATAATAAATATATCATATTTATTAATATTTTTGAATTAAATATTAATTTTACTTTAAAGGGGTTTCTATGTTCGATAACATACCTGATACGGAACAACATGTTTTTTTAGAATCTTAAGTTGCACACTAATAATATAATATTATTATTTTAAATGGTAGTTAACTCCTAGCTATGGTATTGCTGGTAATGAACAAAACTAACGACAATATGATTATACATGTTTGTTAAATGTATTTACGTTTATCCAAAAATAATTTAGAGGCTTAAAATGTGAATGAATCTAATATTAAGCATAATTTACATTAAAAGGTTGATTTACCTCCATTTAATGGAAAACCCTATTTAAATATAGTTTTGATCACATTAATACATTCTAACTAAACAAATAAAATCCTTCTTTATAATGGGGAAATCAAATTCTACATTGGGTAATTTTTTGGTATTTTTCTGATAAAGTTTATTTTTTAATGAATAGTGTAAAATATTGTAATTTAATTCAAAAGAGACTTTTAATCTAATTTATTTATATGGTTAAGTTGACTTTTTATAGGTTTAAATGAGAAATTAAATTATATTTTAACCATTTAATCCAATTTCGGTCATTGGAATTAATTTCACTTAAAAATTGGACGTAAACAAGTATCAATATATTGATAGTTATAGTTTCTTAAAAACACGCTATTTGTTTTGATAACGGGAATTAATTTTATTATTAATTAATTCCACTACTATGATTTGAATTTGGAAATGTAGACAACATTTTTGAATTCGGAATATCATATATAGATTAGGCTGAATTTTTGGTATTTTTCTGGAAAACATAAATTTTTGATGAATAGTGAAATCACTTAGTAGTAGTTAAAAAACTGACTTTTTAATATAAATGAAATTTTACCACTTATGTGAATTGAATTTTGAAAATCCATCATACATTTTTTTTATGAAGAAGTAATATTTGGTTCCATAAGATGAAAATTATTTTTTGGTGAATACTAACTTTTGTCTTTTATTTACCATAGTTAAAGGTAAATTGGGTAATTCAAGGTAAAAAATATATTATAATAATTCAAAAATACCTTAACACTTATCCTAACCTTATTGGATGTGTAATTGACGACCATGGGAATCTTTTGGTCTATTTTGGGACCCCATGGATTCACTTATCAATGATATTGTCATTTTAGATTAAGTAATTAAATGTAAAGGCAAAAATGACATAAACAAAAATATTTTAGTAAATTAATTTTTTTTATGGTGTTATATAAGTAATATTTTAGACTATAAATATTAATTATAAAGATAAAAATATTTCAAACATCATGGTATTTTTTTATAATTTTCAGACATCAAATAAATTAAATTATTTATGACACAATAATGATGCAGTATTTTCCTCATTAATAAATCATTTAAATAAATAAGATTATAATGATTAAATTATTATTCCAAACATGTCCAATTCAAATTGGATGATTTTATTTCTAATATAATTCATCTTATATTCGACTTTAATTATTATTGGTCTTTTTTAATATGATGATATTTTTATAATAAAATAACATTTTCACAAATTCATAAAGAGCCCCTCCTCTCCCTTATAAAAGGAGACCAGCTCTAACCAATTGAACAAACCTCTAAATCCTTTTGGATCATCCAAAATATGTACATTTGAGCTCCGTACAACCCTCTCCTCTTCTTAGAAGCCTTACATTAGGCAGTCTGAACTTCAAGAAGTCCTTTGGTTCAATCCAATGGGAGTTACCCAAATTAAGGGTAACTGTTACTCTTAAATTGTATTCTTTTATTTTATTTCTCCAACCCCTAAACTCTTTTTATTATTTTTCTTCTAACAACACCAGTATCCTCAATATAATAGGTCATTTTTATGAGAATGATTCAAAATACACTTACAGACACCTCCATCTAATTGATGAAGAACATAATGTTTCGGTAGATGGAAAACTAACGCCTCCCGAAACTATGATTGTTCGATTATCTCCTACCACCTATCATGGTGGAAATTATGATGGAACTATAATTATATATGATATATATTATGTTTATGTTTTCTTTTTTTCTTATGTAATTATCATTTATGTCATTCCTTTATGGATTCCATTATGGGTAAACATGATAATCTCATTTGAGGAAGTGTGGACTACCACCCACTCAATGTGATATGACTCGTTAATGTCATATGTGGGACATATAAAGGATGGAGTTAATGATATTATATATGATATTATATAGGAAATTATACTGGAATTATATTATTCCTATGTATCATAATGTTTTTATTCCATTAAAATAATAAAAAGAAATTAAAGAATCGTTCCTGCCTACGTACGTCTTACCGTCTCCATGAACAGTGCATTTCATTTGTTACCTCCAAATGTTATGTAATATTATAAATAAATTCATATACTGAATATATATGATTTATATGATATGTAATTCCTGAATACCATTCTGGATATAATGTACTATTATCCACATGGTCAAATTGTAAATATAAGGTGTTCATTTTTTACTCAAGTACCAAATATCAACAAAACGACCATTATTAAATGGAATGATTAAATAATTTTTATAACATGGTAATAAGATATATAAAAGGAATAATATACCTAAAAAAGGATCATAAGCAATTAGAAATTAACATTAGATTATTATTCATGATATTAATGAATGATCGAATGAGGTCAGACACGAGGTAATGAACATCGTCTCAATTATATTTCATTAAGGCATATTTAGTTTTATACACGACGTTATTTTATATTGTGTATAAACCCCTTTGACATTTCATTTCATTAAAAGTGAATCTTTTTATGTGAAGCACTTTAATAAATGAAAAAATCAATGTCTTTTAACGTAATCGGTGACAATGACCTTTCTACTGCCGCAAGTATTACTTGATCTTTGGATTCCTTAACAAGTCGCGTAATGTGTTAAGCAGGAAAAATAAATACCATATACTCTTTTTAAATATTTTCGTATTGAAAATTATCTGGAGAATGTATTTATTATTTAAATATAATGAAATTTTATTTTGTTACTATAGTGTGGAAATGTTATCTTTCCTTTATGCATATGTTATATGTTATGATCATGTTATTGTTCATGGGCATTATTTATGTATACAGGTGGTTCCGTGATAAACCTAGGGTAGGTGAGCCTGAGATAGATCTCCAATGCATTGGGTAACGTGACTTAGGGAAACATGAATGTTCCTCCTAAGAGATTTATGGAATATACTATGATGGGTATTCCAAAGATACTCCATTTGTAGTAGTGATAGATACAATGTAAGTATGATATGGGAGCCCTAGTTAACTTATTGATTTATGAATTTTATGTGTTATTCATAAATATTATGTTTTCATGAGGTAAGAAAAAGAACTTATGTTTTGTATGTATTAAGGAACAAATGTTTTATTTCATTGTTTTATAACCCTTACTAAGCTTTTTATGCACATCCCATGTATTGAAATTTTTTCATAGGACTCAATGATGAATAGGGTCAAGAATGGGATCAAGGAAAAGTCATGCTGTCTAAAACATGGAACTAGAAAGACCCTTTTTTCAAGAGTTTTTATTTTATGAAAAAAATGGAATATGTGTAGAAGTGTCTACTTTTTAATCTTTTGAGATGCAGTAATTATGACCTAATTCTCTAAAACTATAAACATAAAAAGACCCTCAATTTGAAATATTGATTTAATTAAATATTATTTAAGGTTTAAGGCTGAGTCCTTATAATAATGATTCGATGAATTTATATGGGCTTCATCCACAAAGGGAAATATGTATGTCTTGATCCAAAATGGGAAACAAGTGTGTCCTAGTCCCCTATGGGAATATGGGGAAACCCAATCCACGATTTTATGTTTTGAAATAGGATCCAATATGGGAAGATGGGGAAAATGTTCCATTATAAGGAATGTACTATGACAGTGGATGGTGGTGTGTCCCTCTGAGTGTGTGTAGTCCATTTAATGGTCCCTAAAATGTTTTTGAAATTAAAATGTCCTTATATGTAATGTTTTCACCAACATATGTGTATGAAAAAAATCTATCCCCTATATCATTGATTTTCTCACATGGTTCATGTAAATTATTACCTTATGAATAATGTCTAATGAACTTCCAATCATTATGCTATTATATATTTTTATGATCTTTCTTATACAGGATATGATAATCTATTTCGTGAAAATGTTCTCATAACCATATACCCATTATTATTAAGAAATATCACCATTTTTTACCCTTACATAGTATTTTAGATACCCATTATTATGTATCATATCCCCAGATTATGAAGGTATTTTTTATGTATGATGTGTCTAATATGGGTTCTTGTCGAAGAGAACCTAGTGTGTGATAATGTATCTCAATTGTGATCTAATATATATTTTACAATTTTTCCAAAGGTATTAAACAAATATGGTGTTTTTTTGTATGTTTTTGTAATTTATTAACAATTTCACAAAAAATTGAGAAATGTTAATTAATGAAAAGCAGGGTTTTCTATATAAAAATCATGGATATAACAAAATGGTAAGGATTATAAAATAAAAAACATGTCTATTTATAATTCGATGAATGTATTTATACCCATAAGTATCTCATATTTTAAATAAAATATTTTTGATCCATTTGGAGAAAAAAATTTAATTTAGGACAACCCTCCCTTTTAAAAGGGATCCTTTTCATTTCTATTCCACAAACATAAAAACCAATTTTATTATACAACAATAAGCACTGATATATTATTTCTAATTGCTCCCCATGTTATATATCTCTTATTTTGTGCATAACACTATTATTTGAGGTGTTATGGTGTAAAAAAAAGTAGGTCGTCCAAGAAAGTTGTATCGTTTTTAATCAAGTATTTCTGTTTTATTTCTTCTCCCACTTCCACCTCATCTTATTTATTCCTGATGAAATATTAAATCTAGTATAATTAATATAATTATAATTTATATTGTAAATATCATCGCATAAATTCGTATGCACTTCCATCTAATTGTAAAAATGTACATCGTCTGTGTTTATGGCGGACTACTGCATCATTGACCAATATAATTTGTTTTCAAACACCATCACTCAATATTGGTTATAATTATGTAATTAATGTTTCCATTTAATAGTAATGAAATGTTAATCATTATAAAAAGTTATTATATCATTTTTCTTACCTTTCCATGCCCAAAAATTGTAATGCCTTCATGATCACATGTGAACTATAACCTCCGGGGAGCTATGTAATTTTTTTCATCATCATATCACTTAGCTGATACATATAAGTATATTTAATTAATTAATATAATATTAATTATGTTATTATCATTCTAAAAAGCTAAATAATACATACATTTTTCCCCATAATGATCATTGAAAAATGAAAACGTTACTAATTCTACGTACCACCTACTGTCTAAATATTTATAACATAGTTAATTTTTTATAAGAATATTTAATTAATTAAATTAAAATTATAAATCATGTATAGGAGTTATGATTATCTAATCAATATAATTCTATAGATTATGGAATAATGGAAATGTAAAGACCTATAAATTTCAAGGATTTTTTTTTTCATAAATTCTTTTGAATGTTACGAGTACGTAATTTCTGACGGCACCTGATTCTATGGCCCGGTGTTCATGGAATAATTTTATCAAGTTTAGCCTAGATATGTTCAGTGAACGAACGAGCAAGTATTTATATATTTTTATGCAGTGCTCGGAATAGAAATTTGAGGGCACCGATGAACTCGCAGTGACGGTATTTGATTAAGGGGACTTTTACCCAAGTTGCGTTTTATGGGGGTCGAAAGTTAATTTTTTGGGGTTTAATATTAATTTAAATAAAATTGTGTGGTGCACAATTTAATTTGTGTGTTAGTAATTTCCTCCCCCAAGTGTGGATATTTGTGATGTGGGTCCCACACGAGCCCTAACCATCAACTCCCCATTAACACCCTGTTATTTCCTTTGACAACTCATCATTAATGGTAGAGCCTTCCCACCTCCCTCTTCCCATTAAATGTGAAAAATATTTTATTGAATGTCATTGTTAAATTAGTTGTCACCCCTTCGGAATTAATAATAATTTCATGACAATTCTAATAATTTGAGAGCCTCTTATTTCCTTTTTGTGTTGGAAAATCACATTGTAAAAAAGGATCTGGAGAATTAAAAAAGGAGGTGATCCTTCATCCATTGTTGACGAAACGACACCGTTTATCCACGACGCCCGTCTACCACGACTCTCATCTTATACTGATCGATGACGTACGACAAAAACTTTGAGGTAGGGGGAATTTTATATATTTCATATACATGTTTAGTACTCTCGAACATGGTGTTTAAATTTTTGGGTAATGATTTGAACCACTAACATGGTGGGTAAGGACTAACGAACAAGTTCGGACCCACTAATAATTGTTTGTTGACGCGCGGGGTGTTTGGAGACGACGAAACGGGACCGCAACTGCGATTTGGGGCCTTCTAACTACAGTTCGGATCCCGAGACGACCACTAGCACATACGGAAGAAAAAACGGACATTTAGAATTACTCCGGAGGCACACAGAAGCCCTACTGGCGCGGGTCGCCCCCGGCTGCGGTACCGGCCATAGCGGTGAGCAGCGGGTCCCACGGCCGTGACGAATGCGGGGAGTCCAACGATGCCATCATGGCACCACGTTTGTTGAACAGGGGGCTGAGCCCCCCGCTCAGCCAGCTGGCCGAGCAAGCACACACCCCCCCCCCCTCCCCGGTCGGGCTGGGGCGGGTCATGCGAGATGGTCCGCGCTAGCCAGGTCGGTACATGCCCAACCGTACTGGTCCGGACCCGGGTCGGGTCGACCCTGGTGTGTAGGGTCGGGGCGGACCAGGCCCAGACACCCCACAACGGACCATTTTTCTATCTTTTTCCCATAACATGAGCTACAGACCTTTGATTGATGCACCGTAAGTTGCGTAGGAATCCTTGGATCAAGAAATTCGTTTCGTTATATTACACTCTAGGTTTTGGCGATGTTTTGGTATGGTTGGGTTGGTTCGATACCGAAACCAACCGGGCCCTTGGAGCGGAAACACTTGTAACTTAAGGACCAGATGTCCGATTGATGTGTCGTCAACTATGTTGAATTCCATTTGATGAGATGTTTCATTTGACATACTCCACATGATTTTTTCACGCATATGGAGTATGTTTGGGTTGTTTTTATCTTAAAAACTACCCGAGCCCATAGAATGGAAAATCCAATAACTCCCAGACCGGGCGTCCGATTGATGCATCGTCAGTCACATTGGGTTTCTTTGGTCGAGATGGAAATTTGGGATACATCATCTCTGGACATCGTGAAAGTTGATCTGTCAACCCCCTTGCTCGATTTGTGGACCCTACCATAATCGAGCATGATGTGTGCGGGAATGCAATAGTTGGCTTAAACTGCATCGACTACTATACTGGAATACTCCTTCGGTTCGACAGAGACATCTACTGTACTAGGATCCTCCGGGGGTTCGACGACGATGAATACTATTCTTGAATCCTGTGTGGGTCTGGAAGTATTGACATTTGTACTTTTATCCTGTGTGGGTCCGGCAGAGTAGCTGGTCTTTTAAGCTGTGTGGGTCCGACAGCTTAGCTGGACTTGTATCATGTCTGGGTCTAATAGCTTAGATAAATCATTGACTACATCTAATCATATCTATCGATATACGAATTCTGTATACCTTTGTGAGTTGAGTCTTTAATTTCAAGCATTATCATCGATGTGATTGACTTCTATCCTATGTGGACTGGTTTGTACTTGGGCTCGGGAGCCAGAGCAAGACACTGATTGATAATTTCGGTATATGTATGGGTGTATACCTATGTAGAGTTGGTCGATACATCATTATTGTATCTTTACATTGTGGTTTACCCTTTGTGGATTCTGGGAGACCTTCGGGGGTCTCGGGTTCCCTACTGTGCACTGTATACTCACCCCGACATGGGCTTTACCGCACTAAATTATGTTAGATGTAGATGAATGACAACACAAATCATGGAGGATTCATGTGGAGATGTATGGTACATGGAGGTGGAACACCTAGTGAGGCATGCACGGAGCGGACGGATGGACCTGAGGTGCCGAGGAGACCTTTTGTACCCACCCTTCAGGTGGGATTCCTGAGGGACGACTTAGTGGTTACCGCTTTACATTACTGATGTTGTACTTTCCCTTTTTAGTTGTAATGTACTTTCAGTTGGGTTTGTGTACTAGCCCATTTACTTTTCACAACATAATTTTGTACTCATTTTTACTTAGTGCTTACTTCACTTGCATACTCTGTTGTGATGATTAATTATTTAAAGACAATACCTTACCTTTTTATCTAGATTTATTCCGTTGGTGCTAGTCTCCATCCCCTGGCCTATGGAAGGAGGGCTTGGGGTAGTCATGAAATTGGACTTGAGGATGGGTCGTGACAAATTGGTATCAGAGGAGTCTGTTCTACCACAAAAATTAGGACTCTGATCCTTCTTTTCTATGAATAAATAGTGTTAAGAGTATTGAGTGTGGTTTTCAGTCCAAGGAGTCTAGTGGTGGTGCGGCAGCTGACGAATCCATACACTAGGACCTTGATCCCTAATTTCCGACTTATTGCACGAAAACACTGATTGTGTGTGTTTTTTCATTCAAATTTACTATTTGTGATTACTTTTTCTCAGCTCACCATGTATACTGTTTGACCGTGGTGCACCTGTTTCTTTTCTAGACGGCCATAGAATGCAGTCATCCAGGGTTCCTAGTTTCCTGTGAAATGGCAGCCCACCCAGCGACGAGGCCTCAGTACAATGTCCATATATAGTGGAGGCACCAGTGGTACCACTACCCGTTGAGCCACCGATGCTACCAGCCCCATCAACAAAGATTGCACGCCGCATGAGCACGTTGCATGAGTTTCAGCGACAGAGGACGCCCAGGTTCCGTGGAGAGATGGACCCTCAAGCAGCTGAGGATTAACTGGAGGCTATCGTTAGAGTCTTCAGATTAGTGGGGACACCAACAGACCTAATGGTCATCCTTGATGCGAGTCTACTTCATGCAGCAGCAGGTAGATGGTGGAGCCTGATGCTCTAGGTGCACGACGAGGCATCTCTACTTTGGACAGACTTCGAGAGTCTCTTCCGCTCGGAGATTGTTCCCGCCACCCTTCGGGCAGTAGGGATCCAGGGGTTGCTTCATCTGCGGTAGGGCAGCATGACAATATGTCCATACACAGTGAGTTTTACAGACCTCTCACTCTATTCGACGGATAAGGTATGTGACCCTTTCTTTAGGGGCTCAGACCATCGAGCAGGTACTGAGGCACGAGATCCGGGCTTCGATGATTTCCCTCAGCATCCCGACGCAGGCAGCAGTCCTGGAGAGAGCCCTTTTAGTTGAGAGATTTCTCGCTAAGCAGCCACTAGCAGTTAGGCCCACCACAGGACGACACAGAGCAAAGTCATCTGCAGCCGGCAGTCGACAGATGCCGTAGGGGTCCAAGAAGACCAGGCAAT
Organism: Viscum album; assembly: GCA_963277665.1. Classification (NCBI taxonomy): domain Eukaryota; kingdom Viridiplantae; phylum Streptophyta; class Magnoliopsida; order Santalales; family Viscaceae; genus Viscum; species Viscum album. The sequence goes on along the minus strand of OY728127.1, from coordinate 1,050,726,946 downwards.
CAGGTGGTCGACCTCAGGATTTAGGTTGGGTTTTGCGAGGAACATGAAACAGATCCAGCCTTACGAGGAGCAGACGGTGCTATGAATGCGGCGGGTAGGGCCACATGACTCGTGATGGTCCGACCCGCCATTCAGACGAGAAACAGACAGTGGAGGGACCTCCCAAGCAGATGAAGATGTTCGACCGTGGTGGTCCGCAGGGAGTAGGCAGACGAGGCAGAGGAGTCGTCCATGCAGCGGGTGGTGGATGACGTTTCAAGGATCTACCACAACAACCCCCATGAGGTCCACCCTGACCACAGAGAGTTGGCGGGGAGATGCAAGCTCAACAACAGGAAGCGGAGGCTTACGACCAAGGCGCACCTGATATGATTTGAGGTCATATCTGTGTATACTTCACCCTTTCTGTAGATCTTATAGATACAGGTGAGAGTCATTCATTTATTTAGGCTTCCCTTGTTCGATGCTCATAGATTCCGATAGAGCCGTTGGCTCGGTCCTTATAGCTAGAGACTTCTACCAGAGTAGACATGACAATTACGCACTAGTTCTAGTAGAGTGAGCATTCTATATGAGGCGAGAGTGTCAGCTGAGATCTTCTTATAGTGGCGTCGAGGGCTTACAACGTCATCATGGGTATAGAATTTTTATCTACATTCGATGCCCATATTGACTGTATTAGGCACAAAGTGTGGTGTGTCCACATGGATGGTACCAAGTTCACCTTCACCAGTGAGAAGTGAACCTTCATAGAAAAGGATGGACTTATGCAGAGGAGAGGATAGCCGATCACACATCAGTTGGATAGTCTCATCCTTAGAGCAGTTTACATGCGGATTCTGAGTTTTCCTGTTGTTGAGGATCATTATTCAGACATTTTTCCTGATGACGTTCCAAGGCTAACTCCTCAAATAGAGGTATACTTCTACATAGAACTATACCCCGGGACAACACTGATATATACTCTAGCATATTGGATGGCTCCTGCCGAGCTAAGTGGGTTGCAGGTATAGCTGGAGGACATAAAAGTGAAAGGATTTATCCGACCCAGTGTTTCACGCTGGGATTCTCCGATTTTTTTCGCCAAGAAGGTGGATGGGTGCTTGTGACTGTGTGTTGACTACCGTCACATGAACGAGGTGAACGTAAGGAACAAGTACCCACTTCTGAGGATTGACGATCTCCTTGATCAGATCAAGGAAGCACGCTGGTTCTCAAAGATTGACCTCAGGTCAGGCTATCACCATCTCAGAGTTCGAGACGAGGATGTGCCGAAGGCGACCTTCAAGTGCCGGTATGGCCACTACAAGTTCTTGGTAATGCTCTTCAGCATGACCAAATCTCCAAGAGTGTTCATGAGTCTCATGAACAGGATGTTACAACCTTAACTCGATCATTTTGTCATAGTATTCATTGATGAAATTGTGATTTACTCGACTACTGAGGAGGATCACACCTACCACTTTTGGGTGGTACTAGATAAACTCTGAGGGCACCAACTTTATGGTAAGCTCTCGATGTTCCAGTTTTGGATTCAAGTGGTTTACATCATGGGGAACGTCATCTTGTAAGTGGGAGTTGTAGTGGATCCTGCGATGATCGATACAATACTTACTTGAGAGCCACCTAGAAGTGTGATAGAGTTCCAGAGTTTCCTAGGCCTCACAGGGTACTATCAGAGATTTGGGCCAAACTTTTACAGAGATGCAGCACCGCTTACCACTTTTATGAAGAAGGGTAACCCCTTTGTGTGGTCAGAGAGATGTCAGAAAATCTTTCAGGAGCTGTTGTGAAGATTGACCAGTGCACCCATCTTGAGGCTACTGGAGGAGGGCGTAGGGTATGTAGTTTAATGCGACGCATCAGGGACCAGACTAGGGTTTGTCCTGATGCAAGAGCGAGTAGTGATAGCTTACCATTCACAGGAGTTGAGGAAGCACGAGAATAACAATTCAACCCATGACTTGGAGATAGCATCAATGTTCATTGCCCTAAATATGTGGTGGCCCTATCTGATGGGAAAGTGCTTTACAGTCTACTCTGATCACCAGAGTCTCAGGAACATTTTCTCACCGAAGGACCTAAACCTGAGACAGTGCCAATTGCTCAAGTTCCTCTAGGACAATGACTTTGAGATTGTATATACTCCTAGGAAGGGGAACATTGTGGCTGATTCTCTCAGTAGGAGATCGGGCATTCAGATACATGGAGAGGTGACAAAGAAGTTAGCCGCTTTGCAGATATCCTTCATGGATAAAGATAGGGTAACATTTCTACAGTCCCTCATAGTCACTCCTCCACTACTTCATTGGGTCAGAGAGGCACAATGTGGGGACATTGACTGTGAGGCACAATGTGCTAAGATATCATCATGGCTGGTAGCCGATGGATTTTCTAAATGCGGGGAGCACATCATCATCTTCAGGGGACGTACCATGGTACCAGTGGCACTATAGGAGGAGGTTATGAGGGAGCTCCACACATCCCCTCTAGCGGTACATCCAGGAGTGGCAAAGATATTTTAGGACCTCAGATGACAGCACTGGTGGACAGGTATAAAGAAGGCTGTAGGAGAGTACGTTTCATGATGCCTCACTTGTCAACATGTGAAGATGGAGGACCAAGTACCCACGGGCTTGGTACAAACCTTAGAGGTTTTGTAGTGGATGTGGGATGGGATATCCATGGATTTCATGACGGGGCTTTCACATACTTCGAGAGGACATGACTCCATCTAGGTTATCATATACCGACTCACCATGTTGGCCCACATCCTACTGATCATAGAGCAGTGCTTGGTAGAGAGCTTGGGACGCCTCTACATTCAGGAGATCGTATGGATTCATGGTGTGCCATCGACTATCGTCTCCGATAGAGATGCTCACTTTACTTACCAGCTTTGGTAGGGATTGTAGGAGGAATTTGGGATGTAGCTATTTCTTAGCACCGCCTTTCATCCTCAGACGGATGGCCAGACAGAGAGGACCATTCATACTCTTGAGGACATGCTCTGTGCTTGTGTCCTTGACATAGGTCGTAGCTGGGAGGATCACCTACCCTTGGTGGAGTTTGTGTAAAACAAAATCTACCGCTCCACCATCAATATGGAACCATACGAGGTGTTGTACGACCGATCTTGAGGATCACCTCTGTGCTGGAATAACCCGAGGGAGTCAGCACTTGTAGGACCAGAGATGGTGCTTGCTATGATGGACAAGGTGCAGATCATGCAGGAGCGGATGAAGACTACAAAAAGAAGACATATGTCCTATGCTGATAGGATACAGAGACCACTAGTGTTCGAGGATGGCTACCACATTTTCCTATGAGTCTCACCTTGATGAGGCCTACAGATATTTTGCAGGGGCGGTAATTTATCACCACGATTCAATGGACCTATCCTGGTCCTCAGTAGAGTAGGCGAGGTGTCTTGCTGCCTGTCCCTTCCACCTTAGTTCCACTAGGTGCATGACGTCTTCCATGTATCTCAGATGAGGAGAAACCTACATGACCCGATCCACATCATCGATCCCAGAGAGCTGGACATCGACGAAGGGGTGACATTCTCGAAGGTTCCAGTGGAGATTTAGGATTGATAAGAGCAGTTCCTTCGTAGAGGGTCGATTCCTCTATTGCGCATCCGCTGGTAGCACAAGAACCATTAGGGGAGCACATGGGAGCGGGAGACTCTGATTTGTGCTCAGTAGTCATTTTTCCCTAGTTTATATTGTAGCTTTACAAGGATGTAAGGCACTGAGGTTGGAGTAATGTAATGAACCGTAAATTTCAAGGAATTTTTTTTCTTAAATTATTTCTAATTTTATGAGTACACAGTTTCAAATGAAACCCGATAACAAGGCCCAGTGTTCCCGGAATAATTTTATAAATTTTAGCTCGGGTACGTTCATGGAACGAACGAGAAAATTTTTATATCTTTTGAAGTGGTGCTCAGAACTGAAATCTGAGGGCACCAATGAACTCACAATGCCGATATTTGCTTAAGAGGACCATTACCGCAGTTTCATTTTATGCGGGTTGGATGTTAATTTTTTGGGGTTTAATTATTAACTAAATAAAATTTTGTGTAACATGATTTTATTTGTGAGTTGGTAATTTCCTCCCAGGTTTGGATATTTGTGAGGTGGCGCCAACATGAGCCCCAACCATCAACTCCCCATTAATTCCCTGCATTTTGTATTGACAACTCCTCATTAATGATGGAGCCTTCACACCTCCCTCTTCCCATTTAATGTGCCAAATTATTTAATTAATGTCAGTGTTAAATTAATTAGAATCTCTTAAGAATTAATAAGAATTGCATGAAAAATCTATTAATTGTAAAGCCTCTTATTTCCTTTTTGCGTTGGCAAATCATTTTGGGAAAAGGGATCTGGAGAATTAAAAAGGGAGTTGAACCTTCATTGACGAAGAACACCCCCGGTGACGAACATGATGAACTTCTTCCTCGGACACTCCTCGACCTCAAAGAGCCTACGTCGCCTAAAACAGCAACCCTTACTCCATTGTTCTTGGAATGACACCATTCTTCCACGACGCCCATCTACCGCGACACTCGTCTTCCACAGATCGACGACGTATGAAAAAACATCGAGGTAGGGGGAGTTTTGGATATTTCATATATGAGTTTTGTACTCTCGAACATGGTATATAAATTGTCGGGTAATTATTTTAACCACTAACATGGTGGGTATGGACTAATGAACAAGTCCATACATACCTCTATTTTGTTCTTGATATGCAGGGTGTTTGGCAATGACGAAACAAGATCGTAATGGTGATTTGGGGCCTTCACAATGGGTATAGGCTCTGTACCTTAATTTCATGTATAGTACATTCCCATCCCTAGTAAAATGCTCATGTTTATCATGATTGTGTTAGAATTGGACTTATACGTAGTTCATTTTAATCATTTTTCTTTGTAAATAGTTATATCAATAGCATTTTGTTGTTCTGTGAATGTTTAGTTATATTTTGGATTGTGATTGTTTAGTAGGAGGATTCATTTTTGGTAGCTTCAGTTTTATTCTTATCATTGGGAGGTGTGACGAAAGGCCACAATGATGGATTTCAGATCATTATTTTTTAGTACATCATAGATGTCATCACATTTTGTTTTAGGTTCTCTGGAAAGATTTTGGTAGGTAGAATTGAGTTGTCTCTCTAAGGAGATATTATTTTTAAATATATATAGGAAATAGTTTCTCAAGGATAGAGATTTTTGGGTTTAGCTCTTGGGTTTGGGGAGCAGAGATGTTAGTACCTTTGTGGTCCACATAGACCTTTGTTTTATGGTTATGACCTGGTTCCATTATTCATTGGAGATGTGTTTTAGGGATTCTTCAATATGCCTATGTGGGATTGTATCTGATCAAGTTATCATTGAATGTCATAGTAATCTATTTATAATTCTTGTATGGATTTTTTTTATTCTATTGTGAAGAGGAACTGATTGATTAAGTTCTCCAACTTTTGAGGTGTTTAATAGGATCATTGTGAATACCCATATTAGTGTGTGTGTTCATTAGGATTTTGTTTGACATGTTTTTGATTAAGGATTACTTTATGGACACTGAGGTACATTTTGGATGTTTTTTCATAGAGTATTTACCATGATTTTCAATGAGATATAGTAAGAATCATAGGTATCAAACACATTTTATGGTTATTGTACTTTTTGAGGATGTTTCTAAAGGAATGGACTATGATCTTTGGTAAAATATGGGCATACTATGGTGGAAATCAATGTTTATGGCCCTAAGGATAGTGGGAGCACCATTTTTAACCATAATGTGGTTTTTTCGATCCTATTGTCAATGCTTCATTTGATTTTAAGATCCAAGAAGTTGCGGGTGCCCAATTTTTATCAACTGAGAGTATATTGGTGCTTCTAGTTTTGCTTCTTGGATAGTGTGTTTTGAGTTTGGATCATCCCGCATTTGTAAATCTTGTTCCCTCCTCCATTGGAGAATTGAAGTTAGAAAGTCATAGGGTGATAATGGATGATATGTAAGAATGTAATGAAAAGTCCAATAAATTTCAAGGAATTTTTTTTCTTATTTTTCTTTGGAATTTTACAAGAATGCAGTTTCTGACGGCACCTGATTCCGTGGCCCGTTGTGCCCGAAATCAATTTCCGAAGTTTGGATCGGGTACGTTCAGTGAACGAACGAGCGGGTTTTTCTAAATTTTGAACCAGTGCTCGGAATCGGATTCTGAGGGCACCGATGGAATCACAACGCCTGTATTTGCTTAGAAACGCCTCTTCTGGAGTTGCGTTTGCTCGGGTGTGGTTTTTAAATTTTTGGGGTTAGGTTATGAAATAAAATAAAGTGTGCGACAACTTTATCATTATTTTACTTAAAGCCACTTGAAACCCACATAAAGCTGGTTATGCTGAGTTGATGTGGATAGGGTGCTATCCAAAAATATCCTACCAAGTGGGTAGGATATTTGTGGTGTGGAGCCCGCACGAGCCCCACTATTTCTTTTCCGCTAAGTAACGCAGCTGTGAAAACCCCTATTAAATGAAAGTCAACTAGGGCGTTTCTTAGACAATTAAACGCTCCAATTAATTGGGCTGTTTATTTGTTGAAATTAATTCTATTAATTAATGGGTTGATACTTAGTTTTTTTTCATTTGTTGGCATGTAATAAAATAAGACCAACATTTTTACTTCATGAGTGTTGTTCGTTGAGAGGATTTGACAGAAACCATAAGTCTTTCATCCTCCTTTGCAAAGAACGTGAAGAATGCGAAGAACACGAAGAATGCTGGCCTCCAACGAAGGGCGAAAAAGAACACCGATCCCTCGGAGATCGACGACGTGACGCCAAGTACCGCGACGCCGACGATTCTTCTCCCGCGATGTTCTTCTGCGACGTTCCTTCATCTGCGACAAATCTTCGATCATCCGTTGAGGTGAGAGATTGAAGACCATTTTATTATTTGTGGTTTATAACAACAACATGGATTTAATTTTTATAATTAAATCTGTATGTTCTTGATCCTCGGAGTTCGTCGACGCAATGTCGTATACCGCGACGACGCGACGCCCTTCCATGACGCGACAATCCTCTTCTCCCACGATGATCAATCCCGCGAAGAACACACGTGCGACGACTTTGACGAGGTAGGGGTTTGATTCTTAAAAATATTCGTGATTTATTCCTGTGACGTTTGTTAAACTTTTGTTGTGCAATATTCTTCTAAAAACCGCTAACGCGGTGGGTACGGACTAACGAACAAGTCTGAACCCACCACACTTTTTTTTCTTGGTGCGCGAAATGGAGGACGATGACAAACATGGCCACAATGAAGATTTGAGGGCATGTCAGTGAAGAATGGGAACCGGGAGGAGCCACAGTGCAGACGAAAGTTGAATCGGACCACCGGAGCAACTCCGGTGGCCCCCAGAATCCACCGGCGGCGCCCCGGCGCGCCACCGGATGGAGCCGCCGGGGCTTTAGCCGCGGCGGCGGCGTCCGACCAGACCCGGGGCCGCAACGCTTCGTCCCGGGGGGGCAGCGCGCCCCGCGGTTCCTTCGCTCGGCCGCACGGCCGAGCCGAGCCGGGCCGACCCGCCGGGCCAGGTCTCACCCAGGCCTGGCTGGGCCGCCCCGGCCGGGCCGGTCGTGCCAAACCAGGTCGGACCCGGACCCGGGTCGGTCGACCCGGTTCGGGCCGAACCAGGGGGGGTCAGGCCGGGTCGGTCTGGGCCCAAACCCCCCGTTCCCGGACCTTTTCATTCTTCTGCTCATAACGTGAGATGTGGGCTTCCGAACGATACGCCGTCAGTGGCGATGCGATTCTTGGATCGAGACGATCGTTTCGGTATATCAGAGTCAAGGTTTCGGAATAATTTGGGTTCGTCCGGGTTGGTTCGTACACGAAACCAACTGGGCCCTCGGAGCGGAAACACTCATATCTTGAGCTTCGGACGTCCGATTGAAGTGCCATAGACTTTGTTGCATTCCTCTATGTGAGACGGATCTTTTGGCTTACTCCGCCCGAGGATTGGACGCAGGTGGAGTATGGTTCGGTTGCTTTTGACTTAAAAACCAACCGGGCCCCTAGGACGAAAAAGCCAATATCTCTCAGACCGGGCGTCGGATTGACGCGCCGTCTGTTGCATTGATTTCCTGTTGGAGATAGGGAAATTTTGGATACATCAACTCTGGACTAGGTTTCAGTTGATGTATCAGCCTCTCGGCTCATGGAGCGGACCCTCCCGAATGAGCTTGCTGTGTGTGGGAACCCAAGAGCTGGCTGCGACTGCTACTATGACGACGACGACTGTACAGATATCCTTAGTGGATTCGACGGCGACGACTACAGCACTCAGCGATCCTTTGTGGGTCAGTGCTACTGATCCTATGTGGGTCCGATCCTTTGTGGGTCAGCGCTCAGCAGTCCTGTGTGGGCCAGCGCCTATAGGGCCTGTGTGGGCCCGATCCTGTGTGGGTCTTTGCGGGGGTTAGTTACCTATCGATTCTTTGTGGGTCAGATCCTTTGTGGGTCATTGTGGGGGTTAGTACCTATCGATCCTTTGTGGGTCTGACGGCTTAGATGGATTAGTGATCATCTCTATCGTCTTTCGAAGATGTATACCTATGTGAGCTGAAACCCTGTTTGCTTTCCTTGTGGACTGTGTTGTGCTATCCTGTGTGGATTTATGTTTTGATTTCCATTGTGGATTGTGTTGTGCAATCTTGTGTGGATTTACGTTTTTCTTTCCTATGTGGACTGGGTTGTACTTGAGCTCAGATATTGGATCCATGCAAGAATTGATGACTTAGGTATATGTATAGGCATATACCTAAGTCGTGTAGGATGTTACTTCGTGATTGTATCTTTCCTTTGTGGTTTATCCTTTGTGGATTCTGGGAGACCTTCGGGGGTCTCGGGGTCCCTACTGAGTAGCTTATACTCACCCCTGCATATGCTAAGCCCGCACTACGTTGTGTTGGTTGTAGACGACAGACAGCGCTTATCGTGGTGGAGGCTTGCAGAGGAGGATGGTACTTGGAGGTGGACAACTGGGCAGGACGTACTCGGAGCGGTCGGCTGGACCCGAGGAGCACTGGAGGCTATCTGTACCCACCCTTTAGGTGGGACTTCCAGTGGACGGCTCGACGTTGCGGCTTTACTTTTTAGTTGATGTTTTCCCTTTCGAGCTGTACTTTACTTTCAGTTTGGGTTTGTATTCTGGCCCTCTTACTTTTCCGCACATAATGTTGTACCAGTTTTTACTTAGTGTTTACATTTTTCGCTTGCTTACTCTACGGTGCTTGTTTAATTTTCAAAGGAAATGCCTTCCCTTTACCGGGATTTACGCCTTGGTGCTAGTCACCAGCCCCTGGCCTATGAAAGGCGGGCTTGGGGTAGTCACGTCACGGGCCCCGAGGACGGGTCTTGACAAATTGGTATCAAAGGAGTTCGGTTCTACCGCGGACTCTGATCTTTTCTATGTGAAAAAATAATGTTTAGAATATTGGGTGTGGATATCATTTCAGGGAGTCCAGTGTTGGTGCGGCCACCAACGTATCCGTACACCAGGACCCTGACTTCTGATTAGCGACTTAATGCATGAAAAAATTGACTGCATTTGTGTTATAAGTATTCTTTGTGATTGCTTTATGTCAGCTCACAAGGTATACTGTTCTGACCATGGCGCACCTATTTCTTATCAGGATGGCCCCACGATGGCAGCCAGCAAGGGTTATGAGAGTTGTACGTGATGACAGCCCACCAAGCGATGAGGCCTCGGTACAGGGCCCTTCGACAGCAGAGGCACCGGTGGTAACTATACCAGCCGAGCCACCGATGCTTCCAACACCAGCCACTGACGATGCACGTCGCCTCAGTGCACTGCATGAGTTCCAGTGCCAGCGACCGCCCAGGTTCCACGGGGAGACAGACCCCCAGGCAGACGAGGACTCGCTGGAGGCAGTAGTTCGAGTTTTCCGGTTAGTGACGACACCAGCAGACCTCATGGTGATCCTCGCAGCGAGCCTACTGCAGGCAGTAGCGGGCCGATGGTGGAACATGATGCTCCAGGTGCACGACGAGGCATCTATCCACTGGATAGAATTTGAGGGCCTCTGCCGCTCAGAGTTCGTCCCGGCCACCCTCTGTGTGGTGCGCATCCAGGAGCTTCTTCAACTGCGGTATGGATGCTTGACGGTCGCCCAGTACTCAGAGAGAATTACCAATCTCTCGCTCTACTCGACAGACATGGTACGAGACCCATGCTTCTGGACCCGGACCTTTGAGTAGTGGTTGAGTCATGAGATCAGGGCATCGCTGATCTCCCTCATCTTTCCGACTTAGGCAGGAGTACTGGAGTAAGCCCTTTTGATCGAGTGCTTTCTTGCTGATACTTATCCAGTGGCGAGACCTACAGCGGGGCGGCACGTAGCAGAGTCTTCCGCAACAGGCAGTCGACGGATGACTCAGGGGTCCAGGCAGACCAGAACCTCACTTAGATGGCCTCAGGACACTGGCTCAGTAGTGTGGGGCACATAGCGTGGAGCCAGGCTTTCGAGAGCCAGACAGTGCTACACATGCGGCGGGTAGGGCCACATGGCTCGTGACTGTCCGACCCACCGTGCCGAGGAGCAGCAGATGGTTGAGAGGCCACCCAGGCAGAGGTAGAGGGTCGACCGTGGTGGTCTGTAGGGAGGAGGAGGACGTGGAAGAGGAGCTGGCCGAGAAGCAGGTGGTGGGAAACGCTTTGAGGATCTACCACCACCACCACCAGGAGGTCCACCCCGACCATAGGGAGCTGGCGGGAAGAGATAGGAACGACTCCAGGCAGTGGAGGCTTACGACCACGGTGCGCCCGATATGATTCAAGGTACGATCTGTGTCTATTCCACCCTTGATGCAGTTCTTATAGACATAAGAGCGAGTCACTCTTTTTTAGATGCTTCCCTTGTTTGGATCTCGGAGATTCCGACAGAGCCGTTGGCTCGATACTTACGGCTAGAGACTCCTACGGGAGCAGACTCGACGATTACGCACTGGTGCCGGCAGTGCGTGCTTACTCTAGGAGGCGAGAGCTTCGGCTGGGATCTTCTTATAGCAGCGTCGAGGCCTTACAACATCATATTGGTCATGGATTGGTTATCTACAGTCCATGCACAGATTGACTGTATTAGGCGCAAGGTGCGATGTGTACGCACCGATGGGAGCAGGTTCACCTTCACCGACGAGAAGGGAGCCTTCACAGCACAGGATCGACATCCGTAGAGGAGAGTAAATACCATCACTCATCAGTTGGCTAGTCTCATCCTAGGAGCAGTTGATGTGAAAAGTCCTAGTTTTCCTGCAGTGGTGGATCAGTACGCGGACGTCTTTCCTGACAACGTTCCAGGGCTACCTCCTCACAGATAGGTAGACTTTCATATTGATCTATACCCCGGGACAACCCCGATATCCACTCCAGCATATCGGATGGCCCCCGCTGAGCTTCGAGAGCTATGGGTACAGTTGGAGGACTTGCAGGGCAAGGTATTCATCCGACCCAGTGTTTCACCATGGGCTTCACCGATATTGTTTGCCAAGAAGGCGGACAGGAGCTTACGACTTTGTGTCGACTATCTTCGCCTGAACCATGTGACAGTGAGGAACAAGTATCCACTACCGAGGATTGATGACCTCTTCGATCAGCTCAAGGGAGCACGATGGTTCTCGATGATAGAACTCAGGTCAGGCTATCATCAGCTCAGTGTTCGGGACGAGGACATGCAGAAGACGGCCTTCAGATGTCGGTATGGCCACTATTAATTCTTGGTTATGCCATTTGGAATTACCAATGCTCCATAAATATTCATGGGCCTCATGAACAGGATCTTTCAGCCATACCTCGATCAATTTGTCGTGGTCTTCATCGACGACATTTTGATATACTCGACGACTGAGGAGGAGCACTCCTACCATTTGCGGGTTGTACTAGACACGCTCCGAGGGCACCAGATTTATGGAAAGCTCTCGAAGTGTCAGTTCTAGATAAGTGAGGTCCACTTCATGGGGCACGTCATCTCTGAGGCGGGAGTTGCAGTGGATCCTATGATGATCGAGGTAGTGCTAGCTTGGGAGCCACCCAGGAGCGTGACGGAGGTGCGGAGCTTCTTGGGACTAGCTGGATACTATTGGAGATTTGTTCCAGACTTCTCTAGAGTTGTGGCACCGCTCTCAGCTTTGACAAATAAAGGGAAACCCTTTTTGTGGTCAGACAGATGTCAGCAGAGCTTCCAAGAGATGAGACAGAGATTTACCAGCACACCTATCTTAAGGTTTCCTGAGAAGGGAGTAGGGTACGTAGTCTACTGCGATGCATCAGGGACCGGACTCGGATGTGTCCTGATGCAGGATCGGGCAGTGATCGCCTATGGACCGCTTCAATTGAGTCTGCACGACCAGAACTACGCTAACCATGACCTCGAGTTAGCAGTAGTGGTCTTCACTCTGAAGACATGGAGACACTATTTGATGGGCGAGAGCTTTATAGTCTTTTCTGACCATCAGAGTCTCAGGTACATCTTCTCTCAGAAGGACCTAAAACTGAGACAGCGGAGATGGCTCAAGTTCCTCTAGGACAATGACTTTGAGATAGTTTATACTCCTGGGAAGGGGAATGTGGTAGCCGATGCTCTCAGCAGGAGGACAGGCATTTAGCTACTCGAGGAGGCGACAGAGCAGCTAGCCGCTTTGCGGATATCCTTTGTGGATAGAGATGGATCAACCTTCCTTTAGTCTCTCACAGTCACCCCTCCACTACTACAGTGGGTCAGATAGGCACAACATGGGGACGCTGACTGTGAGACACGGCGTGCGCAGATATCCTCAGGACAGGAACCTAATGGTTTCTCCTTTGGAGTTGAGCATGACATCGTTTTCTGAGGACGTACCTTAGTACCAGTCTCTTTATGAGAGGAGGTGCTGAGAGAGTTTCACACTTCTCCTTTGGAGTTACATCTTAGAGTGATGAAGATGTACCAGGACCTCAGACGACAGCACTTGTGGCTGGGCATGAAGAAGGCTGTGGCAGAGTTCTTTTCTCGATGCCTCACCTGCCAGCTGGTGAAGGTAGAGCATCAGGTACCAGTAGGCTCGGTATAACCCTTGGAGGTCCCAGAGTGGAAGTGGGACAGAATATATATGGACTTCGTGACTCGACTCCCACGCACATCCAGAGGTCACGACTCCATCTGGGTGATTGTCGACCGACTCACCAAGTCGGATCACTTGTTACCCATCAGATGGCAGCACGAGAACGTCTAGAAGAGCACTTGGGAGCGGGAGGCTCAGATGTGTGCACAGTACCCACATTTGTTTCCCTAGTTTATGATGTATTTTTATGGGGATGTAAAGTCCTGAGGTGGGAGTGATATAAAGACCCATAAAACTCAAGGAAATTTTTTTCTTAATTTATTTTGGAATTTTTCAAGAACACAGTTTCTGATAGAACCTGATTCCGAGTCCCGGTGTGCCCGGAATCAATTTCTGAAGTTTGGCTCCAGTACGTTCAGTGAACGAACGAGTGGGTTTTTCTAACTTTTGAACCGGTGCTCGGAATAGAATTCTGACAGCACCGATGGAATCGCAGCACAGATATTTTCTTAGAAACGCCTCTTCCGGAGTTGTGTTTTCTCGGGTGTGGTTTTCACATTTTTGGGGTTAAGTTAAGAAATAAAATAAAGTGTGCGACAAAATTATCTTTATTTTACTTAAAGCCACTTGAAATCCACTTAAAGCTACTTAATCTGAGTTGATGTGGATAGGGTGCTATCCAAAAATATCCTACAAAGTGGGAAGGATATTTGTGAGGTGGGGCCAGCACGAGCCCCACCATTTCTTTTCCGCTAAGTAACGCACCCGCGAAAACCCCTATTAAATGAATGTCAACTGGGGCGTTTCTTGGAAAATTAAATGCTCCTATTAATTGGGTGGTTTATTCGTTGAAATTAATTTTATAAATTTATGGGTTGTTACATAGTTTTTTTTTGTTTGAATGTAATAAAATAATACCAACATTTTTCCTTCTTGAGTGTTGTTCGTTGAGAGGATTTGACAAAAACTTAAGTCCTTCATCCTCCTTCACGAAGAACGCAAAAGAACGCGAAGAACGCGAAGAACGCGAAGAACGCAAAGAATGCGAAGAATGAGAAAAACGCCGGCCTCCAACGAAGGGCGGCGAAGAACGCCGAGCCCTCGGAGATCGACGATGTGACGCCAAGTACCATGACACCCATGATTCTTCTCCCACGACGTTATTCTGCGACATTCCTTCATCCGCGACAAATCTTAGATCATCCGTTGGGGTGAGAGATTGCGGACCTTTTTATTATTTGTGGTGTATAAAAACAACATGGATTTAATTTTTATAATTAAATATGTATGTTCTTGATCCTTGGAGTTCGTCGACGCAACGCCGTATACCGAGATGACGCGACGCCCTTTCGCGACGTGACGATCCTCTACTCCCGCGACGATCAATCCCGTGAAGAACGCACGTGCGATGAATTCGATGAGGTAGGGGTTTGATTCTTAAAAATATTCGGGATTTATGCCCGAAACGTTTGTTAAACTTTTGTTTTGTAATATTCTTTTTAATATCGCTAACGCGGTGGGTGCAGACTAACGAACAAGTCCGAACCCACCTCACTTTTTCGTTCTTGGTGCGCGAAATGGCGAACGATTACAGACAGGGCCATAATGGCGATTTGAGGGCCTGGCAGTGAAGAATGGGACTCAGGAGGAGCCATGGCATAGACGGAAGTGGAATCGAACCACCAGAGCAACTATGGTGGCCCACAAAATCCACCAGCGGCACGGGTCGCCGGTGCCCCGGCGCGCCGCTGGATAGAGCCGTGGCGGCGGCGGCGGCCGACCAGACCCGCGACCGCGTGAGTCCGGTGACACACAGGATGCGGAAAATCCGTGTTCGCAGACCCAGCACGGCCCCACACAGGGCCGTGGTGCTTCATCCCGTGGGGGCAGTGCGCCCTGCGGTTCCTTCGCTCCGCCGCACGGCCGCGCCGAGCCAGGCCGACCCGTCGGGCTGGGTCGCGCCCAGGCCGGGCCGGGCCACCCTGGTCGAGATGGTCTCACAAAACTGGGTCGGACCTGGGTTGGTCGACCCGGTTCGGGCAGACCTAGAGGGGGGGGGGGGGGGGGGGGTCGGGCCGGGCCCAGACCCCCCGTTCCCGGACCTTTTCGTTATTTTGCTCATAACATGAGCTGCGGTCCTCCGAACGACGCGCCATCAGCGGCGACGCGATCCTTGGATTGAGACAGTCGTTTTGGTATATCACACTCAAGGTTTCGGAATACTTTGGGTTCAGTCGGGTTGGTTCGTACAGGAAACCAACCGGGCCCTTGGAGCGGAAACGCTCATATCTTGAGCTTCGGACGTCCGATTGACGTGCCGTTGACATTGTTGCATTCCTCTAAGTGAGACAGATCTTTTGGATTACTCCAAACGAGGTTTGGAAGTAGGTGGAGTAGGGTCAGGTTGGTTTTTCCTTAAAAACCAACCGGGCCCCTAGGACGAAAAAGCCAATATCTCTCAGACTGGGCGCCTGATTGACGCACAGTCTGTTGCATCGAGTTCTTGTTGGCGATACGAAACTTTTGGATACATCAACTCCAGACTGGGTGTCAGTTTATGTATCAGCCTCTTGGCTCATGGAGCGGACCCTCCCGAACGAGCTTGCTGTGTGCGGGAACCCTAGAGTTGGTTGCGATTGCTACTGTGATGACGATGACTGTACAAAGATCCTCAATGGATTCGACGGAGAAGACTACAACACTCAGCGATCCTTTGTGGGTCCGTGCTACCGATCTTGTGTGGGTCTGATCTTCTGTGGGTCAGCGCTCAGGGGACCCGTGTGGGCCAGTGCCTACAGATCCTGTGTGGGCCCGATCCTATGTGGGTCTTTGCTGGGGTTAGTTACCTTTCGATCCTTTGTGGGTTAGATCCTTTGTGGGTCATTGTGGGGGTTAGTACCTATCGATCCTTTGTGGGTCTGACGACTTACATGGATCAGTGATCATCTCTATCGTCTTTCGAAGAAGTATACCTGTGTGAGCTGAAACACTATTTTCTTTCCTTGTGGAATGTGTTGTGATATCCTGTGTGGATTTATGTTTTTCTTTCCTTTTTGGATTGTGTTGTACTATCCTATGTGGATTTACGTTTTGCTTTCCTGTGTGGACTGGGTTGTACTTGAGCTCGGATGTTGGAGCCATGCGAGAATTGATGACTTAGGTATATGTATGGGCATATACCTAAGCCGTGTCAGATGTTACTTCATGATTGTATCTTTCCTTTGTGGTTCATCCTTTTTGGATTCTGGGAGACCTTCGGGGGTCTCGTGGTCCCTACTGAGTAGCTTATACTCACCCCTGCATGGGCTATGCCCGCACTACGTTGTGTTGGTTGTAGATGACGGACAACACTGATCGTGGTGGAGGCTTGCGGAGCAGGACGATACCTGGAGGTGGACCACTGGGCGGGACATACTCGGAGCGGTCCGCTGGACCTGAGGAGCAGTGGAGGCTATCTGTACCAACCCTTCAGGTGGGACTTCCAGTGGACGGCTCGACGTTGCGGCTTTACTTTTCAGTTCCCGTTTTCCCTTTAGAGTTGTACTTTACTTTCAGTCTGGGTTTGTATTCTGGCCCACTTACTTTTCCGCACTTACTTTTGTACCAGTTTTTACTTATTGTTTACTTTTTATACATTCTTACACTGTGCTGATTGTTTACTTTGCAAAGGAAATGACTTCCCTTTACCGGGATTTACGCCTTGGTGCTAGTCGCCATCCCCTGGCCTATGGAAGGCGGGCTTGGGGTAGTCACGACACGGTCCCCGAGGACGGGTCGTGACATGTGAGATGAATCAAGCTATATGTTAGCATTGACAAGTGTGTATTTGGGATTTTGAGGTTCTGAGGAACTAACAGAATGGTTGTTGTATATCATTGATTCCTCATGATCCCTAGATCGTGGAGGATATATGCTCTTTGTTACTATATAGCTCATGGAACATTTTGTTCAGGTATACAGTTGGTTCCTAATTCAATTCTTCAAGACCTTATAGAATGACAGATTCCCCATTATTGTAGACCAAGATAATCGTATTTCTAGTCTTGATCTGGCCACTGATGTGCTTGTTCTTGGTAGTTGTTAATTCATCATGTGGATGAATATGGATATGTCTTGTGGGATGGAATCTATGCCAATTATGATGATACATCTTGGAGCTACAATGTAGGTCTAGAGGACATGGATACTATTGTGTTTTTGCATGATTCCTGTTCTATAAATCCAATGTAATGGGTTAGTTTGAGGGTAGATTTACCATATCTATCAGGCTCGAATCTATCGGTTCCCTAATTTTTTATTCGTTTATTTCACCCTATTTTGTATTAATTTTTATTCCATTTGTAGTTAGTTTTTGTTTAGGTTGGGCCTATCCCATGTTCATTGAGTTATTATGATAGAATATTTGTATGTTCCCTATTTGGTGTGGCCAAATGATATTTCTCTATCACTTTTTTACATTCACCTCAGTGTTTCTGATGAATAGATATATTCTATTATGGTTGAGCTTCTATTGCATGATGGATGTGGACATGGACCAACATTTCCGGATTGAACAGAGCTGCTTCTGTAAAGTCTGATGATTTGGCTTGGGTAACCCAAGAATCCTTGGGACTGTGTACATAGTTCAGCTCATCATTAGTTCTATATTTTGTTAAATTTATTTTTAGTTTGTTTATTACATTTAATTCTTTTCATGTTTGTATTGTATGTTATTCATTCATTGAGAGTCTTTATGATACATTTCATTTTTTATAGAATGCATCAATTTTATAAAATATTTATGTGTATTATGATGTTGAACCCTATGTATGAGTTTCCATATTTTATTATCTTATATAACCTTGGAAATAGATTATAGTTTCCCAACTACAACATATATACCTTATCCACTAGTTGGAAGCCTCTTGAACTCAGGGAGGCATGCTTGAGTCCTATTGGTGATCTAGACTAGGTGGCATGTTAGGTCGGCTTGGGATGGTTTGTTACAAATATATAGTCTTATAAACATGTAATATAAAATCTTTACTTATTATCATGATATTTTAATTTTATTTTAATGTTATTATTTCATTTTTATTACAATTCATAGTAACAATTTAAAATTGGTTTTTTGATATAATCTCATGGTTTATTAGGATTGTTTAGATATATTCTTCTAATAATGCAATATTATGATCCGTACCTCAATAAATTCATGAATAACATTGTCCAAAATATATATCATGATATTAAATGTTTTTAATTATTTTTTATCAATTTTTTTACTGAAGATATTAAAAAAATTATTGTACTAATTTATTATTCTCTTCGGCAAAAACACATTTTACAACCCAATCCTTTTTTATAAAAAAATATAATTTTTTTATCATTAATAAATTAATTATTTTTTATTTTTTATCTATTTTTAACATTATAAATTTTCTAGAAATTAATATTCATGTAATATTCCATAAAATAATAAATTTTATTTTAATGAAAAATTAATATTAATATTATTTTTAACATATATAAAATGAATAATATTTTTTTCCATCAAGTCCATAAATTAATTTTATGTTTCACTTATATATCTTCAAGGTAATTTTAAATGAAATGGATTTTTAAATCGCTTTCTATTTTAAAATTTATTTTTCAATGCATACTGGGTATTTTCTTCAAGAAATGCTTTAAATAATTGTTAATGATAATTTTATAGTTTTTCATATTTATTCTCAATGAAAAGTTTTTCAAAATTTTTATATAATTTTTTTTGGTTTTAAATGTTATTTTCAAATAAATTTTATTTTCCTTATTAAATGTTCCAATTAATATTTCAAATTCATTCTAAATCTATGATGAAATCAATTGATGTTACTTATGATTTAATGGGGATATTCTTGGAGGATATCTTTTTTATTATTCCTTGCCATCATTTATGTTATGGATAACTATATTTTTACTAACTTGATTCATTTCCAGGTTTTATTCATGTCTCAACGAGATTGTTATAGAACCCATTTCTTTTCTATGAAATAATCATGCATTAGAGATATTATTTTTGAATTTATTTTTTTCCACGAGTTAATCATTATTCAAATTGATTATTATAGATCCAGATTCATTTCTATCATTTATTATTTTTTCAATGATATTATTATAGAACCAATTTCATTTTTATGTATTAACCTGGTTTCCATGATTCTTACATTGAACTCATTTATTTTCCATGGGTCAATGATGTTATAAAATGAGTAATGATTGTTTCAATGAGTTGTATAATGAAATGATAGTGATATACACTTTATTGATGGTTCTTTTATATTTTTATATGATGGGTGTGAATAGATAGTGCTAAGGGATTATAATATAGCTTATATGATGGGTTTTCCCATCTAGAACCCAAATGAATTGTTAAATGTTATTTTCTCTAATGAATTATATTGTAATTATTCCATTGTGTTAATATAAATATAATGGTTCAATGGAGTTATATCCAATCATTCAATGGAGTTTACATTATTACTCTAGTCAAGATCATTATTGAGTGGATCATGATTATTGATTATTATGAAACATTTCATTAATGAAGACTTATTCCATGATTAATGATGGTTTATTTATGTATTTATGGCTAAGAGTTCTTTTATAATTCAATCATTCATGATTTTTATCTCAGCACACACCTATTCAGTTTTTATGGTCATTTATATCATTCAATTGTAAATTCTTTTGTTTACCCTCACTATGCATTTGATCTCTCCATTCATTGGTTTTCTTATCCCCATGTTATTTGGAATGATGTTGAAAGAATTTTTTCTATAAGGGATTGATATGAATGGTGATGATAACAAAATTTGAATGATGAAACAATGGGGTACATATGTTAAATGATAATATAATAATATGGGTATTGTTTATGTTAGATATTTTCCAAATTCACTAAAACACTAGACGAAATGGTCATTGATAATGTAAGTGAACCAAATTATTCAGGTTTATGTTGTATGTATTTAATATATAAACCTGAGTCTCATTCATTAGTTTCAAATCCATAAATGCAATTTTTTTTAATTTCATTACTAGATCATGGATTGTGGGCTCGAGGCTGTTATATTTACTTTTTCAAAAACCCATGAAATCATGGGATAAATCTCCTCAAATATTTTTTTATTTATAGGAATCAATATTTCATCAATATGATTAATGAGTTTCTCAATATTATCAACAGTATTAATTTACCATGATATTTTTAATTAAAATAAAAAATTAACCATCACAGGGAAAAACCAATAAAGTGGTTTTAGAATGACATGTAAATAGAGGATAATGACCAATGAGTTACTTTTTCATTGTATGAATAATCCATAGTTAAATTTGATTCTGTAATTTAATTCTATGATGGGATTTAAAATTTTATATTATTATCATAATTAATAAATGAAAAATCACTTATGTAGTGGTTAATTCCATGTAATTGTGTTCATATTTTTTCAAAAAATAAGAAAATGATAATTGGATCATTATTGAGCTTTGTGATCTAACATCATTCCAATCATCACCTAAATATTCTAGTATGGTAGATATTTTAATAGGGACATCATATTCATAATAAAGTCACAAGTCTCATATAAAGAGTTAAAAGTATGAAAATGTGTTTGAATTGTATTGAATAAATAGTAAAAAGATTCTAGAATTATTCTCAATATATAGAAATCAACCATGCATCAATATGATACCCAAATTGTTCAGTATTATCCAATGTATCATTTCAACATAATATTTTTAATAAAATTAATTATCACCCATAAAGGGTAATAAATGAGTTTAATAATTTGAAATGACATGGAATATTTTTACAATCCTCCTAATGAAATTATTATCATATAAGACAGAAACACACATCAATTTATTTTCTAGATTTTAAGGTATGGATTAAATAGTGATTCTATAATTTTAATTTTTATTATAAAAAATAAGAAATCAAACTTGTTGAGGATCAAATGAATTAAAATGAGTTCTAATATGCCTGAAAACCAAATATTGTGATATTCAATTATTTATTATTTAATAATGAATGAAACATTCATTAAATAATATGAGATATTAGAACTATCAAAAGTGTCATTTGACCATAAAATTCTGTTAAATGTTACAGATCACATAAAAGGAGTAAGAACTGAGAAAATCAATTAATATTACAATGGAATATTAGATGAATGATCTGCACCTAGTTAATGATATATAATAATCATCTAAACATAAATATGATCAATTTATTAATTAGTACTTTCCAATGTATCATTTTACAATTATATTTTTATTAAGTGTCATATCACTCATCATGGGGTAAAAAACGAGAAAATGACCTACAATTGGCTTAGAATCATAGGATTTTATTCCCTGAGTAATTTGTGTCCATCAGGAGATTTATGCCTATTAATCAGATGTATGATATCCTAGTATGAGGGATAATTTGTTTTCATATTGTAAATAAACATCAATAAACAATCAATTAATTGTGTAGAGGAAAAAACTTATAAACTAATCAACGATTGTCTAAAAAAATGTTGAGTTGAAATGTGTTTCAACACAATCTTACATTTATTAAAATCATATTAAATTTCCATAAATTATATTTTAAATAACTTTTACTTACCTGGTTTATGTTAAATTTTTTCTTAAATTCATTACCCATAAAAGTAACAACGTCAAAATAAAAAAAAATCTAGATTGTTGAATTTATATCAAGACTGTTGGACAAACATTTCCTAAACAGAAGTAGACACTTCTTCCATATGGACATTTATTAAAAAATTCTATATGTATATATAAAAGTTTTCGAAATGAAAAAGAACATTCCACTATACAACATCTTGTTACATTTTGATGGTGTATAATCATATGAGGATGAGATGAAAATGAAAATATATCAACATGATATTTATATATGGAAACTATAATAACATCAATGATTCATAAAATATTACTATTGAGAGTTTCCTATAAATAAGACTTGGGATCAATACGGATGATATTTTCACATCACCAACTATCATGAATTTTCGAATGATTTTTAATTATCTTGTTATATTACATTTGTTTACAAAATTCTTTTGAGTGTAATTTTATTATGTGATTCATGATTTATTTCGATGTAAATGAATTATGAAATTTTATGGTTTAAATTTGCAACCTGATCTAATTTTATCATCTTCATACATATTTTGGAACATAAATTCTTTTTAAACATATTGATTGAGGGGTCCACGTTCATGGGAAAAATATTTCATTTAATCATAGTATTGAGTGATTACTTGATAAAAAATAGACCATTATTGTTCTGTTAGAATTATAGACACCAAAATTTTGGGTTATGGGATACCTTAATGGTAATGGTTAAAACATTGATATGTCTTTTATAATATTCATTTATTTTCTTTTAAAAATCAAAATGTTTTAAATAAATCTTTTTATGAGTAATGACTTCACCTTTGGAATTGTTTGGAATTGGAATAAAGGATCTACATGTCTTCAATGAAACCATTATATAAAAGGTCACATGGAATCTTATTACTTCCAATGATTTTCATCTAAAATTTCAAGTCACTCTATTTGTCAATAAACTTCAAAACAGATATTCATTGAATATCCAATCATCCATTTGACCATCAAACAAATCTGATTATAATGATATTTTTCTACGATTAAAATGGATTGTTTCCAAAATATCCTCTCTCAACTATTGTATATATTACTAGCTATCAAGTATAATTACAAATGATTTTGAAATACATTTGAATATAAAATCAATTTCAATACCAGATATTCATAACAATGTAACGGTAACCGAGTTATTACCGGATCTGCTCTGATTAAAGTTTCATATGTATGGATATAAAAAATATGGACCCACTCATTTGGAAACATAGTTTAACATGGATTTTCAACTGAATGGATTTATATATATTTAAATGTGGATTTTATCTTCCAACACCCTCTTGGAATCTATGTAACACCCCACCCCTACCCCATTGGCTTGAGGAGGCGGCGAGGGTTAATTGGCCTTAAGTGACGTTCCCTTGGAACCAAAGGTGTACGATAAATTTTGAGGGAATGAAGAAACAATTGGGTAACGATTTTCCCATGATACAAAACCAACCAACCAAATGATACACTACCAAGAAACTATATGATGTATGTAAAAAACAACCAAATCATACATAACAAAAAATAGAGCTACATTATTCCACAATACAACCCACAAACCAATGAAACCAACACAATTTCATAGTACTATGCAAAAGACTAAAAAAGACACAAAATAATCCAAAATACAATCCACGGATCCACACCAAGATCCATGCTTACACCACATATCCCAACCATCACCATGAACTGCAAGCAATGATATTCTTTACCTTGACATGTATCTCAGAATGCAACGTTTGCAAAAGCACCAAAGTGACAAAGTAGGGGGTGAGTACTAATACTCAGTAGGCTTTCCCCAAAACACTTTCCTACACACACCACTAGGATAAATTCATTAGCACATTTATATAAAGGATTTTATATAAATAATAACTAAGATTCTAATTGTATATAAATCAAACATGATATATGCCAAAATTCCACACATGGAAGCTAAAGCATCCATGCCACGCACGGAATCCAATTAAACCATGCCACAAGCCTATTACCATTTTCATAATTCACTGAAAAGCCCCATATAAAAAAAATCACAAAAAAATCACACAAAAAACCATAGTGACAGTTCCTGTACAACCCATTCACACAACAAACCATGGTGGCACTTCTTGTCCATCCCATGCACACAACAAACCATGGTGCCACTTCATGTCCAGCCCATACACAGAACAAACCATGGTGGCACTTCCCATCCATCCCATGCACAAAAAAACCATGGTGGAACATCCCATCCAACTCCAACAATATTCAATCATGCCATAACCAAGCATATAACCCACCAAGAACACCAAATTATGCAATTAACCATTTCAATTACATTTCGAACGACTTCAATAAATCAAAAATTTATTTAAAACACCCTTCCAGCCTTTTTTACATGCCAATTCACATTTCAATTAAACAACCCACTTATTGAAAAACTATTTCACAAGCCATTTTAACTAATTCAACAAAACAACCCATTTTAAAATCTTCATTTTTAATTTACAACAAGATCATTTTACCCAAAAACCCATTTCTTCCCAAAAATCCACAAAACACCACCAAACGGATTTCCAATCAATTTCACACATCATAAAAAAAATTAATTTTAAGAAACAAAAATTAATTTTAAGCAATATTCATGTTATAGAAAATTGGATGCGAGAGAGAAGCCACCTACCTATAGGGTTTCGGCGAGATCAAACCACATAAAACTGTACCTCAATATGGGAAAACGATTCATGAAAACCGCTCAAGATATCCTTCCCTATAATCCCAAATCCTTATAATACACACCAAAGGTATCCCAAAAACAAGATCTACATGGAATATGTGTAGATATAGAAAACCGTGAGACAGGGAGATGATGATCTAGAATAAATCACAAAGAAACCAAGAGGAGAGACTTACCCAGGAGAATCCACCTTCAAAACACCAATAAAACTCTTTTAATAACTTCCAAAATGAGTGTGAAAGCATCATCAACTTATAAGAACCCAAAATCCCATGTTAGGATCGAGTGGGAGAAGATTGGTAGTGAAATAGTTCAAGCCTGAAGGATCCCAAATTTAAGAAACCTTCCAATAATTGCTCACATGGTTAGTCTATATTGTTTGTAAAAAATGTTCTCTAAAAATGAACACCCCGCTATCATGATAGGAGGGGTCTAAATGGTAGCCTCTCAAAATTTGGAAAATCGTACACAGGCCGTGTGAAGCCTACTGCATCCCCTTGCACGGTTTCCTGGAGAACCCGCATGGTTTCCCCTAACAGTGCTCAAACTGTGCTCCCTATGAAAAGCAACCACACTTATTAAAAACCAGTCCTAACTCTCCCAACCTCTTCTCAACTAATCACATGCACATTAAACACATAAAATATATAAACAAAGGATAAATACCTAAAACCGGGGGTGCTACATTCTCCCCACCATTGGACTTTCTATCCTCAGAAAGTAGTGAAGAAACCCTTTGCCGAAAGAGCTTAGGCCATTTCTCAACCATCTCTTTCTCCCACTCCCAAGTCTCCTCTTGGATCTATCCATGCTACCCCAAAACCCAAATTATACTGATTCTTTTACCCTACAAGACTTTCTCTTTCCTATCAACAACCTACACAGGCACGTGCACCAACGATGCATCTGGATCTAGCTCAACATGTTCCCCTAGAATAACATGGCCCGGATCCGGCTGAAACATTATCAACTATGACACATGAAACACATTGTGCATCACATTAAACCTAGGTGGAAAATCTAAATGATATTCCACCTCACCAACCTGCTCATGAATCTCAAAATGTCCAATATACATCGGAGATAACATTCCCTTCAACCCAGACTGACGATGTCCCATCCAAGGAGAGATCCTTAAGAAAACATGATCACTCACATAGAACACCAATGGCCATAGACGACGATCCACATATGATTTATGATGACTCTAAGCTATCTCCATTCTCTTACTTATTAAATTGATCTTCTCCTTAGTCACTTGGACAAGGCTCTGTCCAACCATCGAGGACTCAACCATTTCCACCCAGTATAGTGTAGAATGACACACCTGCCATAAAAAATTTCAAACGATGCACAATGTATGGATTCCTGATAACTATTATTGTACAAGAACACAACCAATGACATGTTCTCCTCCCATGAGCCACAAAATTCCAAGATAGAATCCCTAAACATATCCTCAAATGATTGTATCGTCCTCTCACATTGAACATCTATCTGAGGGAGATACGCCGTACTAATGGTCAACATAGTTCAAAGGGTTTGCTTTAAGGATATCCAAAAATGAGATGTAAAACTCAGATCTCAATTATAAATGATCTAAACTGCATCACCATGCCTCTTTACCTCCTCCTGGATATAGATTTTGGACATATCCTCCACCGTATGAGATTCAAAAATTTGAATGAAATGGTAAGACTTCGTTTTATGATCCATTATCAACCAAATGGTATTGTGATTTCTGAACATTCTTGGGAGACCTGTGACAAAATCCATTGATATTTTCTCCCCCTTTCAAAAATGGATTGGTAAAGACTATAAAATTTTCGCTGGCCTTTGATGCTCTGCGTTGACCTACTGGTAATTCATGCATCTCAAAACAGAAACCACCAATTTTCTTTTCATACCAGTCCACCAGAAATGTACATTCAATACTTTATACATTTTTTGAATTCCAGGATTAACAGCTGACCTGAAATAATGATGCGCCCTAATAAGATCCCCATTACAAAAAACTAGTACAACCATCTGATTCTGAAAACAAAAAACTGAATCTCTATCCAGTTCCTGTAACCCCCAAGGTAAATAAAGATTATGACATTTTTATATTTATCAATATTTGTGAATAAAATATTAATATTACATTAAAGGGAGTGCTCTGCTCGATGGCATACCCAATACATGACAACGAGTTCCTTTGAAATCATACATTGCACTCTAATAATAAAATAATATAAATTTAAATGGTAGTTAACACCTAGACATTGTAGTGGCGGGAAAGAATGGAACTAACTACAAAATTATTATATATGTTTTTCAAATATTTTTACTTTTATCCAATAATTTATAGAGGTGTAAAATGCAATTGAATCCAATTTTAAGCATAAATCTTCTATTATTATTTAAAAGGTCGATTAACCTCCTTTTGATGGAGAACCCTTTTTAAATATAATTTTGACAATTTTATATGTGTTGTTTGAAAAAATAAAATCCTTCTTTAGAATCCGGACATCAAAATTAACTTTGTGTAAATTTTTGTTATTTTTCTGATAAAGATCATTTTTAGTGAAAATGTTGCATTTTAATTCAAAACATCCATTTAATCTGATTTATTAATATGGATAGATTATATATTTAATTGAGATTAAAGTTTATTTAGAATATATTATTACCATTTAATCCAATGGTGGTCATTGGAATTAATTTCACTTTTATATTGTACTAAAACTAGTGTTAATCTTTTAATAGATATTATTTCTTAAAAACAAGCTATTTGTATTGACAGCGAAAATTAATTATTAAATTAATTAATGAAACTTATATGTTTTTAATTTTGAAAAATATAAATCATTTTTTAATTTCAAATATCAAATATAGGTTAGAGTGAATTTTTGGTATTTTTCTGAAAAACATCAATTTTTGTTGAATAGTGAAACCACTAAGTGGTAGTTAAAGAAACAGATTTTTTGTTTCAATGAAACATTATCAGTTCTGTGATTTGATTTTCAAAAATCTGACATACATTATTTTCATTAAGAATTAAATTGTGGTTCAATGAGATTAAAATAATTTATGGTGAATAGTAACTTTTAAGTTATATTAATCGCGATTAAATGTAATTAGTGTAATTTAAGGTAAAAATAAAGTTTTAATAATATTAAATGACCTTGACACATGTCCTACCATTATTGGATGAGTCATGGATGACCAAGACAATCCATGGGTCAACATGGGGACCCCATGGAGCCACTTTGGTTGGAAAATTAAATTAATAACTTTTTAATTAAAGTTAAAATTAAAATGTCACAAACATGTATTGTTTTACTAAAATGAATTTTACATGTGGTTATACAAGTAATATTTTTGACTATAAATATTCATTATAAATATAAAAATATTTTCTACATCATGATAGTTCTATAATAATTTTTAGACATTAAATAAATTAAATTATTTATAACACCATGATGATGCAGCGATTACCTCATTATTTAGTGATTTAAATAAAATGAAAAAATAATGTAAAATCTAAGAACTAAACTTGTCAAAAATCTATTGGATGGGTGGATTTAGAACTCTTATCACCGTATCCTCGAAATATATAATTTTGGGACATTTAAAATCCGAAAATAATATTATAATAAAGTAAAAGTTTATAATATTCCAAGAGTGTCCCTCCTCTCCTCTTATAAAAAGCCCTCACCTCTACCAACTTACCCACACCTCACAAGCCTTTGGCTGGGTCAACCCCTGTCCATTTAATCTCTCCACATCCCTCTCTTCATCATTCTAGCCTCACCTTTGGGCAGAATCCTTTTGGAGGAGGCCTTTGAGCTCAAATCAAAATGAGTTTCTCGATTTAAAGATAATGTCTTCCCTTGTGTTCTTTTGTTTTATATTGCTTCTCCAACCATCTAAACACTTTTTATTCTATTATTTTGTAACAAAACCAGTATCTTCAATATACTAGGATGTTTTTATGTGAAGGATTATAGCTACACTTACACAAACACCTTTGTCTAATTGTTAAAGAACATATTGTTTCTGTGGATGGCGAATATCTGGCTCACAAAACGATGATTGTTCAATCTTCTCTTAAAACCTTTCATGGTGGCCATTATGTTTTCACTATATTTTATATATGATATATATGTTATTTATGATTTCTATGTTCTTCTTAATTTTATATTTAAAACATGCCTTTATGCTTTTCCTGTTGTGCAAATGCGATAATTTCATACGAGGAAGTGTGGACTACCGCCCCCTCAAGTGATGTGACTCGTTAATGAAATACATGTAATGTATAAAGAATGAAATTAATGAACATATGTGACCTATATAACATATATATTATACTTTAATTATAATATATATATCTCTCAGTTATTTTTAATTCCATCAATCTAACAAAGAAATGAAAGTTGCGTTCATGCGTACGTACGGACTACCGTCTCCGTGATCGGTGAATTTAAATTCCTTTTATATCCAATTGTTATGGAGTAGTATAAAATGAATATGTACTGGATATATATGATATTTAAATAACTAATTCTATTCTAGAGATTATTTACTTATAACTACATGGACAATCGTTTTCAAACAAGTTCATTTTTGACTCATTACCAAACATTGACAAAAACGTCTAATATGAACTCAAATTATTAACCAATTATTATAACATTATAATATGTTAAATGAAATGAATATTAATATTAAAAAGATTTACTTAAGCAATTATTAATTTACCAAAGTTTATTATTCAGTAATATAAAGAAACGAACATGACAAGTCAGACTTGAGGTAAGGGATCCTACCTCTCTCTTTCTTTTTAAGCAGTCTCTTTTATGTCATTTATTTTAAGATAAACTTTATTATGTTTGGGGATGTTATTTTATATTACTCTTACTTTACTTTTTATGTTCATATGACGGGAGACCCTATTTGATCTCATCAACCATTTTTGGATGTTTTTAGTGGCGACGTTAGGTTGTTGAGTTTTCGTAAGGGATTTTTCATCTCACTTTTAATACCGTGAGATTTATTCTACATTTTTCACCATTTCTATTGAGTGTTGTATGTACTGACCATTATTCTACTCTTTGGGTAATATACTTACGGAAAGGGAACCGTTCACCCTCCTCTTCTTTAAAAGGACTTCTTTTGTTATGTCTTTTAAATTACATCTTATTATGTTGGGATATGTTCTTATATATCCTTATTGCTGCAAATTTAATGTACAATTGATGAGATAACATTTTTATCTCTCATCAACTCATTTTTTGAATTTTGATGTGACGCCGTCAGGCTGTCAATGTATTGCAAAGGAACTTCTTAACACAATTTTGATTCTTTGGGATAAACTTGAACTCCTTGAATATGTCGTTCTATGAATATGTTTGAATAAAATCTGATTGTTTTACACTTAATATCCACTTATATTTGTTGTATTCGTTTGTCACACATAATTATGCAATTGATTTATCCTTAATCTAAGGATACTGTTGTTGTAATGGAATTCTCCTCAATCTCCATTCATTGAGGCATATTTTTTTTCTAATACATGGCTTTCTTTTATACTGTCTATAAACTCCTTTGACATTTAATTTTATACAAAAGGAATCTTTTTCTACCAATAGTTTTACAAAATGACAAAAAATAATGCTTTTTTTAACGTATGTGGTGACAATGACCTTTTCCTCCGTTGCGAGTATTATTTGGGCTTTGGCATCCTCAAAAAGCTGTAATGTTTTTAAAATGAAATAAATAACCCATACACTTTTATGTATTTTGGTATTGAAAATGGTATTTATAATGGAATTCTTATGTCAATATATTTATGTGATATATTGTGATCGAAGTGTTGAAATGTTTTCTTCCCATTATATTTGTTTTATGTCTTATGATTTTATAATGGTACTTGGAAATTTGACGGTTTGTTACGTGACAAACCATATGACAGGTGGTGTTGTGAATACTAGGACAGGTGGTTACATTATATCCTTTAGTGCATTGGGTATGGAAGTCGGCCGTATGGCGATTCCATTAAGTGATATGTGTGGAAGTCGACCGTATGGTTATTCCATTTAAGTATGTTTATATCCCAAGTTACCTTTATATGTTATGTGTTCATTATATGGGTTTTATGGTAATATTTTGGTTACAAAAGGGTAATTACTGGTCTTTTTTTCAATGAAGAGTTTTAATTACATCATAAAGGTGAAAAGTATTACTTTTGTAAAGTATTCATGGTTTACTTGTTGTTTTGAAAAACTAACATTATTTACTTATTTGTGTATCCTTTACTGGGATTTTTATGCTTATCCCATGATTTTGAATTTTTTTCCACAGGGCATAAAGATGAATAGGGTCAAGGATGGGATCAAGTAAAGACATGCTATCTAAAACATGGAAATAGGCTTGTTTCATTTTAATTGTATTTTTATTTTATGGAATCTTAGTAGAAGTGTTTACTATGTAATCATTTGAGATATAATATTTATGACCTAATTCACTAAAACTCTAAACCTGAAATGATCCTCTATGTGAATTATTCATTTAATTCATGATTATGTAATGATTAAGTCTGGGGCCTTATAGTTGGTGTCAGTGGTCTGTCTAGATAAATTTAGAGGTTAGGGTATGCTCTAAGCATAGGTGAAATTACCATAATGGTTAGGATTTCAGAATGTTTCCTAGTTTTAGATAAATTTAATGAGTAAGAATATCGTAGTATTTATCCTCCTCATTAGTACATGATGGTTTTGTTGATAAACTCACACTGACATTTTTGGTTTTAGTAAATGGATGGATCCAATAGGCACCAAAGTAACAGTGGATGTGAAGAAAATTGTTACAGTTTTCTAAGCGAGCAACTGAATGATATGGGAGCTGCAATGAGAACTCTTGTGTTTATCCTCAACCAACTATCTGGAGTCAGGATTGACCACCTAAACCTTGGTGATTTCTATAAGGCATCATATACGCGAGAAACAAATCCCTATGGAACTACAGGTAATAATCCTAAAGGTAAGTTTGTTCAAAATACTATGTGTCAAAAATGTGGAAAAAAACCTAGGAAAATGTTGCAAAGGGACAACAATATGCTATAAA
Source organism: Viscum album (assembly GCA_963277665.1). Lineage (NCBI taxonomy): Eukaryota > Viridiplantae > Streptophyta > Magnoliopsida > Santalales > Viscaceae > Viscum > Viscum album. Next base: position 1,050,695,300 of record OY728127.1, on the reverse strand, counting down.
TGTGGAAATGAAGGTCATAAATCAAGAACCTTCCATGGAAAAAGGAAGCATCCAGTTGACTCAAGGAAAGGGGATGAAGTTCTTTTTGAGGGATCAATTGAATGTTTTAAACGTGGTGTCCAAGGTCATTATGCAAACACATGTCATATGAAGATGTTTTGGGAATGGGATCACCAATATCGTACAAATATTCGTTTACCAATAATTAATTCCATTCCAATCAAGGATTAAGAAACTGACAATGTCCAATCAAATGTATGGATTATTTCTTAACATTTGTTTTGTTATTTTGGAATCTTTGGATATGATTCATGATTTTGTCTGTAGGAAATAAGTATTTCAAAATAAGTTGGAAAGGAATGGTTAATGGATCCTGAAGAATGTTGAATGAGTAAGAAGTCAACATATATGGGCTTCAAGGGTTATAGTGAAATTTTTAAGAGTATGAAATCTCTTTTGATAATGGGATTACATTAGAAGACTTTTTATAGTATGTGTAATCCTGATGTTTGATATATGAAAATTTTATTCAAGGAATAGTTATCTGTTCTTTTGTGGAAATTTTTATAGAGAACCATTTTCATTTATATGATCCTTACTTTTGAGGTAATTATGGGTTACTATATGTTATGATGGAAAGTGAAAGGCATGAGAAAAAATTGAGGTTAAATTATGTTATAGTTATTTTTTATGATTTTATCTCTTTTTGGGGAATGATTTGAAAATTATATAGTTTGGAAAAAGGACAACACACAGACCGTGTGACAACCCGTCGCATCGGGCAATGATGCGGGAATAGAACCAACAACAAAAGTGCGACTGGTATTTATCGCCTACCACTGGACTATGTGCAGTCCCTGGTTAGTTTGACTAATTATTTTTAGTTAGATGATTTTATGAATTAAGAGTATGTTGATTTTGGGTTATCTATGGATATTAATAACCTATCATGGAGGATATGTGATTAGGTTAATTACTTTTCAATATGAGACTTTAAGAGAAACTGATGTTGTTTGGAGATAAATGTTACGATTTAACATGGAAGACAATGTGATTAAATCCTTCAAATATTTGGGTTTTAATATGACTTTTGTTTACTTTTGGTCTTCGTTGAACTTTGGGTCTTGTTGGACAAATTTTGGAGATTAAGAATACATTTCCTTTTTATAAAGGATTATCCTTTTTGGGTATTATCTGAACTCATACTAACCTTTTTGTATTTAGTTATGGTTAAGGTCTAAAGACATGGGAAGTATACAGTTCACTTTTTTGGATTAGGTGATTCTCTAAATGTTGATTATATCTCTCTTAGTGTAAAAACTTCATCCTAAATACTCTTCTTTTGGAGAAAATATGAGTTTGTGTAAGAAATATTGTAAAAGTTTAAAGTCAACATGACAAGTTTGTATGCTTCCTTATGTTTTAGTTAATCTCAAAAATAAATTCCTCAAATAAAAGTAAATTAAAAAAAATTGTCTGTTAACTTTTCCTACTGGGGAATCCAATACTGTTTAACCCATCACAAGTTTGTGATTTTCTGGTGGTTAACATTCTCCTAAACATGTTTTCTATCACACTCTCTCAGAACATGGCCCTTTTTTTCTTCCATATCCAAGTTTTCATACATGGAATCCTAGTATGGGTTAACTTGGGTGACCTTTTTACTTCCCTTTCGTTCTTTTGAAGTGATAGTTTAATTTATTCCTTTTCCGATGTGGGGCTTTCAATGAAGTTTCCGAGCCCAATTTTAGAATTGCGAGGACGCAATTCCCAAAAGGGGGGAAGGATGTAACACCCCATGTAAATAAAGAATTTTAAATTTATATATATATCCATATTTTTGAATAAAATATAAATATTAATTTAAAGGGAACGCTATGCTCGATGGCGTACCCAATACGCGACAACGAGTTCCTTTGAAATCATACATTGTACTCTAATAATAATATAATATTATTTTAAAAGGTAGTTAACACCTAGCCATTGTAATGGTGGGAAAGAATAGAACTAACTAAAAAATGATTATATATGTTTGTCAAATATTTTTACTTTTATCCAATAAATGTTAGAGGTGTAAAATGAAAATGAATCCAATTTTAAGCATAAATCTTCTAATATTATTTAAAAGGTCGATTAACCACCTTTTGATGGATAACCCTTTTTAAATATACTTTTAACAATTTTATATGCTTTATGTAAAAATATAAAATCCTTCTTTATAATCTGGACATCAAAATTTACATTGTGTAAATTTTTGTTATATTTTCGATAAAGATCATTTTTAAAGAAAATGTTAAATTTTAATTCAAAACCTTATTTTAATATGATTTATTTATATGGTTAGATTATATTTCTAATTGATATTAAAGTTTATTTAGAATATATTTATACAATTTAATCCAATGGTGGTCATTGGAATTAATTTCACTATGAAATTGGACTAAAACTAGTGTTAATCTTTTAATAGCTATTATTTCTTAAAAACACGCTATTTGTTTTGACAGCGGGAATTAATTACTAAATTAATTAATGAAACTTATATGTTTTGAATTTTTTAAAATATGCATCATTTTTGAATCAATAATATCAAATATAGCTTAGGGTGAATTTTTGGTAATTTTCTGAAAAACATCAATTTTTTATGAATAGTAAAACCACTAAGTGGTAGTTAAAGAAACAGATTTTTCATTTAAATGAAACGTTACCACTTATGGTATTTTATTTTCAAAAATAAAACATATATGGTTTTCATTAGGAAGTAATATGTGGTTCAATGATATTAAAATAATTTTTGGTGGATAGTAACTTTTAAGATTTATTAATCGCGATTAAAGGTAAATAATGAAATTTAAGGTAAAAATAATGTTTTAATAATATGAAATGACTTTGATACATGTCCTACACTTATTTGATGAGTCAGGGACGACCAAGACAATCCATGGGTCAACTTGGGGACCCCATGGATCAACATTGGATGGAAAATGACAATAATAACTCTTTATTTAAAGATAAAATTAAAATGTCACAAACATGTATTGTTTTACTAAAACAATTTTTACATGGGGACATACAAGTAATATTTTTGACTATAAATATTCATTATAAATCTAAAACGTGTTCCTACATCATGATATTTGTTTTATAATTTTTACACATTAAATAAATTTAATTATTTATGACACCATGATGATGCAGCGATTACCTCATTATTTAATGATTTAAATAAAATGAAAATATAATGTAAAATCTAATACCTAAACTTGTCAAAAACCTATTGGATGGGTGGATTTATAACTCTTATCACCTTATACTTGAAATATACAATTTTGGGACCTTTAAAATCCGAAAAGCATATTATAATAAAGTAAAAGTTTATAACTTTCCAAGAGTTCCCCTCCTATCCTCTTATAAAAGGCCCACACCTCTACCACCTTACCCACACCTCTCAATCCTTTATCTCAGACAACAAATACCCATTTCATCTCTCCTCATCAATCTCTTCATCATTGAAGCCTCACCTTTTGGCATAATCCTTCTCATGGAAGCCACTGAGCTCAAATGAAAAAGAGTTACTCGATTTAAAGGTAATGTCTTCCCTTGTGTTCTTTTGTTTTATTTTGCTTCTCAAACCTTCTAAACTCTTTTTATTACTTTATTTTGTAACAAAAAAAGTATATTCAATATACTAGGATATTTTTATGTGAAGCATTCAAGCTACACATACACACACACCTTCCTCTAATGGTTAAAGAACATACTGTTTCTGTGGATGGTGAATTTCTGCCTCACGAAACGATGGTTGTTCAATCGTCTCTTAACACCTTTCATGGTGGACATTATGATGACACTATATTTTATATATGATATATATCGCATTTATGTTTTCTATATGCTTCTGAATTTTATATTTAAAACATGCCTTTATGGTTTTCATGTTGTGCAAATGCGATAATTTCATACGAGGAAGTCTGGACTACCGCCACCTCAAGTGATGTGACTCTTTCATGAAATTCATGGAATGTATAAATAATGAAATAAATTATCAAATGTGACCTATATTAAATATATATTATACTTTAATTATAATATATATATATATATATCTCAATTATTTTTAATTCCATTAATATGACAATGAAATGAAAGTAGCGTTCATGCGTACGTATGGCCTACCGTCTCCATGAACGGTGAATTTCATTTCATTTTATCTCCAAATGTTATTGAGTAGTATAAAATGAATATGTACTGGATATATATTATATCTAAATCATTAATACTATTCTAGAGATGATTTACTTATAACTACATGGACAATCATTTTCAAACAAGTACATTTTTTACTCATGTACCAAACATCGACAAAAACGTCTGATATGAACTCAAATTATTAACCAATTATTATAACATTATAATATGTGATATGAACTGAATAATAATCTTTAAAAGAGGTCCTTATGGAATTATAAATTAAACAAATTTTATTATTCATGAATATAATGAAACGAACAAGACAAGTCAGACTTGAGGTAAGGGATCCTACCTCTCTCTTTCTTTTTAAGCACTCTCTTTTATGTCATTTCTTTTAAGATAATCTTTCTTATTTTTGGGGATGTTATTTTATATTCCCCTTAGTGTACTTTTTTTCATATAATTAGAGACCCTATTTGATCTGTTTAACTATTTTCGGAAGTATTAAGTGGCGTCGTTAGGTTGCCAAGTTTTTGTAAGGGATTTTTCATCTCACTTTTATTCCCGTGAGATTTACTCTACATTTTCCTCCATTTCCTATGACTGGTGTATGTACTGACCATTATTCTACTATTTGTGTAATATAATTTCGTTTATGGGTATTTACATCAATGTTGTATAGTCTTTCTTTAATGGGGTGTACGTTTCGGAAGATACCTAATTCTGTAAGGGAGCCTTTCACCCTCCACTTCTTTAAAAATACTTGTTCTGCTATGTCTTTTAAATTACATCTAATTTTGTTGGGATATGTTCTTATATATCTTTATTGATGTAAATTTAATGTACAAGTGATCAGATACCCTTTTTATCTCTCATTGACTCATTTTCTAAATTATGAAGTGACACGTTAGGCTGTAAATTTTTTGCAAGGGAACTTCCTAACCCAATTTTTATTCTTTTGGATAATCATGTACTACTTGAATATGTCATTCTATCAATATGTGTGATTAACCTCTGATTGTTTTACACTTAATATCCACTTATATTTGGTGTATTCGTTTGTCACACATAATTATGTAATTGATTTATCCTTAATCCAAGGATACCGTATTTGTAAGGGACTTCGTCTCAATCTCAATTCATTGAGGAATATTTTTGTTCTAATAGAAGGATTTATTTCATATGGTGTATAAACCCCTTTGACTTTTAATTTTATACAAAAGGATTCTTTTTCTACGAAGCGTTTTACCGAATGACAAAAAATAATGTTTCTTTTAACGTACACGGTGACAATGACCTCTTCTGCCGCCACTAGTATTATTTGGGCTCTGGATTCCTCAACAAGCTGTAATGTTTTTAAAATGAAATAAATACCATATACTGGTTTATGTATTTTGGTATTGAAAATGGTTTTTATAATCAATTTGTTATGTCAATATATTTAAGTGATATATTGTGATCAAAGTTTGGAAATGTTTTCATTCCATTATATTTGTTTTATGTCTTATGATTTTATAATGGTACTTGGACATTTGATGGGTGGTTACGTGATAAACCATATGACGGGTGGTTCCATGAATACCAGGACGGGTGGGTACATTATAACCTCTAATGCATTGGGTATGAAAGTCGGCCTTATGGCTATTCCATTAAGTGGTATTTGTGGAAGTCGACCGTATGGTTATTCCATTTAAGTGTGTTTATGTCCCAAGTTACCTTTATACGTTATGTGTTCTTTATATGGGTTTTATGGTAATATTTTGGTTATTAAAGGGTAATTAATTGTCTTTTATTTAGTGAAGAGTTTATACTACTTCATAAAGGTGAAAATTATTACATTGGTAAAGTATTCATGGTTTACTTATTGTTTTGAAAAACTAACAATTTTCCTTCTTTGTGTATCCTTTACTGGGTTTTTTATGCTCATCCCAAGTTTTTGAAATGTTTTCCGCAGGATTTAAAGATAAATAGTGTCAAGGATGGTATCAATGAAAGGCATACTATCTAAAACATGGAAATAGACATGTTTCATTTTAAGGGTTTTTTTATTTTATGGAAACTTAGTAGAAGTGTCTACTATGTAATCTTTTTAGATGTAATATTTATGACCTAATTCTCTAAACACTAATCCTGAAAAGGTCTTCTATGTGAATTATTCATTTAATTCATGGTTAAGTAATGTTTATGGTCAGGGCCTTATAGTTTCCAACACTCAATTGTCTCCCCACCATTTAGTTTCGAACTCGTGGTCACACACTCAGAATCAGATATTTGGGCCTCTTTTACCAGACCAACAAATCCAGGAATAAATAAATCTAGAAATAAGACCTCTCTATCATGCTAGTTCTCACATTAAAACAGCATGCCATCTATAACCGACATCAACTGCCATTGTTCTGATGCATGTTTCACCACCTGAGCATATGATTTTCTACTTATTTCCTCTGCCACCGAATTTTTCTTACCCGATGTGTACATCATGTCAAAATCAATCATCTGGAGATATTATATCCATCTACATTGACTCATGTTAAATTCCCTTTATGAGAAAATTTACTTCAAGGTCTTGTGATCGTTATATACCATGAATTTATCACCATATAGATAATGACGCGACACTTTCAAAGCATGGACCAATGCTCCCAATTTCAAATCATGAGAAGGGTAGTTTTTCTCATGAAAACTCAACTTCCATGAGCCATACACAACTACATTATTACCATTCATGAGAACACATTCCAACCCTGATCATGATGCATCACAATACACCACATACCCTTTTCCCAGTTCTGTTAAAACCAATATTGGTGCGGATGTAAGGAGACCTATTAGCTCTTCGAAACACTACCGACACTATTCAGTCCACTGGAATGGAACATTCATTCATGTCAAAGCTATCATTGGTGAATCCAAATTTGAAAAAACACAGTTAGAATGCCGATAATACCAACCTAGACTGAAGAAAATCCATACCTCAAACACATTCTATGGTGGTTGCCAAGATTTAACAGCCTCTATTTTTTCCAGATCCACTCAAACACCCCTTTCAAAAATCAAATGACCATGAAAATAGACTTTCTATATCCAAAATTCATACATTGAAAATTTTTCATACAACCGATGATACCTCAAGATCCCCATCATTGTTTCCTAGTGCTACTCTTGCTCCAGCCTTGTCCTTCAATACACAAGAATATCATCAGAAAATACCACCACAAAATCATCCAGATATCTCTAAAATATATGATTCATCGATGTTATGAACATCATTGGCACATTTTATTGACCATAAGGCATAACCACATACACATAATTGCCATATCTACTTCTGAAAGCTGTTTTTGGAATATCCCCCTTCTACACCCTCAACTGATGATACCCTGATCACAAGTTAATCATAGAGAACCACTGAGCTCCGCTCAATGGGTTTAAATATTCATCAATGCATGGTAGTGGTTATCTATTCTTTTTCGTAACATGGTTAAGTCTATGATAATCAACACAGAGCCTCAATGTTCTATCAAACTTTTTCAAAAACTACATCGGCACTGCCCACAGAGTCGTGCTAGGCTGGATAAACCCATTTTTTACAAAGTCTCCCACTGGACCTTCATTTCCTAAAATTCAGAAGGTTCCATTCGGTACGACAAAAGTGATATAGGACTGGTATCTAGAAGAAGATAAATCGTAAACTCCACTTCCCTTATTAGAAGTATCCTAGAGAATTCTTTGGGAAATGTATCCATGAAATGATCTTCCACTTCCATAAAAAAACACTTCCCAACAACCTCTACCAATTATAATGACAACACCACCAACTGATATGATAACGTTCCCACTACTGGTGCCAAGAAACCTATTCCACCCTACCTACCATTCCTCTCTCCTCTAATGAGATGGATTACTCCATCGTGTGTCGTAAAAGCCACTGTTCGTGCATTATAGTCGAAGAGTGGCTTAAAATCCACCGAACTATCCATTTCCAGGATTACATCACACCAATCCATCTCAATCACTATGAAATTACACATCATCTCAACCACGCCCACAACGATACAACAAGGTCTACACAAGAATGATCGAAACTCTCCTCGATCCAGTGGAAATTTAACTTTCAAAACCTAAGGAATCATTTCTACCCTTAAACCTAGAAACTCAACCACACGTGCAATAATAAAAGAGTGTGAAGCACCCATATCAAAAAACACTTACATCACGGTAGACTTTAAAAGAATTCTACCTTGCATCAAGGATGGTCCTGAAAGATTTTATTCCACAACATGATTGGCTCTGAACAATGCCTTGGATTCCACACTCTACTTTTTATTGCCAGGTTGAGGAGTTTTAGTGTTCTAAGAGTCAACATTATTGACTTTTCTCCGCTGACTAGGGGTATGCTATTTTTCCTACCCCATAGAACTATACGACGTCTGCAATCCCTGAGGAGTTTCACACACACCCGACCATGGAGAATTCCTATAATAGTGCTAAATATGCCCCATATAATTTCAATTGTGACATGATGGATTTTTTTCGTACAGTCCCTCTTGATGTGTGCTATAGATCCACACTGAAAACATCCTGGATTGCTCTGGGGCTTTAGCGGAAGTTTTACCAATCCTACCATTCGATTATGTGCCATACTCCCCCTATGGGAATAAGTTTCCCTCCTATGCTTGAACCCTAGAGTTAGAGTTACCACTATTCCCAATGGGTACCACCATGCTTCCTCCGCCCTGTGCTCCCAACAGATCCCACTCAACCACTGAGGCTCGATTTACTATCTCTATGTATTCACTCAAACATAGCACTACTATTTATGAATGGAAATCTTGACTTAACCCTTCTTTGAAGATGATTTCCTTAAATGTTATGCTACCCACCACCTCAGGTACAAACCAAAATATGATAACAAACTTAGATGCATACTCCTTCACATACATATTATCTTGCTTTAGACATAAGAAATCAGTTATGTGCTGAATTCAGAATTTATGTCGGTAGAATTGATTATTAAACAATTCCTGAAAGCCTTACGAGGTCATACACTAGTCTACTCCAGCTTGGACTACCAACTCAACCCACTAAAGAGAAAGATCCTCTACCTTATATGTTTCTATCTTAACTTTCATATCTAAAAGCGTCCCAAAGAATTAAAAAATTCTATTCATTCTAGACCACCATGCTTCTTCCCCTTTCCAGACCCGAATCGCCCCTAATGATCGGTGGATCCGGCTTTTGAAACTGAGCCACATAATCAAAATTCTTTGTCTCTTCCACAATATTCACACTTCCTTAAAGCTTGGAAAGAATGCACTATGCTCTGGACTAACTGCTGGTTCACCTGGGGTTCAGGTGCAACCATGTTGTCATCTTCCACTTTCGGTTGGTCTCTACGGAGCCTACCCGGTGCCATTTCTATAAGATGAAAACAAACAACCTATTATCTCACATCTGTAGACCTCACGAATTCCCATTTCAAATCGCATTACACAACAATATCACAATGAGGCTTTCTATCTTTCCACATTTTCAATGATTCACCATTTTTGAAAACCAAACCATTTTAAAAATACAAAATTTATTCATATTACAATTTCACACATCTGAAAACCCATTTCTCTAGTCATCCCATAAATCATTATGCCTAAAGAAATATGAATCTTAGAGGGAAGTAATTTCTACCATACATGCCATGCACATCCTATTGGATACACCCATGACAATTATATTTCCAATGCCTATTAGTGTCTCCAAAAAACATATGTACGCATCTCCCTGGAAACATGAAGTTCAGCATAAAAGGGTTAGCTACATCCCTTTATGTTATACCTTCCATGTTTCGAAATTCCTACACCATTATACCATCCCAACTCAAGGAATATACCACAACGAATGTCAACTCCATATCCGAAAATCAACTCTGAAGGACCGTACATGATGATACAACTTGTAAAAACCCACCCATACCTCATTGTTTTGAGGAGACAGTGGGGGTTACATGGCCTCATGTGACATTCTCAAGGTGCCAAATGCTACCAATAAATGTCGAGGGCTTCGAAAACTATCAGGGAACGATTTTACCTTGAGACAAAAGCAAAAAACCAAACTATCCAATATCACCAAATTACATGATTCATGTCAACAAAAAAACCATCTCATTCATTACCCAAAATGGGAACTAATCTATTCCACAATATAACCCACAAAACAATACAACCAACATAATATCAGAGTAATATATAAAAGACTAAACAAAAGTCCCAAAATAAGCCAAGACACTCTCTATGGCTCCACACCAAGCTCCATGCTCCAAGAACCACCACATATACCAAGCATCACCATGGTTCAATAAAAATGAGATGATTTAACATTACTTGTATCCCGGAATATGACATCTACAAAAGCACCAATGTTCCAAAGAAGGGGGTGAGTACTAATACTCATTAGGTCATCCCCAAATGACTTCTATACCCACGCCACTGGGAAAAAACCTTAAGCACATTTATATAAAGAATTTTTTATAATGCAAAACCATGCTACCAATTTTTTATAAGCCAAACATGCCATAATCCAAACATGCCACATGTGGAAGCCAAATCAACCATGCCACACAAGGAAGGCAATTCAACCATTCCACAAGCCGATTACCATTTTCATATTTCACCCACATGTCCCATATACAAACATCACCAATAATGCACACAACAAAACGTGTTGGCACTTCTCATCCAACACATGCACACAACAAACCATGGTGTCACATTCTATCCAGACCTTGCACACCAAAAACCATGGTGGCACTTCCCGTCCAACCCATGCAAAAAAAACCATGGAGGCACTTCCCATCAAACACATGCACACAATAAACCATGGTGGAAATTCTCATCCAACTGATACAACATTCAAACAAGCCATAACCAAACATATAACCCACCAAGGTCACAAAAATATGCAATTAACCATTTCAATTACATACTGAAACACTTCATGAAATCATAAATTTATTGAAAACACCCTTCCACCCTTTTTACAAGCCAATTCCCATTTCAATAAAACAACCCCTTAATTAAAAACCCACTTCACAAACCATCTTAATTTATTCAATAAAACAACCCATTTTAAAATATCTATTTTGAAATCACAACAAGAGCCTTTTTCCCAAAAACCAATATCTTCGCAAAAATCCCCAAAACACCACCAATGGTATTTCTAAAGCATTTTTCACTTCATAAACACAATTAATTTTAAGAAAAATAAAATAATTGTAATCAAGATTCATGTTCTATCAAAGTGGAGTTGAGAGAGATGCCACCTACTTTTAGGGTTCATACGACACAACCGTACCGCAATCCGGGAAAATGCTACAAAATAACCATTCTAGATCTCCTTCCCTATCATCCAAAAGACTTTAAATCAACACCCTATGAAACCCCAACACGATATCTACATGAAATGGATGTAGATATAGAAAAACGAGAGAGAGGGAGATGAAGATCTAGAGGAAACCCTAATAGAACCAAGAGGAGAGACTTACCCGGAGAAACAACCATCAAATCACCATGAAACCCCTTTGAATCGCTTCCCAAATGATTGGGAGAGAACCTTAATCCTATGAGAACCCAAAATCCCGTGTGAGGCTCTTGTGGGAGAAGATTGGGAGTTATATAGGTCAATCATAAAGGATCCTGAATTTAAAAAACCTTTCTTCAAGTGGTCTCTCAATTAGTATGTATGGTTTGAAAAACCGTGCTCTATCTGTGCACACGACAATGTCTCAGGAAGAGCGGTATACACGGTTTTCTCACACGGTTTGGAAAACCTTGTTTGGAATGAGCAATGCCTAATTCCACCCCATGAACGGTATCATGGGGAACCCACACGGTTTCCCCTAACCGTGCTCAAACCGTGCTCCCAATGAAATTCCTCCAAACTTATTCAAACTCATTCCAAACTATCCCAACCTCTTCTCAACTCATCCCATGCACATTATAGACATAAAAAACATAAAACAATTCTACATATCTCAAACCTGGGGGTGCTACAATATATATACAATAAATCCCATTATTCCACATGATTATTATCTACTAAATTAGAGAATTTTGAGAGATTAGCTACTTTACACTGGCACATAAAGCTTTCAAAAATAGTCCTTTATTTTATCTATTATCTCTGCATGAGTGCAAATAAATCCCTTCATCATATATTTGTGTCTTCTTCCTTCACATTTTTCTTCCATATTTATGTAAAATGGATCATAGACTATAGGATTTCTTTTAAATGCATTGAAAATATTATGACATCTATAATCTGAGAATGTTGTAGTTGTCATGTATATGATTTATTACTATTTGTTGTAGCCAATATTATTCCATTTCAAACGAGGGTGTAAAATGCTTTGGATTTTGGTAATCATGTTCTAACAAAACTTTTTTGAATTATATAAATCCACATTGATGTTATGATTACATCAATTGGTTCATTTATTTTGTTATCATGAAATATATTTGTCTTGATGTCAGGATTAAAAAGTCCACTGTAGTGAAATATATTTGATTGATATCCCATATTCTTTAAGGGAAAAAGGTCAATGTGGATGGGGAGACATTAGTTGCATCAGGTCATCCTGTATATGGTAGAATCTTTTTCAACTATCAAGTGTTTCATAAGGGATTTTGTTATCACATTATTTAGAGAGGACTTGAAATTTAGGCTTAGTTGTGTATCATGATCAATGAAATCAAATATGAGGTTCAATGTATTTTTGAGAAACTTATGGATTTGATTTAAAATCATGTGTGGAAGTTGAAATTAAAATAAGTTTTACTCGGAATGTCCAATGGAAGATGTTGATTGTCACGAACCAGGCTGGGTCGCCATCCGACCCGGCGCTCGACCCAGTCCGCTGCAAGGCCCGAAGGGCGTTCCCGATCCCCACGGGCTGGCACAAGTGCCTGGGTATCAAGAGTAACCTGTGGGAACAGTTTACCCGAAATAGTATACACAAACACTAACAAGATAATAGAAAATGAAACTAGGATTCGAAAACCAAAGAGACCATTAAACTGAAATCAAATTCGAGGGTTTACAACTATAACCAACATCCAAAAATAAATGACAACAAAAGAGACTAAAAAAAACTATAACTCAAGCCTCCAACTGACAAGATTGGTGTAGCATCCGCACGCCACAGCACCAACTTGCATGAGAAGACCATCAATGACAAAAACCACCATCGCTGAGCATGACACACAACCTGGAATACACAAGATTAAAGGTCTACCTACACCCGAAGGTGTATGCCGGGTGTGAGCGAAAAGCCCAGTAGGAAGTCACCCAATAAAAAGGTTCCATTCTACAAAATCAAAAGGAATATTTAATGAGGTTATTCAAGTTATACTTTCGAAATGCATTTAAGGAAACCATTTATAGACCAAATGCTAAAGGAAAACACAAAAAGAACTCATTTCACAAATACGATTTTAAAGAGGAAGAGAAAGGTTCATTATGGGCACAAACACACACACACACACACACACACACATACTCACACACACACACACACACACACACACACACACACCCAAGTGGTCCTCCATATGCTGATGGAAGGCACCACACCATCGATGGTAGAGCACTATGGGTAAATCCTTTAAGGTTAATCTAGCTAGAGTGGTACCCTAGAACCTCGTGACTTGGTGAAACGTGGCTTAGAAGGCCACGACCCTCAGAAAACATGGCTTAGAAGGCCATGACCCTCAAAACACGTGGCTTTGAAGGCCACGACCCTCAGATATCATACGTTTAGTTAGTGTTGCAATCATCAATCCAGCTAAGTGAAACAGGGACGATACCCATTCAGTTCACTAGAGCTCTGGTTCTAGTCCACCCACCTTGATAACCAAGGTTTTACCTTTTGCTCAATCGATCTTCTCATTCACATAGTATATTTCAAACAGGATATTGCAAACAAAATTCAACATTTGCATACCTAGACAACATTTCAAAAACACACGCACACCAAAATACCTTTTCAAAAATACATATTTCATTACGTAATCATCTCGCAAATCCCCATTTGGTAACACTCAATGAACATAAACAATTCACACAACATAGAAAGAATTATTTAATGAACACAGAAATGGTTGACAAAAATAAACACACCAAATTGCAAACAATAGAGTCGTTAAAACCACTTTCTTAATAAATTATCCTTAAATCTAGTTTCACACCAACTACAAAATTATCTGGACCTAGAACCCAACTTGAAAACACTACACCAAAAAACACATATTTTTACGTGCAAAGGCCATTTTAAAATCAATTTCACACTCATCTATTCTAAAACCTCACTTGCACCATATAATAATTGATTAAAAAAATTTAGGATTTACCCCAATAAGGTCGAAATGAAAAACATGATCATTTCTAAAGAAAGAGAAATTTTCAAAATGCAGACATGTAAAATAATTTTTTTTTTCACATTTCGCACAAACTGCATAGCACAACCAACCATTTATACAACAACAAGAATATAAACAACAAGACCATACTATTTTGGAAATTTCATTTCATCAAACGAGCATGCCAAACCATTTTAAATATAAATCACATCACCCAATTAAATCATATAACATATTAAATTATCTAAAAAACAAAATTAAATTATCCAGAGGATTTCAAGGCATGGAATCACATACCATTGACACCGAGACTCCCAAACCTGGGTGCGAAACTCCAATCGCAACCAAATCGCATCACAAGCAACCAAATTGATACCCTAAAAAACAGAATTCGAATAAAATAAGGTTTTAAAAACAACCCGAAATGCACCTCATACCCGCTGGATGAAAAAAAAAACGAAGGAACAAATCTCAAAGAAAGAAGGTGAAGAAATAACAAATGAAAATAATAATAATAATAAAATTTGGGGGGCTTAACTAGAGGAGGTCGTCGCAGGGAAGCCGTGCGAGCAGATCCGAGGGAGGGGAGGCCGACGCTGGTGAGGGGAGGCCACCGCAAAGTAGCGTGCTAGGAAAAGAGGGAGCAGGGGCGACGCGGTGGTGGTCCGGTGTGGGAGGGGGCATGGTGCGACGGCATGACGGGGAGCAGGGGTGACGGCCTGTAGTGGATAGGGAGGGGGGGTTGCGCCTCGACCGGGCTGAGAGGGGGAGGCCGCCGGACTGGGGGAGAGGGAGGCAACACAAAACCAGGGAGAGGAGGGAAAAAGATTTGACGTGATGAAGAAGAAAAAAAGAAAAAAAAGAAAATGGGGAAAGGGGGAAGGAGGGTCTCTTGGCCAAGGGGAGAAACATGCTGATGGGGTGTTCGGTCAGGAGAAGTAATATCCAGGTGGGGAAGAAGTCGGTTGTGCAAGCGGCTGGCCGGGCGGGAGTCGTCGGAATTTGCATGATGTAGGCGGTTCAGCGGGTGGACCAGGGAGCAAGGTAGTGGCACGAGTGGGGAAACCGACCAGGGTATATCTAGTCTGGCGGAGCAGCGTATGACGGCTGTGAAAAGGGGGATCCAGAAGGGAGCAGTGAAACCGAGCGTTCCGACGACTAGAACAGGTGATCTGGAAGAGGAGAGTGGGGAGGTTTCGTCTAGAATAAGGGAGTCTGACGGCCGGGTGGGATGTAGGGTGCGGTGGAGGAGCGTGTGAGGCCGGTTTGCGCCGGTAGAAGAGGAAGGCAGATAAGCCATGGGAAAAAGGGTCAGCACAATGGGTAGGAGGAGGGAGATGGCGGCGGCCAGCAGTGTGCAAGGAACCCGCAACAGGGAAAACCCTACCCAAAAAAATTTTAAACAACAATAATAAATAAAAAATAAAATCAACTAATAATAATGATAAAAATGGTAATTGTAATCATGATTTTAATAATAACTACTAACTTAATTAAAACATTAATAATAATAATAATACTAATATTAATAATATCACATAATATTAAACATATTATTTATTAATCCCATACAAGATATATATTTTTTCATTAAAAAAATTATTATAGTTTACTAAACTAATTATTTCTATTTTTATTACTATTGAATTATTTATTTCCATTTCATTATCCCGCTATATTTCAACTCCTTTGAAAGATAGGAAGACCGTGCAGATCTCAAAACCATGCCTCGCCCATGCGTCCGGTGACGCAAAACCAAAATTCTCGTAATAATTATAACAATAATAACAATAACATCAACAACAATAATAATAAGATAATAACATACCTAATAACCTAAATAATAAACTATAAAAACATCAAACAAATAAAAATCTATTAAAAAAAATACATTCAATTAAATTGTTATCCAAGAAAATAAAAATAATATTCTCAAGTGATGTTAATATCATTATTATTAAGAACCTTCATAATTCGTTTTATTTCATTAGTCAACCATCAGGCATGACGTGTCGCGAGCTGGGTGAGGTCACGAGGCGGCTCGGGCGAGGTCGTGCGGCTTCGACCGCGGTGCGCTAGACGCAACCAAGGGAAAAACATCCGTTTTGAAATAAGAACTCATACAAATTTAATTCTGGCCTCAACCCGATCCACCTGATTCCAAAAAAAAAAAAATAATATAAAAAGGATGAGTGTGACAATTCTCCCCACCATAAAGCTTTCCTCCCTCAGAAAGCCATAACTGGGGTTGGGACCCAAAGAAGAAATTGATACCCCATTAAGGCTCACAGAGGATCCCCATAAACACAATGCAAAGAGAGGAAAAAGTATCGAGCTCAGATAAGCTGACTCAAAGACAACTTCGAGAAATTCATATAAAGACTTTCTGATATGTGTTGCCAGCCTCGAAGAGCTAGAACACCTCCAGTTTAGTGATCAAGGAAGGGAATTCTCGCACTCATGGAACCCAACTTCAGAAGCCGAAACATCTCTAGCACTCTTTAATGAACACTAACTCGTTTGACTATGGTGAACAAATGAGACCAACCATGACCGAGAAACACCCTTATCATTTATCCCCAAATCATCTTGAGAAATGAACCAAAAGGTCAACATGGGGAACCCCTGTAACATCCCAAGTAAGTAATGAATAATATATATTTTTTATCTATGTCTATTAATGATTAATATAGTGTTATATAGGCTTAAAATGAAAATAAATACAATCTTATGCATGGAATACACTAATATTCTTAAAAGATTGTTTTACTGCCTTTTGATGGCAAACCATTTTTGAATCTATCTTTTGACAATTTTATAAACTATGTTTGTCAAAATATACTTATTCTTTATGATTGGGACATCAAAATTTACATTGTGTGAATTTTTGGTATTTTTCTGACAATGTTCATTTTTTTAATGAATAGTGAAAAATAATGCATTTTACATCAAAACTGCTTTTTAATCTAATTTATTTATATGATTAGATTATGTTTTGAATTGGTTTTGAAGTGAAATTAGAATATATTTTTACCATTTTATCCAATTTTGGCCATTGGAATCAATTTCACTTTGAAATTAGACTTAAACTGGTGTCAGTCTTTTGATACCTATTGTTTTGTAAAAACACGCTATTTGCTCTGGCAGCGGGAATTAATTATTGAATTTATTAATATGAATTATATGATTTGAATTTTGTAAAATAGACTTCATTTTTGAATTCGGAATATCAAATATAGCTTAGGGTGAATTTTTGGTAATTTTCTGAAAAACTTCAATTTTTGATGAATAGTGAAACCACTAAGTGGTAATCAAGCAAACTGATTTTTCAGTTAAATGGCAGTTTACCACTAATGTGTATTGAATTTTGAAAATCCTACATACATGGTTGTCATTAAGAAGTAAAATGTGGTTCAATGAGATTAAAATAATTTTTTGGTGAATAGTAACTTATTAAGTTTTTAATCGCGATTAGTGGTAATTAGGGTAGTTTAAGGTATAAATAATACTTTAATAAAATTAAATGACCTAGACACATGTCCCAACATTATTGGTTGTGTCATGGACGACCAAGACAAGCCATGGGTCAATTTGGGGACCCCATGGATCCACTTTTGTTGGGAAATGACATAAATTACTTTTTATTTAATGTTAAAGTGAAAATGACACAAACATAATATGTTTTGCGAAACCAATTTTAAAGTGGGGTTATACAAGTCCAAATTTCGATTATAAATAGTCATTGGAAAGATAAAACGATTTCCTATATCATAGTATTTTTTTATAATTTTTAGACATTATATAAATTTAATTATTTATGACATAATAATGATGCAGCGATGACATCATTATTTGACGATTTAAATAAAATAGAATGATAATGTAAAATCTATGAACTACACATGTCCAAAACTTATTGGATGAATGTATTTAGAAGCCTTATCACCTTATCCACGAATTATATCAATGTGGGACCTTTTAAAACCTAATCACATTTTCAAATAAAGTAATGTTTCTTTACTTTCCAAAAGTGCCCCTCCTCTCCTCTTATAAAAGGCCCCCACCTCTACCTCATTCCACACACTCCTCAAGCCTTTGGATAGGCCAACCCCTGACCATTTACTCTCTCCACATCCCTATACTCATCCTAGAGGATTACCTTTGGGTAGAAGCCTTTCAAAGGAAGCCTTTAGGCTCAACTCAAAAGGAGTTACACTTTTAAAGGTAATTCATTCTCTCTTGTTCATTTGTTTTATTTTGCTTCTCCAACCCCCTAAACTCTTTTTATTTACTTCTTTTGTAACAGCACCAGTATCTTAAATATACTAGGATGTTGTTATAAGATTTATTTGAGCTACACTCTCACACAACTACATCAAATGGTTAAAGAACATACGGTTTCCGTGGATGGCGAAATTCTGCCTCCCTAAACGATGATTGTTCAACACTCATTAAACACCTTCAAAGGTGGACATTATGATGTCACTATTTTTATATATGATATATAATATGTTTATGGTTTCCTTAAGCTTCTGTTTTTTCATTTTGGGCATACCTTTATGGTTTCCATTATGGGTAAAACACGATATCTTCATTTTAGGAAGCGCGGACTACCGCCCCCTAAAAGTGATTTGATTCGTTAATACCATATGTGGGATGTGTAAAGGATAAAGTTAATGATATTATATATGTTATTATACTGGAATTATAATATACTCTTATATCATTATGATTCCATTCCAGAAAATATGAAATAGAAATGGAAGTAGCGTTCATGCGTACGTACGACTTACCGTCTCCATGAACGGTGCATTTAATTTCTTACCTCTAAATGTGATGTAATATTATAAATGAATGTATGTACTGGATATATATGACATATATGATATCTATCATGAATACCATTCTGTATATAATGAACCTTTGACCAAATTAACAACATGTAAGTGTAAGAAGCCTATTTTTGACTTAAGAACCAAATACCGACAAAATGAACATTATTAACTTAACTGATTACATGATGTTCATAACATGGTATAAAAGGAATAATGAACATGAAAAGATTCATAATCAAGTAGAGATTAACTCAAGTTTATTATTCAGGAGATTAAAGAACGGTCGAGTCAAGTCAGATACGAGGTATGGGACTTTGTCTCAATCTCCTTTAATTGAGGCATATTTTATTTTATACACAACATTATTTTATACAGTGTATAAATCCCTTTGACTTTTATGTTTATTAAAAAGGAATCTTTTTTATACAAAGCGTTTACTAAAAAACAAAAGGGAATGTTTTTGTCGTACGTATGCGGCGACAACGACTTCTCCGCCGTCGTGACCGTTATTTGAGTTTCGGCTTCCTCTACAAGCCATACCTTCTTTTTAAAAGAAAAATAAATACCATGTTTAACTTTTCTTTTATTTTAGTATTGAAAATGGTTTTCATAATGTTTTTACACCAATGTGTTGTATTGATATCTCGTGATTGAAATGTGGAAATTTTATGTTTCCTTTATACATGTTTTATGTGATATGATTATGTTATGGTTCTTGGGCATTATTATGAAGACGGGTGGTTCCGTGATAAACTAAGGGCGGGTGAGCCCATTATAGCTCTCCAATGCATTGGGTAACGCGAAGGAGTGAAACATTAAGGTTTCTCCGAAGAGATTTTAGGGAATATACTATGATGGGTATTCCAAACGTAACCAAGAGGGTTACTCCCTATGTAAGAATGTTATGAATGCCTCAAGTTACCTTTATGTCTTATGATTTCTATGATTTATTCATGATTTTATGAGGTATGTTAAAGTGCCTATGTTTTATGGGTAAAGTATGATTTCATTCTTATGTATATATGAACTCTTGTTTCCTTTCCATGTTTTATAACCCATACTGAGTTTTTATGCTCATCCCATGTTTTTGAAATGTTTTTCACAGGTCAAGGGAAAGGTACATGATAAGATGATAGAGTCAAGGATGTGTCAAGAAA
The DNA here is from genome assembly GCA_963277665.1 of Viscum album. Taxonomy (NCBI): domain Eukaryota; kingdom Viridiplantae; phylum Streptophyta; class Magnoliopsida; order Santalales; family Viscaceae; genus Viscum; species Viscum album. Next base: position 1,050,674,711 of record OY728127.1, on the reverse strand, counting down.
TAATCCATGTTTTATTTTAAATGTGTTTCCATTGATGGGAATGAAGAATACTATCTTTATGTAACCACTTTGTTTATATGTGGAATGTAATGCAAGTTTTATGATCTAATTCTCTAAAACTCTAAACCCGAAAAGATCCTTAATGTGTAATCTTGTAATAACTCAAGATTAAGTAAGGTTTAAGGCTGGGGCCTTATAGTTGGTATCAAAGGTCGGTTTAGATAACTTTAGGAGTTAGAATTCCATTAAATGATTATCCAAAAATATTTTTTTTTTGAAATGATATAGCATTTAAAGATTACCATGTTGCTTCATCTAAGACATGTTTGTTCAGAATGGTTTTCCGCAGAGGAAACAGGGAAGCAGTGCTAGGAAGGCATACAGAAGCAAATAACGTTCCGAATCAGCATCCAGAAATGGTTGGAATTGGAACTGAATAGTTTGTTGCAGTAATGGCGCAGTTGACTCAAGCGATAAATGGCGGTGGTATCCATGCACGAGATCAGCCAGATCAACCGCAGAGGAACATGTCAGTGGTGGAACATTTCATGAGGCAACATCCACCATCATTCATAGGATCATCTGACCCTATGCTAGCTGAAGGGTGGATTAAAGCACTGGAGAAGATTTTTGATGTCATGGGGTGTTCAGACAATCAAAAGGTTAGTCTTGCTATTTACCGTTTGGAGGGTGAAGCAGATCAGTGGTGGTCTATGGTTAAAAATATCAGGGATGCCGATGAGATTGATGTTCTTGACTGGGATGAATTCAAAGGTATGTTTCTTGAGAAGTATTTTCCTAAGGCTGTTCGACTTAGGATGGAAAAGCAATTCTTGTAATTGAGGCAAGAGGAAGACTCAGTAGATGCCTATGAAGAAAGGTTCACTCGATTGGCAAGGTATGCTCCAAATTTTATCCGGGACCTTGATAGTAAAATCAATCGTTTTTACTCAGGATTAAAGCCAAAATATCGAAGGGCATTAGCTTCTCGTGAGTTTAAAAGTTATGAAAAGCTTGTTCGATGTGCTGATAAGGTGGAAATGGAGTTTTCCGATGACCAAGTGTTCTATAACAACCAGCAGAAGAAGAGACCGAGGTGGCAGGAGAAAGGTAAGAATTCTTCAAAAAAGTCGGATGGTAAGAGAACTAAGTTTCCAGTTTGTGATAAATGTGGCAAAAGGCATGCTGGGGAATGTCTTCTGAATTCTGGGAAGTGCTACCGATGTGGTAAGATGGGACATAAGGCTCGTGATTGCACTGAAAAGGATCAAGGTGAAGGTAAGAACAAATTTGATTTACAGTTAGTGAAATGTTATAAGTGCAATGAGATGGGTCACTATGCAAACGAGTGTGCGGCAAGGAGCTTGAGTGATGGGAAGCAGTTAGACTACAAGCAGAAAGGGGTGGTGAAATCCTTTGCAACTACTTCAGCAGATGTCGGGCCATCAAATGAAGTTGTATCAGGTACTTTGTTTGTTTTTTCAGATTATGCCAGCGTGTTGTTTGATTCGGGGTCTACACATTCTTTCATCTCTGAAACCTTTTCCAGTAAAATGGGAATACCATCTCAAGAAATGACTCCTGAACTTTTGGTAAAAACACCTGGGGGAAGTGTCAAGGCAAAAAGAATATATAAGAATCTTCCTATCCTTATCTGTGGAAAGAACCTACTTGCAAACCTTATTGTTCTACCTCTAGTAGAGTTTGATGTTATCCTGGGTATGGATTGGCTCTCTATTTACCATGCTAAGATTGACTGTAGAGCTAAAGAAGTTTCTTTTCAGAAAGACTTTCAGTTTGTTTACAAGAATGAACCCTTACTTTTGATAACATATCAAGAGGCCGAGAAACTTGTAAAAGATGGAAATGAATGTTACCTTGCACACGTCATTGAAAATAAAGGAACTGTTCAGATTAATGATGTGCCAGTGGTAAATGAGTATCCTGATGTTTTTCCTGATGAGTTGCCTGGAATAATACCAGATCGGGAAGTTGAGTTTACTGTTGACTTAGTTCCTGATGCTAAGCCAATTTCAAAACCCCCTTATCGAATGGCACAAATTGAACTTTTAGAGTTGAAGGAGCAATTGTAAGATTTATTAGAGAAAGGTTTCATTAGACCTAGCACATCACCATGGGGTGCTCCTGTTTTATTTTTTAAAAAGAAAGATGGTTCTATGAGACTTTGCATTGATTATAGAGCCTTGAATAATATCACTGTTAAGAACAAATATCCTTTGCCTCATATCAATGATTTGTTTGATCAGCTCCAGGGAGCTCAGTTTTTTTCAAAGATTGACCTGAGATTGGGGTACCATCAGCTGAAGGTAAAGGAGGCAGATATTCCGAAGACCGCGTTCCGTACGAGATATGGCCATTATGAATTTGTAGTAATTCCTTTTGGGCTAACCAATGCACCTGCTCTATTCATGGACTTAATGAATAGAATTTTCCATGAGTTCTTGGATAAGTTTGTGGTGGTTTTCATTGATGATATTTTGGTGTTTTCTAAAAGTAAAGAGGAGCATGAAAAACATTTAAGGGTTATCTTTGAAACCTTAAAAGAAAAGAAATTGTATGGGAAATTCAGCAAGTGTGAGTTTTGGTTGCAACAAATTTCTTTCCTTGGCCACATTGTTTCTAAAGATGGAATAATTGTTGATCCTGCAATAACAAAAGTTGTGGAAGAATGGCCAAGACCCACAAATGTAACCGATATTCGTAGCTTCCTTGGATTGGCGGGCTATTACCGAAGTTTGTTAGAAATTTTTCACGGTTATCTAGTCCAATGACTAAGCTAACTCGGAAGGGTATTAAGTTTATCTGGACAAAAGAATGTGATGATTCTTTCAGGAATTGAAAAGAAGATTGGTGAATGCTCCAGTTTTGGCACTACCTTCCAGGAATGGTGACTTTGTTATATACAGTGATGCTTCATTGAAAGGACTTGGTTGCGTCCTAATGCAGAATGATCAGGTAATTGCTTATGCTTCACGACAGTTGAAAAATAATGAGGTAAATTACCCTACACATGATTTGGAATTAGCTGCTGTTGTTTTTGCTTTAAAAATTTGGAGGCATCATTTGTATGGAGTAAAGTGTGAAATATATACCGATCAGAAAAGTTTAAAGTATATATTCACTCAAAAAGAGTTAAACATGAGTCAAAGGAGATGGCTGGAATTAATCAAGGATTATGATTGTACAATTCATTACCATCCGGGAAATGCAAATAAAGTGGCTGATGCTTTGAGTCGAAAAAGTAATGCTTCATTAACAATGTTGCATTTGGAACGTGATCCTTTGGTTAAGGATTTGATGAACTTTGGCATAGAAGTTGTTGGTGCAGGAAGTCCTTCTATTTTGTTTCAGGTATCAGTGAGATCATCTCTATCAGATAGAATCAAGCAAGCACAGAAGCAAGACAGTGAGTTGCAGAAAAAGGTAGAGCTGGTTCAGAAAGGTAAGTTGCCTGAATTCAACATTGATAGTGATTGTGTTTTGAGATTTGGGAAGAGATTGTGTGTTCCTTGTGATTCACAGTTGAAGAGAGAGTTGTTATGTGAAGCTCATAGTTCCCCGTTTTCAGTTCATCCGGGCAGTACTAAGATGTATAGAGATCTGCGGGAGTATTACTGGTGGGATGGAATGAAAAGAGATATTGCTGATTTTACTGTGAAGTGTTTGACTTTTCAGCAGGTTAAAGCAGAGCGGCAGTTACCGAAATGGATGCTTCAGCCTTTACCAGTGCCAGAATGAAAATGGGAGAATATATCCATGGACTTTGTTGTTGGAATACAAAAGACATCTCGAGGTAATAATGCAATCTGGGTTATTGTTGATCGCTTGACCAAATCTGCTCATTTCCTTGCTATACGAGATACTTTCTCTCTTGATCAACTTTCCCGTTTGTATCTTAAAGAGATAGTCAGGTTACATGGAGTTCCTCTCTCCATGGTATCGGATCGTGATCCCAGGTTTACTTCTAACTTTTGGAAAGGCCTTCAGAAGTCGTTGGGTACTGAATTAAATTTTAGTACAACTTTTCATCCTCAATCAGATGGGCAGTCAGAACGAACAATTCAGACATTGGAGGATATGCTACGAGCTTGTTCTATGGATTATCAGGGAAGTTGGGACCAACATCTTTCTTTGGTTGAGTTTTCATATAATAACAGTTTTCATTCCAGTATACAGATGGCACCATTTCAGGCATTATATGGGAAGCGGTGTCGAACTCTAGCTTTCTGGGATGAAGTGGGTGAAAGGAAGTTGATGGGACCAGAATTGGTAGAAGAGATGGCAGAAAAATTTCAGCTGATTCAGAAACACATGAGAACAGCTCAGAGCAGGCAGAAGAGTTATGCGGATAACCGTAGGAAGGATCTGTCTTTCGAGGTAGGTGATCATGTTTTTCTCAAGGTTTCTCCTTGGAAAAGTGTGATGAGATTTGGTAAGAAAGGAAAGTTGAGTCCAAGGTTCATTGGACCATACGAAATTCTGGAAAGAGTTGGATCAGTTGCATACCGAGTGTCTTTACCTCCGAGTTTATCTCAGGTACACAATGTTTTTCACGTTTCGATGTTGAGAAAGTATATGCCTGATCCATCTCATGTTTTGAGTCCAGAGGTAGTTCAGCTGGAAGAGAACCTATCTTATGAGGAACAACCTGTCCAGATTCTTGACCACAGGGAGCAAGTGTTACGGAATAAGGTGATTCACCAGGTAAAGGTTTTGTGGAAAAACCACATGATTGAAGAGGGAACATGGGAATCTGAAAATGCAATGAGGGATAAGTACCCCCATTTATTTGATAAGTAAATAAATTGCGAGGACGCAATTTTCAAAAGGGGGGAAGGTTGTAACATCCCAAGTAAGTAATGAATAATAGATATTTTTTATCTATGTCAATTAATGATTAATATAGTGTTATAGAGGCTTAAAATGAAAATAAATACAATCTTATGCATGGAATACACTAATATTCTTAAAAGATTGTTTTACTGCCTTTTGATGGAAAACCATTTTTGAATCTATCTTTTGACAATTTTATAAACTATGTTTGTCAAAATAAACTTATTCTTTATGATTGGGACATCAAAATTTACATTGTGTGAATTTTTGGTATTTTTCTGACAATGTTCATTTTTTAATGAATAGTGAAAAATAATGCATTTTACATCAAAACTGCTTTTTAATCTAATTTATTTATATGATTAGATTATGTTTTGAATTTGTTTTGAAGTGAAATTAGAATATTTTTTTACCATTTTATCCAATGGTGGCCATTGGAATCAATTTCACTTTGAAATTAGACTTAAACTGGTGTCAGTCTTTTGATACTTATTGTTTTGTAAAAACACGCTATTTGCTCTGGCAGCGGGAATTAATTATTGAATTAATTAATATGACTTATATGATTTGAATTTTTTAAAATAGACTTCATTTTTGAATTCGGAATATCAAATATAGCTTAGGGTGAATATTTGGTAATTTTCTGAAAAACTTCAATTTTTGATGAATAGTGAAACCACTAAGTGGTAATCAAGCAAACTGATTTTTCAGTTAAATGGCAGTTTACCACTAATGTGTATTGAATTTTGAAAATCCGACATACATGGTTGCCATTAAGAAGTAAAATTTGGTTCAATGAGATTAAAATAATTTTTTGGTGAATAGTAACTTATTAAGTTTTTAATCGCGATTAGTGGTAATTAGGGTAGTTTAATGTATAAATAATACTTTAATAAAATGAAATGACCTAGACACATGTCCCAACCTTATTGGTTGTGTCATGGCCGACCAAGACAAGCCATGGGTCAATTTGGGGACCCCATGGATCCACTTTTGTTGGGAAATGAAATAAATTACTTTTTATTTAATGTTAAAGTGAAAATGACACAAACATAATATGTTTTGCGAAAACAATTTTTAAGTGGGGTTATACAAGTACAAATTTCGATTATAAATAGTCATTGGAAAGATAAAAAGATTTCCTATATCATTGTATTTTGTTTATAATTTTTAGACATTAAATATATTTAATTATTTATGACATAATAATGATGCAACGATGACATCATTATTTGACGATTTAAATAAAATAGAAAGATAATGTAAAATATATGAACTAAACATGTCCAAAACTTATTGGATGAGTGTATTTCGAAGCCTTATCACCTTATCCACGAATTCTATCAATGTGGGACCTTTTTAAACCGAAACACATTTTCAGATAAAGTAATGTTTCTTTACTTTCCAAAAGTGCCCCTCCTCTCCTCTTATAAAAGGCCCCCACCACTACCTCATTCCACACACTCCTCAAGCCTTTGGATCGGCCAACCCCTGACCATTTGCTCTCTCCACATCCCTCTCCTCATCCTATAGGATTACCGTTGGGTAGAATCCTTTCAAAGGAAGCCTTTAGGCTCAACTCAAAAGGAGTTACACTTTTAAAGGTAATTCATTCTCTCTTGTTCATTTGTTTTATTTTGCTTCTCCAACCCCCTAAACTCTTTTTATTTACTTCTTTTGTAACAACACCAGTATCTTAAATATATTAGGATTTTGTTATAAGATTTATTTGAGCTACACTCTCACACAACTACATCAAATGGTTAAAGAACATACGGTTTCTGTGGATGGCGAAATTCTGCCTCCCGAAACGATGATTGTTCAACACTCATTAAACACCTTCAAAGGTGGCCATTATGATGTCACTATTTTTATATATGATATATAATATGTTTATGTTTTCCTTAAACTTCTGTTTTTTCATTTTGGGCATACCTTTATGGTTTCCATTATGGGTAAAACACGGTATCTTCATTTTAGGAAGCGCGGACTACCGCCCCCTAAAAGTGATTTGATTCGTTAATACCATATGTGGGATGTGTAAAGGATAAAGATAATGATATTATATATGTTATTATACTGGAATTATAATATACTCTTATATCATTATGATTCCATTCCATAAAATATGAAATAGAAATGGAAGTAGCGTTCATGCGTACGTACGGCTTACCGTCTCCATGAACGGTGCATTTCATTTCTTACCTCTAAATGTGATGTAATATTATAAATGAATGTATGTACTGGATATATATGACATATATGATATCTACATCATGAATACCATTCTGGATATAATGAACCTTTGAACAAATTAACAACATGTAAGTGTAAGAAGCATATTTTTGACGTAAGAACCAAATACCGACAAAATGAACATTATTAACTTAACTGATTACATGATGTTCATAACATGGTATAAAAGGAATAATGAACTTGAAAAGATTCATAATCAAGTAGAGATTAACTCATGTTTATTATTCAGGAGATTAAAGAACGGTCGAGTCAAGTCGGATACGAGGTATGGGACTTTGTCTCAATCTCCTTTCATTGAGGCATATTTTATTTTATACACAACTTTCTTTTATACGGTGTATAAATCCCTTTGACTTTTACGTTTATTCAAAAGAAATCTTTTTTATACGAAACGTTTACTAAACGACAAAAGTGAATGTTTTTGTCGTACGTATGCGGCGACAACAACTTCTCCACCGTCGTGACCGTTATTTGAGTTTCGGCTTCCTCTACAAGCCCTACCTTCTTTTTAAAAGAAAAATAAATACCATGTTTTACTTTTTTTTATTTTAGTATTGAAAATGGTTTTCATAATGTTTTTACACCAATGTGTTGTATTGATATCTCGTGATTGAAATGTGGAAATTTTATGTTTCCTTTATACATGTTTTATGTCATATGATTATGTTATGGTTCATGGGAATTATTATGAAGACCGGTGGTTCCGTGATAAACTAAGGGCGGGTGAGCCCGTTATAGCTCTCCAATGCATTGGGTAACGCGAAGGAGTGAAACATTAAGGTTTCTCCGAAGAGATTTTAGGGAATATACTGTGATGGGTATTCCAAACGTAACCAAGAGGGTTACTCCCTACGTAAGAATGTTATGAATGCCTCAAGTTACCTTTATGTCTTATGATTTCTATGATTTATTCATGATTTTATGAGGTATGTTAAAGTGCCTATGTTTTATGGGTAAAGTATGATTTCATTCTTATGTATATATGAACTCATGTTTCCTTTCCATGTTTTATAACCCATACTGAGTTTTTATGCTCATCCCAAGTTTTTGAAATGTTTTTCACAAGTCAAGGGAAAGGTACATGATAAGATGATAGAGTCAAGGATGTGTCAAGAAATAATCCATGTTTTATTTTAAATGTGATTCCATTGATGGGAATGAAGAATACTATCTTTATGTAACCACTTTGTTTATATGTGGAATGTAATGCAAGTTTTATGATCTAATTCTCTAAAACTCTAAACCCGAAAAGATCCTCAATGTGTAATCTTGTAATAACTCAAGATTAAGTAAGGTTTAAGGCTGGGGCCTTATAACCCCGAGGGGCTCGCCACCATTAAGAACCTACCAACGCCCAAGACGAGACTGGAAAACCAACATAGGGAGGTCTGAGCGGACTCCCCACCATTAAGTAAAATTCTAACACTGATTCATTCCAAAGACATTCGTGCAAGACCCAATGTGGGTCTCCCCTCCATTATAACTAACAGAAGGTATAGATCTTTGAAAATTTTATGATGGTGACCAAACACCCCACCCCAAGGGGTGGGGGGGGGAGGGGCCCGACTACCGTGGCGTCAAAAGCATGACCCAAGACAAACCAGCATTTCCACATTCCTGGATGAGCATTATTCAAGTTGGAGACAAATTTACTCAACAACCCCCCATAAGGACTATTAAAGTGATTGCATCCAGTGGGACGCAACCCCAAAATCATTAAGGTAATGAGATGACCACACCTCCTCATGGCCAGGAGAAGCCTCACGCACCTAGGCGGGTCCTCGAAACAGAACAACCATTGAAGAAAATTTAATCCTCCTTCACCTTCAGTACCGATGATAGAAAAAAAAAGTTTGGGTCCCATACACTCTCTGGGTTCCTGACCACGTGCCAGCTTCACTCCTAGGCCAATGGATGGAGCCCTGATGATTGAAGCATCTCCTACCTCGTAGTCAGGTTTTGAGGACTCCCATGCGAAGCTTCTCCTTTTTGGTTTCACACGCAACCACACTACAACAGAGGCAACACCAGTAGCAAAACACATTACGACATCCAACTAATTATACATAGAACATTCACCAACACAAGAGCTAAAATGGTTCATGTGCATCACCCTTTGTCACACTGAATTAGAACACAACAGCACAAAACATCACCGAGTACGATCATTGTTGTTGATAGAAACATTACGCTGAGAAAGACTTTAAACCACATCTTGAACACCACGTGATTCCTGCAAACGACCATAGTAGCCTCATACGATTGGGTCTGCCAAACTAGTGGCCTGACATAGTCCCTTTCTTAAATGAAACCGACGAAGGACCAAAGGTCATTTCGAATAGTGGTCATCACCGACCACTCCAGACTGCCTCCACCTTTTTCCCACTAGAGTCTCCTTTACCGCTTCCAAACAACCGTTGACTATCAAAGGGACCTCCCAATACAAGACGTCACCAAACATGACCCTTGAAACCGATGTAAATACTACAAATACCTTCAAGACATTGGTCCACACTGATAATTCTGAACCGCCTTCAACCTTCCCTGCTAGATTTCCTTTCACCGTTTCAAGGGGGAACCTTCAGATGAAACGACGTCAAACTTCATACCCGATGACACATACAACTCAAATAGACCGAAAATACCTTCAAATCCACTCGCATGTGTCATCCCGCTGCGAGAGGATCCGCTTAGATGTAAAAATGATAGGTGGGTTCATTTCTAGAATCAATGAAGAGATTCCTCTAATCAACTGGAGGGTCGGCCAACGACGAATTAACTGTGTCCACACTTCAATCAAATGAAAACACTTTATGGGGGGTATAAAATAGCCAAGAAAGATAACCATGGACCAAACCAAACTGGTCCAATGGTCAAGACATACCACATGAAAACACCAAACATGCAGGGGAATCCACGGCAAGGGCTCCCCGGTGTACTCTTAAAAAGAATTTGTTAACCACACGCTTGCATGTCGTCTTACAAATAAGAATTTAAACTCAGGACATAAGTCATTCAGAAAGGATCCTCAGCTCAAAACGCCTCACATCCGACATTTCCAAAACACAAGGACACATCACGCAAAGACCAGTTACTTAAAAACACCAAATTTTCAATTTAAAAAAACTGTTTGAAAATATACAAAGTTGGTGGATTGCATAAACACCAATGGTGTCCCATGGGCCAAACACATGCATTTTCTCATGCTGCACCGGCCACCACCTCAAGTCCATCCAGACACCCATCCAATCGTGCCATTAACCATTTCTTTTTCCCATATACACTCATGCATGTAGTTACCCACGGGAACAGCAAGGGTCAAAACCAAACCATTCAAATTTTCAAAACCAAAACATCCAACCAACACTTTTCAAACCTCACACACCATTTCATCTTTAAAACGCTTCATTTGAAAACATTTTCCAAGACCAAAAATTTTTTACTTAAAAACCAAATTTCCACGAATCCAAAACAAAGAGACAAGAAATGACTCAAGAGAAACTTGTGTCAGTGGTTGACTAGAACATATGGATAGCGGCCATACGCCAATCACACCACTGCCATAGACGGTCTTCTAGAACATCATCCCTAGTTACACATGGCTTGCCAGACCCTGCGAGCTCACTAGGACCACTGACCTAACCCCTTTTCATTTCCCTTAGACAAGATTTTCCGCAAGGAAAAAAAACTCAGACAAACCTCAACATACATTGGTAACTCGAGTCCCGCCACGAGGTGTGTTGGAAAGACACCTTACTCGTAGCCAGGACACCAAGTCTCGAAAACCATAACTCAACTCCACCGTGACTCTATCCCAAAATATCATGACTCAAGATATAAAACCTGACTTTGATACCATTTTGTCACGAACCAGGCCGGGTCGCCATCCGACCTGGCGCCCCACCCGGCCCGCGGCAAGGCCCGAAGGGCGTTCCGAATCCCCACGGGCTGGAACAAGTGCCCGGGTATCATGAGTAGCCTGTGGGAACGGTTTACCCAAAATAGTATACACAAACACTAACAAGATAATAGAAAATGAAAATAGGAATCGACAACCAAAGAGACCATTAAACTAAAATCAAATTTAGCGTTTTACAACTAGAACCAACATCCAAAAATAAACGACAACAAAAGAGACTACAAAAAACAATAACTCAAACCTCCAACCGATAAGAGTGGTGTAGCATCTACACGCCACAGCACCAACCTGCATGAGAAGACTATCAATGACCAAAACCACGATCGATGTGCATGATGCACAACCTGGAATACACAAGAAACAAGGTCTTCATATACCTGAGGGTGTATGCAGGGTGTGAGAGAAAAGACCAGTAGGATGTCACCCAATAAAAAGGTTCCATGCCACAACATCAAAAGGAAAATTTAATGTGCTTATTCAAGTTATACTTTCGAAATGCATTTAAAGAAAACATTTATAAACCAAATGCTAAAAGAAAACACTAAAAAGAACTCATTTCACAACCACGATTTTAAAGAGGATGAGAACGGTTCATTATGGGCACACACACACACACTCACAAACACACACACACACACATACTCACACACACACACACAGAGACACACACCCAAGTGGTCCTCCATATGCCAACAGAAGGCACCACACCATCGATGGTAGAGCACTATGGGTAAATCCCCTAAGGTTCATCTAGCTCCAGTGGGACCCTAGAACATCGTGTCTCGGTGAAACGTGGCTTAGAAGGCCACAACCCTCAGAAAACATGGCTTATAAGGCCATGACCCTTAGAACATGTGTCTTAGAAGGCCACGACCCTCAGATATCATACATTTAGTCATTGTTTCAATCGTCAATCCAGCTATGTGAAATAGGGACGATACCCATCCGGTTCACAAGCGCACTAGTTCTAGTCCGCCCACCTAGATACCCAGGGTTTTACCTTGTACTCAATGAAGATTATCATTAACGTATTATATTTAAAACAGGATATTGCACACAAAAGTCACCATTTTCATACCCAGACAACATTTCAAAAACTCACGCACACCAAAATACATTTTCAAAAATACATCTGTCATTACGTAATCATCTCACAAATCCCCAATTGGCAACACTCAAAGAACATAAAAAATTCAAACAACTTAGAAAGAATTATTTATAGAATACAACAAGGGTCGACACAAATAAACACACCCAATTGCAAACAAGAGAGTCGTTCAAACCACTTGCTTAATAAATTATCCTTAAAACTAGTTTCACACCAACTACATAATTATCTAGTCCATCTGCACATAGAACCAAACTTGAAAACATTGCACCAAAACAATACAGTTTTTTACGTGCAAAGGCCTTTTTAAAATCAATTTCACACTCAACTATTCTAAAACCTCACTTACACCATATAACAGTTGTTTAACCAATTTTAGGATTTACCCCAATAAGGTCGAAATGCAAAACATAATCATTTCTAAAGAAAGAGAAATTTTCAAAATGCATACATGTAAAATAATTTTTTTTTCGCATTTCGCACAACCTGCAATGCACGGCCAACCAATTATACAACATGAAACATATAAACAACAAGACCATACTATTTTTGAAATTTTAAGTCATCAAACGAGCATGCCAACCCATTTTAAACCTAGATCACATCACGCAATTAAATCATATAACATATTGAATTAACTAAACAACCCAATTAAATTATCCAGAGGATGTCAAGGCATGGAACCACCTACCTTTGACGCCGAGACTCCCAAACATGGGTGCGAAATTCCAATCGCAACCAATTCACATCACAACCAACTCAATTGATATAAAAAAACAGAATTCGAACAAATGAGGGGTTTAAAAACAACCCAAAATAAAACTCATACCCGCTGGATGAAAAAAAAACCAAAGGAACAAAACTAAAAGAAATAAGGAGAAGAAATAACAAATGAAAAACAACAATAATAATAAAATTTCGGTGGCTTAACAAGAGGCAGCCGTCGGAGGGAAGCCGTGCGAGCAGAACCGAGGGAGGGGAGGCCGATGCTGGTGAGGGGAAGCCGCTGCAAAGTAGCGCGCTAGGAGGAGAGGGAGCAGGGGTGATGCGGTGGTATTCCGGTGTGGGAGGGGGCTTGGTGCGATAGGGCGATGGGGAGCATGGGTCACAACCTGTAGAAAATAGGGAAGGGGGGTTGCACCTCGACCGGGCCGAGAGGGGGAGGCCGCCGGACTGGGGGAGAGGGAGGTGGTGAAAAACCAGGGAGAGGAGGGAAAAAGATCCGATGGGATGAAGAAGAAAAAAAGAAAAAAAAAGAAAATGGGGAAAGGGGGAAGGCGAGTCTCCTGGACAAGGGGAGAAACATGCCGATGGGGTGCTCGGTCGGGAGAAGTAATGCACAGGTGGGGAGGAAGACGGTTGTGCAAGCGGCTGGCCGGCTGGGAGTCATCAGAATTTTCAGGATAGAGGCGGTTCAACGGGTTGACCAGGGAGCAGGGCAGTGGTGCGAGCAGGGAAACTGACCGGGGTGCAACTAGTCTGGCGGAGCAGCGTGCGACGACTGCGACTAGGGGGATCCGGAAGGGAGCAGTGCAGGAGAGGGGTCTGACAACCATAATAGGTGATTTTGAAGAGGAGAGTGGGGAGGTTTCGTCGGGAATAAGGGAGTCTGACGTCCGGATGGGAGGTAGGGAGCGGTGGTGGAGCATGCAAGGCTGGAGTGCGCTGGTAGAAGAGGAAGGAAGATGAGCCGTGGGAAGGAGGGCGAGAACGATGGGTAGGAAGAGGGAGATGGCAGCGGCGAGCAGTGTGTAAGGAACCTGCAACAGGGAAAACCCTACCCCAAAAAAAATTTAAAAAAAACAATAATAAATAAAAAACAAAATCAACTAATAATAATGATAAAAATGGTAATTTTAATAACAATTTTAATAATAACTACTAACTTAATTAAAACATTGATAATAATAATAATAAGAATTTTAATAATATCACATAATATTAACCATATTATTTATTAATCCCAAACAATATATTTTTTTTTCATTTAAACAATTCTTATAGTTTACTAACCTTCTTATTTAAATTTTATTACTATTGTATTATTTATTTCCATTTCATTATACCTCTATATTTCAACTCCTTTGAAATCCTAAAAGACCGTGCAAATCTCAAAACCATGCCTCGCCCATGCGTCCGGTGACACAAAACCAAAACACTAGTAATAATTATAAAAATAATAATAATAACAACAATAATAATAATAAGATAATATCATACCTAATAACCTAAATAATAAACTATAAAAAGATCAACCAAATAAAAATATATTAATAAATAAATAAAATAATTTCAATTAAAGTTTTATCTATGAAAATAATAATAATATTCTCAAGTGACGTTAATATCATTATTATTAAAACCCTTATTAATTCATTTTATTTCATTAGTCAACCATCGGGCATGACGTGCGGCGAGTTGGGTGAGGTCGCGCGGCGGCTCAGGCGAGGTTGCGCAGCTTCGACCATGGTGCGCTAGACGCATCCAAGGGAAAAACATCTATTTTGAAATAAGAAATCAAACAAATTTAATTCGGGCCTCCACCTAAGCCACCTGATTCCCAATAAAAACAATAAAATAAATAACATAAAAAGGATGAGTGTGACATTGATATCTTAGATTTATTCTCATTGAGTTTTGTAACATATTTATATTTTAGTTAAACATGTCTATTGAGAATAAAATCAGGTTTCTAATTCCCTTTATAATAGTGATATTGTGTGGGCTAGTTTTAGATGGACCTTTGTGGTACCTATCATTTTCCACACATTGATTTTATAGGATTGACATTATTATGTGTATATCAAACATTGTTACCCCCAATTAATGCTTCTTGTGATACTTATATTTTTTACAAAATATATTTGGGAACATACTTTCTTGCCTCCTGAACCATTTAATCAATTTATTCCATTATGAAATTTTATATAAAGGTTATACTTATTCAATACATTTATAAACAAATATATTCACAAAAACCTATCTATATAATTTATATCATGATTTTAGGATGAAAATTCAGTCCAATCAATATATATACTTGAAATAATGTATTTTATACGTTCTAATTTATAAATATTACTCAGTCATATATTTTGTATCGCAGGAGGACTCTACTAGTTTATATTTTCAATGTGTTTTAAAATTGGTAACTACTATATAAATAGTACTTCTGTGCGTATTTTATTATTTCCAATATTTTTTATAATATATTTGAGAATATTTTCTATTTATTGATGGAGTATATATTTTGTTTAAAAAAATGGAAGGTGTAAATGTTTGAACTCTTGATACTCTAAATCATAACATAACAATAATTTTATTAGTTATAATTAGTAATAATAGAGAGATCATATGGAAACCATTGTTATAAATACTATGATAGAAATTTTTTTTATACTATGGGAAATTATCAAAATCATGAAAAATATTATGTTTCTTTTAAAAACCCAAAGAAGATAGAATATTAACCAAATTCTAGAGTAATAAAAACTTTTCTGTGTTATATGAAAATAAATGTCTATAATAAATTTTTTTCATGTGAAGTTACAATCAATATTTTGATGATGATGGAAATTAATCACTTTTATACATCAAAAGATATAGAAACTAAATGATAAATAAAAATTAATGACTACCACACATCCAATTACATACCTAGAGAATCTATAACTATGGTCAATGAGAGATCCGGGAAATTTTTTAATATATTAAAGTGTAATGGTTATAGAGATCATAAAGATCCATAATTTGTGGAAAGGATCATAGATATTATACAAGTAGAGTCGGAATCGAAGATAATAGATAATTTTGATACAAATAAGGAAACTATGATATCTTAGAGGATTTTATTGTATCTCTCATGATGTAAAATAGTACATTAAAGATATATTCTGAAAATATGAAATTGAAAATTACATTAACTTTTTCTTCTATATAATTCATAGATAATAAAGAGAAATATCAATAGAATTATTCTATTTCATCAATTAAAAATAATGTTCAAGTTGAAATCGAGATATATTATTCTAAATAATATGATAATGATCTATATAATCATTCAAAAATAATTAAAAATATTATTGGGATGAAATATTTATGATTTATGTCTTCGAATAATATTAAGGAAAATAATAAAATAATTGATTCTTAAGAAATAATATACTATGAATGCCAGAAACATGGTCATATATGAGATGATTCTACAAAGCATGTGATAAAATGTAATATGTATAGAAATACTAAGATGAATTTTATGATGTCTTTCAAACATAAGAGTATATAATGATTGAATACCTCAAACACATGGACTTCTTGTTCAGGTGACAATACATTAAATTATTATTCCAATACTTAATGTTAAGATCAAAAAAATATTAGTTACTTTTCTATATTTCAAAAGAACAATAATTACATCATGGATAATGCATCAGCTAAAACATTGAACATTCTAATTTTTAATGTAAATTATCTTCATTGGGATATTAAAAATAATCTTATATCATCATATGTGGAATCTACTTAGAAGTTTTATAATACATTATAATTTTTCAAACAAGTTTGTTGTTTTAATTAACGTTTAGTGAAACCAAATAATAATTTATTTAATAATCATTATGATGGGGATGATTATAGTGGTGTTTATAATTCAGGTGAAGAAGGGGAAATAGAATTGTTTTACCTTTCTTACGATGGTAGTAATCGTGATGGTTTTATAATAGATGAAACATAAAGGACTTCACAGTATTATCTATAGATAGATTCATAAGATTCCTAAAATTATCATCGTTTAAATAATTTTAATAGAATTAAGTTGAAACATAACTGTCTCAATGAATTTATTCAATGGTTGGAAGATACCATTAAAATATTACAGACATTCTTGAATCATTCAACAACATGAAAAGTAAGAATGATATTTTAGAAAATTAAAATTTAGTGACAATCTTACAGAGATGTTTATTTGTAATGAAGAATAATTATCTGATTTTTAATGAATAGATAATTATTAAATAATTATGTTTATCGATATAATTAATTGGATTTGAGGATGTAAATATGATATGAGTGTTTATGATTATATAAATTAAAATGACCAGGGATCAAAAAAATAACATCTATGCCCGTATGAGATATGGGTAATGAAATCGTTAATAGAAAAAAAAAATTCTTTGATATTATGAGTTCTTTTATTATGAATAAAGATGATGAGGTTGTGAAGTTATCAATGAAGATTAATGTTTAGTAAAAATAAGATGTAAAATTGATAAATGTTACTGGTGCTCAAGCACTTGACGTAATGAACATCACCCCACTATCCATGAGCTGATATTTTCTCTGTTAAATTAGAATAAGATACATGGAATCAAATCACAAATGATTGATTAATATATTAGTCTTCGTAAACTAGATACATACATGATTTCCATATTATCTTTGATTACACAAATTAAAACAATTTTTTTCTAAATATTATTATCCCCTCTAGAATATCAATTCATATAATTCAATTTAATCTTCATGGATTCATGGGAACATATATAATATTTGGTTTCATTGAAATTTAAAGTAATAGATGGGTAAGTTGGAAGATATCATGTTAAATCAAGAATAAACATTAATACACAATTAGTATGGGATGTCAAATATCTAGTGACAGATTCCATTTAATCAGTAACTTTACAATCATGATATATAAGACACAATCAATATTATAATTTAAATAAGTGAAAAAAAATCCAATTAAATAACTTTACAAACATGATTAGATAATTCATAATATATTTTCCAATTTAAATTAATGTAGATAGATTCCTTTTAAATAAAAAGATTATAATTAAAAGAAAAGGAAATTTTATTATGACAATGAAAATAAATGAACACACATTCCATTTATATAATGTGACTAACGTGAATAGATAAGGAAAAATAAATAAGGAAATGTAAATAACTGAAAATGCATCCCATTTAATTGATATAATGATAATTAAAATTTATGTATATTTAATATCATTACAAATAAAGAATATAAAATAAAAACTATATTATTAATGAGATATATTCTTAATTATTTGATGTCATAATATTAGGAATCATTATACTAATACTGTCATGACTAGTCACAATACTGTTTAATAATGATTGGTTTTATAAACTAGATACCTTTTTAACAAAGGATAACTAATTGATTCATCTCATGAGTCAACTGATTCATCAAGAGATTAACTAAAACTAGTCCCCAGATTTATGTACACTTCTTAAGTATTCCTAATTTTTCAAATAATCTATTTAATTCATAAATAATGTACCATAAAATCACAATATTTAGCACAAATGAAAGATTGATCAATATTTCCCTAGTAAATCACATATCATTCAAATAAAAACACCCTATATAAAAATAATATAGGGTTTATGTAATATGTATATGCATGCAAAATAATATGGATATTTAGGGGAAATTCAATTTATAATGATCATAGGAAAGTGAATATTTATAGGGAAAGATAATGATATATATAATGAAGAAATAACTTTAATGATTGTACTTTAAATTGAAAAAAATAATAATATACCATCCATATAATGAATTGTGATGGAATCAATACAACTTATCAACAATGGATTATAAGTAAAATAATTATTTAGTTTTCATTAATGAATAAAAATACAACAAACCATTATCTATGAAATTTTTGAGGAAAATATTCTTTTCAATATGAAAATTATATTCTTAAATTAATTTTCAAATAATAATTTTTAAAATACATTTTCTTGAACATGACATGGTAAAATTGAAAAATAATAGTAAAAACATTTAGTGTTCTTTAAATATTTAAATTACAAACATGTCATATATGTTAAAAAAAGATAAATTTCACATTTGTTGTAAAATTGAAAATGACCATGTTTAGAATAGGTTAAGAAGACTCCATTATTAAATATTATAAAAATTAAAATAGGGGGTAAAAACATATTTAACAATTCATTTGGATATTTTAAATTATATTTATAGAAAAAATTTATTAGAATTAAATTTATTTTTGACCAAAGAGATATGTGATGTCATATTTTATTATAAACATTGTCTCATTCATTTTGTGTAACCAATGTAGGAATATTGTACTATTGTATGAAAAAATTATGATCATCCAAATTTGATGAAATTTAAAGTGGTTTATTAGACCATTATCAAATAACTTCTTTTAATGAAATTTCATGTATGAATAATCCTGATTACAATGATACAGAGAAATAATCATTTTCAATGACCATAACATTGATGTGATAATTAATCAATGATTCAAATATATATATAAATTTTAAATAAACATAAAAAATATTAATTATAATATAATATATTCATAAGTATTTATAGGAATTATCTTAAAATGTCATGGGAAATGGAGAAGAAATATTACAAAAAGAAAATAAATTAAGTTATGAAATTAATTACCACATGATAATTTTCATATCAAATACATATAAATAAAAAGGATATAATTAAGACATAAAATAATATAATATATGAATTAGTAATTATATTACATGATAAAGGGGTTGTAGATACACCATAGAAAATAAATTATGTTTACAGAATCAATATATGCCTCATTGAAATGAAATTGAGATGGTGTCCCTTACGTCTCTGTTCCATTATGTTGATCAATATTTAAACTATTTATATAGTTTTATATGTTTTATTAATTTATAATATAACCAAATTACTTTTATAATATCATATATGACACTCCAATGACATGTTATAATCGTTTCTTTAATAATCATTCATTTTAACAATAATTTCGAGTAATAAAAGCCAGGAATTCTAATGCATGTTTTAATGTGAAATATCCAGTTCTTTATAATATTATATATTTAAATTAGATATATAATTATATTAATGTAATAAATATTATGATTTCATTAAATATATTTGTAGAATCACTTTTTAAATTTGGACATGGGTAATGGATCGCATCACTTCGTGGAGACTGTTGGTCACATCTAAACACAAGCGACCTTATAATTTCATTAATGAGTGAAATGTTAAATAATTAGATTATAAAATAATTTTAAATAATAAATATTATTTCATATATAAAACATATATTAATTAAATATATTTACCTTACATTCCATGTAATGCATTTTTGATAAATGAATCTCACCGCTTCGTGATGATATTGTATGCTATACAAAAGATAGATGATATCTTATTTAGGAAAAATTGAATAAAATAAGGTATAAATGGTATTAAAGTTTATTAATTATAATAATATCTTAATAATCATAATGACCGTTTAATTAGATCATAATTTCAATATATGAAAGGTGGTGATGAAAAATATTTTTAATCGATTTTGGTGGTTATAGACCCCTTTGAACACGATCACAGTTCTGTTTCCCATTTGATGGAAGAGGATATGGATATAGGTTACTACCTCAATATAATAACATCATTGTATATGGGATTTTATTATTTTATATTACCTATATGAATGAATAATATTTCATGGAGATGGAGGAAGATTTAAAAAATAACGACTGTTTAAAATTGTATCCTCTTCTTCTGACAACCACTTTATTTATGAACTATATTCCTTCCTAGAATATATTTATGATCAATCAAATGGATATATGATGTTTTTAAGGGATTATGTAATTTAATGTGGAAGTTCATGTCCAAAAAATGGCCTTGGATGTCTAAAAATGTAAGGAGAGGTGGTCTCCTTTTATATGTGGGGGAGAGGACGCACTTGGATTTTATAATGACTCAATTAAAACCATGTATTTATATTGAAAAATCCTAAAAATCGGTCATTATTGACCCTTATAGGTGATGAGGTCAAAATATTACTATTCAATGGGTTTTCAACCCTTGGTAAATCGTTTTTACCTTAAGTGTGCTAATTAATATTTAGATATGTTTCTATTCAAAATGTTCATTAAATAAGATTATAATATTAGATAATATAAATTATTTTGATTAATAATATGGAAAATATTTTTCCAAATTCATTTAATATAAGTGGAAAATTTTATTTTATAATTATACTCATGGATGAAATGAAATTCTAGTTTCACGAGAGAAACATCTAGTACATATACAATGAATAAATATCAAAATTCAATGTGAGATTAATTATAAATAAATAAATTTTATAAGTTAATATATAATTGAAATAATTTTACATTAACATAAATTTTAAATTTAATTTATTTTAATAAATTATATAATCAAATAATTCATTTTTCAATAAAAATATGTAACTTTCACTATTCATCAAAAAATGAATATTTTTTAGAAAAATCTAAAAAATTAACCAGAAATTATTTTTTATATAATTATTTGAAACATTATGCCTATTTGGTGTGATAAATTTTCAAAAAGTTGTAAAAATTAATTTAAAACCAGGATTTTAACTATCGATTAAACTGTCTTTAATAATTTTTTTTGAAAATATTTATTTTTAAAATATAAAGATTATTATTTTGTTCATATTCAATAATAAACAGTTATTTTAATAATTTTGTTACTAAAATCAATAGCCATATAATTATTTTTGAGTTTATAATGGTATTATGTATTATATTTCATTTAGACTCAGGTTTGCATATTCTTCTTACTATAAAATAGATCATATTTATTTAGAACTAAATATATCATGACGTCTTAGGGTGTTACATTCTTATCTAATCTAGGTGTTGAATTTCATATACCATATTGATCCCAACATTATTCTACTATTGTCTAAGGGTGTTACATTCATCCCACCTTCAATACATTTTCTTCTCACAATTTAATCATGATCTCTATAATCAAGGGTTTCACATTAAGAGATACCATTGTAGAAAATCCCACATTAAAAAGGATTAATGAAAATTCATCTTGATACTAAGGAAAGGTAAATATGATGATTATATGGTATAAAATATTACTTGGATTATATGAAGGATATCATTGGTGACATGTGATGATATAAACATGGATTAATTGCATAAATAATTAATTTGAGTAATATAGTTCTGTAATCCTAATAAAGTGTATGATAAATGTGATGTTAAGGACCTAATAACCATAAATCGTGGATGATTTAAAAGGATATTCGGTTCTTCTGATATGATGGTAACATGATATTTTGTTTAATATTGTTTTCCTAATGATGGGAAATTATTTTTATTTCTATGAATATAAGGAAGTATAATTGAATGAATTCATTCTATTTGAGAAGTAAAATGTAATACTTAGGTTGTCCCTCATCCAATTTCTAATTCAACAGTTACTCCAATTAATGAATATAATGAAATACATATTATTATCCCAATGCACTAAAATTCACTTTTTTCAAATTGTAAGATTTGTAAATCTGTGACATGTCGATCAATATATCTTTAAATATTTTCCAGAACAAGTATGGTTAGAACAATTTTTCAATTATAATACATTAACATGTAAACCTCAATGTCAACACCAAAAGATTATCATAAGTAATTATTCATAAAACTATTAAACTAAAACATTGTC
Source organism: Viscum album (assembly GCA_963277665.1). Lineage (NCBI taxonomy): Eukaryota > Viridiplantae > Streptophyta > Magnoliopsida > Santalales > Viscaceae > Viscum > Viscum album. The sequence continues at coordinate 1,050,652,046 of OY728127.1, read as the reverse complement.
ATATTAACTATAATATCACATCGGCTAATGGTAAGAGATAAACAATTATCATCCTTCATCTGTGGGCTCAAGCAACTCGACCATACAAGACACCACATTAATCTTTTTTACCAAACTATTTTTATGTAATTCCTGTAATTTTTCCAAATTTTGATTACCCATAATTACTATAATATCAAAGTTAATATAATACTTAACCTTTAAAAATACATAAAATCTTATTTATAAAAATATATTGTTATTATTCCTCATATAAAATTTTCATAAAATAAATCAATGGGTTTTATTCCCATAAATATTTTCAAAAACTATACTTAATCAGGTTATATTACCACAATAAATTTTTTTAAATATGCGTGCTTAAGAATTTTACATTCTCATCAAACATAAAATCATAAAAGAATGATGGTATCCAAAAATCTTATTTTAATGATATTTTTATGCATCTAAATCTTAAAGAATCCATATATGTTATGAGATTCTTATAAAAAGACACCAAGGGTAAAAATATATCTAAAATTTAATTCTTGAATCCAAATGACTAGATAATTCAATTGATTTATTTCAACGTATTACCTTATATGGCCTTAGATTTATTATTAGGAATAGGGAATTAACTTTGAAAATTTCTATGATCCATGCATTTAAGAGAACTAACTAAAAATGGTTACCTAGGATTATATTTGTTTCCATCCACCACACACTTTACTTTTCCTTTTATATTGATTTTTTAGTCCTATATTTTTGACACAAAAAATATTTTTTCACTCTTTTAAGAAAAATTACTTTGGAAAATCATAACAGATTCTTAAGATAATGGAATTCAATGATTTATTCCTCTGTGGTCTACATCACTCATTCCCTTAGAGAAAACCATACATCTGTTCTTTTGTGAATATGATAATTGGTTATGGTATACATTGTTAATAATTTTGTTGGGACAAATGATTATTCATAATCACAATATCATGCACTCAAGACACAATCCTATATTATTTTTTAATTTCTCTAATTTTCCCACTATGTTAAATGCTAACATGATTTTTTCTAGTTATTTATATTTAAAAAAACCAAAATCCATAAAAGGAGAAACTATAATAATATTTGGAAAATAAAATAATCATTTATTGGATATGTAAATTGTTACACCATAATGATTCATAAATAAATTTATTATTTAATTCATGAAACAATGAGTCTCTAGAAAACACCACAATGTTATAACCTATCTAGTAAACATAATTTTACCACCTATTTTATTTTAATTTCGAAAAACTGACATATGTTGTTGCATTCAGTATGATATTTAGAGTCTGATAAGATCTTCTTATATTTTTTTGTGAATAGTAACATGACCATTATAAAAATTAATGTACCCTTATTAATACTAATATGACCCTTATTAATAGTAACCACACCCATTAATGTACATATAAATTTTATAAACCTTATAAATTAAATAGGGTATTTTAGAAATTAATAATGATGTGTTGGTATTTTTTTGTGTAATAAATTTTTAATTACAATTTTAATTTAATAAAATGATTTAAATGAAAATTAATTATTTTAAGACATATTATTATATAAATATTTTTTTCCTATATTTTTTTGATAATTTAATAAGAATGTAGTTATTTTTTGAATGTATTATAAATTAGTTTTAAATTAAAATAAATATTTTTCAGGTTAATAATGATTTTATTTAAAAATAAAAATATTATTTATATAGAAAGTTATTTTAATAAAATTGAGTTCATTTTTCAAATCTAGCCATCAAAAACTGGTTAGGGTTAATTTTTGGTTTTTTTCTGTAAATACTCAATTTTTTGTGAAAAGGGAAATTTGATAATTTACGAAAAATGAAAATTAAGTGAATTTTTTCCTCATGCTTGAAATACGAAAGTCCTAAATTGCCATTTTTTCAACCTCACATTCACAAATTACTATTTTTTGTCAGACAAATAATTAATTTTTCTTTTATTGAGAAAAATAATAAAATAATGACTAAAATATTCAAAAATCACTTCTCTCAAACACTATAACCCCCCCACACTTCCTCTTCTATTCACTTCTATCAAGACTCATGAATTGTCTAAATTATGAAAAAATATTCTCCCATGCTCCTACCCCACTTCCATTAGCCAGTTGTATGATAAAAAACCATAACCTCTCCAATAAAGAGGTTCTCGAAAAGATTACATCAAGAGGAAAAATTCTCTTTTCATTTGTTTTTTTGAAGTTACTTTATTTAATTTATTTTCCACACCTAATTTCATCCAAATGTTATGATGACTCTAGTACCTTTAATGTAATATAATTTTTTTAATAAAGGATGAATTATTCATCATCTCTACTTTCCCCTTCTTTTATACTAGAAATGAAAACACCATTTGATATGTGTAAATTTATCACATTCAAGGATGATGGGTTTTCAATTTCTATTAGTGTCTTCAATTTTGGTTATGAAACCTTTTGGATGGTTTAACCATACAATAATAAATGTATATTAATATATTTTAGGTTCGGTAATTCTTTTTTACACCTGATATTAATTTATGAATTAAAATGAGTTTTTTGTGATAAAAATTAACACTTTAACCAAAACATTTGTCATTAGTGTATAATATAATGATTCATATCCACTCCCAAAAACCAAATGTATATAATAACCATGTATTATTATAGTTTTTAACTAATAACATAAAAATTTTATTCTTAATAACAATTCTGATTCTATATTTTTATCCATACAGGAATATAAGTAAACGGGTCATGCAATCAATGGAAGAGAACACTCATAAACAATAAATTTGAATATCTTAATCCATCAAAAGACCATGAATGGACCTAATAAATTTATGATAAATGAATTAAATATATATTAGGTAATTTAATTATAAATATATGAACCCATGTTTTATAATTGATGTCTTTAAGATCAATTGAAAAACACTTTCAAACTAAAGGTAAGGATTTTCTACCCGAACCTCCATTTTAATTCGGGTTACTATTAATCTCTACATCCGTCAATAAAATTACTATTTTTATTTTTTTTACTCATCATAAAATATGTGTGAATGTTCTATATATGTGTTTCATCCAAAATTGATCCATATTTTATGTATAGATACATGTTTTAAAAGGAACATTCAAAACATCTTTCTGAAATACCAGCCAAATTCAAGGGAATTTCTCAAAATCTTACCTAGTATTAAGGGAACTATATAATCTATTTTATAAATTAATTTCATAAAATAAATAATTTTAATATGAAAAATATTTATTATCTATATTATGATATTATATGATTATTTTTCTACCACAACTCTTCTTTTCAGAGTAAAAGAGTATTTATCTCAACAATTACTCGATGATTTTATTAGAGTATTTTCATTTGATTAAAAAATCATATTGAATTATATGTATAATATGGACAAATATTTTATTATATCATCTATAATATTTTATTGAATTGTTTATGATTAGTTTTTCTATGGATCTTCTATCTTGAATCCATTCACTATATTCATCTGAATGGTTAGTGATTATGTTTGTGGAAAGTTATTAACATTTCATACGTTAGTTTCAATATGAATGTATATATTGTTTATTCTTATCTCAATTGCTATGAGGAATGTATTATAAATATAATGTGATGGGTGGGGCTTTCTATTTCCCCTCGATGAATTGGTAGGTCTCATAATATAAATAGATATGGACTTTACAGAGGCCTTTCCCATTTATAGATATGGTTTTGGATGAGGATATAATATTTTTTAGATATCATGGTTCAGGCCTTGATTGTATGTTTTAGAATGTATGACATATAATATTTCCTCATTATTAAACTAGATTTTTTCAAATCATGTGTTTATTCATCTAATAGAGTACCAATGATTTGCTTTCTTCCAATATTTTCCCAACTCACATTCCTTTAATATTATGTTCATGTTTATTTTTAATGACATGTGTTTTCAATTATTCAACATACCTAATGTCTATGTTTATAATTTGTACATTCATTGTTTACCCTTACTGATCTTCTAATATAAACCCATTTTTATGTCTCATTTTCACATGATAATAATTGGTATATTATGATAAACTTGTAGGGATAATCATAGAGTGGTTGTCGTTCCAAATAGAAATTTTATATTGTTTTTCATTTTCTGTAGTAATATTGAACTTATGTGTGTATTTGTTTTCCCAAATATACTAAATTATTTTTTCTTTTAGGATAAACCTTTGTTGTAATGACTCCAATGTAATAAAATAAGGCATCAACTCCAAGAAACAATGGTCTAGTCTTTATAGTTGGTATTTGAGGATATTTAGTACAAAACATGGAAAATAGATTTAGAAAACGTAGAATAGGGAAAAAAACACTAAGATTTAATTTTAGTATAAACATACAAGAATGTAGTAGAATTTTGGTAAGAAATAGTTTATATGGATCTTTCTAGAAAATACATCCCTATCTGGATACTTCAAGTGGACGTAGTTCTGGGACAAATGTACCTAGGATTGAAAACCCTAACAAAGAGTTTCCGTCATGACCCAAGGTCTCTTATTCCATGACAATGGGACTTACTACACAACTAGTTTGACACTTCTAGGGGATATTCTTATAATAATTCACATTTTCATTACAATCCATTATGAAGGATATAAATGAAAATTTTTCCTCAAAGAAACCGTTGTTATGATTCCATGATTTTCTATTCAATGGAATTCAATTTATGTTATGTATTTTTCTATGGTGAGATAGTACATTATCATTAATAACCTAATATATTTTATGACATTATATATACATATATCCTAGTGGAATGAATAGATACCAAATGAATTCTCTTATCCCATGTAGGTATTTCTCTCAATTTCATGATAATGATATTAGATCCGGAGTAGTGGCTGATGCAGATCATCACATAATGATACTAGGATATCTTACTAAGGTTATAAATAATAAACTTACCCATATGGAACATCCAGATCGACAACATGGAGGATCAATGTTAGAGTGCTTCATGTGACAACATCATCAATCATTTAATTAGACTAAAATCCAATTCCTAGAAGAGTAGTTTATATGTTTTGTAGAGAATATATTTCCCTATTTGGGAAGTAGTGGAAGGGAGAAAGTTATCATGTCAGTTTATCATCTGTCATGAGATGCTGATACAATTTGGTCACTAATTCAAAACTGAAAGGAGGATAATGAAATAGAAATAATATAATAGAGCTAATTTATATAAACTTTCATAGGGAAATACATTCATCATGAACAGTGAGCGAATACTGAATAACAGTTTCTAAATTCCAGGCCAAAGGTAGATAAGAATGATGAAAAGTACAAAGCTAACATCACAAGGTTAGAAAAACCTGATGTAGACAATATACTTAACCCATGGAGAATTTTTGATCTACTCATTAATAGCCTAATTTAATTCCTGTGATGGGAACTGGTCTTCCATACATTCTCATCATACGATGACATAGTCTCATGTGGTATGAAGAGGTAAAAAGAGCTCTTTAAGACTTATTACTTTAAAGGAAATCAAGAAAAAGTGGACTATCAAATACTTTTAAAAATGAAAAAGGGAAATGGGGAAGATGGTAATAGTTGAATGTACACCCTATGATAATTACGTAGGGAAACAAACTACTGCCTATTCAAAAGGAAACGGGGTGTGCTACAAGTATGAAAATATAGGCCATCATGTTGGTGATTAGAATAGAAATAAATTATCCATTAATGTTAAAGATATAATTGTAGGGATATGGGGAACTATGCTAATGATTTTCCAAAGTGTGAAGGAAACGTTCCTCAGAAAAGGACAAGGGAGTAGGGGCAAGCATATATGATCACATCTACTGATATTGAAGTTCCTAATGACATGGTAGAAGGTAAATTAATCATTTCATCAAATATATAAAATACATTAATAGATTCTAGATCCTCTCATTCTTTCATATTGATACGTTTATTTCATATATATATTTTATGGTATTTTAATGTTATGGTTTGTGTATTTCAATGATTGATCATTCCAATTTTGGAATGCATATACATGTTTCGTGTTTTGTAGTAAGGAATTAAAAATTTTTGGAGAAGAAACAGAAATCATAGAGAATATATCTTGAACAACCCTTCATGTCATGATATTTTCTTGTGGTAAGACACTAGATTTTTTAGAGTGAGCAGGAGTTGTAAACTGATGAAAAACAACAACACGTAGCATTACAAAATGACACATCATTGCCATTTCATGTATAAAATATACACATTGGATAAGTCATGATAAATATACATAATAGGAATGCCAGGTACATGTCATGGACTGTCATTACATGTCCTAATTAAAGTCAAATTTTCAAATAAGTGTCTTCATATTTGATATGGGAGACAAAAAATCAGATCTGGGATAAAAGATCTGTAAACTATTTACCCATCGTGATGTCGTCGATGTGTAGAGAAAAAAGTGGTGACACAAGACACAATTTTGGATGAGAAGAACCTATAAATAAATTCCCAGTAATCATTCCAAGACACTCTAGTGTAGAAGCATCCAAGGAACATCAAGCGATGTCCACCAGACCATGAGTGGTGATATCGATCCATTCTTCAATTCCATTCATTCTTTGGGTAACCATGTTGTTCACCCTAATCATGAGAAAGTATTCCATCTAGTAACATGTGATGTGATGTAGGGGGATGTGATTTTAGGGATTATTTCTTTTCATTATTCATATTTTGGATTTATGCAAACAACATTTTTCAATTCCAATCTCCTTCTTTTTGGAGCTGCATGGCCATTTCTTGTTATTTGAGACTGTTTTTTATTATTGAATCTATTAATAAAATTTTATTGTGTATTCCAATTACAAAATATCAGTTAGTAATATTTAAATATGGTTCTGGTTTGACTATTTATGGGATTTATCCAAGTAGATGTCCATTCCAATATCATAAATATTGGATTAGGTTTGGATAATAAGAGCAAGCACCCCTACTTACCCAACTACCACATCAAAACCAAATTAATCAACTCTCATTGAATTCTTAGAACATGATCCCGAAATCACTAAACCTATAATTTTACCCATAATGAATTCAACCTCAATAATAGATGTAATATTTATCTTTTTCTAATGATCCAATCTATTTCATTTCTAGCTTTATTAATTAATTTATAACATACAATATGTCTTTGTGGTTTCAGCACCCAAACATTACTTGTACTACATTTTAATTAATTAGGTATCATAGTTTGGTTTTTATAATTTTTTTTCATATCATCATTTCAAAATAATAACACCTTATGGTGCTTCCATATACCTTCACATATTTGAAGAAAAATGGATATTTCCAATTTGATTTAATAAGGGAGCTGTTAGTCAAACCTCATAAAGGATGTATCATTGAAAAAAAGATATGTTGTCCTTGTGACATATAAAATATCCATAGTTGTAAACATTACCATCAGACACATAATTGAATTTTATGTAATCCTCAGTATGGATATGACTTCAAATTATGAAGAAAAAAAATACTGCAAAATGAAGGAAGATAATTTTTTGAGAATAGTTTAGAATCTCTTATCTTTAGAGAAAAAAACTCACCATCTGATTCTCAAATAGATCCACCACCCATAGAGATGCTGAATTAAATTATTAGGAAGGAAGATAACACAAAATCAATGGGAACAGAATGTAATGTTCAAATATAGGACATACCTATTATGGAAGAATATGTTGATGGGTTTCCAGAGGATTTAACTGGACATCCTCTCAAGGAGGAAGTTTAGTTCTACATTGATTTAACTCCTAGTTCCCGACCTTTATCAATGAAACCTTATATAATGGAAACAATTTAATTAGAGGAACTAAATAAATAACTAGATGAATTTATTAATAGAGGATTTATTATACCTTGTGTCTCTCCATGGGGAGCGCTTGTTCAATTAGTTAAGAAGAAATATGGATCTATGAGGTTGTGCATTGACTAAAGGGAGATAAATGTTATAAATATAAATAACAAGCATCCCATACCTCACATTGATGATTTACTTGATCAAATTTATGGATCCCAATATTTATCAATGATTTACCTTCGATCTAGATATCTTTAGTTGTGGGTAAGGGAGGAAGATATTCCAAAGACAACATTTTGTACCTGGTATGGGAATTACAACTGTACATAGATGGATTTTCAACTAAATAACAAACCATTTATTTTCATGTAATTTATGAATATATTTTTCAATGAATATCTTGATGAAATTGTTCTGGTATTAATAGGTGGTATCTTGGTATACTACAAAAGCTATAATAACCATGAAAATCACAAGTAAATAATTCGGAAAACTCTTAGAATAAATGAATTATATGGGAAATTTGAAAGATAGATTTTTCACTTCATTTATATTCCTTTTATGCCCAAATTTTCTCTATGGATGGAATATATATTGATCATGTGATGAAAAGGGATGCGAATTAATTTCCTACTCCAAATAGCATAATTAATGTGCATAGTTTTAATGGTTTAACTGGTTATTATGATCATTTAATTAATAACATTACCCGTTTAGCCAAACAAATGACCAAGATTGCATGTAAAGGGTTTATGATTGTATGGACAAAATAATTGGACGAATGTTTTGAAAAATTCAATCATATATTTGTAAATTCTCCAATACTTACTCTACGATTGGGGAATGGTGGATTATCTATCTATAGTGATGCATCAAAGAAAGGATTTGGTTGTGTCCTTGTGCAGAATGATAGTGTTATTGCATATGCATCAAGGGAGTTAAAAACATTAGAATAGAACTATCCAACTCATGATCTTGAGTTAGAAAATATAATCTTTGATATAAATATATGGATACACTATCTATATGGTGAATTATGTGAGATATATAAGGATCACAATATCTAGAAATATATCTTCTTAAAAAAATATCTCAACAAGAGGGAAATATGATGGCATGAAGAAATAATGGATTATTATTGTTCCATACACAACTACCCTAGAAAAAAATATGGAAGATGATGTCTTGAGTAGGAAGGATCATGGAGTCCTAAACAAAATTAGGATTTAAAGGGATCCTTTAATTATGAATATAGTAATGTTTAATATGGGAATTATCATTAATGGTGATAGATCACTACTTTTAAATTTGGATTCCCAACCATATCTATTTGGAAAGGATATACACTTCTCAGTCTAAAGATGAGAATCTTCAAAAGAATATTAATGGTGTCAATGATTTAATGTGGGCAAACTTCATTTGTGAAAATGGAATTCTAAAATTTTGGAAGAGGATATGTGGTCCCTCTATAAATGAGCTGAAAAGGGAATTATTGGTTGGCTCTCATAGCTCGAAGTTATCTATACACCCTAGTTGCATTAACATGTATAGATATTTGACAGAACATTTCTGGTGGGAAACGATGAAGTGGGAAATTTCTTATTATGTATCATGATGTTTAGTTCATACACTAGTGAAGGACGTAGGAAAAAATCCTAGAGGAGTCATGCATCCTCTAGAAATACATACATGTAAATGGATTGACATCACCAGGTATATTTCATTGTATTACAAAAAACTCCAAGGAATAATTATTAGATATGGGTAATTTTTGATCAAATTACAAAATATGAAAATTTCTTTGCTATAAGGGAGGATTTTCCACTAGAGCTCCTAGAAAAAATTTATATCAATGATGTTGTTGCACTTCATGGTGAACCACACCTAATTTTGGTCGATCATGTTCCATGATTTACATAGAAATTATTGAAAAGTATTCAGAAATCATTACATAATGATCTTCTATTGATTACTGCTTATTGCCCTTAAACTGATGGGAAATCAGAGAGGATGAAAAACACCATAGAAGACTATTGGGATAATGTTCAACTAAATTTCATTGAATGTTGGATCAATATTTACCTTTACTGGAGATTTTGTACAAAAATAGTTTCCATTAATGTATTAAAATTGAATCATATGAAGCATTGTACGGAAATAGATATCATACACCAACTTGTTGGGATGAAGTTGCAGAAAGGATGATTTTGTGTCCATAGCTTGTCGAGGAAACAATAAAAAAGGTATGAATATTCAAACTGCTAACAATGTAGATCAAATCTAGAAAAAGATATATAAATATAATTAAAGAATGGATTTGGAATTTCGACTATGAGGTCATGTTTTCCTAAAGTTATCTCCATGGTAGGGTGTTATAAGATTCAAGAAGAATGGGAAACTGAGCCCTAGGAACATTGTAACTTTTGAAATCCTATAGAAAATTGGAGTTGATGAATATCAGTTTTTATTTTACCTATCTTGTATAATGTACACAATGTGTTTTATTTACCATTGATGAAAAACATCATGACAAACCCAACACATTTCCTCACTTCTAAAAGAATAAAATTGGAACATGTCCAATCATACTATGATGATCCTATCCTATTAATGGACAACAATTAATAGGTTTTGAAGAATCAGAAAACGTAACTGGTAAAGTTACTTTTAAAAAATCGTAATATTTAAGAGACAACATTGGATCATAGGGAGCTTATGATGAAGTCCTACCAAAATCTTTTTTTATAGTAACAAACTGTGAATTTTGTGGAAAATATTTTTTATGGGGGGGGAGAATGTAATAATCCAAGTATTTAAAAATAAATTGAATATTGATTCCATGAGACACTAAGTCTCTACAAAACACCACTTTCTTATAAACTAGCCAGTAAACATAATTTCACCACCTATGTTTTTTGAATTTTGAAAAACTAACACACATGGATGTGTTCCATAAGATATTTAGAGTCTCATTAGATCAACATACATTTTTTGTGAATAGTAATTTCATACTTATGAATAGTAATGTACCTTATGAATAGTAATATGACCCTTATTAATAGTAACCACACCCATGAATTTATAAATAAAATTTAGACACATTATAAAGAAAGCATAGTATTTTAGAAATAATTAATTATGTGTTGGTAATTTTGTTATTAGTAAATATTTAATTACAATTCTAAATTAATATAATTATTTTAAATTAAATTACTTTTCATAAAATATATTCTGAAATATATATATTTTTTCCTATAATTTTATAATAATTTCGTTAAACATTAGTTAATTTTTGAATATATTTTGAAATCTATTTTAAATTAAAATATGGATTTTGAAATAAATAATTTTTTTACATAATAAATCAATTTTCAATTATTGTGAAAATTATTTTGATAAAATTTATTTCATTTGTGAACTCTATATGTCAAAAAACAGTTAGGGTTAATTTTTTGGATTTTTTAGAAATACACAAATATTTTTTCGAATAATGAAATTTGATAATTTATTAAAAATGATAATTAAGTAAATTTCTGCATAATGCTTGATTCTTGGATGATTTTAATAGACATTGTTTTGAAATAACATGAACATTTTATGATTTCTTTATTAAGAATCTACATTATTTCATGTCTTGAGAAAAATAAGAAAATAATGAATAAAATATTCAAAATCACTTTTATCCTCCACTATATCACCCCATCACTTATACTTCTCTTCACTCCTCTCAAGCCTTGTTCATTTTCTAAATTATTATCCAATAACCCCCAAGTTCGTCACCCCAAATATATCATCCATTTTCTTCATAAAATGACCACAAATTTTCCCTTAAAAAGGCTCTCAATGAAGATTACTTCAAGAAGTAAATTCCTCCTTTCATTTCGGTAATTTCAACTTCCCTTATTTTATTTTTCTTTCCTCAAATAATACAATAGAAATGTTATGTTGACACTAGTACCATACATTTACTATAATTATATATTGTTAAAGTAATGATTCTACATCATCTCTCCTATACCCCTCAATTATACTATAAATGTAAACACTATCTGAGATGTGTTAATTTACCACATTCAAGGATGACGAGTTTTCAATTTTTATTACCATCTTCAATTATAGTAATAAAACCATTTTGATAGATGAAAAAAACAATAATATATGTATTATAACTTATTTAATGTTATGGAATGCGTTTTTAAACATGATATTAATTTATAAATCAAAATGACTTCATTGTGATAAAAAACCAATTAACCTAAAACATTGTCATTAAAGTTTTATATAAATATTCATCTTCACTACAAAAACAAAAAAGAATTATTTAACCATTTATTATTAAATATTTTAAAAAATAAAATATAACTTATATTCTAGATAACCATTCTTAGTCTACATTTTTATCCGTACAGGAATATAAGTAAACCGATCATGAAAACCTAGGATGAAAAAACTCCCAAAAAATGAATTTGAATCTCTTAGACCATCAAAAGGCCAATAATGAAAATAATAAGGTTATATTAAATCAATTATATGTATATGAGGTTTAGTAATAATTAATTTATTAACCTAAATTTTACTATTCAGGTCATTAAGGCTAATTTAGGAACACCTTCAGACTTAAGGTAAGGGTTTTCTACCCGAACCTCCATTTTCATTTAGGTTATTATTATTATATACTTACCTAACGTATATTATAATTTTTTCTTATTGAATCATTATATATTCCATAATAATATTATATATAGGTGTAATAACACAATTTCATCGATCTCATATGTGGAGTTTCATGTTTTAAATGGAGCATTCAAAAAATATTTTTGAAATACAGGCCTGATTCAAGGGAATATCCCAAATTCTTAACTATTTTCAAGGGAAATATATTTCTATTTTTAGAAAAAATTATTTTCATATAATCTATAATTTTATTATTATATAAATATATTATATCAATTTTGGTTTTATACATTTTTTTTCAAAATATTTCTTCTTTTAAAAGTAAATGAGTATTTATCCCAAGAATTACTCGATGATTTTATGAGAGTTTTTTTAATTTATTTCAATAATCTTGATGACTCATATATATAATTGGGAAAAATATTTTATTATATCATATATCATATTTATCGATTTTTTATGATTAGATTGACTATGTATGTCTTATCTTGAAACCATTCACCATATTCATCTGAATGGTTAGTGTTTATGTGTGGGGAACATTATTTACATATAATTTGTTAGTTTCAATATGAATATATTACTTGTTTCTCTATATCCACATTGAATTTAATAATGCATTATATTTAGTATGTGATTGGTGGGGCCCTCTACATCACCTCTATGCCTAGGTATGTATAATGAGTCAAATAGATATGGACTTGGTCGACGTCTTTCCCATTTTTAGATATGGTTTTGGATGAGGCTTTAAACATTTTTTGATGTCTTGGCCAAGGCCATTGCGAAATGTTTTAGACTTTCTGGAATATTCATTTACCTTATTATGAATATATAAATTAAATGTTCATGAGGTTATTCAACTAGTATAATACACGTGATTATATTTTATTATGGAAATATTTCTCATCTCATATTCCTACCATATTATGGGTATTTTTATTTTTAAAGGCATGTGTTTTCAATTATTCAACATGACTAATGATTATGTTTATAATATCTTTTTCATTAGTTTTTACAATTATTTATCATCTGAACTCATCCCATCTAATGTTTTATTTTTCAAGGATATAAAGAAGTATATTATTATTGACATGCATGAAAAATTTTAGAGTGGTGGATAATCGCAATGGAAATGTTATGTTGTTTTTCATTTCAATTATTAATGTTGAACATATACATGAATTTGGAATTCCAAATATATTAAGCAATTCATTATTTCGGGATAAAAATGTCTTTTAATCATTCCAATGTAATAAAATAAGGCGCTGACTCTATGCAACTTAGGTAGGGTCTTTACATAAATATTGAATCCTTATTTATAATATAAGAATCCATTGTTTCAGAATTATTTATCTACTGTCATGTTCTATTAAAATCCCTTATAATTTTTTGAATGTAAAACACAATTTATCCAAAAAATATCCCCCGATAGTGTTAATCAATGTAGGTAGTATGCACCATTTTCATGCACCATGATGTAACTGGTTCAAGAACAATGTACCATTTTTTAGTTATTACCCATATGAACAACTATGCTTGAACAATGTCCACATGCAGTATCAAGAAACTAATGTATTTATAAGAAATTACACGTATTATCTACCTTTACAAAATATTTGGATTATTATTTGTATATATTCTCAAAGTCTATTATTTAGTTTTGATCCCTAATATATGGTTTCCAAAATACAGTTCTCATCGATTCTAGTAATCTACCTATAATACAATCTATTACGACCCAAATCCTGTCAACGAAAAAGAAACTTTCTACTTCATTACACTGGAATACGATATATGGAATCACATCATGAAGTACTGAATAGTATATTATTCGTAGTACACTGGATACATAGATGATTCCCATATTACATTTGAAATCACAAATTTAATTATTTTTAGATAATATTATTCACTCAAGCGTATCCTTTATTTTCATTAAAATTATAATTCTTGAAATCCAATTAAAGGAATCCAAATAATTGTGGTCCAAAATAAATAGTAAAATTTTAAAAATTGGGAATATATATTGTGTAAATAAATAATATCAAATAATGTATAATTAATATAGAAGGGTAAATATCTGAATCTACATCCCATTTAATAAATAACATTACTATGACGATCAAATAATGGATAATTATTATAGAATGTTAAATAACTAAACACACATTACATTTAAATATAATTACTATCTTAAATATATAAGATATAATCAATATAACATGGAAAATAATTGTTCAGCCATTCAATATAAATAACATGAATATCTAGAATAGATAAATCACAATCAATATGGAATGGTAAATAACTAAACACACATTCCATTAAAAAACATGAAAATCATGAATAAAAATATATATAATAAATATTGAACGGTAAAAAACTGAAAAAATCATTCCATTTAATTAATTATATGAGAGTGAAAGTCATTTAAATGATATTATAATTGAAAAAATATCTTGAGTATCTATAAATGAAATATTTATGAGGAAATTTTTTATTTATTAATCATCCTGGTCTAGGGTATCATGATATATCTACTATAAATACCATTCATAAGAAAATATAAATTTCCTGGGGTTCTATACACTAAAAAAACTTTTATCTAAGGATTACAAACGGATTCAACCGAAGAGACTGAAAATATAACATGTGTAAATCTATAGTCGATCCCACCCATATCAATATGTACAAATAAATCCTCATATAAAAAATAATCAAATTAATAATGAACAACATCCTTTATCAACAAATATCTATATTGAGAAAACATTATAGATTTATCAATATTTACCGAGTCCATAAATGAATATTCAATGTAAAATTCCTTGTGTATTAGGGATTTTTTTGTAATAAGTATATCATTGATAAATAATGTTGATATTCTTGAAAAATATGATATCCAATGATCATATTAATGTGAATATATCAAGGGAAATATGATAAAAACAAAAATTACTCAATACTATTAATGTAAATAAAAACACTATGTAGTAAAAAATAATACATTTGAATTGAATTAAAATTCAAAGGGGAAAATAAACCATATAAATGAAAATAGTGTATAAGTCAAAATATGCCTCAGTGAAAAGAGATTGAGACGAAGTCCATTAAAAATATCATTTTGTAAATAAAATGGATTGATTATGTGTATTCACTATAAGAAAAAAGGAATTATAAATAAAATATAGTATATGAAAATTTATTTCCCACATAATCATAAAACAGCATAATCAAGAAGCAGAATATTAATCCAAAAATGAATATTGGGTAAAGATGTTCTCTAACCTTGTTCCCGACTTGTCACATATGTTACATGCTCTTTTTAAATAGTAAACTTAAGTTAATTTATAATATCATAAGAAAATTTTTCATGTTTATTTTTCCTTTTACATCACTTATTACCACGTTCTACAATTCTCATAATTATTTAATTTATTATCATTTATTTTGTTCATATTGGGTACTTGGGACGAAAATGAACTTGTTATTATTTAAAGAAATCCATATGGTCAAATTTACATTTTCTCAATATTTATATTCATTATTTATATATCATATATATCATATTTATCAATTATATTTGTATTTATAATAGTTTATAACATTTGGAGATGACCAATGAAATACACCGTTCATGGAGACAGTAAGCCATATATACGCATGAATACTACGTCCCTTATAATTTCATATCTATAAGAATGAAAACATATTGATTCATAGGTATATTATAATTCTAGTATAATATCATATTTTATATATGTTACATAATTTCATTATCACCAACATTTATATGTTCCATATATTGCATGAACGAGTCATATCACTTTGATGGGGTGATAGTCCGCAATTTTTCGAATGAAATTTTCATGTTTACAAATCAGGAAAGGAATAAATGTATATTGTAAATAAAAATTACGAAAACATATAGAAAATATAAACATAATATATATCATATATAAATACCATTCTATCATAATGGCCACCATGAGAGGTGGTAGGGGAAAATAAAATATTCATCATTTTGTGAGGATGTGGTTTGTCTAACACAAAAACAATATGTTTGTATCCATTCGATGAAGGTGTGTGTAAGATTAGTTCTAATACATCTCATAAAAACATCCTTGTATATTTAAATTAATGTTTTTTTATAAAATAATTGAATAAAGTGTTTTTAGGAGGTTATAGAAGTAAAATAAATGAAAGAAACTTGAGAGAAGACATTAACTCAAATTGGGTAACTCATTTTGATTTATGCTAAATTGATTTCTTGAAATTCCTTCTTCCCAAGGTAAGGATTTTAGGTGGAATATAGGGATGTTGGTATCTTATTTTGGAAGAGCTTAGATAGGACAAGGGTCTTGAGACTTGTTAGTACAGGTTAGTGGTGGGTGCCTTTTATATGAGGATTGTTCAAATACTTTAAACCAATAGGTTTTATAATAGTTTTGGTTTCAAATTTTTCCTTATCATTTTTCTTTAACCATTAGTTGACTAATTTTACTCTTACATGGTCTTATTGTATATTCATAGTATATGGTTAATATTGTTTCCATAAAATGCCAATAAAAAATTAATTGGATCAGTAATGAAATTTTAAACATTATCTGTTCCTTTTGGCCGAATCATACATTTTAGGACTATTATATATTTTAATAACATCGTATTTTTTTTAAATACTAATTTCTATTGAATATTTCACTATTCATATAATGGCTTCTTTAAAAATGCATAACATGAATATTTCAAAAAACATTTAATTAATTTTACGATAAAAAGTAATAATCATCCCAAAAATTCATGGAGAGATTTTTTTTTAAAAACATATTTTAATATTTATTATCTCATTTATTAAAATCAATCATTTATAAGGTAATAACTACATCATCGTTGGGGCATAAATAAATTTATTTATTTTATTAATACAAATTATAAATAAAATATCATGATGTAGAAAATATTTTTAGCTAACTAATACATATTTATAGTCTAAATGATCACCAATTTAACCCTAAATAGAAATTGTCTTACTAAAAGATATATTTTTGTGTTACATTTTTCTTTACATTAAAATAATTATAATAAAATTTCATTTTCACATCTAAGTGTGTCCATGGAATGTCACATAAAAGACATATTTTAAAATAATTTTTCATTTAATTTACATCTTTTCTTTGTTTTGGGGGTTTCCAAAGGTTTTAGGGAGGAATAGATGAGTACTCATGAATTGGGCCACACCGTGAGCACAATTCTAGATTAAAAAATAAATATTGTATCTTTTATAACATTTAAATTTTCAACATTTTTCATCCATTAAAATTCCAAATTGACCTCCCCTTACCTATGAACACCACCAAGGAAATTTGTATCTTTTAGAAATCCATAACCAGGGATTATTTGGGCTTTTATCTAAGGGGTTGGGCCTGCCCGAATGCCAAATTACTGTTTTAAAAATAAAATTGATTTTTTTATAACTCATTCAATAATTGGGATTTTTCGGGGATTCCAAGTCTCACACAAGCCCAATTAACCCTGACGCGCGTCTGAACTCTCTCCCACCTCTTTGGAGCTCTGGATAATCACTATTTTGTGCCGAAACTCATAGGGTTCCTCAAATCGCCCAGATTTGAAGAGGTAAAGTATTATTTCATAACTCTCTCAATTCTCAATATTTTTCCTCCATTCTAGTTTCTGAATGAGATAATACATCTTTTTCGAAAGTAACCTAAATTTTGGATCTTTTAAATTTCAGATACTAGAGTTTTTTAGTGATTACTTCAAGATACTTCAAGTAAATGAGCCATTTTCCTTCCTCTTTCAAATTACATTGGGTTTAACTCATTTTTCATAGGGTTTCTTCGGTTATAATTGAGTTTACTAATTTCAAGAAACTAGGATTTCTAAACTAGTGTTTAACTTTGGGCTTTCTTGGCAAATTTTTGAGGTTTTAGGTTTGATCTAGTTCTCTCTTGGTGCGGCGGGGGTGCGATTTGATTTTCGCACAGAGATTCAATGGTTTTTGTTAATTTGGTAGGTGATTACATTGTGTGTGAAATGTTTGTGAATTATCTTGCTATTTTTATGGTACCTTAATTTTTATTTCACTTGAATGTTTCTTTAAAAATTGGTTTGAGTTGCATTTATATTACAAATGAATTCTAAGTTCCAATTTTTGGTGAAAATGGGGGTTTTTTCATTCCAATATTATATTGGTTCATTTTGGGATGCCCCATAACTGAATTGTTGGAATCATTAAATGGTGTTGAACTGAATTTTTTTTAATAACTTACAAGTGTTAACATAGTATGAAAGGTGGATATGTTAAAGAGCTTTGGGTGAAAAACAATGTGATGTTTTTAGAGGTTGTTTTATTGGAAATAAAATTATTTTATTCTATGTTTTAAATGATATAAAATGTGTGTAGATAATGTAAAATTTGTTTGTGACCAGTAGTGATATTTTATATTAAAAAGGATGTGTATTGTTTTCTGAAACTGTTTGAGCACAAAAAGGGGAAGCCCGGTTACCTAGCTGGGGAGGATTTGTACTAGTACGACTAGTGGATGGGATGGGTTTTTTCCCTATTCCACTTAGCATCTGGATAACGAAAACTCTAACTAATCTATTTGGATGATGATTGGGCACCACTAGGTTATGTGTATGTTCCCTACTAGTGGCTCATGCAAGATAACATATTTTTCTATGGTTACTCTACACCGAGGTATGTGGTACATAGGGCCTGAGACAACCAAGTGCTTAGGGGTGTTCATGATTTTGTTGCTCATTGGATTTGTGGTATTTACCCTTGTTTTGGCTTGTTTTTCGCATTACTTTACAGTAGCTCACATGTCTATTTAATTTGATAACAATATGAAATTCTCGGATTTAAATCTGTTTTCATTTGAAAGTTGCATTGCATTGAATTTTAACATTGTTTCACCTTGTGTATTAAAATTGATTGTTTTGTTCACATTGTATTGCATGATCTTTGTAAATCATCTGGTGGTATCCTATAGGGCTTAGGATCACACCCTACCTACACCCCTTTGGTGTATGTAGACCTGCTTATGCTTGACTCAGGTAAAGGGAAGACTAAGGGTGATGGCGGTCCGGGATGTTAGTCCCCATCGTTGGGGCGGAGTTGTGGGGACGACTTGTGGGTGATGATCCTCTTGTCATCTGGAGCCCATGGGGATGTATTTATGTTGTCATTATTTGTTTTTAGACCACATTTAGTGTCTTTAATCATATGAATTCAGATATGGTTTTGTTAAGAATTGTTTAGCATGAAAATTTCAGAATCTAATAATTGATTGTTTTTTAATGATTTATGATTTTATACTCGAGTAAATCATCCCCAAAACAGATTTTTCTGATACTCGGGAACTTGTGCCAGCCCGTGAGGATTGGGAATGCCCTTCGGGCCTTGCCACGGGCTGGGTTTGGTGCCGTTAATGGTGGCAACCAGATCCGGTTCATGACAAAATGGTATCAAAGGGGGTTAATGTTTTTGGGTTATATTGTTATTTTGAGATGAGTCAGGATAGATATGAGATAGGACTGTCGGGGATTGGGGTATTGGTTTTGAGTAGGGTGACTGGCCCACACCTCTCATGGTATACCTTGAGTCACCAAAGGATGTTGGAATTTACTGATCGACTTCACTTCTAGGTGAGACATGTGGGCTGCAGACCACATGAGGACATCAGGTAGATGTGGAGTAGTTGTTTCTTTTATTACAGGAATGTGTTTAGTTTATTTATATTTGATGTATTTGATTACAATTTTCATAATTGTGTTATTGACTATTGTTTTCTGACTGTTTCATTTTGTAGCATCATGCCTCCCCGGAAAGCTCCCACGCACCCATAGGAGGAAGCGGGAGAGAGTTCTCCCACGCCGATTGATCAAAGTCTCGTGGAGGCTATTGTTCAGGCTATCCAAGCATTGGGACAGGGACCATCTCATGCTTCTATTCCTGTAAGGGTAGAGGAGACAGGTCCTAGAAAAGATAAAGCACAAGAGTTTCTGAAAAACAAGCCTCCAAACTTCCGAGGTAGCACAGGACCCCAGTAAGCAGAAGAATGGATCGAGAAGATCGAGCATATGTTTGAGTTCCTGGAAACAGCCCAGGAGCTCAGGGGTGAAGTGTGCCTCATTTTTGTTGGAGGGTCCCAGCCGTAAACCATGGGAGTCAGTGCTTTAGGCTTGGAAGAATGAGCAGATGCACTGGGGAGATTTCAAGGTTGTCTTCAATGAACAGTATTGCCTTGAGATGTTAGCTTATTCCAGATCTAGAGAGTTCATTGAACTTTTTTGGGGGAGCCTATCTGTGATGGAGTATGCCAACTGTTTCGCTGAGTTGGTTCGGTATGCTCCAGAAATTGTCTCTAATGAGCAAGTGAAGTCCCACAGGTTTGAGAAAGGCTTGCGACAAGAGATATACTCCCAAGTGTTCTTGTTAAAGCTGAGGACCTATGATGAGGTTGTTGATTGGGCGTGCATGGTGGAGATTTATAGGAAAGGCAGGGCTGGCTTCTATGGTTTAGTATCAGCAGTGGGCAGTGGCAGCTCCTTAGGGAATAAAATGAAGTGGGAGGATCATGTGAAGAAAGGAGGGGGCAATTCAGGCCACTCTTCCAGGCAGTTTTCTTCTGCGGCTTCTGATGCGAGATCGGTCATGTGCCACCAATGTGGGAGGCCTGGGCATATCTGACCAGCATGTCCTCTTCCTCCGAAGCCTTATTACCAGTGTGGAGGTATAACGCATTTGCAGCACTTCTGCAATGTGGCACGTCCACTCCCAAGTGGGGCAGGGTCAGTGGCTTCAAGAGGAATGCCAACACAGTCCGACCCGTCGAGGACTGGGGGATCTCGATTTAGTGTTCATGGTGGTAGGGCTAGATCATCTTCTGGGCATAGCCAGTTCAGGGCACAACCACAGAAAAGCGGTCGTCCTCAAGCAGATTCTGGACATCTCTATGCAGTGGATCAGTCACCAGCAGGATCAGAGGCGGGACCGTCGACAGTTCGAGGTACCGTTCTGGTCGCATCTTCTATAGCTACTGCTCTTTTTGATACTGGTGCCTCTGTTTCATTCATTTTTTGACTTTTTTTGAACATGCTGAATTTTCCAACTGAGTTGATGTCTTTTGCGATGGATTTGGTGACACCGTTGGGAAAGAAGAATGATCAGGGCCTCAGGTGCCCCTCGTGTGCACTTTCTGTGTCAGGGGTCGAAATTGAGTGGGAACTCTTTGTCTTAGATATGGACCTTTGTGATGTCATAATCAGGATGGATTGGCTAGTACACTTCCAGGCACACATTGATTGCTACAGATGCCATGTGAGTTTCATGGCACCTGATGGGAGTTGTCAGGTTTTTCATGGAGAATGGGATCCACGATCAAGTTGCGAAGGGCCTCCACTCCCAGAGTTGGGAAGTGTTATCTTCCAGTTATCTTCTCTTGTGCTAGAGGATGGTCTTTCCCCTGATGTATCACTACCTCATGTAGTGAATGAGTTTCCCAAGGTATTCCCAGATGATTTTTCTGGTTTTCCCCCGTAGCAGGATGTGGAGTTTTCGATTGATCTGGCGCCGGGAACACAACCGATATCTCTTCCCTCTTATCGCATGGCCCCCACCAAGTTGAGGGAATTAAAGATACAACAGGAAGACTTTGAATCCAAAGGATTCATTCACCCGAGCTTCTCTCCTTGGGCCGCTCTTGTGTTGTTTGCAAAAAAGGCTGATTGATCCCTCCGGTTGTGCATTGACTACTGGAAGCTGAATAAGGTAACAATTAAAAACAAATACCCTTTGCCCAGAATAGATGATTTGTTTGATCAGTTGAAGGGGGAATAGTGGTTCTCAAATATAGACCTACGTTCAGGGTATCATCAACTCAGGGTGAAGGAGTCAGATATCCCTAAGACAGCCTTCCGAAGCAGGTACAACCACTTTGAGTATTTGGTCATGCCCTTTGGATTGACCAATGCTCCAGCGGTATTTATGGAACTTATGAATAGGGTGTTCCATCAGTATCTTGATTACTTTTTTGTGGGGTTCGTGGATGATATTCTGGTATACTCTTTCTCGGAGGAGGAACACGAACATCACTTGAGGATCGTTTTGGGTACATTACGAGATCACTGCCTCTATGGAAAGATGTCAAAGTGAACTTTCTGGATCAGAGAGGTGAGATTTATGGGGCATGTGATCTCAGTGCTTGGTATTTCAGTGGACCCTGAGATAATTAGTGTAGTCATGTCATGGGAGAAACCGAAGAATGTGTTCGAGATCAAGAGTTTTCTTGGCTTGGCTGGTTATTAGAGGTGATTCTTTCGGGATTTCTCTCCACTTACTTCATCGATGAATTCCCTCACACGGAAAGGGGCGAAGTTTGTATGGGGTCCAGAACGTCAGGCATCATTCGAGGAGCTGAAGAGGCGGTAGACTACCGCCCCCGTGCTGATTTTTCCCGAGGCTAGAAAGGGGTATGTGGTCTATTGTGATGCTTCAGGTATGGGTCTTAGGAGCCTGCTTATGCAGGATGATCATGTGGTCACGTATGGATCTCGCCAACTTCGACCACATGAAAAGAACTACCCATCCCATGACTTGGAGTTGGCAGCGGTGATGCATGCTTTGAAGACGTGGTGTCACTACCTCTTTGGGGAAAGGTTTTTGGTATACTTTGATCACAAAATCTTGGCTTATATCTTCTCGCAGAAGGACATCAACTTGAGGCAACATCGCTGGATCGAGTACTTACAGGGGTTTGACTTTGACATTGTCTATACCCCAGGCAAGGGTAATGTAGTGGCCGATTCTTTGAGCAGAAGAGTTCTAGTACAGGATTTGAGGAAGTCTAGTGATGAGTGGACATTGATGGGTCTCTTTTCTCAGATGCATGTGGAGACCAGGGAATATAGTGGAGGGGCATTCTTGGAAAGCGTCCAGCTGACTCATTCTCTATTGTAGCTGATTCAGCAAGAACAAACCATTTATGATCTTTGTCAGCGGTCTAAGCAGTTCCTTTATGGTGGGGAGATATCCTCTAATTGGTTGTCTTCTCCCGAGGGCATCTTGTGCTTCAAGGGCCGTTCAATAGTTCCATTATCTCTACAGAAGGTGGTGATGCAAGATATCCATCTGTCTCAGTGGGCTATCCATCTGGGTACCACTAAGATCTATTATGATGTTCGTCAGTAGTTTTGGTTGCCTGGTATGAGACGGGACATAACAGACTTTGTTTCGAGATGCTACACATGTCAACAGGTGAAAGCAGAGCACCAAAGTCCATCCGGTTTGATCCAACCACTACCCATTCCTACTTGGATATGGGAAGAGTTCGCCATGGACTTAATTGTTGGCTTACCTCGTACACCTCAGGGTAAGAATTCTATTTGGGTGGTGATTGATCATCTGACCAAATCAGCCCACTTAATTCAGATAAAAGATACAACTAAAGTAGATGAGTTTGGCCATTTGTATCTTTAGGAAGTGGTGAGACTCAATGGTGTAGCATCAGCTGTTGTCTTAGATAGAGACCCCCGCTTCACTTCTCGATTTTGGGAAGGCCTTCATAAGGGCTTGGGGTCTCAGATTAAGATGAGCATGGCATACCACCCACAGACGGATGGTCAGACAGAGCGGGAAAATCAGATATTGAGGACATGATTCGTGCATGTTTCCTAGACATTATAGGTTCATGGGATATCCATTTGGGATTGGTAGAGTTTGCTTATAATAATATATACTAGTCCACGATTCTAATGGCCCCTTTTGAGGCGCTCTATGGTCGGCATTGTCGGTCCCCCCTATGTTGGGCTGAGGTAGGAGAGACTTCACTGTTGGGGCCGAGCCTTGTGCAGGAGACTTCTTAGAAGGTCATGTTGATTAGGCAGTGCTTATTGACAGCTCTGAGTCGTCATAAATCTTATGCTGACCGGAGGCATCGAGACCTAGAGTTTTCTATAAGTGATAGGGTATTCTTAAAAGTGGCCCCTCGTTTGGGCCATCATCGATTGGGAAAGCAATGTAACCTGATGCCACGGTATGTAGGACCCATTGTGATCACCAAGAGTATTGTAAATGTGGCATACAGGTTAGCCTTACCTTCTCAGTTGGCGTCTATCCATGATGTCTTCCACGTCTCTCAGTTGAAGAAATACAATCCGGATCCATCCCATGTGTTGAGTTGGGAAGAACTAGAGATAGAGCCTGACTTGTCTTTCGTTGAGAGTCCGGTGAAAATATTGGACTCCCAAGAGAAGATACTTCTAGGAAATTCCATTCCTTTAGTCCGGGTTTTATGGCAGTATGGAAATGATACACATGAGACATGGGAGGGAAAGTCATGGGTCGAGGAAGAGTACCCATTCTTGTTTTCCAATCGAGATTCATGTTGACTTTCCGGGGTGGAAAGTCCTTAATGATGGGGTGAATTGTCACATACAAGACATATTTTGAAGGATTTTTCATTTAATTTACATATTTTATTTGTTTTGGGGGTTTCCCTATGTTTTAGGGAGGAATTGATGAATATTCATGAATTGGGCCAAACAGTGAGCCCAATTCCAGATTAAAAAATAAATTTTGTATCTTTTATAAATTTTCCATTTTTCAACATTTTTCATCCATTCAAATTCATAATTGACCTCCCCTAACATATTAACACCCCCAAGATAATTTTGATCTTTTAGAAATCCATAACCAGGGTTTATTTTGTGTTTTTATCTAAGGTGTTGGGCCTGCCCGAAATACCAATTCCTATTTCAAAAATAATATTTGATTTTGTTATAACTCATTAAATATTTGGGTTCTTCAGTGATTCCAAGTCTCACCCAACACCAATTAACCCATACGCGCTTCTGAACACCCTTCCACCTCTTTGGAGCTCTGGATAATCGCAATTTGGTGTCAAACATCATAGGGTTCCTCAAATCTCCCAGATTTGAAGAAGTAAAGTATTTATTTCATAACTCTCTAAATTCTCCATCTTTTTCCTCCTTTCCAGTTCCAAAATAAGATAATACATCTTTTTCGATATTACCCTAAATTTTGGCTCTTTTAATGTTCAGATACTGGAGTTTTGGGGTGATTATTTCAAGATACTTCAAGTAAATGAGCCCTTTTCTTTCCTCTTTCAAATTACTTTGGGTTTAACTCATTGTTATTAGGGTTTCTTCGGTTATAATTGAGTTTACTAATTTCAAGAAACTAGGATTTCGAACCTAGGGTTCAAATTTGGGATTTCTTAGTCAATTTGTGTTGTTTTAGGTTTGATCTAGTTCTCTCTTGGTGCGGCGGGGGTGCAATATGATTTTCACATGGAGATTCAAGGGTTTTTGTTAATTTGGTAGGTGATTCCATTGTGTGGGAAATTTTTGTGAATTATATTGCTGTTTTTATGGTACCTTAATGTTTATTTCACCTGAATGTTTCTGTCTGAATTGGTTTTAGTTTCATTTATAATGCCAATGAATTTTAAGTTCCAATTTTTGGTGAAATTGGGGAGTTTTTTATTCAAATCATTTATTGGTTCATTTTGGGATGCCCCATAACTAAATTATTGATTTCAGTAAAGGGTGTTGAACTGAAATTTTGTTTTAATAACTTACATGTGTTAACATATTGTGAAAGGTGGATATCATAAAGAGCTTTGGGTGCAAAACAATGTGATGTTTTGAAAGGTTGTTTTATTAGAAATAAAATTATTTTATTGTGTGTTTTAAATGGTATAAAATGTGTGTAGCTACTGTAAAAATTTTTTGTGACCAGTAGTGATATTTTATATGAAAAAGGATGTGTGTGGTTTGATGAAATTGTTTGAGGACAAAAAGGGGAAGCCCGAGTACCTATGTGGGGCAGATTTGTACTAGTAAGGCTAGTGGATCAGATGAGTTTTGTCCCTGTTCCACTTAGCATCTGGATAATGACTACTCTAACTAAAAAATTTGGATGATGATTTGGGACCACTAGGTTATGTGTATGTTCCCTACTAGTGGCTCGTGCACGAGAATGGACTTTTCTATGGTTACTCTACACCGAGGTACGAGGTACATAGGGCCCGAGACAACCTAGTGCTTAGGGGTGTTCCCCATTCTAATGCTCATTGGATTTGTGGTATTTTCTCTTATTGTGGGTTGTTTTTGGAAGTACATTACAGTATATAACATATTTATTTAATGTGATAACATTATGAAATTCTCAGATTGAAAACTGTTTTCATTTGAAAGTTGCATTTCTTTGAATTTTAACACTATTTCACCTTGTGTATTAAAATTGCTTATTTTGTTCACATTGTTTTGCATGCTCTTTTGAATCATATGATGGTATCCTATTTGTCTTAGTCTCACACCCTACTTAAACCCTCAGGGTGTATGTAGACCTACTTATGCATGACTCAGGTAAAGGGAAGGCTAAGGGTGATGGCGGTTCGGGATGTTAGTCCCCATCGTTGGGGCGGAGTTGCGGGGACGGCTTCCGGGTGATGATCCTCTTGTCATGTGGAGTCAATAGGGATGTATTTATGTTGTCATTATTTATTTTTAGACCACTTTTAGTGTCTTTAAAAATATGTATTCATATCTGGTTTTTTAAGAATTGTTTAGCATGAAAATTTCAGATTCTAATAATTGATTGTTTTTTTATGATTTATGCTTTCATACTTGGGTAAATCATTCCCAAAACAGATTTGTCTGATACCCGGGCACTTGTGCCAGCCCGTGGGGATAGGGAACGCCCTTCGGGCCTTTCCACGGGCCAGGTTTAGTGCCGTTAATGGTGGCGACCAGATCCGGTTCGTGACATGGCATCCCAATATCGACCTAAAGATTCCTATTGTATTAAATATATAATCCCATGTCATTATAACACATGGTAGGGTAGATTAATAATATTATTATACTTTTACCCTTATTTACATGATTTTCCCATTTACCAGGATAAATAAAATAATTAATGAAGTTACTATTCAAAATTTATAAAAATAAAAGGTACCTATTTAAAAAATTTGGACCTCCTGATTTAAAATATGATATAATTTTTTCCAAACTCAATATACCGATGTTTTAGTAATTAATTTAAAATTAATCCCCATTGTCGAAACCCAAAAGCGTGTTTTTAAGAAGTAATAACTATCAAAATATTGACTTGTTTTTATGTCCAATTTAAAAGTGAAATTACGTTATTTGAATAGAATTGGATTAAGTGATAAAAATATAATACAATTATAAATTAAAAATAATTAAAAGGAAATATTAATATATAATTTAATAAGATAAAATGACAGTTTTGAATTAAAATACAGAATTTTTCACTATTCATTTAGAAATGAACTTTATCTAAAAAATACCAAAATGATATCCAAATTAAATTTTGATGTCCCTATAATATAAAATAAGTATATTTTCTCAAATATAATATATAAAAGTTAATATAAAAACATTTTAAAAGGGTTCGACATCAAAAGGTGGTAAATCTGTATTTTTAAAAAAATACATCTATTATCTGAAAAATTGAATTTGTTCTCATATCATATCTATAAAAAATATATGATCAATTAGATAATTTAAATTGAATATATATCATATATAAAATTCCATAAATCGTGATAATAAAACAAATTTATTCACTTTTAAATATGTTTTCATAAAAACACATCATGTATATCCAGTGGGTTTTTATTTCCATTTCAAATAAATTTGGTAACCAATAAATCATTATTTAAACATGGTTCAACCATATTTAAAAATTAAGTTGATATTATTCAATCCACCCATTCTAATGGATATTAATTAACTAACATTTAAAATAATATTAATTTTTTTGTATTATTTTTCGGTATATCTCACTTTTGTGTGCAACGTAAGATTTCAAAGAAACCCCTTGTTGCATGTCGAGTAAGCTATCAAAAAAAGGATCCCCTTTAACATAAAATCAATATGTTATTCATTATTGTTAGAAGAAATAAAAAATTATTATTCTATAAATACCTTGTTTGTTATAACGATACATTCCTTATAATTTATCTAGGTGGATCATCATTATTAAGAAAAGTTTTTGTGAAACTTGTTCTTTATCCACAGGGTTATATTTTGATAAATTTATATAATAATTATGAAACAGATTTACATTCTGCGTTTTTTTCCATGAAACCATTTTTTGATATTATTAATGTTTTTTTGTCCATTTAGAACACATATATATGTTTTATGTGAGGGGTTGTACCAATATCTCATTCAAATGGATTGGGTAATGTTTAAAATCTCATGAGATAAATAGGCCTTGAATATAGACTGCACCATGATTAGTAAGAGACACAAAACACTATGTTAGTATTTATAGGGAACCATGACTACATTAATGGTTTAGGGATTGAACAAATTACACTATGTTATCCTTGTAAGTATTCCATTAACACCATAGAAACGATATTCAATTCATATTTTTATGCCAGAAATATACGTCTTGTTCCAGTGTTATGCTCTTATATATTATTTTTATAGATTAATATATGATTAATATCTTATATTAAACCATTATTTATAATATGAATATCATTTAAGATATATAAAACTAAATTTAGGGTTTTCAAATGTTGTTTTCTTGTTCTCAGCTGCTTAAGCTCATTTAATTTTGATATTTTTATTTTTAGCACATATCAAGTATCAGAAAACTCCCTTTATTATATTTACTTTAACTATGAAATTAATATATGTATTATGTGTGATATTTATTATAATAATTCTATTTATTAAGAAATTACTATGAGATTATGTTGTTAACTCATGAAAATGTTTTTCACACATCCATGCTTCCAATGATACTTGACCTATGTGATTGTCGTGTAGATAATTATTTTATGAGAAGAATATTCATATTCTATGATATAATATCATTGTATTTAATGTTTGGGACATTATATATAATCATTATAACACCAAATAAAATTAATATAAAAAATTATGTGATCAGTATAGATGAATATAACTCGAAAATTCACATACAAGGTGGAAAAATAACAAAAAAAATATATTTCCCTAAATAAATAGGGGAATGATCAATAAATAGTTTTTTATCTATAATAATATATAATATTTCAATATGAATCATGTATTTACCCAAAAAATATTATACTATATTTAATATATTTTTAATATAAATGAATGGTTATTATATCAATCTAATTTATATATTGTTAGATATGGTAAAAACCATGATTTCACATTTTTTAAACTAATTACTAAATGAAAAAATAACCTTTTATGTGGGAAAATTGAATAATCATGCTTAGGATGGTGTGATTTCATATAAATATGATCATTAATTAATTTTTTACTTATTAGAACCTCCTATGGTTCTAAATCCCAAACTGCAAAATTTTTGATGAAAACATAAAAAAAACATTTATTGAATCATTCAAATTCAATAGAAACCAATGACCTGTGCTTTCTAAAAACCATTAAAATGTGATCATATTTTCATTCAAACATTGGTAAATGATCAAAATATCATTTTTTATATTTATGAAATGTTATTATATTTTTGTGAAAAAAAATAAATTGAATGACATTTAATTTTTGATCTGAATGAAACAAGCACATATCAAACAGATATTTAATTTTTTTATATGATTGATTCTTTTTTCAATAGTTTATTTTAAATGGGGAAAGTGAAATAAAGGTGTCAATAATAAATAAATTAGTTCATAATTACTTGAAAAAATATAAGTTGAATCGTAAAAGGGTTAGGGATATATATGATTCAATCATTTATTGATCCAACTTCTATATTTCCTATAATAATTCATATTATCTTTTAAAAATGATATTTTTTTAAAATGTTATATATACCATCAAGGAGAAAACCAAATAGGATGTCTTTATATTGACATAGAAACATAGGAAAATGAACTATTGGTTGATTTTGATCCACATAAATTAGTATTGCATTAATTTTAGGCACATTTTTCATTTCATATTGGATAATATAATTTCTTATTATAAACACATTATAATAATTGAAATATCATAGGTATATTATTTAAAATTGATAAAATTAGTTCCAATTTGTGTAAAAACAAATATAAATGTTCCTCATCTCATTTATTATCAGCATTTACCAACCTCAAGTCTATATGAAAAATATATTTTTTTAGTATAATTGATGGTGTTGTTTTCACATCACATTCTTATTAATTTGAAAAGTCAATTAATGGGTTTAAATGATAAGAAATAACATTACTATTTCCCTAAAAACATCTAGGAATGATCGAAAAATAATTTTTTATTGGCTGATAAAAACTACAAATCAAAATTATTGTTATATTACTCGGTATGATCTGAATTATAGTTTAAGCATGATATTTTTTTAAAATTGCATAACTCCCTGCAAGTGGTTTAAATACAGACTATTAAATTGAATTAAAAAGTCACATAGGATAATGAACCCTAATATATTTATTATATATCATTAAAAAATAAATCGGAAAACTAAAATGATCGGTATATTTGAAAATATGATTATATATTTCATACTAATATTAATAAAATAAAAATCACAGGTGTGGAAGTCTAAATTGGGGAAATGACATTGAATTACTATAAAAACATATAAAGAATATATTTGATTAATTTTTGTTCGGTAATCAATGAACACATGTGTCTATGAAACTTGAACTTAATGGTATTATCAAAACTAAATGTTTTACATCACATTGATATTAAAGTGAAAATTCAACTAAAAATCATCAAAATAATGAATTCAATTTCATATTCAAATGGAATTTTAATTGAATGATCCATAATTAATCATGTTCTATAGGTATCATATGTGGATGAATCTTATTATGTGACTCATCATTATGATACAAATTAAAATTTCACAATGACATCTTTATTAAATTGTTCTTCAGCAGATCTAGGGGTGAAAATCCAAGATGATCAATTTAGATTAAAATGGAAACACAAGAATATAATCCATTAACCCTTTCTGATTAGTAAGAATTTTTTGTGCATTAATATATTTTTTTCTAATTTCATGGATTAATGGAAAAATAATTTCTTATTTTAAATTAATATTAATAAATGATGAATCACTTGTGTTGTTCTCAAAACAACCAAAAATTGGTTGAATTGGCCTAAAATAATAGGAAAATTATATTCTTATCATTACTGATTCATATCAACCAAAAAAATTCCATTTATACAAGGCATATTCATTGTACAATAAATTTATCCATTTGGAATTCTAATCCATATTAATGTACCAAGTCAATTAAATTGATTCAAAAGTGTGAAAAATTATTTTTATCTCGATGGTAATTCTGAAGAATAATCCTCATTCCATTTATAATCTATATAAATAAATTTCTTATCATTCCATTTCTTGGTATTCTTGGTACTATACATATTATGATTTCACCTAGATAATTTTATTAAAATGAAATCCAACCATTAAGAGTAAATAAATGTGAAAAATATTTTTGGAAAAAAATATAGAATTCAATAGATGGATATAAATTTATTTATACTGTATAGGAAACATTTTTACATTAATATAAATCCCATTTTAATTGACATGGTAGAGAAAATTATCTCATTTTTAAACAATCTTGATTACATAAAATGCACTCGTTTAGGAGTAAAAATAATGCAAAACACCTATAATTTGTTATAAAATATATGAAACCGATCATCATATCTTGTTTAATCATTACAAACTAGTCCTCATTAATATGATTCCTAAATTTACATATATGATATAAATTTACATTATTCAATCACATTATTATTATAATAATCACCAAAATATTGTCAAGGCCAATAGAATGACATTGGATCGAGATGTGGTTTTATGAAAAGTAGCCACATTTAATTTTTTATAGATAATATCATCTATGAATAATTATGATTCCCATATATCTCAATATGATGAAAAAATATATGTATTTGTAACTCTATTTAATTATTAAAAAATCACACATTTTAAAGAAAAAATCATGTAAATGATCCTCCATTGGGATGATTGGTTGAATATTATCTTTGATTAATTTAAGATATTTAGCATCCAACATCACATGAATTTTATAACTATCCTTATTAATATGATTAAGAGTCCAGTTTGGCCTATATATTATTTTTTTTTATGTGTCCCCAAAAATGAGTCATAATTGAGATTAAAAGTTTACAGTAACATAGTATCATGGTAGAATAATCCAAATTTATTTATAAAATGACTAAATAAATCATTCTTAAATCTAATGCTTATATTTTATGGTAGGATCCAATCAATGTTTTCAATTTGGATTTTAAGTAAACCAACTGATTAATAACTATATGGTCAAAACTAAGAAGATGGCTTCATATTGACATTCAGACACCAACAAACAACCATTATTTAATTTTCAATTTATAGGAATCTTGTTTCCCTTAATAAGATATACATATTTATTAGTATGATGTAAATAATGGTTTCATATTCTTATAGGTTATCAATTTTTGTATATTCACACATGAGTGGGTCAATGTGAGAAAAACATATTAGAATGGAATACAAAAGAAGTAAAATAATATTTCATCAATCTCTAATATAAAATAACAAACAAAACATCAATACAACACCCATATTTTATGTATTGATAATAAGTGTCGGCTAACATTCATATTATTTCTAAAGTGACAAGTGACCTAAAAATGACCATAATAGAGAAAACCGATTCATATTTCCATGATAACATATGATAATAATCCTAAAGTCATTATTATTGTATTTTAATTAATGGTTAATCAACCTATTTACTATTTTTATTGTTATTATCGATTTTATCAATTTGTCATGATTTTTTTATATGAAAACTCACATGTTATGAGGATAAAATATTGAATAATAATTTATTAGTATTTGATGACTTTGGATAATAATTCTTGAGCGAATTGTGATATTTAAAATGTATCCATGCATCAATCTTATTCCAAAATTAAAAATGATATGTACACTAATATTTAATATTGTAAATTATTTTTAATAAATGAAAAATTATTCATGGATGGGTCAAAAATGGGAAAAAAAGAACACACTGGTGATAGAACAATGGGAAATGATATTTGATAATTTTTTATCTAAATGAAAAATTATGAAAAAAATATTTATTACATAATTTTTTTATTATTGAATTGGTTTTTGTTTTTCACATTCTTATTAAATTGACAAGTAAAGTAAATTGGTTAAAATAAAAGAATAAAAGTTCAGATTGATTTTAAAAAATAACGATAATGATCCTCAAATCATTTTCTACGATATAAATAAACCATGATTCAATCTAATAATAATGTGTATTTTTATTTTCAATAATATCACATCATCAAGATAAAGTATTAAAATAAGAAATAACCCATAAATGGTAAAAAAAAATGAGTATATAATTGTTGAATGACATGGAAATATTGGAATTTAACCATATAGGAAAAATATATTTATAGGAAATCATTATCAATCTATATAATGCATTGATTACTCTATATGATGGAAACTATGATTTTAAATCAATAATAATTTTTAATAAATTATAAATCTATAGTGTATAGGAAAGACTATGAAAATGGGCATGAATTAATTTAGATACGTAGAAAATTGATGTTTGAGTAATTTATGATCTGTTTGAACCTACCAAACATCAATCCAACTCCCAAATTGTTTAATATGTTCAAAATGGAAATTCTACAATCTTGTTCTTATCGAAGTGATAAGTCACTTAAATATGGGAAAAAATGATGAAATTTTTAAATATTTCCAAGATTACATATGTTCAATATCATAAAATAATTTATGATCTACCATATCCAACCATTCGACAATCTGATGAAAAGAATTGTCAGTACTATCCAAAGTGTCATTTTACATTTATATTATATTAAATAGCATATCACTCATCAATGGTTCAAAAAATAGCGACATATATAATATTGATTTGGATACCATGAACAATGATCCCATTATAATTTTATATGTGCTGGTTTAATCAATTCATGAATCATATTCCCATATTATTCAAAAACACATAAACAATGATTTTATTTTCTTAATTCTTATTAATAAATGAAAAACAACTAGAATTGTGATAAATTTTGAGAAAATGAGTTCATATTACTACAAAAACTTATATAAATTATCACCAACTAATTTCTGGTCTATATGTACTAACCTCATGTCATTTTGACACATGATGTTCTTGATATGATTGAAATTAAAGTGACTAGTGAAAAAGGCGGTAATAATGATAGTAAATGTTTGGATTTCCTGAAAACATTAGAAAATTATCATCAAATATTTTTTGTATTGTACTATTAAACTATGAGATTATATGATTATTGGACATCTCAGTTTAATAAAATATATCTTATCACCATGATTTGTTTAAAATGTTCTATCACCCATGAAGAGCTCTAAACAATGAACAAGACATTGGAAACCCATATGAATCTTAGAAAATAATCATTGGGTCATTTCAAAAATTTATGAGTCATCAACTCTTAATTTTGATGCTCATATGACATGATATTATGAAAACTTGGAATTCTTATTGTTAATGTTTATTAATTTATAACAAATCATCCTTGTATGGGTAAAAATTGAAAAAATGACGTCCTATTGGTTAAAAAATAAGATAAAATTATATATGGTTCATTTATAGTTTATATTTTTGTGAATATGACACCCAATTATATTATATTGGAATAAAAAACATAACTAAATATTAAACACATCACTACACATATAGATGAACCTACCACACATATACAATTAATACTATGAAAATGGGCCTTGATAAGCCCGAAAATAATATTAAATGGTCGTTGAGTCATTTATATTATTTTCAGGCCGATCGTACTTCAATATAAAAAGAAAATTTCATTATATGATTTTAGATCATCATCACTTATCAATAAATGATAAATCAAAAGTCTATCATCAAAATTACAAAAATATAATCATAGTAGTTCCAAAACATATGTAAACAATATTTGAGTCAATTCTAATATCTATGAATCAACCACTCATAAATATAACAACTAAATTTCTAAATATAAATAAATGGAAAAAAATTCCATACCATTCAGATTAATGTTAAAAGTCACTAAAATTGGGTAAAAAATGAGACAATGAGTGCTTATTTTAATGGAAATTGAATTTAACAATCCTAAGTCAAAACAGGATTTATAGGAGTTAGAAATTTGTAAAAATGATTCCCCAATTTTTCAGTACAATATATAGTATATATTAATCATGTTATTTTGATTAAAATTACATGTCACTCATCAAGGTGAAAACCTAACTAGATGACAACATATTGACATGGAAACTTATGATAATGATTCCATAGTCATTTTTTATCTCTAGGAGTAATTCCCACATCAATTTTATCCAAAAATTATATTATTTGATGAAAAATAAGAGTTAATATAGTTACTTGTTATTAATAAATGATAATTCACCCATATATGGGTCAAAATAGAGAAAACTATCCCTAATTGGTTAAAGTCTTCAAAAAATTATCTTCATTTTATTTCTAATCTGTATGAACCAAAAAAATTGTAGTTCAAAGCCAAAATTTAATTGAATGATTGAATGTTTCATCCAACCATCACATTTTTATTAATGTTTAATGACCATAAAATGGTTAAAACCAAGCAAAAAATATTTCATTTCATTGAATATGTTGATGAATAACAGAAACAAAATTTGGTAAATGTATGAATCAACTAAAAATAATTTTCATTCCATAATTTCACTTCATTATAAAAAAAACTAATTTACTTTTATATTTCAACATGAGTACATATGACTTATCATGGGTTCATAAATATTTAGATAACTTCCTATTTATATAAGAGCATATAACCATTATCCACATGTAATGTATGATCTTTAACATCAGATGTATATCAATAAGATTACTATAATGATCGACATGATCTATAGTATGATTATTTATTTTTAACACCAATTATTAAATGATAAATCAAACATTCATCCTTCATAATAGTGAATATATTTTAAATAATTAAAGTATGATATTTGAGTCATTTCTAAAATATTTTTACTAAAAATCATCAAAATTGGAAAATTGTAATGATCTAAATTGTTTTGAGTTAATTTTATTTAATTAAAAGACACATTATATTTTAGTTAATTATACATAATGTTGGATTTTTATAAAATTTTAAAAGAACCTAATGGATATTTGTGGGTGTTGAAGTTTCATTCTATGTGAGATCAAGTTCAGGTTTTAGGTTAAGCATAATTCTTTTATTATGAGGATAGGAGTTTCTTCAACTGATCATGATAGGATCCATGAATATCATGTCTTTTTTGTCTTCTTTATTGGATGGTCCATCTTGGGGTGTTATAATAAGTACATGTCCATAGGAATCACAGAGACATTGATGAAATCAATTCACCATCCTATGGAAATTTAAAATTAATGTATTCAGAATATTATCATTTGACATAGATGTTTTTATTATTTTGGATCATATTTTATTCTTAATATTTATTCATGTGTATATTTCAAAGGATACAAAATGGATACGAAAATTACTTACAAACAAGACACATTCTAGGGAAAAAATGATTTTCATGATCCAATAAGAAGTATCTTTCTATAAATATTTCCACTACTAAAGATGATTAATGAATTTGGAGGTATTTCTACCAACAATTTGTGCATTCCTCACACTCTCACTAATTGTCGATTGAGAGTCACCAAAAATAAGATTTTTTATAACACTAGTTATATTTATTTGAATATTTATGTAAATATATTTGTTTAATAATATTACTCTATATACACTGAAAAACACACATAAAAAGTGGGAAACCTATCTAATGAGAATGTACCATATTGAAAACAATATAAAATGATATTCATTTAATTTATTTTAAAACCAATTATTTTATTATATTTTAATTATAGAGGTTTTCAATGAAGACATTTTCAAATATTTAAATTAAATTTCCATTCAGAGATCATATATTCTTTCCTTCTATATCACATATTACAAATAAATTTCTTCTATTTTAAGTTATAATAATTGGAATTTATATTCAATAGTTTTCTAAAATATTTTTCTTCTTCATTTAAAAATTGGTTTTAGGAGTTCAACTTGATGAACATTTATTTTATAAAGATATTGAGAAGCATATTTTAGAGAAATTCATTTTATGTGATTTATATTTAAATTTCTAGTGATTCTTTTCATATTATACAATGGTTAATAAATAACCTAATATATCAACATTTTGGGTGATCATGATTTTGTAATCAAATTATCATTTATAAGTAATATGATAAATTTTAGAAAATTGGGAAATGGAATTTTCTTCCCATTTATTTTATATTATAAGATGATTTATTTGTTTTTTGTGGTAATCCAATATATGGATGTTGATGGAAGGGGTCATATATCATAATCCAATGAATTGTTTTATATTTTATATATCATGATATATGGAATTGTGGTAAAACTTGTATTTTTTCATAAATATAATGAGGTGACATAAATAGATTGGTTGAAAAAATGGATGGGTTGTCACACATTTATTTGTTCACAATGATTTCCAATGTTTTGTTTTTGATACTACTTATCTATAATTTCTCTTGTTTTAAATGAAATCTGATTTTTTTGGTCAATCAATGTTCTAAATATATTTTTCATCATTATGTATTGATTTCATGTGGATTATATATCCATACGAAATATTATTTAAGAACATTCATGGGTATTATAATCAGATTTCGTGATCAGTAACGATTATTCTAGTTTTCATTCACTTTTAATATCAAGATATTTTTATATCATTATTCTCCATTAAATTTGTTTTCACACATATCTGAGATCTGTCACATATTACTATTTTATATATTTTCATTATTAATAATTTTATCTCATATAATATTATGATTCCATTCCCATAATTAATAAGATTATTATATCATATGATCAATCTAGGAGAGGTTTTTGATGAGAATGGTTATGGATAAATGTTCATATGTGTAATAAAATATGATCTTTTATATATATAGCCTCCATGACACTACCCCATTCTATCCATGGTTTGTGAAACTATTAATTGATTGTAGTAATTAAACTATGAAAATGAAGGATTATTTTTGGAATTTCTTTTAGTTCACTCTAGTTGGTGTCGGTTAGGATGGTTTAGTTATATTGGGTATTAATTTAGTGAACCACATTGAGAACTATTGTAATGAGTGTAATTATTGTATTTTAACTTGATGTTTTGGTGAGTAGAGTAGATGATGATTTCCTAAAAAACATCATTTCATGGATACTAGGAAGATCATGCACCTATGAAATATATGAAACCAGGGTTAAATATTGAGCTATAAGATTACTTAATTTCATTTCCTTCCATTTTTTTGATAATAACATCACACTTTTAAAGAATTTATTTTCCTATGATTATATTTATCATGATATTATTATTTTTAAAGAAATAATTTCATTTTAATGAATTTAGATATATTAACTAACTAAATGAATATAAACATTCATTATGACTCTAATCTATTAGATTGAAATCAGCCTTGTTCCTAATATTAACCCTAGTCACATACATCGGAATGAAAAATTGAATTTCCCTTAGATTGACTGACAACATGTCCATCATATAGACTGATGATTTTCCCATTGGTGTGAAAATATATTTTTCATCTGTAGGATGATATC
Source organism: Viscum album (assembly GCA_963277665.1). Lineage (NCBI taxonomy): Eukaryota > Viridiplantae > Streptophyta > Magnoliopsida > Santalales > Viscaceae > Viscum > Viscum album. The sequence goes on along the minus strand of OY728127.1, from coordinate 1,050,612,738 downwards.
CAATCCATCAGTATAATAAAAATTAATTATCTGGTATAATGATGTTTAGTTAGTAGGTTATTTACCATTTAGCTAATCAGTGTGAGAATATATTATCGATTAATATGATGATATTTAGTCAATTAATTGGACAATATCTAATCTATAATTTGGTTGATATTTCATCTATTTGTGTGACATATATTAATTTACTGGACTGACATGTTTTTTTCATTTGGAATAATAGATTTATAAACAATTACATTATTATTTCTCCAAGTTAAACACATTTTAACAACATTGTAATGGAGATAATAAAATGAAAATAGTTGGAGAAATGTTTATGAGATATTATGTTAATATCATCAATATACATTGAAACCAACTCAATGAATCATGGAAATATTATCACTGGAGAGATGCCGATAAACATGTGTGAATTATAGAAGATTAGTGGTAATGATTTTCCAAACTCAACACGTATAAATATTGCTGGGCCTGATCACCTCATTCTTATACTTTTTAATTTTTCATAGAGTTTGTGTTCTATGGATTCTAGTATATTGTATGATTGAGAAAATATAATTCATCATATTGAGATATTTCTTGGTATATAGAGATAGTGATTATTCTAATCATTTTATTGAGGGATTTACTCATAGGGAATGAAAAACTATACATCTACTATGAAATCCCTAGATAAATGAAGTCCTGGTTTAATAATTTTTAACTCATAATGGTAATTATTATTAAAATATTCTATAAATCAAGTAATTCATTATTTATTAGTTATATGTTTTGGTTTACTTTTCATACCTGATTCCATATCCTGCTATGTAATTTATAATAAAATTTAGTTTTACTAAACTTATAAATATTAGTATTCACTGCAATGAATATAAGTCTAATACAAGTTACTATGATATTCAGATAAATACTAATTCTGATACTCAAAATAAGTGGTTTTGGTTTTAATAATATTAATGTTATTAAAGTAAAATTAACACCGACCTCTTGTAGTCATTAAATACTGTTATGATACACTATCAGGTCTCAACAGTGTTATTAAAATTCTGTGAATTTTTATATTTTTACATTTTTATTATAATAATGTTTCTATTTTTTAGAAACTATTTTTTTGTTGATTCTGCTTATAGTAACCAATAATTGTTGAAAGATTTGTTTTTATAAGGTGTCATGGTAAAAAATTGGTACTCTATAATATCTGAATCTAATAAGACCAACAATTTATGATGGTTTAGTTTATGAATATTGGAGATTTCATATGAAAATGACTCATAAATAATGGTGTTGAATTTTTTTATCATTAGTTGTAGCTATATGATAAAAAATAATGATGTTACCACTACTACAAATGTTGATAAGATAGAATTTTAGTTAATATATAGACTAATGAATAATATACATTGTGCTATTACATGATCCAAATATAGCCAAAAAAAATTCATGTCATGAAATGAATATTAATTATGAGAAATTATAACATACACATTTTGATAAATCTATTTTTATTGAATCAAAATAATCTATTATTTGATTATATTGTCACATTTTATTTTTATACCTGGAGAAACTACTTCCAAAATGAAACAATGAATTATGACAAATATAAATAGTTTATAGTCCCTTGGATAGAATTATCTTATATATGGAATATTAGTGGAAAATACTATTGAGATAATATCAGATAAAGGGAATCCAAGAGAACAACATCTGATGTTACAAGAAGGATTACTCATATATCCAAGGATGAAATTGTAGGAATTATTATACAATATCAATGAATATTATAATGAGATATGGAAATGTCGAAAAACAAGAATGGATGAGTTTATGTTGAAACAACTTCAATTGTTTTTAATAAATTTCAAATTCTAAGTAATATCATATAATGAAATAATAAAAATAATGTTATGGTAGAATCTGATAGTATTTAATCAGAATAATCAAAACATTAATTAGATAATATTTTAAAAATAGTGAACAAGAAGTCTTGAGAGAAGGATTAAAAATATAGATACTAGAAGAATAAAAATTAAAGAGGTGGTAAAAATGATTCTTCGGAAGTGATATTTTTGTTAATGTAATAATTTAGGATATATAAGACAAGATTTACCCAAGCTAAAAAGAAGGTATAATAAGGTATGAATCTATGATAGATCTGTTATCCCATTTTATAAGAACAAGAACATAAAGAGTCTTCCATCTTTACAAAGTGGGAGAGCTACTGGTGGAGGGAGTTATTTTGAGAAATAAAGATAAAATTAATGTTTAGGTAAGGATAATTATTGATTTTGTATATAAATTACAATGACTAAATATATATATATAGTGAAGGTAACAACATTATAATCTATTAAAAAACATACACTAATGGATAACAATCTATATAGTGATACTAATAATAATTTTTCTTCTTTTGGTGAATAATATTCCTCATATAAATATAAAAAATATTTACCTTATTTTGAATAGTGTCCTTGATTTTATATATTGTTAGTAAAATATAGTTTTAAAATTTTAGAAAAGGTTTATATTATTCAGTATAAAATTATTAATGCTAATACCAGAATATATACATCATTTACTTGAATGTAATATCATTATAAATAATTACATAAAAATAATTATGAGACAAATCATCTATCATAATATGTATTGAAATCTATTTTTGAGAAAAATAGTTTATCAAATGATATTGAATAATTTAGTTTGGATACAACTTCTACTGTGTATTAGCATTCTCATGTAAAATTGAATTCTGAAATAGTTATATGGAAAAAGTTGTTCAGAAATATTAATTCTATGAACGAAAATTGTGATTACAAATATTAAAAAGTTAGATCTAATTATAATGTAATCAAAATGGGTTTTACTAAAAAAAATATTTATCAATATAATTATTTTACTTCAAATGGATAACCACTTTTCATGAGGTGTAAAAATGGTGGTAAATGGGAGAATAAATTTACATTGAATATAATATGATCTGAATGTTTTGATAAGGAATTATTTTCAAAATAATTATCAAAATCACAAATATGTAATATTTCATAAATATGGATTCCATAAATTTTATATCCTAGTAATATCGAACACAATCCAATGTGGTTTTGAAACACTAAATGTATTGTTTTCAGGAAATTGATAAATGTTCCAAAAACAACATATGGTATATATATAGTGGTTTCACCATAAATATGACTAGAATTAATGTTCTGTTTGAGATTATTATAAATATAAATGCTTATAAATTAACATTTTGTGACAATAGACCAGATGAAATTATCATAATTGTTAATATCGATATTATAAGTAAATCATTATACGCTAATGATTTATTGGTTATAGGACATAAGAACAACCTTATTATCATTTAGAATCTATGTGATGAAGGTTACCCTACGAAATTTGGGAATGAATAATTTAGTATTTGTAGTTTTAAAGATGTGTTTATTCTTTATTCAAATCAGGATGAGAATGTTTACACACAATACATAGATAGTTATAGGATCCATGGAATACCTTTCCCCAAAGCACATAAGAACAATCTGGCTTATGAGATATATGACTTGGAAAATTTAATCTTATAACTTCTAAAAAAATATAAAGGAAGGGACTAGTTAATGATCTAAAATAACATAGGGATGATATATTATAATTTCACGATACATTATTAATTCGTAAGGAAACATTAATCATGTGTTAAAAATATTTTTGATTTCTCTACATTTAATGGTTTAGAGTGAGTTCACATAGCCCTATTTGGCCCTACAAAAAATGGAATTATTATTATAGAATACTATATGTATGTTTTTAATGATTATTACATTGGATATACATGAGAATATTTTCTAAAATATATGTCCCTACATTTGTTTTAAATTCATTATATCCCATGTTTAAAATGAGAAAGATATACCATTGATAATAAATTATAGTGATCATGGTGGAGAAATATTAATTTTTTATTTTGAATCTGTTTTTAGTAATTTATGTATTATACAGATCATTTCACCTCATAGATATCCACTCAAAAATGGTGTTGTATAATGAATAAACATGAATCCATCTGGAGGTTATAATAACTATACTGATTGTATACTAAATTTATAAATATTTTTATGTTGAAGACAGTAATACTTCCATCGATACTCTAAATTTAGTTTTACTAAGAAATATTGTTAATGAATATAATTATGTGTTGTGGAGATAAAGGAAACAAAAACTCTCATACATCAGTGTTTTTGGATTCAAATTACTTTTTTAGAATAAAAAATATAATTTACATATGTTTTCACCAAAATATATGGATGGTAATGTTTTAGGTTATTCCACTGTTAATAAATTTTATATAGTTGTTAATAAAAATAAAAATTTAATTTTTGGAAACAATACATGTTAAATTTGATGACTCCTCTACCTTTGATTTCAAAAAACATTTTACCATAAAATAAAATGTTATTTCAAAAATCGATTTTCATCATATTTTTTAAATATCCTAAAAGGGAGAAAAAATTACAATCCATTTATAATGTTATGCCTTAACGATATTTTATATTATATTATCATGAATACATTATACTATAACTATGATTTTAGTCAGTTTGTAGGAATCATACTAGTGATAACATCATTGATGATTAAGATCAACTAGTTATATCAATAAGCAACTAATTAATGACATTTAATTTTTCTATTTTTTTTTCAATTAGATCCTAAGACCAATTATGAAGCATAAGGTGCTAAATATTTGATAAAATAAATACATGGTTAAATCAATGAAAACATAGGGAGTAAAGATTGGTGTTTGTTTAAATGACCTAAATATAATTATATAATTGACGTAAAATGGATTTCTTGACACAAATGTGATGAAAATGGTATAATAGATAGAAATAAAGATATAATATTTATGAGATGATATCATCAATAAGAGGGTATATATTATGAATAAGAATGTTCCATAGTTAAACAAATGGAAGCTATTCATATTCTGAAATAATATTCTTCATTTATTAATTTCAAACTATTTCAAATGGATGCGAAGTTTCAATATCTTTTCATTTATGAAGAGGAGGAATTTTATATAGAAAAAACCCAAATTATCAAAAAAAATTATCCAGATCATGTTTTTAAACATATTATAGAACATTACAGACACAAACAAGGACCTTCATCCTAGAATGATAGACAAAATATAATTTTATAAAAAAACAGTGTTATTGGATATTCATATCTAATAACTATTATAGAAGATGTTATAAAAATTATGATTATTTATCAAATCTATGTTGATAACATTATATTTTATTCAAAAAAATGGTTAGTCCTCTACAGATCATATAATTTATGAGTATAAAATCACTATAATGGCTGAATTAACATTTTACTAGGTTTACAAATCTCATAAAAACCAAATGTAACTTTTATATATCAATAAATGTAAATAATTTTTCATATTAATTTTTGATATGGAAATAATAAATTTATTGTTACACACTTTTTATTCTCTAATACATTAGATATTTATGAATCCTAAAAAACTAGATGATAAATATAATTTTTGTGTAATGATTTGTAGTTTAGTATAATTAACTTCTAGTCATATGAGCTTATTATTTTCCAAATTATAATATTAAACATATAAAACCAATCAAAAGTGTCCCATATAAAATATTTTAAATAGATTTTTCATTATATTATGGGAACTATGGATTAGGTATGTTTTACTATTCAGTAAATGATTTTGATTTATGTTGTTTAGATGATGATTTTGGTGGTTGTGAAATGGAAATAAAAAGAACATTAGGAAATTTAACCCCTCATGACATTACATTATTTTCCTTTTAGAGTAAAATTATTTTTCTAATAGCTTTATTTATACACGACACAAAGTTATACATAGGCTATAAACAATAGAATGAATAAAAAGGAATAAAAAATCCCAAGACATTACAAGATATTTAATATTTTAAATAGATTCATCCTATTCTATATATTTCAATTCACGAAAATTTTATTTTATAATTCATTTTATGAAATGAGTCTCTTCAATGGATTATGTTACACAGATAACCATTTTTTACAGAATATCATTATATTTTTAAAAAATTATTATTTAATATAATAAGAGACAACTTATCCATAAAATTGGATTTTATTAAAATTATTATCTTACATATGTATAACTATTATTGAATTCATTGGGTTTCAACTAAATAGAGTTTAATATCAAAAGAATTTGAAAATATAGGAAATGTATTTATGAAAAAATATTTTTATACATCCAAATCCATTGTGTATTAATATATTTAAATATGTAATAATAGAGAATGATATAAAATAAATCAATATATGATAAATTGAAAAAAATTATATCCATCCTTTTTATTTTATGTGCATAATATAATAAAAAACCCGATATTACGAATAAAAAGCAATATTTTTATAAAAGAAATTTTAGTACCTTTTATTGAAGAACTGATTTTAAAACATATTTTGGACCTTTTATAAATTTTATATGTCAAAATAAACTTAATTTTTTAAATATAAATTTAAAAATGAAAGTTAGATTATTTTTTAGTATTTTATATATAATTTTCATTTTTTGGTGAATAGTAAAGAAATGGTGAATTTCAATGGAAAACTACCTTTTCATCTAATTAATTATCAAGGATATATTAATTTTAATTATGGTATTAATTTAAAATTATATACATTTGAAATATTTTATACAATTATGATCATTGTAATAAATATATAATTTAAAATATATATAATTTTTTTGAAACTTTTGGATATTTTTAATTTTAAAACCCACATTGTCATCCCATTTGGGTGATTAATTTTAATTCAACATCCTCCAATTCTATGATTTAAATTTTTTATTATTCATTAAATATTTTTAAAAATCATAATTTTAAATTAATTGTAATGAAAAATTATATTTTTACTAAAATTATTAGTTAATGGAGTTAAAATAAATTATATTGAATAAGGTAAAATTATGTTTAATAAGGGACTAAAAATTACACATATATGCCCAAATGAACTATAAAAATTTAAAAAATATATTTTATTTTCATTTTAGACCATATAATCACTTTTATAGATTTTGGTTCATTATTATTGTCACATATTGTAAGGGGGGCCTCCCAATAGTGTTTACATTTTTATGTTTACAAGAATTCCACTCCTACACCACTATAAAAGGCACTCACCCATAACATTTATTCACACCACTAAAGCCACCATTAATCATAAAATACCTTACCATATAAGATAAAAAACCATCCCATCATCATAGAGTCCCCTATTTGTGCATAAATCCAACCAACGAATCACTTTGGTGCAATCCAAAATGAGTTACTCAAAAAATTGGTAACATTATTCAATATGAATAAAGGTGCTTTTCATTATTCAACCAAAAAATAATGTTGATTAATTTCTTATAAAATAAAATGAGTATCCTTAATACAAATTTATGTTTTTATTTTAACTTTTCAACCAACACATGTACATAAATCCATTAAATGGGTTTTGAAATTATTATTCGGGTATGGTGAACAACCGCGTCGAGAAGTTATGTCATCATTTTTTATTTACAACAAATCATGGTTTAGAATTATGATGAAAACCATATTTTTATATGATAAATATGATATTTAAATTTTATTCATACTTATTAAATTTTCTTATAACCCATACCATATTTCTTTCAATTTTTTACTGTTATAACATTTTATGTGAATGTGTGGACTAACACCTCCTCAAAATGATGCGATACATTCAAACATCAGGGAATGTATTATTTATCTACTTAATTAAACATTTGTGACATAAATGAAATATATATTATATTAATAAAATAATTATATTTATAAAAATATAATATATCATTGTTCTTTATTACCCTTATGACACACTAAAAAATGAATTAGTCATTCATGGATGTGGGGACTGCCACCTCTTTGACGTGATGTGATTCCTTTTACATCACAATATTTATATATATAAGTATACATGATCAAATAAAATGGTATATAGGATATAATTATTATTATAGAAATTTGAAATTCTGTTTAACTTCTTTCAATAAACATTAGACATAATGGGAATGATATAATGCCTATATACGACCTACTGGTTCCATGAATATAATTCTTGTTAATTTTTCATAGCCATTATTCGTGATTTTATTAAAGTATAATTTTTGTAAAAATTTGAGAATTATTTAAATATTGATTATTTTTGGTCTTTAATATAATTACCCCTTTGACTATAGCCTACCTACTAATGTCATATTTCACAAGTAAACTGATTTTGGTCAAACAAACTTATGTAAATATAATTTTTTATGTTTTTGTATACAATATAATAATTTGCGACAAAAAAATTATAATAAACATGATTTTTTTTCAAACTCTAGTAAATAATTATCATATTTTATTATTCAGGATTATAGAGAAGTAGGATAAATGTTATAGCCTTTGTGAGGGGATTTATAATCTCAATTTTATTTCTATGAGACTTCTTAATTTTACAGTACTCTTTTATTTTTTGTCTTATAAATAATTCCCAATAGTAATTTTATATCATGATTCACTGATAATTCATGATATTTAATGATTCAATTTGAAATATCTCAATCAATGGGTTTCCTTAATAAAATTACTATGTTGTAAAATTTATCTTTGAAATATCACTTTTCATTGTGATTGATAAATTTATCTTGAAAAAATTACTTCCTTATGATCATTTTTACTCTACATTAAATTTTCATTAAATATACATGTTCTCATTAAATAGCTATTATAAATTCCTAAACAGTATAAATTTTTATATATGGTGTTCTCTTTTGAGGTTAATTTCTTAATAAGGAAATTATTGAGAAATCAGTACCATTTACACTAAATTTTTATGTATCGTAAGACATCATCATTACTAATTAAATTGATTATTTGATATATACGGAATGCTTAATACATCAATTATATTATTTGATGACTAGTTGATGAAATACCTTGGATGCCACGGTAATCTCATTAGATGACCTAGTTTTCTAAATCATATAAGTTTTAACTCTATTGGGAATAAATACTTATAGTAATGGAATCTTGTGAATGGGAAACATGACTTCCAATAATTATTAATTTCATTTATTGTGTATTTGGTTTTTATCATTATGCAGGATATTCTTTCTAAGTAAAAATCAATTGACGAATTTCATTATCAATTTATAAATTAAATTACATGTGTTTTAATTATTTTAAAGGAAATGATGATTATTCCTTATCCAGTTATTTCACAGGAATGTTTTCTCATTTATTTACCATGCCATGTTTATTATCCTTATTTAATCATTATATCATCCCCTATACTTACCGTTACTTATCATTTGAGCTCGCCATTATTTTTCATCATTTCATCAAGAATCCATGACGTGTACACAGAATTATATTAAAGGATAATTTAAGTGTGAAAAATTTTATCCTTGAAAACATATAAGTTCTAATTAATGTATTCATTTTCAGTACAAGATTCATGTATGCATTTGTTTTTTAAGACATAAAAACTCTTCAATAATTTTGGATTTTATTCCTTATAATCATGAAAATGTAATGGTACTAGAAACCAGATCTAGGCTTCCAGGATCGAGGTGCTATAATTGGAATCCGATCAGGAATAATAAAATCTTTTGAAACTAGATTTAAAATATATTGATTTGGGAACATAGCCCTATAATATTAAATGATGATTACTATAGTGGAACACCCCAATGAGACCATTTTTATTTTTAAAATATATACAATTAAATTATTGAATTTCTATTATGTATATCACTATTTTTTGGATTATACATTATGTTTCACAGTGTTATGATCTAATATAGTTTATATAATTATTTATAAATGTCACTTAGAAGGAAGAAGTGTATCGATTATCCTTGAAAATGTAGAGGTTTACCGACAATTAACCACAATATAGAAGGTATTATAACTAATAAATCTATTTATATATTAGGTATAGTTTATTAGGTTGTGAAACACAACCATTTTGAGATGGACAATCCTTTAATACTATGAGATTCTCTTTTTTTTGTATCATTTTATGTGATAATAAACCCAATAATTTAGTAAGACTAATGATCCAAAATTAAAAGATCAATGGATTAAGTCATTGGAGATTTTATATATGTTAATGAGATTCATTGATTGTGAAAATGTTACAGTTGAATTGTATTTTATCAGTAGTGATGCTATCCAATGTGGTAATTGAACAAGAATAATAGGGAGGATAAGAAAATAGAATCCATTTAGCAGAATGATTTTAATTAATCTTCCAATAAAAAGTATTTACGCATGAGAAATAAATTATACAAATGTAAATTTCCTTATTTTACTAAAAAATTTGTTTGAATGGTTTTTAGACATTGAATAAACCATTAAAATGTTATAAAATTGTGCTCCATATTTCATATGAAAGATGGAATACAAGATGAAAAAATTCATTAAAGGATATATTCATTGTCTATAAAGGGTTAGAGTGTCTAAAATATCTTCATCATATGAAGAAAATATTTTATTTTCCATAAAAATAGAGAAGTAATTCTCAATTTTTATGGGAAATCAAGGGAAACCATGTGAAAAAGAGGTCATTAGAGAAGAATATTGATATAGGGAATAAGGGAATGATGTTTTTTACCCATGTGAACACTATATAATAAATCACTGAGGTAAATACTTTAAGGGAATGGGAGTATTTTATAAGTGTGTAGATAAGGGCCACCATGATATGAAATGAAAAGGTAAGAGGAAAAAAAGGATACTTTTTACGATTAAAACATCATGGATATGGGGAACGATATCAATGATTTCCCCAAGAATCAAGAGAATATAACTTTGATGAATATGAGGGATCAATTTCTAGATTATACTATTGATATATCCAAATATGAATGATTAATTTTCTCTTATATTTGGATCCTAGAATAGTTTTGTAAATGTATGTTATAGATGCTATCTGGGTTATAAGAATTATGTAATGTATAAGGATTTTAATTCTGTACTTTTTCATCAAGGATTTAAATGTTTTTTTATAGGTACATTTAACCCAGATATGTGTTTCATTATGAAGGTGAACTCTTAGGAAAAAACATGGTTAAGGGAAAAATAAAAATTATTATGTTCCTAATACTGAAATAATAATGTAGGAAAATGACATGATTAATATAAATAATGTAAATTTTGTACTACTAACTCCCATGGAAATTATTTTCAAGTTATTTATGATAATAATTTTTTATGTTTGATCATTTATAAAATGGTATATGTTTAATTTCCTAGGTGGTTTTAGAGGTAAATTTTTTATACATCACCATATGATGCATCTTACGGTAATAAATGTCATAGAAATAGTTAACGATAAAATGAAAAGGAAAGAATATGTTTATATAATCATATATTATATTATATTAATAAATACTTATATAATTTCCCATATTTAGGAAGTGGGAAATGAGACAAAAAATTTGTCTTATTAGCATTTTTTTATATCAAAAACCTTTATTCAAACGCATAGTTTATGGTTTTGTGGTTAATGACATTCTCATGAACATATTCTATATCACATTCCATCAAAACATGATTTTTATATTTCTCATAAATTTATTGGTTATAAATAATTATCTCATATTGAAAATATTATTTTTATATTGACATTTAGATTTGATTTTACTTCATATTAAGAAGTTATGTTATGAACTTTATTTACAAAGTGGTTTATTCTACAATCATATTTTAAAATATTAAATTACTTATTTTTGAGGTCCTGATTATATTTATAATATTCGGTTTAATTAAGGTGGGGAGAATGTAACACCTCAATTATTTAAAATATTTTCCGTTTCGAATAAATTTAATGTTGTTGCTAGCTTATTGTATAAAAAACACCTTGATAAGAATAATGTAAACAACACACCATGAAAATAAGGGAATAAAATATCTTGATACATTATAGTATGATTACTATTTTAAATAGGTTCATTCTATTATATACATTACAATTAAAAAAATTATTTTATCATACATTGCATACGACGTGTTTTTTCAAGGACTTCTGTTACATGCACGACCATGTTTCATCGAACAATAATATATTTTTAAAATATTATTATTTAATATAATAAGATATAACCTATCCATTAAATTGGAATCAATGATTTGAATTAACTAACACATGGAAATACATTTTTTAACTCATTGGTTTACAATTAAATTTAATTGAATTAAAAAACCAATTGAAAATGTGGATTGTTGTTATAAAGAACTATTTTTGTAAATATAATAGTGATTTAGCTTAATAAATTAAAATAATAACTATTAAATAATTTTACTAATTAAATATATCAATTATATGACCTATAAAATATATTTTATATTCATCCAATATATTTGATAAGCATTAGATACAAATAAATCCCATGTTAGACGTAAGATTTTATAGTTTTATAATGGAAGTTGTAACGCCTTTTAAAGGATAAAATTTATTAATTTCAATAATTGGATATTTAATTAATTTTATATGTCATAATAAATATAATTATTGAAATAATAATGTTAAAATTATTATAGGGTAATTTTTTTTATTTTTCTGAGATGTTTCTGTTGTTAATGGAAATCAAAAAAATGATAACTTGTAAATGAAAACTACATTACATATAATTTATTTTAAGTATAAAACAATATTTTAAATTTTCTGAGTAAAATTATATAATATATAAATATTGTAATCCAATTTAGTTAATAGTTATCTATTTTACAATTAAATTGGATATAAAACCATTTCAATCATTAAGACATTTTCACTTTAAAACCTACTTTGTCGTCCCGTCTGCAGGACTAATTTCAATTTAATTTCAAAATTTTGTTTTGAATTTTGAAAAATGGATTCCATACTAAAAATAAGAATTATTTATAATTTTTTTAACATTGTATTTTTAAAAATATTATTGAATTCAGTTAATTTCAGCTATAATGATTAAGGTAAAATTAAGCTTAATAAGGGACTAAACCTTAAACATATGGGCCAAAATAACCTTGAAATAAGTAAAAAACCTATTATATGGTTATATATAGATCACATGATCAGCTTTCTATAATTTGATTCATTATTGGAGGCACATGATGTAATGTATTCCTCTAAAAAATGATTACTTTTTTATATTTACAAGAATACCCCACCTCCTCAACTATAAAAAAGAGCCCATACCTCCCCTTTATTCACATTTATGAATACATATTGGATCTTATAAAACTTAAAACATTTGATCCCAAAATTCCTACATTCATTCTAGTCTCCAATATATTTTATGAAATCCAATATAGTAATTCCATTACTGTAATCAGATATGAGTTACCTGAAAAAAGTTGTATCAGTATTCAACACGCCTTTATGATTTATTTCCATATAAATAAATTAAATTATTATTATTATATGATTATATAATCACATCAGTATCCGAGAACTAATGATATTTTTTTGTTAATACTTCACACACATTCATCAAAAGGGTAGCGAAATAAACATTCACTTATAGTGAACTACCAGCTAACGAATTGATGTCTTTTTTTTCTTTACCTCCTATAATGGTTGGGGATTTTGATAGAAACCATATTTTTATACAATATGTACTATATTTTTTGTTTTTGTAATAATTATTTAATTTATATATAACACATACCTTCATGTTAACCATTTAGTTTAATTATGATAATGACATTTGTAGATGTCTGAACTATCGCCTCCCCAAAACAATGTGATACTTTCAAACATTAAATGGAATTTATTATGGGCTGGTTTAATTAAAAATATCTGACTAAAATGAATTATAATTGATATTAATTAAATAATTATCTTTATATAAGTATTATATATCATTTTATTTATTACACTTTTCACATTCATAAAAACTGAAAACATCATTGGATGTGTGGACTACCACCTCCTTTATGCAAAGTGAATACTTTTACATCACAAATAATCTATAAATAGATAAATATGATTAAATAAAATGGTTTTTATGATATTATTTTCATTATTTATTTTGAAATATTACTTACCTTCACTCCATAATGATCATTAAAAATTGGAACTGTACTCATGCGTATGTATGACCAACATCTATACAATTGTAAGATGGTTCATTTTCATAAAAATAGTTAATTATTAGTTTTATAAGTATATTAGATGTATAAATATGATAATTTATGTGATTATATTTATTTTGGATATGTTTATATAATGGAACTTTGTGCCATTTTCATCATACAAAATTTAGTTTTGATACATGGACCGAATTGGTTCAAAACACCTGATTTAAACATAATTGATTATATTGTTGTAGACAACATTGTAAAAACTAATAAAAAATTAATTGTGAAACCCAGAGTTTTTTGGGACATATATTTTTTATTTAATTTAAATTTTCATTTAAATCGTTCAATGAACTATGTCAATGATTCCATTCACCTGAAACTCACTTGGTATACATCACACACAACAATAACTCGAACTATGTTACATGCAACATCAACTTGGACTACGATACACACGAACCTGGGTTTATATGATACATCTCTTTTAATTGTATTAATTATTTAAATAATATAATTATAACATTAATGATAAAATTAGTTATATGAGTAGTAATTTTTTTTTCAATTATTGACTATAATCTATTTATATAAATAAAACATATTGATAATGAAAGATAATTGTTTTTGGTAAATTACATTTCAATAGACCATTTTTTCAAATAAATCACTATTAATAATTAAAGTAATTTTTTACACATTTAAAAATATAATTTTAAAAAATTATCTTTATTTTTAAATTCAGAATGTTGAAATTATCCTAGGTTGATTTTTTTGGGATTTTTTTGATAAACATCATTTTTGGTTGAATAGTGAAAACTACTACTTTTTAGTTTAAATTTTTCTTTTTTTTCTAGTTAATTGTTAATGGTAAATGATATTAATAAGTTAATTTGAGGTTATAGTAGATAAAAAATTAATCTATTAATAAAATTTCATTCACTATAATCTATTTAACTTTGAATCTGAATATAGAATCTTAACAATTTTTTGAACATTATCAATCATGAAACATTATTATTTCATCCCATCTATGGGAATCGAACTAATAATAATTATTTTATTCTTTGATTTTAATATAAGAAATATAAAATAAAACATTATATTCATTTTAATGTTTATATTCTAGTAACTCAATGTTAATTTTTGACCAAAATTATTTGTAAAAGTGATTAAAATTAATCACACCATTTAAGGGCAAATTATGCTTAATTGAGGACAAATCCTTAAAATGAAGGGATCAAACGACCTAGAAACATGTAGAAACCCCTTTTCTGTCCATAGTTCTTCCATAAACCTTCCACTATTGAGTTTATTTTTGTTTTTAATTTTTTTTAGGGAATAACATGTCCACAACGAATTTGTTTCTCAAAATTCCATGTGAGTCCTTTTCTTTCCCTATAAATGGCCACCATATCTACCTATTACTGACACCAATAAAACCTATTATGTTATTGAAATATATATCCATGTAGTCACCAAAAAATAATCTCTTTTAAAATGATGCCTCACATTTGGTAGAAGGATTGTCAATGAAGCCTTTTGCCATTAACCAAAAAGAGTTAACTGATGGAGAGGTAACATCTTCTCTCAAACACATTTCTGTTTTTTTCTATTACCACATACTAAAAAATCATTATTAACTTATTTTGAGACAAAAAAGTGTGTCCTACATACACTGGGATGATTTTACACAATGGTTATGACATACACTTACACATACATCCATTTAATGGATGCCAAACATATTGATTCTGTGTACTGAGAAGTACTTCCTCACAGAAAGATGATTGTTTATTTCTCAATTAACACCATTCATGTTAGCCATTATGATGGAAAATATGACTATATATGTAATATATTATATTTAATATGTGTTTAATGTTATCTATTCCTTTACAACACACTTATTTTTACCTATCTATTTGGTGTTAATATGATAATCTTGTTTGAGGAAGTGTGGACTGTTGCCCCCTCAAAACGATGTGATTTGTTCACACGCCACATAGATTGTATTAAGGATGGGTCTAATGAAAATATATGATATATTAATTCTATTTTAAAAATTATATATATATTTTAATATATATTTCATTTACATACTTTCTTCTAATGTGAAAATAAAAACAAAAACATCATTCATACCTACGTACAGTTTACCATCTCCATGAACGGTGTTTTCTATTATGTTAATCATTAAGTTATATATTTTTGTAATATAATTATACTAGATATATTTGATATTTATATCATTTTCGAAATTATAAAATAATGACATATTTATAAGGATCAATGACACAAAAATTTAAGACACATGTGAAGAACAAAGTGAATATTACCCGAAGTGAAACCTTTACATTCGATCATTAAAAAAATGGTAATATAAGAACATTATAAAACTGTATTTAGTAATAGATATAATAAAATGATTTCTTAAAATATTTATTATTATCATATATTTATTATATAGAAATATTTTAAGATTATGTAGAGGATCAAGACACAAGGTAAGGGTATTTTCATCTCACATTATAATTTCTTTGAGATACATCTAATGTTCCCCACTCTTTCCTTTTGTATAGTGTATGAAATTCCAATGATTTTTTATGTATCTTCTAATTAAATTTATGGGTATTGAAATTCAAATTTTATGATCCTTCTTTCATGTGGATTAACATTCAAATGATACGAGATCAGTATAACAATTTTGTCTCAATTTTCCTTCTTTGAGACTCCTGTTTTGTTATACAGCTAAACACATTTTTTTATGTGTATATACTTACTTAAAATTAAGCTTACTATTTCCATGATATAGTAATCTCCATTTAATCTTTTTTTATTACATGGATAGTATGATCCCTTGTAACCATGTTATTATAGTTTATTTGAGACAATCTCTTCATTTTTTTCGAGACTGTTGATGCTTATGAATACATAGATGAGATATTATGATAAATGATTATATATTATTCATGAGTTTAGTTATACTATATTTTTTTTAAAATATCCTATATCTTTAGTATCATTTATCCACTATTTGGTACTTCATATAAGGTTTTTAGTAAAATCTAACCACCTCACTTATTGGATGGAAATCATTTGTATTCAAAAACCTTGATTTCAACAAAAATTTCAAAATATACTAGGTGATAATAATCACTGAAAAACTGATTTTAAATTTTTTTATTGTTTTATAAGCATAGAATATATTTTTTCAAATATATTTTCACATAAAATGGTTTTCAAAATATTTTTTGATGTAAAAATAATTTGTTCAATGAAGAAAGGATATTGTCCTTAGTAAGTGTTTTTAAGAGATCAATGAAAATTACTTCCCTTATAATATAAAATCCATTGGTATTAATCATGACTTTATGGGGAATTATTCACCATCATCATTCATATTCATTATCTAAATGGATTTTGTTTTGATGGCATAATGTTATGGAACCCGTTTCTCTTTCTTGGTTATATGCTTTTGGAACCCAAAGATTTTCATGGGATATGTAAATGATGAAATGATTATGAAACATGATTGTTTCAATAGGTTATGATATGTTTATATGATTTCTATTATCAATTAATTTCACGGGTTATGATATGTTCATTTATTATCTTTTGGAACATGTATATATGATTTCAATATCTGACATGTGGTACGACTATCTCTATCCAAAGAATTGTGTAAAATTTACACCTCTTGAGATAGAGTGGGATAGAACGAGGTATTACATGGTTTAGTAATACAGAGTTGTAATGAGGGTTTAATCAGCTCATTAATACTGGATAGGGACAAGGGATTACTCGGTTCAGTAATACCGGGATAGAAAGGCGTTTCACCTGGTTTGGTAAAGAACTTAGTCCACTAAAATTGTATTGGGAGTGATGCCTTGGCCACTATGGAAATAATTATATGCTAATGTGTTTCAACAATTCCATGTCTTATTCCTATTTTATGTGTAAGAACCCAATTCTACAATTCATGTAAGGATTACTCTTTTTTGGTTTATAGTGTATAGATCTACACTATACACATATATACATGGTGGTAACATATCATGTATTCTCTGGTACACACCATGTAATCAAGTAAGCAAGTCAGTGCTTGACATGTAAAGGGGTGTAGCCATAAAATAATAATTAAAAGAACCTACATGGTGTGTAGTTCCTATTATACGCTTTTTATTTTCTAATTTTTTCTAAAACGTAAGGAAATGGTACGTGGTCTTGTGACTTTAGCTGAATTTCGAGTTTCTCATATTTGCTGTAGTGTTATTATCCCATGTTTAGGGTTTATCCTTGAATGGAAATTGAACCTTTTTGTTTCTAATTAGGATTATGTGATGGATTAAATTAATTTAATAATGTCTTATTTTGTTTGGTTCGATTAATGTCCACGTCGTGGGTGTGTTTCCCCCAGATGACCATTTTTATCTTTTTTTCCATGATGCCTATGGTCCTACCGTTGTCTCGATTATATATTATTTAAATGATATTTTTAAATTGAATAATTTCCACGTGAGATTAAAATTTATTATCCCTTGCGATAGTTTCATTCAAATTAAATCTTTTTACATATAAACTACCCACGTGAGTAATTGTGATTATGGATTTTAATTTTTAGATTAATTTATAGGCTTGAGACATGACTGTTTCCCACCTATGTTGTTAATTTTTAATCTATGTAATACTGTAATTTACATTTGTTGGTCAAAAAAAGATGAAATGCTTGTATACTTGGGTTTTACCATAAAAAATGTTTAAATGATGATATAATGGGCTCTTCCATGAATAAAAGTTGATAAATTATTATATACAGGGTTTTTACCTAGAAACTTGTTGAAATGATGATTTACTGGGATCATCCCTATTTGAAATTTTATGATATTATTTTACATCAGTATTGGACCTAAGATATGTGGAAATGGAATGATATATTACATGTCTTCCAAGCCAAAGCACAAGATTGGATTCGACCTTCCATTATTTCATTTAAGGTATTATGTTATGGTATCTTTTGTGCTTACATTATACTAGTAATTGAAATTCTTAGTTTGGATCCCAAGCCTTTTATAATTCAATGTAATTGAGCTAATTAATAAATATAATATGAATGTAAACGATCACAGTTCTTTAAGGAATGTATTATTTTCAGTATATCCTGGTTATTGCATTCACTATAGTACACTAATGTTTCATTTACTCACTAATAGACTGGCATAGATCATAGATTATTTCCTACTTGTATTCATTTCACACACGCTATATGGGTCTTTTTTTGTCCAGGATAGATTATATTTTTTCATGATTCAATAAGGGAGTGATCCCTTTAATATGTAATTAATTGATATTAGGAGAAAGAGAGCATGAGACCAAGCCGATGCTTGCGATGATTTTGAGTTTTCTTTTTTTATTTATATAATATGTAACTTTATCTTATATCTAAATACAGTTAGTACTATTTTTGATTCATTCCAAGATCATGTTACTTGCTACATCATCTTTTGTATAGAATGATGTCTGGTTATTGATATTACATGTCTACCGCTATTTAATAATCTTCAGTACTGTTTACTATTTCTGCTAATGTATTGTTATTGGTTCAACTATATTACACAATTCCTATGAGGGTATAGTTTTCTTACTATCACACCCTAGGACCTCACTACTAGTCAGCAACCTATATCATTTAGAGAAATGTACTTGAGGCTATATCTCCAATGAGGTAGGGGGAACCAGTTGAGTGGTACCCAGATCTAGGATGTTTCGAAGTTGTATTAGTGTAGTTTCTCTTCTAGTTTACCTTAATTTTTTTAAATTAGATAGGGATATGAATGAAATGGAGTTTGGTAATAAATTTTTCATAGGATTAGCTACCCTATGTACATGTAAAAGCTAAATTACCTCGAATTGAATTTTGATTTTTGGATATTGAGTTGTTACAATCGATTCGATTTCACCAATGGGCGATGAAATTTTTTTTTCTATTATTATTGGTATCATTTCGGTTATATTTTTCTGTAACCCTATTAGATTATTGTATTCTATATCATGCATCATATAGGAACATCTATGAAATCACATTCCATGCATTCTTTCTATGACTTTTAGAAATCATTACTGATTGCAGATTATTGTGATAGATGATGTTCTAGGGATGCATGTTGGTGTTATAGGTACCATGATAAATATACATGCTATTGTGGTATGTGTATTTATATGTGTTATGGTTCAAATTGGATGGATTTTATGCTTTGATCCCTATGGTTTATAATCCCTCTTGGAATAGAAATTGTTGGATCTTTTTTCATCCTTTTTTATATAATTTTATTATGATATTTTATTCTTGGGTGCCAAATTTTGATTCATTTGGAGTATGAGTCCTCATGGATTGGAATTTAGAAAACCACTGATTTTTTTCTATAGAACGGGATTTTTTTGGAAAATATAATGTTTTTGTCCAGAAAATACCCAGTTTAGACGGTGTGTTGTTTATCCTAACATGTAATGTGTTCTTCTTGTTCATGGAAGGAAGAATTACATTCATGGTAACATGTTGGGTACAAGTAGTACATGTCATATAGTATGTGACTATATGTCCGACCATGTAAGAAGAAACATGGAATCATGGGTTTTCCAATACACGACCAAGTACATTCGGTACATTCCGGGTTGGCATTCTCAGACAAAACCCATGTGAATCCGACCATGTAAAAGTACATGGATAGGTGGGGGTAATATTGTACACACCATGTACCCAACTAACACATGGTGTACATGGTGAGTTTACAAGCCAATGATGGCGGATGTACATGACCATGTAATTGGTAATGTGTACACTCCATGTGTAGTCCCTACATGATGTGTCCCCATAATTTGATAACTCTTGAGGGTTATCTGATCCTATTTAGTTCAAGAAATCTTGAACTAATAACCATGATATCAACATGAAATGAGATGTGTGCTTGACCTTATATAGCTATGCCCCCACAACGACCACCAGTTGTACACCAGAAGAGTGGTGATGATCATACCATAGAGGTGGTTGTACAGGGTCTACCATTGAATCCCCTAGTCATGATATTTTTGGCCATATATATTAAACTAGATGTAGGTTATGATTCATACTTTGATGAAGTCATTATGCAGTTTTTGAATACCTTCTATGGTGTATATCAACCTTCCACAAATATGGAATAAATAGCGCAAGTATTCCAACAGAAACATCCACCTACGTTTTTTGGGGATGGTAGACCATAGGCTTTATGGTCATGGTTAGAATCCATACATTCAATCTTTGAGCATCTAGATACTCTCCAAATAGAATGGTCAATCTCATGGATTATATGTTGTTTGATTTGACCAATAGGTGATCTGATGCTATCACGGAGAAAGAGCTTCATCCGGATATTCAGTGGGTATATATTTAAGTGTTATTCTATGAATACTATTTTCTCGTGACACTGAGTCCTAATAGATCCAATGAATTCTTGCATACGGAGTATGGAACTATGTTATTTTTGGACTAATTTCCCCATTTCACTGAGCTTATATGATTCACACCTATTCTAATGGGTGACTAGACATTGACAGATATGCTGCTAGAAGATGGTCTCAGGTATGACATATTATCCCAGGTGAACATTTTCATGTTTCCTTCTTTACAATCCATCGTTAATCAGTTAATGATTAATTAGTCTAATCTTCGGGAAGTTAGAGGTGTGAACCATGTTGGTTTGGAACTGGGATCTGGCAATTTTTCCATCGGTAGAATGAAGCATCATTTGGAGTTTTGTAATGGTGAATGTAGCAGTGAGAACATAACATCTGGTATCTTGATGAGGTGCTAGAAGTGTAGAATGGTTGGGCATACAAAACCTCAGATCCTGATGGTCCCATTAGAGTGACAAGATTGTTGCATGATGGGCCTTTTATAGCATTTCTGTAGGATATTTCCACTATCTTCTAGTGAGTTATTGTATTTACAAACATCATGTTTAGGAGTAGGGTCAGTAGCTTCTCACATGTTTAGAAATTGGAATAGTAGAGGACATTTAGGCTAAGGTGGAGGTGGTGGCCATGGTAGCCAGACCCCAGGATCTCAACTACAAGAGGGAAGGTCAGTTCAAGGTAGTCAAGACGTGTATTAGAGCTGCAATACAAGTCAAACTTATGTAGTTCAACATCCCCAGCAAGTGTAGGATCCAAGACCTTCTACTACTAGAGGTATTATTCTGGTCACCATAATTTTATCTTCAACCCTTTTGATATATGAGCTTTGTATAGTTTTATATTTTGTAATGTTATAAAGAGAGTTGAGCTGTGTATTTTCTCTTCTGATTTTGTTATGATGCTAGACACTCCGTTAGAGATAAGAAAAGCAGGTTTACAAAAGTGTAATGAGTTCCCCCTTAAGGTTGGTGGGTGTCACTTATTATGGGATCTATATGTCCTAGATATGATTGAATTTATATTCATTCACATAATGGAACAATTGGTTCTTTTCGATCCATTGTCGATTGATATCACCATAGGGTAAGTTTTACGTCCCTATAGGGTAGATGGATTTTACATAATGCCAAATGGGATGTCCATGCGGGTAGAGATAGACCCTAGCATCATGGGATGGGTTGTGTGATACCCCAGATTGTGAGTCTATATATGGATGACCATGGGACATGTCAGACATATTTCCCTCCAGTGGTTGATCATTTTAGGGATTTTACCTGGGTGTATTTTCAGGGTTACCACTGATAAGAGAGGTGGAGTTCACGATCGAGATAGTTCCATGAGATACACCGATATCCATTTCTCCGTACATGATGGCTACAGTGGATAAGAAGTATATCAAAAGGTAGAAATAGGATTTAGAGGAAAATGGGTTTTTCTGACCCAAAACATCTTTTTGGGGTTCTCCAGTACAATTTTTAATGGCGGATGGTACACTCACGCTTTGCGTGGACTATCAGAAACTGAACCAGCTAATAGTTAATAACCGATATCCCATTACATGGATAGATGAAATGTCTGATCAGCTTCGAGGAGCCTGGGTATTCTCAACAATCAACATGAGGTCACGATATTACTAGGTACATGTTCGACCTTCAAACATATGTCATTCCATGTTTTGTAGCAGGTATGGTATATATGAATATCTTTTTTACCATTAGGTCTCACGAATGCAACAAAAATTTTCATGGAGAATATTAACCAACATTTCCATCATTACATGGATAATTTTTTATGGTTTTCGTGGATGATATCTTTGTGTATTCATATAATCGACATGACCAAGCCTACCATCGTGAGATCATTTTTAATACACAGAGAGGGCATCTTTTATATGTTAAGATCAAAAAGTTCCACTTTGAGATAGACAATATTCGCATACTGGGATACATTTTCATGGATAATGGAGTTTTGGTGGACCAAGATATGGTGAGGGAAGTTGTTTCCTGGGAACATCCCAATAATGTTTTTGACATATGTATTTTCTTGGGGAAAGTATAGTACTACAGGGATTTTAAAAAGTACATTTCATGCTTAACAGTGCCATTGAGGGGCTTGACTAATAATTGTCTGACGTTTGTGTTGTCAGCTGCTTATGGGATGAACTTTATGGAGTTGAAGGCGAGAATGAAATCCACAAGAATCTTGATACTTCTGGAGCACAACATGAGTTATACACTTTATTGTGACACTTTAGGTATTGGGATGGGGAAGTCCTTGTGCTGGGAGATCAAGTCATCGTGTACAGGTCTCGGCATTTGAGGCCTCACGAGAGGAATAATCCTATTCATGATTTAGAGTTATCTACTATTGTACATGTGTTGCACTATTGAAGACACTATTTACATGGAGTGAATTTATTAGTTTACACAAAAAACAATATCCTCAAATACATCTTTAATTAGCATGACATGAATTTGGGATAGTGAAGGTTGGTGGAATACCATCAGTCATTCAATATTGATCTTCCCTACACACCTAGGAATGGAAACGAAATGGATGATTTATTTAGTAGGAGGAATCAGATACATGAGGTGTAGTAGGCTAGTGGTGAGAGGAATGTTTTGTAATTGTTCTATAAGATGCATTTGTAGGTGCACAGTTGTCATGGAAAGGCATTACATTCATCTATAACTATGACTTCTACCCTCCTGGACAGAGCCTGGATGACGCAGCTATCAGATTATATGGACCCAGTCATTCAGGAGTGTGATAAAGGTGAGGATCGACCTCTTGGATGGAAAATAAGTGATGACAAGATTGTGTGTATACTAGGATATGTGTGGGTTATTACAGACATACATGAAAAGTTGATTTTGGAGTTTCATGCTTCATATTGTGAAGTGAACCACAGAGCTACAATGATGTACATTGACTTGCGCCGTCTATAATAGTGGCTAGGTATGAAGAGAGAGTTGTCTAGTTTTGATAAGAGTTGTTCCACCAATCAGTACGTGAAGGCAGAACATTGTCCTCCTGCTAGAATTTTAAAGCAGTTTCCTATTCTGATTTAGAAATGGGATGATGGCGCGATGGATTTCATGACTGGTATTATATGTTCACCCAGAGGTAATTATTCTATGTGGGTGTTGGTTGAATTACTTATGAATGTCACTGAATTATTACCAATCAAGGAGACATTTATTGTTATTGAACTTGGGAATATTTATATTCATGATGTGGTATGAATTCACAGGGTCCCTTGTTTTATATTTTTCAGATAGGCATTCCCACATTACATATTCTTTTTGGAAGTGTTTTTATACAGTGATGGGTACAGAGGTGCTTCTAAGAAGAGCATATCAAATTCAGGAAGATGGACAGTCAGAGTGTATGAAACAGGTGTTGGCGGAAATGATATGAACATATGTCCTATACATTGGGACTATTTGGAGAATCATATCCCACTAGTTGAAATTTCCTACAATAACAGTTCCCATGACACTATATAGTTGGAACCATATGAGGATTTTTATGGTTGGCCATGCCAATCAACCCTGTTCATGTAGGAGGTGGGTAAAGAAGCTTCACTAGGACCACATCCCATATAGGAAACATCTAAGGAGGTCACGTTTATTCAGAAGCATATGGATACTACATAGTCATCATAAGAATCCTTATGATGACCTTTATAGATGATCTCTACATATTATGTAAGGGGATCAAGTTTTATGTCATGTTTTACCGAGGTTGGGACACAAGAGGATAATGAGATAGGGTAAGCTTTCACCGATTTACATCGGGCCATTTGATATTCTAAATAGGGTTGCCCAGATCTCGAATTGGTTGATGTTTCCTCAGATGCTCTGGGATATGCATGATTTCTTCTATGTTTCATAGTTTTGGAATTAATTTTCAGAAAATATCATTCTTTTCAACCCGAGTAGGTTGAGTTATAGTTATAGGAATCATTGAGAAGAATCCTATTCGAATTGAGGCTCATATCACAACAGTTCTTCATGGATGGTTTGTTCCTTTAGTACATGTTATATAGCAGCACAACCAAGTACAAGATGTGATCTGGGAGAAGGAGGCTCATGTATGATCTTAGTGGTAGGGGTTTTTGTCAACTATTTCTTCACCACCCTTAGAAGTGTAATTCAAGTAAACATTTCATTTACGGGGGGATGTTTTAAGAATATAGTTCTTATTTTCAGGTATAAATCATTATTTTTATGTTTATAGTTAAGGAAAAGGAATAAAATAGTTTAAATATTGTCTCTACACCTTACCTGGCTATACATGGTGGTTACAAGTTGTGTATTATTAGTTACACCCCATGCAATCATGTCATCAAGTTAGTGGATGACATGTAAGGTAAGTCTCTCTCGAAATGAAAAGTAAAAGATACTACATGGAATGTTGTTCCTCTTATAGGTATTTTATTTTCTATTTTTTTTCTAAAAAGGGAATTAGACATATTTTGGGTCATTCTATATAGAGGAGGCATCGATTTCATGATAAAATAGTTCCATGAGGGTATTTGGTTCCCTTTGACCATCTGAACCCCAATTTTTCCACCATCATATGTGTGGTAACCCAATAGACAATCTCTTCATTCCCCTTGATCCATTATTCATGATATTTTTTTCTCGAAGAAGTATTTAACCATGAGTGTTTTACCTTTTTTTGTATATCTACTCCATTCTAACTTCAATTATAAGATGATACTCAATGAGGAGAGTCACAAAAGGACTATATAGTTGGTCATGTAGCTTTCTCCCAATGTTGAGTTGTTTACAATTGCAGTAGTTTCATTCACCAAAATTCAGGGTATATCACAGAATGTAAACTGAACCTTTTTGTTTACTAATGATTGTTAGGTGATGGATTAAATTAAATAAATCATTTTGGAGCTTTTTTGGTTTGATTAAGGGCCACCCCATAGTTGGGTTTCCTTTGGAAGACCATTTTTTTGCAATTTGTACTAGGTTTCATATGGGCATGATGTTGTTCGCTTTTTATGGTTTTTCATAATGAAATTGTTTAATAGAATGGTTCCCAGGTGAGATGGAAATTTCATAAGATTTGGGATAGTTTATTTCACATGTTTTCTTGTAACATATAAACAAACCATGGGTGATTATTTGTTTAAGACTTTTAATTTTTAGAATAATTGGTAGGATTTTGAGAAGATTCTTGCCTACCTAAGTTGTTAATTTTTTAAACATGTAATAGTTTAATATAAAAGTGTGGTTTCAAACATGATTAAATGATTATATACTATGGTTTTACATTGAAAAATGATGAAATACTGGTATATTGGGATTTCACCTGATTGAAACATGCTGAAATTCTTATATACCGGGTTTTGTCCATGAAATATGTTGAAATATTGATATAATAGGCTCGTAACTATTTGAAAAATTCAGAAATGATTATACATCGGGCTTGGTGCTGAGACATGTTGAAATTTAATGAATTATAACACATCTTCAAAGAGAAATTAGAAGCTTGGATTCATTATTCACTTCTTCCTTTATAGATAGCCTATTATGGTATCTGTTGTTCTTACATTATACCGAGAATTGAAGGCCTTAGGTGAAATCTGGAGGCTTGTATCATTCAATGAAATTGAAGTAATTTAATATAATTAGATGAATGTAAAATAATAATAGTGCTCGTAGGATTGGTTAATTTGGAGTACATACTTGTTTCTTGTTTCACTACTGTACAATACTATTCCATATACTCACTCATAGACTGGAACCGATCTTATGTGGATTCTTACTAGGATTTATTTCTCACACCCTATTTGGGTCATGTTTTTTTCCCCAAATAGATTATATTTTTGTAGTTGTCGATATGGGTTATTTATCTTCTACATGTAATTGATTGTTGTTAGGAGTAGTAGATAATGGGACGATGTCGAGGCTTGTAATGATTATGATTTTTCTTCTTTATTTCTATAGAATGGTATTGTATCTTCTACTTGACTATAGTTTATCCTATTTTTCTGCATTCCTAGAGAATTTTACTTTTTTCATCATCTATTTAATGGAATGATGCCAGGTTATTTATCTTATCAGTCTTCCAGTGTTGAATTCAGTAGTATGCTATTAACTATTAAATCTATTGTATTATTATTCATTATATTGTGTTACACTAACCCAATTAGGGAATTGTTTACACACTATCAAACTCTGGGCCCTTGTTGTTCCCTTCCCTAGGTTGTGAAGATATGTTTTATATTTTATGTGTGTAAGAATGTTTCCATTTATGAAGAACTTAGTAGGGGATAATGTATGTCACTTATATATTAATGTTTATAAAATCCATGATTCCAAACACACTAGAATACTATAGTATTCTGGCATCTATTTTTATAATGTTAGTTAATCCACAAAAGTTATATAGTTTTAATGTTTGTAATGTTATTGTATCTATAGTTCGTATCAGAGGAATAGTTTAGTCAACCTTTGGAAATGATGGTGAGAAAACCTTGGTGACAACCCAAATTACATTTCTAAGGATACGTATAGGGATGAGTAAATATATATGAATTGTCCTGGAATTTTGGGGAAGGATAGAGTGAGTGGTTTCTTATAAATACCACCATGAATGGATGATATAAGTGGACGTGTCTCTAAAAAATATGTATAAGAGGGTAAAAACTCTGAAACGATGTTCTGGTCTTGACTTGGGGTAATCTCGTACATGAAAATGGGCATGTTGCACACCTTGTTTGAAACTCCCTGGGGATATGATTTGTGAATTCAAAAACACCTCATGAACCATTATGAATTATTTAAATATTTTTATATAAATTACCTAGGATAAACCTATGGATTCATAAATAAAGGACTATTTAATAGGTTACACATCCTATAAATGATTTATCATGATTTCGTAGTTCCTCATTAAGATAAATATTTCTTAGTGTATGCCTTTGGTTTTAGTCAAATGGATTGATCTTGAAGAAAATGTGTTAATGGAAATATTTAAGGAAAATGAAAAACATTTCCACATGAGAAACCGAATTCTATGGGAGAAAGAACGCAAAACCTCATTTCTATGATCATTCATCTTTATCATGATATGAATCCAAATGGACTTCCAAATGAGAAATAAGGAAACAAAATATTGTTGAGTCTTTCATGAGGCAACTCCAACCTTCTTTCAAAGGGACTCATAATCCAATTATTTGTTAAAAATGGATTACTTCCAAAAAATGATATTCTCTATTCTTCAGTGTTTGGAGCAAGATAATGTCATTCTGGCAGTTTATCACTTAGGAGGTGAAGCAGATCAATGGTAGACACTAATCACAAAATGGAGGAAATATTTTTATATTTAATCCATTGTTTGAGACATGTTTAATAACATATTTTTCAGTATGTACATTTATTGAATTCTTCATCCCAAGATAGATAAATATTTCCTTGAGTTAAAAAAAATGGATGAATAATTTTTCAATACCTATAAGGAAAATATCACCAATGTGCAAGGTACGCTTCAGGAATTATCATATAACCTAAAATTAAAGTTGATTTGTTCATTGGTGGTTTAAAGACATGTATCAGGAGGGTTTTTTCCATAAGAGACATTGGTCACTATGAAGTGATTGTTCATTGTGAAATCAAGGTTGATGTAAAGGTAGGATTCACATATCAATATCATGTATTTGAAAAGAATATTAAGATAGAGTTTAACCGAAATTCTATGAACCATGGAGAAAAGAAGATGAATAGTCCCGTAAGAGATAATTGTGGGAAGAATCAGGGAGGAAATTTTTGTAAGGGGTCTAATAAATGTTTCTACGGTGGAATTGAAGTTTTCTGGGAAATTTATTTCTGAAGTAACATAAAGAAGTTATCTATAAATTCCTTTGGAGAAAAATATTCACATAATGAACCTCCTATGATTATGTGTTTCAAGTGTAAGTAGAATGGAAATTATGCTATCTACTGCCCAAAACTGATGGCTAGAGATGATTTTTGATGTCAGTATCCTATTATGTTGAGTGTAAATGTAAAATATCATGTAATAGATTTTCTATGATGTGGGGTGTGGTAATGACATGATGAACGATAGAATTACCATCCACTCTAGAAATACTATTGTCAGACTTTATTCTGTATCAACCAACTATTTCGCATCGAAAGATTTTTCTATGTGTATTTAGATTCCACCAAAACAATTAGATATGGAATTAGTAGTGAAACCCCCTAATTTTACCATGATTTCAACACAAGTCTATGATTCCCCTATCGTTGATGTTTATTGGAATATGATTCCTAAAATTCCTTTCATTTTTTCTTTTGTTCAATTTGATGTCATATTTGGAATTTATTGACATTCTGACCATAAATACCACATCAATTGTCACGGAAGGGATGTTATGTTTGATATTTAAAACCGTCCTATTATCATCCCTCATTTTTAAATCTTGTATGAACTTAATATGGAGATTTCATCTTGTGAATGGGTCTTAATACCCTTTCAAAAGGGTTTTTTATCTCAAATGGTTGGGGACAAAATACATATTGATGATATGCATGTTGTTTGGGATTTTGAATATGTATTTCTGGAAGAGTAGCCTAGTCTTCTACCAAAATGTGATGTTGAGTTATCAATTGAATGTATACCTGGTTCCACATAGATATCAAATACTCTTTCTAGAATTTCCTCGATTGAGTTTCCAAAATTGAAGATGAAACTCTAAGATAACCTTGATAATCGATTCATTCATCCATTTGTATCACCATGGGGTCCACTAGTTTTTTTAAATAATGATGGTTCAATGAAACTCTTGATTGATTATATGGAGATGAACAAGATCAAAATCAAGAAAATATATCCTATTCATTGTATTTATTTCTTGTATGATCAATTGTGCAGAGCTCAATACTTTTCCAGGATTGACCTTCATTCATGATATCATCAATTGAACGTCAAGAAGGAGGTTATTCCGAAGAATAAATTATGTACAAGGTATGTTCACTATGAATATATGATCATTCCTTTTGGTCTAATTAATACCTTCAATTTTCATGGATTTAATTAATAATGTCTTTGGAGATTGTGTTGACCAATTTGGGGTATTCTTTATTGATGATATTATTATCTATTCAAAGAGGAAGGAAGAATAAGATCACTTGGTAATTGTATTGAAGACCCTATGGATTGAGAAGTTGAGTGAAAAATATAAATATTGTGAATTATTGTGGCAAAAGTTTTCATGTTTGGGCCACATAATCTCAAGATATGGTATCGTTTTAGATCCATCAATGATGAATGCTATTGGAAGAAGGCCTAGACGGACCAAAAATATATCAATCAATATCATTCTTGGTTTAGCTAGATATTTTTGATGGATTGTGGTTAATTTCACATAACTCTATAATTCTATGACCA
Organism: Viscum album; assembly: GCA_963277665.1. NCBI lineage: Eukaryota > Viridiplantae > Streptophyta > Magnoliopsida > Santalales > Viscaceae > Viscum > Viscum album. The sequence goes on along the minus strand of OY728127.1, from coordinate 1,050,581,716 downwards.
AATTCACTCAGAAGGGTGTTAATTTCCACCAGACAGATGAATGTCAGGAAAATTTAAATGAACTGAACAGAAGGATTGTCAGTTAACCTATGCTTAAATTACCCATTAGTATAGAAGGGTTTTTAATTTATAGATATGCATAAATACTGGATTGGGATGTGTTCTTATGAAAATTATCGTGGTAATAACCTATGTGTAAGGACAATTTATGATTCATGATTAAAATTACCCAACTCATGATTTGGATTTAGTAGCGGCACTTTTTTCATTAATGATATAGAGACATTATATTTATCTTAAGAAGTATGATATATATATATATATCAATCATAAATGTCTGAAATATATATTATAATATAAGGATTTAATCATTCTCTAGATAAGATGGTTTGATATGATAATGGATTATTACTACTCAATGCATTACCACCCTGGGAAACCGAACAAGGGGGTTGATACTTTGAATAGAAAATATCATTCAATATTATCTTTGATAAGGATCAAAAATGATGAAATATTTATGGGTTTGCAAAGGATAGATCTACAAATACTAAATGAATGGAAAATTAATATCTTTCTCAAATGAATGTAAAACCCTCTATATAAGAGAAGATTAAGAATGCGTAGAAGGAAGATGAAGAGCTACAAAGGAATGTCAGAAATGTTCCAGAGTTTAACATTTATCATGATAGAATGATAAGGATCAGGAACCATATATGGGTTCTTTCCATTCCATATGTGACGAATGAGATATTAGAATAATCAAATATTTATTCTTTCTCTATTCTTCTTGTAAGTACGATGACTTATGTTTACATAAAATAAAACTTCTGGTGGGATGGGATAAAGGGAGATATCACAGAGTTTTTATCTCGATGCTCGGAATGCAAGTATGATAAGGATACAAGACAAATTTCTAAAGGCATGATTCTTTCGTTAATCATACTAGAATGGTAATTGGAGAACATCAATATAGATGTTTTCATTAGACTACCATAATACTCAAAAGGTTTTAATAATATATGGGTGGTAGTTGATCTCCTTAAAAAGTCATCACACTTCCTTACTATCATGGAAGATTTCTATATTGATCAGTTTTCCAGAATATACAATAAAGATGTGGTAAGGTTTCATGGAGTACCACCTTCTATTGAATTAGGTTGGAATCCAAGGATTACATCAATATTATGGAGAAGTCGTCAGAATGAACATGATACAGAATTGAGTTTCATCAATTATTAACATCCAAAAATTTATGGTTAGTCTGAAAGAACAATTAAAACCCTATAATATATGTAGAGAACTTTTTCAGTAGATTTACAAGGTGGTTGGAATAAACAACTTTTTCTAGTTGAGTTTTCTTATAGAAATAGATTTCACTAAAGAATTAATATGGCATTGAATGAAGCCCTATATGGGAATAAATGTGGACCTCCAACATGTTGGGATGAGGAAATAAAAATAAATCTATTGGGACCAGAGATCGCAAAAAATGGTTGACAAGGATAAACCCATTAATCAGAATATCATTTCCGCTCACATTCAGCAGAACAATTATGCTGATAACCATCGGCATGATCTAGATTTTGAAGTTGGGGAAAATTTGGTTCTTTTAATATCACCCTAGATGAAATTCATGATATTTATGAAGAAATGGAAACTAATCCCTATGTATATTGTTCCATATAAGAATCATGATCATATCAGGATAGTTGCATATCGCATGGCACTTCCTCCCAATCACTATAAAGTTTATTATAGGATCCATGTATCAATCTTTAGGATGTACATAGCTAACCATTCACATGTACTAATCTCAGAGGTCATACCGCTAGAGAAATATTTTATTTTTATGAAAAACTTGTTGAAATTATGGCCCGATCTGAGAACATTCTACAAAACAAGACCACTAACCAAGTCAACATTTCATGAATAAATCCCCAGTTAGAATAATCTACATGGGAACTTTAGGATATTATGATGCAGAAGTATCCTCATTTGTTTTTACCAGAGAGATTAATTTTGAAGGAGAAATTCATTTTAATGTGGTTATAATGTAACACCCAATGATTTTATGGACCTATTTTTTTTAATAAATTTATATTCCATTTATATATTATAGTGCACTAAGTCAATGATTCCATTCACATGAAACTCACTTGGAGTACATCAAACACAACACCAACCTGAAGTACGTTACACAAAACATCAACTTGAAGTATGATGCACACAACACTTAGTTTTTATGGAACAAAAAAATTATTTTTTTACTTATTTGAATAAGATAATTTTAACATAGCAATTTAGCATAGTAATGTGAATAGTAATAACTAATTTTCAAATAATATTTTAATCAATTTATAAAAATAATACCTATTGGTAAGGAATGATAATATTTTGGGAAAAGTCATTTCAAAAACATTGCTTCTACGAGTGACCCAATTTTAATAATGAAGGTAAGATTAGACAAATTTAGAAATTTAACTAGATAAAATAAAGATTAATCATGAAATTATAATGTTTGAATTATCCTAGGGGAATTTTTTGTATTTTTTTTATAAACACATTTTTTTTATGAATACAGAAAATACTGTTTTTTAGTTTAAAACATGCATTTTTTTCAAATTAATTATTAATGATAAATGATATTATCAACTTATTTTAAGGTCATGTTAGATAAATATTAAATTTATTAATACAATTTCTTTCATTATATTCAATTTCACTTTGAAACATATATAAAATAATTACAATCTTTTGAATTTTTTCACACTTTAAACCTCCCTTATTTTGTCCCATCTACAGGATGAGCAGAAATTTTAATTTTTCCTCTTTTTTGATTTTAATTTAAAAAATATAAAATACACCATTTTATTCATTAAAATATTTATATTATAATAAGTCCATGATAATTTATGTACAAAATTATTCGATAATGTGATTAAAAGTAATCACATCAGTTAAGGCCAAATTAAGCTTAATTATGGAATAAAAAATAAAATTAAGCGTTCAAATGACCTATACATACATCTAAAACCTATTTTATTTCAATATTTAGGCCATAAACATTCCATTAATTAGTTTGGTTGGTTTTATGTGGATTTTTTTTATGTAATAACATGTTCACACATAATTAGTTTCTAAAAATTCCATGTGAGTCATTTTCCTCCCTTATATAAGGCCACTACATCTACTCATTCCTCACACCTCTAAAACCTATTATGTTCATATAATAACTCCCATGTAACCTCACACAAATTATATCGTAAACCTGGAGGCATACATTTGTGTAGAATGATCCTCCAGGAAGCCTTATGGCATAAATGAAATGGAGTTAACCGGTTAAGTGGTAATGTCTTCTCTAAAACTCCTTTTATTTATTTTTCTTCTCCACCATCAACTATTTTTATTCCCTTATTTTGTGAAAAAAATATATCATCCATATAAAAGGATGTTTTTATACAATGGGTCTTACCTACACTTACACACATATCTCTCATTGTTTGGAAATCTATTGTATTCTAAAACTGTGTTTTAAAAAATGTTGTCAAAATATCATTGAAGATAATTCTCTTGGAAAAATGTATTTTAAACATATTTTTCTTTGTTTGAAAAGATGAAATTATAATTTTTTAATGAAATTTCAAAATAAAAATGTTTTCAAAATGATTTATGTAATAAAAATATTTTTTCAATGAATAAAGGATACTTTCGCCAAGAAGTGTTTCTAAAATATCGTTCAATATTTTTTACCATCTAAGATTATATCCACATTTTTAATCTTGTCTTTATAGGTAATTATTAAATGAATTCAATAATATTATTTCTCTAAATGTATTATGTTTTAATTTTATGATGTTATGAAACTCATTTATCATTCTCAAGTTATATGCTTTTGAAACCCACATTATATCACGGGTTATGTTTATGATGAAATGATTATGAAACATGTATTTTTCAATAGGTTGAAATATGTTTACATGTTTATGATAACCATTTCATTTCAGGAGTTATTATATGTTAATTTATGATCATTTGGAAGAATTTTGTTTGATTTCATTATGTGATTAGTGGGGACTAAATGTCCCACTAATGCATTGGGTATTGATTTATATCTCATGCGATTGATAGGGATGGAATGTGGGTTTAATCTGTTCTGTAATAAATGGCGGGAAAGAGGGTTAACTCAGTTCAACAATATATTTATAGAAAAAGGGTTTTCTCTGTTCAGTAATATAGTATAGGAATGGGGGTTCACCCGGTTTAGTAAAGTACTTTATCAACTAAGATGGTTTTAGCATTGATTCCTTGGCTACTATAGAAATCATTATATGCTTATGTGTTTCCACAATTCCTTGTGGTATTCCTATGTAATGATTTCATGGACTATTCTCTCAATTTCCTTCTGATTCATGTCTTGGGAATTGTTAATCATTATACCATAATCATTGTTATGTATGGTATGATATTCTATTTTCATGATTGTATTCGCATCCCCTAATGCTCCTGTTTATACATACATGTCTCCCTTGATTACCCTTGATGAGAATTTTAGCTTAACACTTTTTATGATTCCTTCCCTAGTTTGGGAATATAGGTTTTTTTGATGTTTTAATAAGGTTCAAGTCAATAAGGGCATAGTGGGATATAATGTTTCTCACTTATGTGTAAGTGTTTATGTATTCCATGTTTCCAAACGTAGTAGACTAGTACGGTCTTCTGGAATATATTTTAATAATGTTTATGTATTCCAAAAAAGACATGTATTGTTAATGTTTGTATAATGTGGGTCTCTATAATAAAAAATAACATTTGAAAAATTATAAAGTAACTAATTAAAATAATTTTATTATTCAGGAAAAAAGAGAGAAAGATGTTATGTCAGACTCCTGGTTATGGGATTTATGTTCTCACTTTTATTTTTTTGATACTTATTCTCTATTTAGCACTCATTTATTATATGGGGTATATATAATACCCCATTGATTTTAAATATCATTATTCACTCATACATAAATTTATTTTATGATTCACTTTGAACTACATCATTTAAGGGGTTTTGACAGGAAAATTTGTTAGTGGTAAAAGTTGCCCTTGCAATATCACATTCTATTATGACTGTTATTATTCATTTCAAAAAATACATTTCTCATCCCATTGACATCCAAAGGGTGATGCATATGGATCGTGTCATGGAATAAAGGTTCTTTGGAGAATCCAACAATGTTGGAAATGATATTGGGCTTACCATTCATGGATACCATTGAATTCAATTCCTTGGTGGCAAGCTATGGTGATGCTAAATAAGAGAAGAATATGAACTTTTAAGCGGTGATTATCTAGTTTTAGAGAAATTGTTTACTAACTGAAATCCAAATGGTATATTTTTTAGTATATTGATTGTACACTGAAATTGTTCTTAGTTTTTTTGTTCCCCATTTAACCAAAAAACACTATTATAATGATCAATTTTAATATAAATTACATTTATATTAAATATCCATATTCCGATGCATTGATTGCTATTATTTACAAATACGTATATTCATTTTTTTATACAGTGTTTAAATTGATATTTAACTATTTTACAGTGTAATTTTTGATAAATCTCAATATTTTAATCAATATGAATATTTTATGATAAATGATTTTGTTCATTAATAAAATTTATTAATCATTATATGAGGAATTATTTGAACATTAACTATACATGTTAGGGATATGTTAATGCAAGACCCTCAAAGAATTTGTAGTCTCATGAGATGAATTAGATTGTCAGATAAGATTACATTCAACTGTCTTCATAATAAATCTTGAAGGTAAAGGTGTCATGTCCATGGGAATCATGAATTCTAATAATTAATCATTTCCATTAATGTTAATTATGTTTTTAAAAATATCCATGAATTTTTTTGACATAATCCATGGATAAATTTCATTATCTTTTTATTGAATAAATGTAACTTGATTGGGTTATTTAAAACGCCATATTTAATATGCCTTATACATTTATTTGAGGGGAATGTGTTATATGTTATTTAACATGATAGGTTTATTATGCATAATGGTTTATTATTTCTTCTTCTTCACTTACCCTTACAAATATTTTGAGTTAACCTTTATTTGTGTTTCCATTCCCTAAGAATCATAGATTTGTTCTGAGAAAGATATGAATGGTTATTCTGAGTGGTAATAAAATAATCCTCTAAAAAAATATTGTAATTAATGTATTAATTGGTAATAAAATATTCATATATTTATATGGTTTTCTAAGAAAACAAAACTCTTGAGACCTTCATGGCATGATACCTTGTAATCATGCCAATATAATGGTAGTGCATACTGGCTCTCGGCTTCTGGGTTTGGGCACTATAGGATAATAAAATTTCTTATGATATGCGTTAGTGTCTTGGAATCTTATGAAAAAACACTCAGTAACAATTCTCACTACTAGATCCAAATAACTGATAGTTGTATGTTCTTCACCACATTTTTTTGTGGATTCGACACACACTCACTGAATATGGAATGAATATGAATTGAAATAATATATTTTTTGAAAACAAATGTTCAATTTAATTAATTAATTAATTACACAATACATTACTCATATTAAAATCACATTGATATTAGAACAAATTTCATTCAGCAACCAACATAAAATTGAGATATTCTTTTATATTTCATCAAATCAAAATAATAACTCTACAATATATTTACTAAACCGCTATGCTTTCATAGATTTGAATATATTAATTAGAATTTGGGTGGTGTAATTATAAAATGATAAAATATTTATATTTATGGTTGCCAATATCCTTAAATTAATAATATCCGTTCCAGGGTGTATATGTGTAATTTTTATATAAAATTTAATATTATATAATTTATTTAGTTTTTCTAAATAAATCCTACAATAAATAATTGGAGTTTACTAAATTTTTTTGGATTTATTAAAAAACTACATTTACTAAGAAAATAGTATTTATGAACTATATTGTTTTTATGAAATTTTATTTTTAGTAATTAATTTTTTTAATAAATATCATTTTTTTACTAAATAACTTTTTTTAAAATAACATGTCTTTATAAAATATTTTCATTCTAAAACCATGAAGACCATTTTAGAAAAATGAATTTCTATTTGAAATTATAATTCTACCACGAAAAGGTAATTAATAATCCTAAATAGTTACTATTTCTATTTTTTATATTTTAATAACATTCACACTTATAAACACTTCATAATTTTTTATTTTTGGGACAATTTTTTTATAGACACCGAGATTTTGTAAAATATGATTTTCAATTAAATTGTATTATTAATATATTTTTCATTAAATAAAATATTAATTTTATTTTTCATTATATGCAACATAATTTAGGAATTATTTATGCATAACAAAATATTTAACCACATAAAATACAGTGTTAGTGTTCGTTGCACACAATAATGAGTTTTAACAAAACAACAATATATTATTAATAAATATAATTAAAATTGATAATTTTCACATTTCCATTTAAATAAATAGTATGATAAAGAATAATGATGTTAAGATAATATAGTGTAAAATATATTTTATAATGAATTCCGTGGTTTCCAAAAAATTATAAATTAAAATAAAGTCATTTTAAAATAAAAGTCACCATTTCTCAAAAACTATTTTTATGCACATAATGATTTTTTACTAGACTAAATTAAAAACATTATTGGTAAAAAAATTTAATGAATGGAATATATAATATATTTGATAAAATATTTTCCTTTCATTATTTTTTTTCTTTCATATATGAATAAATCCAATTTTACGGGTAAAAACTATATATTTCTAAAATGCAATTTTTTAGAAATTTTATAGTGCACAATTTTAGAACTGATTTTTAATAATTTCCTAATATTATATTTATAAAATATGCTGATATTATTATTTCATAATTACAAAATAATCATTGGATTAATTTTTTTGATTTTTCTCAAATGGTTCATTTTTTATGAATACTTAAAAAATATTTAATTTTATTTGAAAAACGTCATTTTAATTTAAATAATTTAAACAGGTATATTCTGTAATAAATTTTTGTTGATGTTAAATTAGATCAATTTTAATTCCATTAATCAAATTTTTCATATTATAATCAACATCATATTATATTTATATATGAAAATATTTTATATTTTTTACAATTTCTAATAAAAAAACGAGATATCTTATCGCACATGTGGGATTGATATTAAATTATTTTTTCAACTCCTATTGAATAATTTAGTTAGAATTTATTCCCTATTTTTAATTAAAATAATTTATAATATCTAAAAAGGTATACATAAATTTATACCAATATGGATACTTAATTTAGTAAAAAGTATTTACTATAGTTAAGGGAAAATGGTTTTGCGAGTGAGTAAACTAAAAACATATGGGAAAAATTAACCTATCCAATTGTTTATAAACAGTTTTATTTCCATATATTTATCATGATCCCGATTAGATTATATAATTTACTAATATTTATCCACATGACGTATGAAAATTATGTGTAGAATTATCCATTTAAAAAATTAAGAAATTTTCCACTAAATCAACTTATAAAAGTCCCTCTCCACTCTTATCTTTCTCACAGCTTCAGAAATATTTTCCCAGAAAAACCCTTCGCAAATCAATTCCAAAATTATATCCCATCATCATAGGAGCCTTATTTTGGACATAAATACATCTAATAAAGTATTTTTTTTTCAAACCTAATTAGGATACCCAAAGAAGAGTTGACATTCATCAACATACATATCTGTTTTATTTTATCTTTAAACCACTTAAATTAATTTTATATACTGACTATATAAAAACATATTTATATTCACTATAATAAGATATTTTTTGTTCACGTGACAAATTACAACCACACACACTTAATAAAAATGGGTTACAAATTCATTATTCACGTGTATGGTGGACTACCGCCTCGGAAAACTATGTCTTTCGTTTTTTCATTACCACAAGACACAATTGTGCCTAATTATGGACATACTATTTACATATGTTATTTAATATATTAATATTTTTATAATTTATAATTATTTTTACTCATAAAGGCTAAGAGCATGAGTAGAACACATGCACCCCATAATTTATTAAGAAAAGTATAAAAGTCAGGGGATTAAATGAGGTATAATTAGATTGTTCAAACAAGAAAAAAACGTGAAAAGAATAATGAAACTGGAATGAAGTACCTCAAAAATATCCATGAAAACCCATAAGATTTGGAATGCATACATACGAACCATAGCAGAAGCCACCCATGTTCGATTCCTCACCAAAAGAAACATGTAAATCATGTAATTAGTATGTATCAATCATAGCAGGAAATCATCCCATCCAGTGACAACCAACACTGAAACCAACATGGTTACCCGATTTCCCATTTTTACCAAAATTATTTTTCATGTTCATCCACACATGAACCTCAAAAAACCCCTGAAACCCTATTGTAGCCCCTTATTTTTATGACGTCACTGAAAAGACATATCTTAAACACATGACCTCACCTTCCTGGATCAATAGAGTCTTTGAAATCCATACACAGAGTAGGAAGAAACAACCCTGAGGGACAGAAAAAAGCCCACACAGATAGCCAAGACCATGAGGCCAGCAAGGTAAACTCATTCCCTCTGGAAGAGGCATCAAACAATAGGTGCAACTGAAGATAAATGGAAGTAATTCAAACATTTCCACATCTACGTAAGCTAATAAATAAATATACCTCTGTAGTGGCTATGATCAAAACCATCCCTTAAAGAGAAAGTGTAGGTGAGGAATAGAGACTCATGAAGCACACAAGAAACCATGATGAACACAGCAGGTATATTACCACACCCTCTTAGAGATGCAGAACCATGGAAGCATCAATAAGTATCCAAGACAATCCTATGAAAAGCTATTCCCACCAATGATGAAGGTAATTAAATCCAGGGTTTTGGTCAAGTTCAAATTTTACAATATCAATAATTAGCTCCCTAATACATAGATAATCATCAATAGATATTTAATTGTTATAATTTCATCCAAAATTCAACCATTCATTTTCGTCAATAAAAGGGTAAAAGTCTTCCTTGTATCCTTCTGTATTCACACAAGTGCAATTTTTAAGATTTATTTGATCCTCTTTTTCCTAAATCAAATGGTAGTGTTCCTCTTCATCTGATGAGGAATATACTGCTTCAGAGGATACTGATGTAGATGGATTTTCATTAAGCATGGGCTATGGATGGATGCAAGTTCCCTTCATTCCAATCCCTGACGATCTAGTGACATTGGTTCTATCCAACGTAAAGTAAAAAATCCATTTTAGAGTCTTCTTGAGAAGAAGAGTGATGAAACTATCAGGATCAGCAAAAGGTTTGATACCTTTTTTGGGACTTGAATTCATATAATCATCCTCAATTGGAAGTACATGCTCAATATCAGCAAGACTAGAATCACTAGAATTAGAGTGAGTCTCTTATGCAATTTCATGAGATTGTGGAACTACTCCAAAATTGTCTATAATAGTTTCAAAATTATAGACTACATCCACAAAACTAGAAAAAACATCAACATGAGAACACTGAGGTTGCACTTGGCAGACATTCGTGACAGATGGAGACATAATAGTGGCCTTATCATTCAAGGGTTCATATATTTCAATAAGATTTCATCTCTCCTTCTCAACTAAAATGATTTCCCTTTACTCGGCGTAGGTTTTCTGACATAAAAAATATTCAAAGGGTCCTTCCCAGAGACACCATATCAATGGAAGTGTCCAAGATGTTGGTAATTAGGGTAGTATCTAGGTATGTTTTCATAAACCTCTTCTTGAAAAAATCCAACATCACCATTCTGGAACAAAATAACTGTAGGTAGGTGTTGCGTAAGGTCTACCTCAACACACACACATGCGAAAAAAGACTTGTGAGATTTTGAGGAGAATAATACAAATTAATTGGATGATTTATAAGTTTATCAATAGGAAAGAGGAAATTTTGATTGATATAATGAAATAGAAAACCTAGAATACCTAACTATATAGGGAAAATTAGGGATTTAGTGCTGAAATCATTCGTAGGGGTCCATTTTAGGACCTTAATCATGCAATCCCAAAAATTCCATGAACCCCTAGACCGTAGCTGATTGTAATTATTTTTAGTTGAGAATCGATTCACAATATTCAGTGAGTTGAGTAAGCTGATTTCAAAATCAGAAAAACCAATGGATTTGAATGATTTCCGTAGGAAGAATAGAGAAGGATGTCACTTTATGAATTTACCAACAAGAATAATTCTGAGATCAGAACTCAGGAAATGATCCGCCTCATTTGAAAATGAAATAGATGTGTGACCTCTGTGGTGAAACGTCTTCGAATGAAAGGAATCAGCAGATTCCAGGTAGACATCAGGAGCAATAGGTCTGACATTAGTAGTCCCATTAACCACATCTGTGAAGTTTCACAATTCGTGACATCCGCACTCATCGCCCTTTCCTAGCTGCTCCATCAAAAATTATTTTTTATATCACAAAATATATGATGATTTACATTTTTTGGGAATATTATAACATTGTTCATAGATACGTAATTCTGCTACCTCACAAAGATATCTAATTCATTAACGCTTCATAGGAAATATAATAAGGATAAATTTAATAAAAATATGTTCTATATTTTTAATGAAAATTTTATTGGAATTATAATTTTTATATATCATTTACATTTATTTACTTTAATATGACTATATAATGGAACAACTTTAATGCATATATACAACCTACCATATCGATAAATTATGTATTTCATTTTATATCACTAAATAAATTTTATTACAATAAATAAATAAATACATGATATATATATGATCACTATATCATTATTTACATTCAATATATGACTAAATCATGGTATAATTTAGAGGACCCAAAAATAACGTTTATAATCATATATGGAATACAAAGCGATTATTGCCCTAAAATTAACATTATCATAGAATCGCTAATAAAAGATTAATATAAGCTCATAAGAACATAATATATGGAAGAATATATATGAATATGGTTCTTTAATAGGATTATAAATATATAATATTTATTATACATGAGTATTTATTGAGCACCTCAAAAGTTAGGACTTTTGGTATTGTTTTTTCTCATCTGACTTATATTTTAATGAGATCTATTGCATATTCACCACATATTATGTTGTGTGGTGGGAATAAATAAAATTATTTTATTTATTGATATTTTCATTTAATTAATGTGGATTTAATTATCCATTTGTGTTATATCTATATATTTTAATAATAAATAAAGTGTTTTATAGCGTACATGATATCTGACATTGAGTCTAAGAGAAAAACTGATTATAAATATTTAAATTTGTCCATTATAACGTATCATTTCATGTCTTATGAATAAAAATTATTAATATAACTATAAAAATATTTTTTACAAATATATATATATATATAATTAATTCATCAGTGTCAAATTAATTATAAATGAATGTAAACCCCTTTTTAAAATAGAACTAAATGATTTTGTGAAAAAACTATTTAAATATGCACAAGGGTGTTTTATACCAACACGTTAATAATTCACAATTATTAGAATATATTATTTAAATATATATATAATATATATAATTTTATCTTTAACATTCATCGTATGTGTTTTATATAGAAGATATAATAACAAATTCAATTTTACGAATGAAGGAGATATTTTTCTAAAAATGAATATTGTCCATCTTTTTTATGGTGCAAATTTTTTGAATATAGTATTTATCAATTATAATAAAAATTAAATTTAAAAAATGAACTTATTATTTTATATAATAATATAAAAATTTACCTTGGTTTCATTTTTGGTATTTTTATGATAAATTTAATATTTTAATAAATTGTGAAAAATAACGAACATTAATTCAAAACTACTTTTTCAGATAAATTATTTATATAGTTATATTATCCTTGAAATTGTTTTTAAATTATAATTATGTTATTTTTTAATATTTCAAACAATTTACGTCATTTTAATCAATTTTATATTGATATTTTATTTAGAAACTATGTGATTGGTTTAATTTTTTACATTAATAACTCATTTTCTAATTCAATCAAGGGGAATTATTTTAAATTAATTCCTTCCAATTAGGTATTTTTAATATAAAAATGGATTCCATATTTGGAATCCTGTGTTTCAAATTATATAAATATTTTCCTTTTATTTTTGGACCTTATGAAGAGTAAATTTAGTTATATTTTTATTACCACCGTTAAGAGTATATCTGGTAATTAAAGTTAAAAATAATACCATAAATAATATAAATCACCCAAAAACATGAACTTATATTAATGGATTAGTTTTTTCATACAAAATAATAATCCATGATTATAAACATTGTAAGACACCAGGGTGTGAGTAAGACATTTTTATTTTTATATTCTAACAGAAGACAAATTTTGTCTCACCGGTGTTTTAATCAATTAAAGTCTTTTTAATATGGATTTATAAATGGGATATATTCTAATATAAATAATTATTACCAAAATCATGGTTTTATATTTATAATTTTTATGTGTTAAAATAATAAATTAATGTCTTATATGAGGAGAATGCATTAATTGCCTCTTTAGTGGGAAAATCACAGAATCGAAATTAACAATATTTAAATATATTTAATTTCATATAATTACTTATATACAAGAATATTTTTGAATTCATTGACATGTTAGGGATTATTTGATGTATTTTTTTCTATCTTTTCATTCTAATATAATTTTTTTTTTAAAATTTCAACAAATAAACAATGTCACAATTGACACTTTTTTATTTAAAAATAATAATTTAGTAAATAATATAAAATTCATAAATATAAATACATCCTCCAAATAATTGAGATAACTCATTTAAATTGAAAAAATTTAATATTGATTGGCCTTTTTAACTTTTATAGTAATCATATCAACCATCAATGTGGAAATTACATAACATCATGGTAACAATTAATAAAGGCTAAAATAAAAATGTAATGATTATAAAAATAGTAAAACATGTCTAATTATTATTGTATGAATGTATTTTTACCCAAATATATAATATAGTGTAAATATAAATGTTTGGAACCATTTGGATAAAATAATTAATTTTAATTTAATTATTAATTTGAGTAATTCCATGATTTCCCCTCTACTCCCCTATAAATGGTCACCCATTATTCTCACTCCTTCAAACGTAAAACCCTATTTGGTTCTGAAAATATATTACCCAATAAATTTATATAATATCTATAAAAACTTTATAGGTTTTATTTTAGGCATAAAACCCTCGTTATATCTGTCAAGGTGTTAATCAAAATACATCATCCAATGAAGATATATCAGTTCTAATTAAGTTTTTCTGTTTTATTTTTTCTTCTAGTTCCTTAAATTTTTCTTTTACCATTATTATTAATTAAATTATGTATAAAAAATACTATTACAATTTATTATGACAAAATTATCCCATAAATCAATATCCTATTTCATCAAATGGGAAATTAATTTTCTGTTCATGTGTACAACAGATTACCACCTCGCCAACTGATATAAATTGTTCTACATAACCATCCCTCAAGACTGGTTATAATGATGTAATTAATGATTTTATATGATAATAAGGACATATTTTTCATTATAAAATAATAAAATATCAATTATCTTCTTACCATTCCATGAACATAAAAATGATAACGTCATTCACGCGTACGGGTGAATTTTCAGCTCGAAAATTTATGGGATTCTTTTTTAATCACCACACCACATGGATGATATTTATATTTATTTTTAAATGAATAATATTATATTATTAATTTTATGATAATTATTTAAATATAAAATAATATTTATCTTCTTTCCATAATGATAATTGAAAAATTAAAATGTTACTCATACGTACGTATGGATTGCCATCTCTATTATTATAACATTATTCAATTCAAATTCCATATATAATGGATGGATTTAAATGTATAAATATGAATTAAAATTATTATTATTTCATTAGTTTTATTCATGAGATGATGGAATTAGGACCAATTTAACTATTGACATCATATCAAGTTCATTGTCGATTGAAGTGATGAATATTGACAATGTTTCATATATGAACATAAATAATTATGTAATCATTATTACATGGTAATATGTGATATAAACTGTATAATAAACAAAAAAATTGGGTGCTAATAATATGTAAAATTAACTTATGTTTACTATTCAAGAATATACAGAATATAAGTGATTAGTGAGACTCATTGTGAGGGACTCATTAACTAAATAAATATTTTAATTTTTTAATGATTAATTCTTCTAAATCCTTCAATTTCATGCTCATGTTTTCAGAATGGATTTTATGAATATTTATATATATGGACTTGAATGTTTTAAAATGTATAATTTTATATTTATTTCAAAAGATTCAATGTATTAGGGTTCACATTGAATCAAAAATATTCCTTTTAAATTTTTTAATTATGTTTTTAAAATGGATTGATTGTTTCAATAACATATATGATTTTTTAAAATATACAGCAAGAAAGTAATTTTAAAATATCCTGATGCTTTATTAATATTATTTTTTCTGTATAATTATTCTTTTTTATTATTAAATAATTTGTTTCATTATTATGTGGAAGGTTTATATATTTTTAATTTTATTTTTAGAAGAATGTGTATTTTGAAATATGAATGTCATTGGTTAATGGGTTTATAATAGTTATCAATGGTTTTATTCCTAATATTTTCTTTGGACATTATTTATTATTTTATGATTCAAATATAGCTCATGATTTTCATGGCTGAGTCCATTAAAGCTCTAGATAAGATGGTTTGAGCCCCATTATACATCAATATATGTCATCTTGAGCCCATTATAGATCATGATATAATATGTGAGCCCAATTGTAGTGATCCAATTCATTGGGTACTATAGAGATGGATGTTTACCATAAGGTTATTCAATTTGTATGTGTGGATGTATGAGTTCTATGGTAATACTATTCCATTTCAATTAGATGATTTTCTATAAATTCCAATTAGTTTATAATAAAAGGTGTTTTAATGGTTTTGATGTTTTCACCAGAAAAACATATTATTTATTTTTCAACATACTTATATTTTGTTACTAATCTTATGTTTCGGGATGTTTTCCACGGAGGTTTAGGATGAGTAGGGACAATATAGATGTTAAGAAAAAAATTGTAAAGATGTGTGATGAAAGGAAGCCATGATTTTTAAAGGGTTTCCTTTGGTGGAAATGGTGGATACTGATTATAATATCCCACCAATAATTTCATAGATTATAATTAATGGGATGTCCTAATTCAAAAAAACTCTAAATTTTTATGAATTCTGGGAAATGAATGTGATTTCCAGTTTTAATTCAATTAGACTTTGTAATGTCTATGGTTGGGTCCTTATAATTTGTGTATCTCTCTTTCAGGGTGTTTGTGGTGTCAATGTTACCAAATCATTATGATATTTTCACCTAAATTTTCCATCATTGAAAGGCAAGTTATGTTATACACACATCTTTTTTATAAAGTGTATAGTCTACCACTTGATAATATTATACCATGAATCTTTTTATTTCCATGATATTCTATGTTTCATTTAATGATATTCTTTCACAAGGATTTTTAGTTTTATATTTTTCAATCTTATCATTTATTATGATTATTTATTATTATCCATCTAATAATGAAAGAATATCGTTTATATCTCAATAATTAAAATGAATTTTAATATCCTCTATTTTATCATGAGATGTTAAATAAAATGAATCATTTCCCAATATTTTTTACTTAAAATTAATAAATTTTTCTTTATGAAAATACAACATTACTTCTCCTTTCAGTCATAAATTTAATTTGTTCTAAAATATTAGTTTATAAAATATTTTAAAAAATTATATAATGTTTTTTTAAAATAACTTGAAATGGAAAGTACTTAATTTTTTTGTAAAAAAATTAAATTTCAATGTGAAATGGATATATTCCTCAAAAATATAATTTAATGATCATTGAATGTTGATTCTATTCATCAACATTGAAATCCATTAATGCTACTAATTCTACAATGTGTATTTCATCTGATGATACCATCCTCATTATTTATATTATTTAATTAATAATGTTTCAATGATAGTGTGATCAAAAAAATTTCATTTCAAATGATTAATCATGCATAAAATTGTTAGACACGAAAACAATTTCTTTTCATTTGGTTATTCATGTTAGCATGTAATAGTTCTTCTTTATTTTAGATGCATCATGAAGATAAATATCTATATAGATTATTCATTATGTGGTTCTTGGACATTATTGTCATGAACCAGATCTGGTCACCATCAAAACTGAACCCAACCAAGTCAATTGCAAGGCTGGAAGGGCATTCTCAATCAGTACAGCCTTGAACAAGTTCCCGAGTATCATAAATAATGGTTTGGGAATTATTTACCCAATTTTGGAATCATATAACAACAAACAATAATAAGAAAACTGAATCAGAAAATTCTTTCAAACATGCTTCAAATAAAAATCACAATGAAATACATGGATTTATAAAATGGTCAAGGGGACCACAACTCAAATGTAATAGAAAATACAACTCAACAATCACTACAAAACGAGTGGTCATCATCACCAAGACTTATCCATAACACCACACACAGTATAAAAGCTAATAATCCGAACCGCCATCTCTAGAGACCTTTCTCTTACATGGGTCAAATATAATCTAGTATATTTACAAACAAAGGTGTATGTAGGGTGAGATCTGAAACCTTATAAGATTCAACCAAATAGATTTGATGTGATAGATAAATTAAGACAAAACCCATGAATGTTTTTATAAAAATTAAATGGATGTGAAATTTTTAAAGAGGATGCAACTTCAAATGATAAAAGATTTTAAGGTAAAATCATTGAAGTATGTGAAAATTTGAATAAAACACACATAATACTGAGTTTTCCAATAAAAATGCATTGTATGCTGATAGTGAGTAACATATAGTACATTGACACTAGTCGCATGAACACCCCTAGACACTAGCTATATATCGGGCCATATGTACATCATATATCTATGAAAACATATCCTTAATCAATAACATTTTCATGTATGATCCAATAGAAGTGGAAACAATAATGGCCTAGTGTTCCCCACACATCATTAATGTTTACATAGTGTTTTCATCATGAGACATTATATGTAAAGTAGGGACAATACCAATACCAGACCACTAGTATTCTAAAACTATTTCTCCAGCCTAGATACCCGGGATTCCCTCATTGTGTTCAATTGAGTTCCACATGTTAAAAGTACCATTTTCACATGAAAACACCACTTCTGAAACATACACACACCAAACAGTACCTAAAATGTATTTTCACCCATTGTTTAGCTCAATAAACCAATAGAATCTTTAATAAAAAAAGTCCAAGTAGTAATAAATGGGTTTTCACACCAAAATACCTCTAAAACCCCTCTATCAAGGTTAAATTCAAATCAATACCACAAATAAACCAAATTTTCATCCCTAAAAGATTTAATAAAACCATTTCATGTATCATAAAACCACCCCACATGATACAACATAGAGAAAAACTAAAAACAATCAATTTCAGGAAAAAATGCAACATTTAAATTAAACCCTAAATTAATGATACCAAGGACTATTTCCAAAGCACACTCAAAAATAGAATAAATTATAAACATGTTCAATATGCGTGATAAATTCATCCAAGAATTTTTATCCATGGAAATAACTACCTTATATGTGGAAAACACCAAATCGTTGTGCGATAATTCAACCGCACCACTGACGTACCACAAGGGATTCAAAATGTACCCTGAACCATAATATTGGGCCAAGAAGCACAAAATAAAACCCTAGGTAAAAATCACTAACATCTGGTCATTTGGAACATCAGTACTGGCAGAAGAAACCCAAAAGAAATTGAAGAAACTATTAATGAAATCACTTACTTGATAAGCATGTAGTTTTCACCCCCAAAATCCCTCCAAAAATGGCTTCCAAGATAGATTTATGAATCATTGATGCCTTATATGGATTATAGTAATGAATCCGGGAAGAAATTGGTGCATTAGGCAAACCACTGGAAGCAAAAAATTGAAATTACATCAAAATTTTATTTAGTAGTACAACTGTGCATGATTTTCCTACAATCTTTAGTAAATTTTGTGGCCAAACCATGCACTCATTTCATTACGCTAAAAACATGTCCAATATCTTAAAATTTAAAGGGTTAATAGGGGAATCATGGGGGGAGGTATTAGAAAACAATAGAAGAGATAATAGTGCATCAAAATAAGCACATGAATGTGTTAAATCTCCCCACTATGAAAATTTTCCACCCTTGAAGGTTTACCCAAAGCTTAATCGAAAAATAAGAATGGATACTCTTTCTCAACCCATGAATTCAACTCTCATGTCTAGTTCATATCATTACTTTTCTTCTGATGGACCTAAAGTAGTGGAATAGACTTCCATTTAAGAACATTGTCTTGATAATCCACTATTCTCACTGGTTTCTCAAACACTGATAAATCTGTCTCTATCTCTAAATCTTCCCAAATCAGCACCTGAGATGGATCTGGATTATACTTATTCAACTAAGATTCATACAGGATGTCATGAATATATGTCAAATAAGAGGGAAAATCTAACCTATATACCACTTTGACAATGCGCTCGTTGATCTCAAAAGGTCTAACATACCTAGTAATTAGCTTTTCCTTCTTTCCAAAACGTCGATGACCCTATGGAGGGGTCACATTCATGAATACCCAATCACCCACCGAAAACTATAGATCACCAAACCAATGGTTGGCATATGATTTATGGTTACTATGATCAGTAAAAAAGTGATACTTTCTCTTCCTGTCCTTATTAGCTGTCTCTTGCACAAGTCTTGACCCAAACATTGAGGTCTCACCTACCTCAGCACATCATTGGGGGGACCAACAAGGCTGAGCATTGAATGCCTCAAAGAGAGCCATTAAAATTTAGGTTTGGTAACTTTTATATTATACAAACTCAAAAAATCTCAAATGGATATCCCCATAACTACATAATTCTTAGACACATGCAATTATCATGTCTCCCATAATCTGATTTTCCTTCCCATTATTACCATTCATCTAAGGATGGTATATTGTGCTCGTCTTAGACTATGATCCCAAATCAATTTGAAGTCATTCCAAAAACTGAGTGGTGTAGTGGGGACTATATCTTATAAAACTGCAAAGGGAACACCATGATGCCTTAACACATCCTGAAGATAAAATCGACCCAACTCATCCAATTTAGTTATATCCCTGATTAGAATGAACTCGGGTGATTTGATCATATGACCAATCATCATTGAAATGAAGTTTTTACCCAAATTGGTAGGAGGTAAGCCAAAAATAATGTCCACAGTTACCTCATCCCACTTACATGTTGGAATAGGTAATGACTGAAGAAAACCAGAGGGCCTTTGATGCTCTGATTTGATTTATAACATGTTTAACATTTCGACATGAATCCAGCTATGCCTCGCCTCATTTCTAGAAACTATACTACCGACGAACATCATAATAAATATTTTTTTACAAGTATGGATGGCTCATCAGACTAGTGGCTATCCTACATTACCACCTTGCATAGAGAAAATGACACCACTACACATCCCTTAAAGCACAAGATCCCATACGGAGACAAAGACCAATAAGTAGATGTGTACCCAACATGATGAAAATACATAGACCTCTGAAATGACTAATCACCAGGATTCTATTCTTGAATAAACTCTAGAATAACAGAATTCAAATGAAAAATCTCAAATAATGTACCTCTATTATGATCCTTGGTCTCAAAGTGCATATGGGAAAAGAGCCCCATCAGAGTCCACTCATCACTGGACATCCTCAAAGTTTTTAATGGAAAATTCTTGTAGAAGGAATTAGCTACCACATTACCCATTCATAGGGTATAGATAATATCAATGTCAAATCCCTGCAGATTTCCAATCCAACGACGCTACCTCAAATTGAGTTCTTTTTGTGAGATGATGTATGACAAGAACTTATGATAGAAGTAGACAAAAAACATCTCCCCAATGGGGTAGTGACTCCATGCCTTAATATAATGCATCACTACTTATAACTCCAATTCTATGGTTGGGTATTTAGTTTCATGTGGTTGGAGTTGGTGAGATCTATACACCACCACATGATCACCCTTCATAAGAACACACCTTATACATATACCTGAAGCATCACAATACACCACATATCTATTCCAATTTCTAGAAATATAACCATGGGGGTGGTAGTCAAATTCCACTTGAACTACTCATATTATGCTAGACATTATGGGTCCCAAATACGCTACCCCTCTATCGGTGTGAGCGCGGTAATGGGTGAATCCGGACTAGATAGATCCTGAAAAACCCACTTCAAGTAAACTTCTAGGATATGGAAACTCTTGATATCATACACATTCAACGATTACATCCATGAGATAACTGTATTCATATTTTCAAGGTCCACCAAAACCCCCTACTTTGAGATAACATGTCCGAGAAACATCACCTCCCTAATCCTGAAAGTACTCCTAGACAACATTGCATTATGGTGATGATCTCATAGAGTGCCCAACACGATCTAAAAATGACTCTCATTCTCTTCCTTAGATCAATAGTAAATCAATATGTCTTACATGAATATAGTGATGAAGGAGTTGAGATACAGTTGTAACACCGTATTTTTTAGTTTCATAAATACATTTGTAGAATTGGTCAATCTAAAGGGGATGAAGAAGTACTCAAAATGATTATATCAACTTCGGAAAGTTGTCTTTAGTATATCAACAAATCTCACAATAACCTGGTGGTAACCCAAACACAAGCCTTTCCAAAAAAACCAATTTCCCCCTTTCAAATGATCACATAAATCATCTATTAGGGAAAAGGCTATTTGTTTTTTATGGTTACCTCATTCATATTTTCGTAATCAATACAAAACTAGAGGGATCTATCAGCCTTAATCAGAAAAGGAACACGGGTAGCCCAAGGAGAGGCTATTGGGATGATGAATTCTTTGTATTCCAAATATTCTAGTTATATCATTTATCAAATCAACATAGTGGGTGCCATACGATGTGACTGAAGTCATATTGAGTGTGTTCCCGGTGCATAATCAATTGAGAACTCCACCTCCTCCTCTGGGGGAAATTATGAAAAACCCTCTCGAAACACCTCTAGGAACATATCCAATATATGAGGTAATCTATCCCTAGGGTAATGACCATCTTAATACAGAAAAATATATGATAACTAGAATATATGGTTTCCCATTTCTGGGAGTGGAGGTCCCGGATGACCTGACCGAGGATCCCATTCCCCAACAAAAACTCGAGGACTCCCATCACGTGCCGTGAAACAAACTAGAAACCTGTAACAATCAATATGAAAATAAAAATGCACCATTTAATCCATGCTCAGGATATTGTAAAATTGTTCCATATCAAAGACCAGGATGTCCAACTCTATTTCCACCAATGATACAGAATGTGAACATGATAGACACCTGACACCTTTCTCCCTCTTCATTCACAACGATGTCCTAAACTCCATCGCAAGAGACAACATATTGGTTGGATAATTCGAAATATTTACAATATTTGATGAGATAAAAGTCACGAAATAACAAATATCAAATAGAATAGAAGATAAAGAAGATGCAATCAAAATGGAACCTTAAGCAGTCGAAGACCCTACATCTTATCCCACTAGTCCCATATCCACATTATGATGATGCCTTATCTCCTTTAGGGAATGGATGATCACTAGTGGATCTGCCCTAAACTATCTTCCGAGATTATGATCTTGTCCTACCTCCATGGCCACCAAACCGAGAACCCACCATCCCCGATCGCTCTGAATAATATGCCATTCCCCGATAATCAATAGATCCTTCCCCACCCTGTAGTGGATGTGCCACCTTGAAAAATTATTGCAACTTCCCAATAGTACAACATTGATAACATGGCCTTATAGGAGATGTATATAGAGGTCAAGTATTCCCTTGACACTGATACTAGTGTTACAAAACATACCTCACATCAAAATCCATTAATGTGAAATTCCTTGGAGGATGGCCTGAACTGCCAAATCCCTTCTTCCCTTTATCCTATCCCATTATTTTATACTAAGATGAGCTACAAATTCCAATCAATGATACTATCCTAGAGAAGCCATACATTCTATTACGTCCTGGATCTGGGTGCCA
Source organism: Viscum album (assembly GCA_963277665.1). NCBI lineage: Eukaryota > Viridiplantae > Streptophyta > Magnoliopsida > Santalales > Viscaceae > Viscum > Viscum album. The sequence continues at coordinate 1,050,558,354 of OY728127.1, read as the reverse complement.
CTCAACGGATGCCCTAAACCAGCATGGTCACATGACATCAAGCGCATCTCCTCAAATGCCAGAGGCTGCCGACTAACAGTGAGGGCCCAAGTATGATAGTGGGGAAACTATTCCCTCATTTGTAAAAGTGTAGCACAACAGAATAAAATATATAAACATACAATAGAAGAAACAGTAAACAATATACAGCTGAAATGGACAACCAAAAAAGAAGAGAACAAGCAGTCATATATATAATGATGTAACATGTTACTAATTAAATGAAAGTAGCAATAACAAGATACACATCAATACAATATAACACCACTCACTGTACAAGGTACAACAATACAAAACAAAGAAGTGTAAACAGAATGCAATAGCATCGCAAGACGAATCTCGATCCCATGCTCTCCAACTCCTCTACTGCAATCAAGTCCCTGTATAGGAACCCTTTCCCTTATCCACACCTGTAGAAATGTAATCTGTTTGTGCCAAAGACATGACCCAAACAGGTTGTGAGAAATAAATCCCAGTAGGCACCCACCAATGTCTTGTGCCCATGTGTCAGTGAAAATGTGCAACATCAATGTGGAGTAGTAAATGCAGTAAACTAGTATGAACTTAAAAGTATCTATCATTAACAGTTTCATTGCCATTTTAATTATTACTTATCAATTCAATATAATTTAATTATATTAAAATACACCATGCCCTCAGGCTAAATAATACCATGCCCTCAGGTTAAACCGAAACATTCCCTCATGCCATTCAAAACCTTGCCCTCAGGCCATGCCCGCAGGAGAAATAGATTCTTGCCACCAGGACTAACCCTCTGGACTTTCCCTCAAGAGAAATAAAATATAACCCTTAGGACTTGCCATCAGGTGAAAGAGAATATTTACCTCAATCATTTCCCTCAGGCGAAACAGAATATTTCCCTCAGGCCTTGCCCTCAGGGGAAACAGAATCATTCCCTCAGGCATTGCCCTTATGCGAAACAGAATATTTCCCTCAAGCCTAGCCCTTTGGAAAAATGGAATCAAGTAACTGGGCCAAGCCCAACACATATAAATCATTTATATAAATTTTCTCTCTTGATGAAGAAATGCACATCATAATTATGGCATACCCTCGTGTATCCTGGCCAAATGGCTAAACAAAGGAACACACACACGAGGAGGTCCTGAATCCAAGAAGTGATCTCAAACAATAGTTATACATATACATTAAAAAACATATTCAATTCTATGTATTTAGTTACACAAGGCCTCGTTCATACGGAAACCCAATCATGGGCGCGTAGCACAGTGGTACAAAAAACACACAACAGTTGGAATTAAAACACCAGACCACCTACCTTGATCATCTCTGATCGGTATAACTGAACGATGCCTCCCAAATCGTCCATGAATGGTGTAGATTTGGGATAATAAAATTCCCATTAATACTTAAATAACATCCCTTAGATGAAGAATTGGTATGAACAGTGCAAGGAGAAGGGAGAGCGTACCCGTACGGTCCCAACGTGATCAACCGAAGTAGAAATGGATTCTTGGTGAGTGGTCAAGAGATCTCTAAAGCACCAGCCGTCCTCCCAAGCTCCAAATGTCTTATATGCTTACTATGTTAAAAGAGGAGGCTACTGCCTGTTTTATGTGAAAAAAATAAACTACACGGAGTGTACTCCCAAGTACATGGCGTGTACTTATCATTTTTTAAACTCTTTTTCTGGCGGCTTCTTTCCACCGCGGAACTGTCTGTCTGTCGACATCAGTACATGGAGTGTATTCTTGATTACACGACATGTATTGTCACTCTACAGGCGGCTGCCTCCACCACCATATTTTTCACCATCCGACTGATTACACGGTGTGTAATTACCCTATACACGGTGTGTAGACAGTTTCTATTCCTTTCATTACCGACAGGCCAACATGTGATGTGTACCCATCCTACTCGGCCAAAGTACACAGCATGTGGAAAAGTACATGGCGTATAGTCCGAAACTTTGGTATTTCCCCCCATATTCCTTATTTTATCATAAACACCGAAGGTAAAGGGAATAGAAGAAACTCATACATAAAAAATAAGAACCTAGATCATACAAACTTCCTCCCTTGAAGCAATTCGTCCCCGAATTTCCTTTCCAAGGGTGGTGAAGATAAAGTGCAGAACAACTCTGGACACTGATCACGTACATCGGATTCACACTCCCTGATTTTTTCTTGCACTCAGCCAAGCTGTGATAGCACCCATACGAGAGAAACTGACCAGCCTTAGAGATCCTTCGTGCTCCAATCAACGATATGAATCTGATGCTCCCCAAAGGATGCATCGACCTGTAGGTAAACCTCCTGGGGATAAAGGATATGAGATGTTTCTAAATGATAATAGTGCTACTTAGATACATGGAAGACTTCGTGCAGGCCGGGTACCTCTATGGTAAATTCAACTGATAGGCAACAGGCCCGACTCTCAACAGAATCTCAAATGGCCCCACATATCTCGGTGAATGATTATCCTGTCTTATGATCCTCCTATTTCCCAACCTCTTCGAAACACACAATAAAATGTGATCCCCGAACACAAACTCCAAGGGTCATCTGTAGTGATCATCAGATGATTTCTAACGAGACCGTCCGGTAGTGATCCTCAACATAATCAACTGGACCTGCTCTAAAGTCTCCTGCAATAGGCATGGTCCCAGCAAAGCTGCCTCACCAACCCCAACCAGCATAAATGTGATCGGAATGGACTACCATATAATTTTTCATAAGGTACCATCTAGATAGTTGCCTGAAAACTGTTATTGTAAGAAAACTCGACCCGGGGTATGTGCTTCTACAAAGAGCCCCCAAAGACTAGGATGCATGCACGTAGAATTTCCTCAAGAACATGAATTGTACTCTCTAACTGGCCATCATTCATAGGGTGGTACGATGTGATCAAAATCACCTGTGTACCTAGTGCCCTTGAAAAACTCTTCCATAAACGAGATGTAAAGTGGACATCCCTATCTGAAATGGAAGAACGTAGAATCCCATGAAGACGTTTGTCCTCTCGGATATACAACTTATCAATCTCACTAACACCAATGGTCTCCTTGATTGGAATGAAGTGAGCTTCCGCCGTGAGTCTGTCCACAAAAACCCACACGACATCATTACATAGAGGTGACCTCGGTAACCCGGTCACAGAATCCATTGGGACATAATTCGATATAAAATTTGGCATGGGTAACTACTATAATAGTCTGGATGGAATCTGATTCTCTTCCATCACCTACAGACAGGTGGAATATCTAGTAATAAAACCAGCTACCTCTCTCTTTATACCTGACAACCAATACTGATGTCTCAAGTCACGGTACATTTTGGCAACCCCGAAATGTACATCCCATGCTGAAGCATGAAACTCCCGCATCAGCACCTCGCATATGTCCCCTAGAACCCACACTTGTCCATGGACACGTAGTACCTCTTCATCACTTATCGTCCAACCATTAGGAGGGTCCTCACTTGTCACTTACTCCCATAGAACTAGAGCTTCTGAATTAGATAGTTGTCTCATCCTCACTCTATCCAGGATGGTAGAAGTCAGAGCTAATGAAGAATGACAGGTCTTTCCCTGACTGTCGTGCACCTCCAAATTCATCTCATAGAACAAAGCCATAAGATTCCATTCACCAATGGCATCCTGCACTTCTTGTATCTGAGTCCTCCTGCTCAGGGCATCGGCTACTGCATTACCATTACCAGGTGTATAGGCATGCACAAAGTCGAAGTACTGAAGGTACTCAACCCACCTTCGTTATCTCAGGCTCAGGTCACGGTGGGTAAAGATATATTTGTGACATTTTTTCTCAATGAAAACCACAAAATTCTCTGCCAAGAGATAATGTCCCAAACAATGAAACTCATGCGAAACTATAGCCAACTCGATATCATGCTTCGGGTAATTACATTCATGTGGCCTGAACCGCCGAGACCCATACACAACAACTCAATCACCCTACATCAACACAACTCCCAGACCAATACCTTATGCATCACAGTAAACTATATAGCTCTTCCGTTACTCTGGAAGTAACCGGACTGGTGCTGATGTCAACCATCCCTTTAGCTTCTGAAAGGTAGTCTTGCAAACTTCTGACCAAACGAACTTTCCAACCTTCTTAGACAAACCTGTCAATAGCGCTGATAACCGAGAGAAGTCTTGTTTAAATTTTCTATAGAAACCATCATGCCCCATGAAACTCCGTATCTCAAACACATTCTTAGGTTGATCCCAGGAAACTACTGCTCTCACTTTCTCTGGGACTACCGTAACTTCTGCCTCTGAGATGACATGTCCGGGGACGTCTATCTAGTCCATCCAAAAGTGGAACTTGGAGAGCATTACATATAACTGATTCTCTCTTGGTGTACTCAAAACAATATCAAGATGGGTGGCATGGTCATGTCAAGTGTGAGAGAACACCAAGATATCATCCGCGAAGACTACCACAAAGGATTCAAGATAAGGGCGAAAGACAAGATTCATCAGATCCATGAAAACTACTGGCGCATTCGTCAGTCCAAACAGCACAACCATGTAGTGGTATATACCATATCAGCTCTGAAAAGTTGTAAGCGGTGAGTCTGATGGTCTAACATGTAACTGATGTTATCCGGATCACAAGTCAATATTCGAGAACACTCGTTATCTTAAATTATGATAAAAAGATCATCGATATTTGGAAATAGATATTGATTCTTGACATTTAGCTGGTACAACTTCAGATAATCCACACAACGTCTGAGGGTACCGTCTGCCTTCTTAGCAAACATGATAGGTGAACCCTAATGAGATGTACTGGGTCAGATAAAACCTTTTTCCTGTAACTCGTCTTACTGCCTCTTGAGATCTTGCAACTCTGGTGTAACCATACTATAAGGAGGAATATACACTTCTACTTCTCCTGGCACAAGCTCAATAGAAAAAATACAACTCTCGATACGAATGTAGACATAAAATGTCATCCGAGAAGACATCCCTCAAATGATAAACCACTGGAGGGAACCCATCTGACTAGGTCCATCATCTTCTAGATATAAACTCGCAATATGGGCTGTCACACCACCATGCCCATGATGCTCAGGTCCATCTCGGCTCACCTGGACATCCCACTCTCCCTTGAATTGAAACTCTCTTCCCTATGATGATGTGAAACTCTTCCTATGACAATAGAAATCTAAAAATGCTCGAAAGGGTACCAACCAGTCCTGTAAGAACGTGGACCTTCTTTTCAGGTATGTTTTTCCTTTTCTGGTCACTTTTGGGAAAAATAGGAGAATCTGTAAATTTTCTAAGTACACACCGTGTACTTTATAAGTACACGCCATGTACATTGATGATGCTCGAGGCCATGTGTTGGCCGTGTCCTGGACACACACATGGCCATGTAGGGGTGACATAGAGGCTGCCTTACGTAGAGTTCGAAAAGTCTTAGTTCACATCGTGTACTCCAAAAGTACACACCATGTAATTTCTTTTTTTCGTTAAGTAGACCGGGGTCACGTCTTAACCCTTAAAAAGTCTTCTTATCTAGATTCTTCAACCGAGGGAGAAATTATGTTTGCAGATCTCTTATTAGCCACCAATCTGTCACCAATTATCTGAATCAAATGCCTTTTGTTGCAATAGAATCACCGCGGTGAGTTCTTGGTTCTTCATTGGCCACGTTTCTAGATTCTTTTTCAAATGACAGTTATCGTAGGTTGAATTTTTTAGATGTTTTTTCATATCTACTCCATTCAAGGATGATTCATGGGATGAGGTTCAAGTATATCCCTCTCCTAGGATCGAGGTAGGTGGTTTTTTGCCTTACATTGAATGTATTTGAGTTTTTGTGAAAATGTGTCGGATTCTCCTGTATCTTGTATCTAGGGTTAGGGTTTTGATCATGTAATATTATCTACCTTACATTGGTTTTATGCTTGAGGCTATTAGATGAATAAATATTGCCTGTTATCATGTTTGAGGATCACCCCATGGGTGTTTCCCTAGTTTTGGTTTTTTCTTGCCGATTGGCTTAGGTTTCCTGTGAGTAAGACTTTGTTGCATTGATTTCCTGCCTTTAATATAACTAATTTCAGGTATTGCCTACTATATATATGCTTTTGATGTATTGTAGCGATTTTCAAAGTAGTTGTCGATCATAATTAGTGTTGTTGACAGTCCATTACGCATAACTGGACCACTCAGGCCTATGTGAACCTGGTGAAGTGGACTAAAGAGGGAATTGACGATTAAGGGCTTCCCTAGAGAGTCAGTTATAAATTAGTATCATTCACATGACCTACGAGAATTGGAATTTTTCCTTCCTCAGAGTGTCCTTAGTTACGTATCAAGACAATATGGGGAATTAGACATTAGTTATTCCTCAGTGATTCTATAGTTATAGTTACAAGCCCGTATGGGAATTGATGGTGAGAGATTCCCAGAGTGTTTGTGCCTTTGTATGATTATGTGAATAGAGAAGTCTACCAGTGTTATCCACCCGGAGATTCAGTGTGAATATTTTTTGGTTGGTTGTGATGAGTCCACCAAGCCAAAAAACAATCTTGGGTTCTGTACTACCTTTTGTTTTGGTAGTCTGCTGAGATACATGTTGTGTTACTTGTTATGTAATATGAATATAGAGCTGTTTTCTAGATTACTTGGTTGATAATTTAATGATTTAATTAAATTAATTAATGAATTTTAATAGATATTTTTTGGATTTTTTACTTTAGTTTACACATTTTTCTCTACTTCATTTATTTCCATTTCTTTTTCTATATTCCTCATTGACAATAGGGCATAAATATTATGGTGGTTTCCTTCTGGGATTAGTCTCACACCATGTTTGGGTCCAGATTTTCGGCCCAAATATGTTATATGGTTGTAGGTGTTGATAGGGATTGTGTCCCTTCTACTTCAGGTACATGATTTCTAGTTGGAGGTGGAGAGCATAGGACCAATTTTAGGCCTGTGATGCTACTGGAGTTCATGTTTACCTTTCGTACATTGTTTCTCAATTGTATTTCCGGATGTTGTTGTGTTTGATTCTTTCCGTAGATACTTGTACCTGCTACATCATTATCATCATTACTATTTATAAATTGATTCTACAATTTAGTTTTGGTTACTGTATGTTGTTTAATGCTTCCGCTATTGACCGTTATTCCCATTCCCTTGTATACTTCACCAAATGTGGGCATAGTTTTCCCAATGACTCACCAAGGCTCTCACTGCTAGTCAGCAGCCTCTGGAGTTAAGGGAAATGTTCTTGAGTTCATGTGGCGAATCGAGTACGGGGCACTAGTTGAGTGGCCCCGAATTCGGGCCGTTACAAAGTGGTATCAAAGGAAGGTCTTTTTATTTTCTATTGAATTACAGTTTAGCGAAATTAAAGAGGGATAAGACGGAATATGTAAATGGTAAATTTTTGTGCCCGGGAGTTCTAGAAACTGTGTACAAGAAAAAAGCCTGGTTACCTAGAATATTTCATTTATCAAGTTGTTCAAATGATATAGATTAATTGATTTCACCATTGGGTGTGGAACTTGTTTGGTGTTGTTACCATTTATAATATTTTGGTTGTATATTTTTGCAACCCTATGAGATGAGGGTATTACATCTCATGCATCATATAGGAACATGATAGAAAATCACTTGTTATGTATTATTCCATTCCATCTAAATTACATTAGAAATTGCATGTTGTTGTGATAGAATATGTGGTAGACTATGCATGTTGTTTTGATAGCTGCTATAATAGAATACCTGCTATGTTGATAGGGTATCGTTTGTTTAGAGATTCATTATCATGGATGCCAAAAATTGGTCATAGAGGTGTTATGGGACTGTGAGGATCAGAATTTAGTGGATCATGAGTGCGTTATACTATTTACTTGTTATATGCATTGTTAAGATTCCATGAATTGATTCGTGGAGAGTATGGGCACTCACATATCAGAATTTGGCATCATAACTCTTGTTTTTATATGTTTTCTGGGATCTGGTGTAGTTATGAGGCTACTATCCGGAAAAAACCAGAATACACGGCGTGTACTTTATGAATACATGTCGTGTAGTTTTTAGTCGTGTCACTGATTGTGTGGGAAGGGACATGGGGTTGTGAAAGTTCTTATTAGAACCCGCCATGTACTAGTTTAGCACACTAGATAATATGAAATAGGTACCCCAACTATTTCACAAACAACACGGTTCATGTTATCCTTTCACATACACGCCATTTCTAAATAATACATGTCGTGTAGTTTGATCTAGGTATTTGGCCATGTCACGAACAACACAGGTCAATGTTACCTTCCTCATACATGCCGTGTAAATTTGAAACATGTCGTGTTATGTCAGTCGTGTGTCATACCATGTTGCTAAAAACATGAGCCAGGTAAGGCATGTCTAGTACACATAGTGTCTCCTTTGAACACGTCTTGTAGTAGTGGTCCGCGTACCAGTCTGTGTGACTAACGACACAGACAAGGGAAAATTCTTATGGACCCCCCGTGTAGTGTACAATCATGCCGTATAGTTTCCTGCTGGGAAAACCAATGTTCCCAGTCACGTTGAAGTAACTGGGTTGGGAGAAAAAGGTTTATAACATGTCGTGTTGTTTGAGAACATGCTGTGTAGCCAGGTGGTTTACACAGCCATGTATGTCCAAGGTACACACCCAAGGTAAAAATTCTGAAAATCAAGCCGTGTAGTGGTAGTACACGACGTGTAGTCATGTTTTTCAAAAATATAAGAGTTTTTCTCTCCTGTTCCATCTGACACTTTTAATTTTCAACTATGTTCATCATTAATGAAGGTGTGATTGTGACCTTGTAGACTCATGCTGCCAAGACGCCCTTCCATTGCACGTTAGGAACCAGGCAGTGAATATACGCCTGATATGATAGATCAGGGACTTCCAGTAGTTTCGCCAATACTTCAAGACATGGCAGCTGTAGTGATTCCAGACACTAGTTTCGACACTTATTTCAAAGAGGGTTTCATGAGATTCATGCAGACCTTCTAGGGAGCTCAGCATCCTTCCCCATCTATGTCAGATCTGAAGTGGTTTTTTCAGTAGCATCATCCTCCCACGTTCACAGGGGATGGAGGCCCTCATGCTATGAAGTCATGGCTAGAAGAAACACTATCCATCTTCGTGCACCTATAGACACCTCCGGAGAGAGGAATGAATCTCATGACTTATATTATGAGAGATTATTCCAATAGATTGTGGGATGTGGTTTCATAGGTAGGGCACCAACATGATATGACTTGGGATGAGTTCCAGCATATGTTCTACGACTACTTCTACCAGGAAATGCAAATGGCTAACAGAGCTAGAGAGTTCATGAACCTAGAACATGGTACTCTCACAGTTATGGAGTATTCCTCTCACATCACTATGTTATGGAGTTTCACTTTTGTAATGGGGAATGATGATCTATTTTTAGCAAGGAAGTTTGAGGAAGGCCTTAGACCAGACATCGAATCATAGGTGAACGTCTTTCAGTTGACTTCAATTACATTGATAGTCGACCAAGCTCTTATCATGGAGAGAAATCTGAGGGAGACTGGAGATGTGGAACAGGGTGATTACGCATCCCGGGCTGATTCATTTCAAATAGAGAGCAGGAAGCTCCTCCGATAGTCTACACAAGGTGGCTCGAAGAAGCGAGGTATTCATCATAGTAGATGAGCTCTTACCTCTAGAAACCAAGTGGTGTTCTGTCAATGTGGAAGAAGTGGGCATAAGAACCCTCAGTGCCTGATAGACCCAGTGGAGTGTCGATCTTGCGGAAATATGTGTCATCTACAGCGTTTCTGAATGGTTTCCCTTCTAGAGGCTAGTGAAGGAGGATTAGTTTCGACTCCATGTACAGGAGAAGGATTACAAGTTCCACAGTCGACTGAGGGATGGTGTTCTTCAGGTCGTTCAGTACATGGTAGAGGCTATGGAAACAGTGGTCAGGCTTAGGTAGGGTCAGCTCTGGGATTTTAGGGGTCAACACAGGGCCGCGGTACATGCCAGACTTTTACGGTGGAGCAGATCCATCATGTAGTCTAACCCGCTTATATCTCCAAGGTCTAGAAACACTCTGAGAAAGAACACTCGGTCAATTCCTCCTATAGTCTTAGGTCTATCACAAATTCTCCTAGGATTCTCACTCAGTCAATTCTATCTATAGACTGGAAATGTTTTAAATAAACTCGAATAAGAAAAGACACTCTGAGGAAGCTCACTCAGTTTACCCTTTTATAGTCTATAATATCCAAGACTCTCTGGGAATCTCACTCGGTCAATCCCCTATATCCTATGATGTCCAAGACTCTATGAGGAATCTCACTCGGTCTACCCTCCTGTATTTTGCAATATCCAATATTCTCTGTGAAGCTCAATCGGTCTATCCCTTATAGTCTGTAGCACCAGGTTCTCACGGTCCCATTCCATTCAGTGCATAATAATTCTATAAGGCCAAAGTACACATATATAACTACTTTGTTAACCAGTATACAACAAAAAAAGCATGCCATGAATATCATTCAATCCTAAAGTCAGAAGGCATGGAAAACGGGTACAACGACCAAATGCTGACAAGAACCAAAGGTTATAACAAGAAAAAGGCATGGGAAAAAAAATCCAAGCAATGAAATTATCCACAAACATGATCAAATTACCTCTACACAAGAATACAAGCAAGGCTAGAAAACAAAAAGGGAAAAATGGTAAACACCCAATACTTCATTCAAATGTATTGGAGGAATTTGTACATAAAACTCAAAGACATCGAAAGGTAAGGCACAGACCACCTACATTGATTATAAGAGTTCAATATACTTGAACCATGAGGCTTGATTCTTCCTATAATGTTGTAGATATATGAATACACACAAAACGTTCAACCCACAATATCATTAGAAAGAAGTATAATTGTGGAATAAGACTCAAGAATAAGGATGATCTCACCACCATGGTTCCAACGCAATTTAAGATAGTTAATTTGGAAAACAGACGGAGGCTCATTAGCTCAGAGGGTGTTCACAGCCATACGGGAACTCTTGATCGACGATCATGGAAATGAATGGGGTTTCATTGATTAGGTTTGACCACAGTCTGTTTAATGAAAAAATAAAGTACACGACATGTACTTCATTGATATACGACATATACTTTGCCTTTCCATACTACGCTTTAATTGGCCTCCACATCGCCCCTACACACCATGTGTGTGTGTCCCAAACACGGCCATCACATGGCCTGGCACTACATCAATGTACACGGTGTGTACTTATAAAGTACACGACGTGTACTTTAAAATTTTTCCATATTTTTCTGTATTTCTCAAAAATGACCATAAAATGAAAAACATACCTCAAACCAGGATTAGGGTTCTTACAACATTATAACTAGGTTAATCAAGAAAGATATATCCATTTAATAATGTATGTCCATGGAAACACCTTATTTATATGTCGACAACGAATAATCCATGAGCAGAAATTCAACTATACCACTGCTTCTCCACTTGGGAGTGAAACTTTAAACTAAAACACAATATTGGACCAGGAAACTCAAAATAATACAATTATTAAAAATCCCTATCTGATGGAAATTTGGAACCTCATGAATGGTGGAAGAAACCCTAAGTCAATTGAATAAACAAAGAAAGAAATAACTTACTTGAAGAGGCATGATGTTTTCCCAACTAAAACCCCATTAAAAATGAATCCAATAGAGCATGAGGATGCTTGGAAGCCTTATATGATTGAAGGGAATGAATGAGATAAGAAAGAGGAACATTAGGGTATGAATGGATGTGAAAAATAATAATTACAAAACATTTTTAACGAGCTGGACTACTAAGCACGGTTTGCATCCACAGTTTTGTAAACCGTGCGACCACACTGTGTGTGAAGTTCAGTCCACTCTAAACATCTCAAAAATCGTCCAAATTAAAGGGAGAATTTGGGAAAAATATTGGGTGAAGTTAGGCCAATAATATAAAATAAAAATAACCTTTAAAAAATATTCTGTATGTGATAATTACACATGAAAAATATGGACGACTAGATATATTTTGGTGATACCTCTATTGATTACACATGGGGAGTACCGAATATCAATGGTTAACCCCATTATAACTAATATTTTGGTGGACCATATTGAGGTGGGGAATCCAATTATAGTATAAATTGGAGAGGCCCAAATATTTATCTTATTCTTGTCACAACATAACATAGGGTGGCCCAAATAGTGCTAGGCAATACAATTATAAGATAGACGATATGGGAACCCATACATCACACCAATGAATTTGATATTGATTATATTGAAAATCGAAAATAAATTTATTCCAATTAATTTAGTTAGGTGTTATATATGTATATGATCATCAATTTTATTTCAAATGGTTCTAAATTAATTCCAGGTGTTGATAATTTTTCCTTTCATATCACATGGATGTTGATTACTATTTCTTGTGAATCATTCCATTGTTAAAGACTTATTCCTTGTTCTAGGATTGAACATAGATGTATTGTTCTGTATGAGTTCTTTTATGACTCTTCTATGCACCAAATTTATATCATCATACCATTATTCACTTCTTATGATAATTGGTGACATTCAATTGTTAATTGTTATGTTTAATGTAATTCCTAGATAATTATTGAATAATAATTTTCTATATTTATTAATATTTATGAATTATATGGTAATTTTACATTATAGGGATGCTAATTTTGATAGATTACCCAACACTCCACAATGGGATTCACATACATCATACATTGCACAGAAGACTGGGTTATACCAAAACCTAATATATTATAAATATTATTATTTTATGTTGTAGTTATCATAAAGACATTAGAATGGTGAGAGTGAATGATATTAACTGAATTTTGAAAATATAGATTACACATGTCTATATAATGGTTCATTGGATACCAAATTAGTGAGGAAATGAAATAAAAACCAATTTAAAATAAATGATGGGTATTTCGGGAAAAACTATTAAAATGAAAATAAGTGAGTTTATAAAATAAAAAAATTATTGTAGATAGATTTTTCTAATTAAATTTATATGAAATGTATATGTAATATTTTAAATTTACCATATCATATTCATCTTACATGTTATAAATAGATGATATAAGAAAAGATTCTAATTTTTAGATAAAATAAGTATGTTTTAAAAATATATGTTTTCCCCCTTTTGTTGGAGAACCCATTTTAAATATAATTTTTGAGACATTAATATTTTATATTTGAAAAAACTAAACATATTATTTTTATCTGGGGGATAAAAATTTATTTTTATTATTTTTTTTCTCTGATAACGTTCTTATTTTAATGAATAGTTAAAAATACTGCATTTTAATACAAAATTACCTTTTCATAATATTTTTTTATATAGTTAGGAAAAAATTTAAATTTTATTCAGCGAGTAATTGAATTTTGTTTTATAAATTAATCCATTGTTGGTCATTTAATGTAACTATACATTTAATGTGGATATAAGGACATGTCAATCTTTTGAGGATTTTTACAATTTATGAACATTGATTCCCCATTTCATCAACATGATTAAAATTAAATTTATTTTATTCTCTTTTGTGAATTAAATATTAATAAATGTAAATACATGGTTGTAATAATTAGGAAAAATATGATCTAATAGAATTGAAATAATTTTTTCTGAATTATAACTTTATTATATTATTTTCCACATTAAAACGGGAAAATCTGGTATATATGTTTTACAATAATATTATAACAATGAAAAAGTACCCTAACACTTTTCATAAACATATTATATGATTTCTGTATGAAAAATAAAATCCATGGACCAAAGTTTTTTCCTTTTTATTCCAAATGGTTTTGAATAATTCATTTATATCATTTATTTAAATGTAAAAGAGAAAATATAATAATCATGTCTATTACTACTAAAACAATTTAAACATTGGGTTATATAAGTGATATATTATTATATAAATAATGTTATAAATATATTTTTGTTATAAACATATAGGTATTTTAATGGTAATATTTTAGCATTAAATAATTAAATTTAATTATGACACAATGATGATGTGGTGATTGAATTATTAATAAAAGAATAAAATTTGAGATATTATAAATGTCATAAAAAATATTAAATAATATAATATAGGACATAATTTAATTTTATATGTGAATATGATATTTTATAAGTATATTAAATGTTTTTTTATAATTTATATCTCTATTGGGATTTTATATACATTCAATTATATGATAGTTTAATATTTATCATAATTTATATTTTATAAAAATAACAATTTATTAAATTATTTACAAAAAACCTTTTTAAAATTACCAAGAGGATATTATAATATTTAAATTTTCATTAAGTGTCCAATTATGTGATATTGAACCCATATATGTAAAATTTTTAGCCTCATAGTTTTTAAAATGTTGTGACCACAATTAAAATTAAATTAGAAAAATCAAGTCTAAAAAAAACTATGATTTAAAATAATATAAATACAACTATAAAAATTATTGTATGAGAGGGTTTTGAAATATACTCATCTTATATTCAACATATCTCATATTTGCATCGTATTTATTAAATTTTAATTTATATTAATTTAATAATTTAAGAGTTTCCAATGGTGCCCCTCCCCTTTACTAAAGAAGTTACCCACTCTTATATAATACTCACATATAAAAAACCAGTTAGTTCATCTATGATCTATCCAGACCCCTTCCTATAATCACTACCCACTTTCCTGATGCCTTAATATATGTATAACAACCTTCTTATAGGTGTTAAGGTATTCTTCAAAGGTGATCAATTAAAGAAGCGGTATCATTTTATTAAGTGTTTCTATTTTATTTCTTCTTCCAATTTTATGAAATATCCATAATCAATTAATAAATATTAAATAAATTATAATAAATATACTCAGATGTTATTATGTTAATACCATCCCATAAATTCATCTCTAGTTTCATCATATTTACGATGAAAATTTCGTGCATGTGTTCGCCAGACTACAACCTCGCAAACTAATATAATTTGTCTTTCATTACCGTCTATCAAGGATAGTTATAATGATGGAATCAATGATTATATATGATATTCATTATGTTTTTATAATTCTATAAGAATGATATTTCAATTATGTTCTTACTTACCATGGGGATAATGATGATAATGTCGTTCGTGCATACATGCGAACTATCACCTCCACATAGCGATTTGAATCATGTTTATTCACCACATCAAATGTATGATATATATAAGTATATTAAAATTATTATTATGGTTTTATTTATATTATGATAAATCTTTAAATATAAAATTATAAATTCCTTCTTTATATAATAATGAATGAAAAATTGAATGGTTACTCAGGCATACCTACGACCTACCATCTCAGTGATTATAATGTTGTTCATTTTTCATATCATAAAAAAATTTATATTGAAAAAGTATCATTGATGTATAAAATTGAATATGATATCATGAATTTTATTATGGATATTATGGACTTATAACACATGGAATAATGAAATCAAATCATGTTCATTTTTTACCCAAGTGCAGAATATTAATAAAAAAATCTGATATGAACATAAAAATTTACATAATTTTTATAACATATTAATAACTATTATAAAATATATAATAAACATGAAAAAGGAAATAAATAAAATATAAATTAACCTATGGTTATTATTCAGGATGATAAATGACATATAAGATAATTCATACTCGAAGTACGTGACTTCATCTCAATATTCTTTCATTAAGTCATATTTTGATGTTATACACCTCCTTATTTTATAAATTTTAAAATAGAAATGATTGAACAATAATTAATTAAACAAATTTAAAAAGGAATCTTTTATCTGAATTATTTTACATTATTCACAAAAAAGGAATGTTTTTATAACTAATGCAGTGAAAATGACTACTCTGCCGCAATATGCGTTATTTGATATTTGGATTCCTTTATATGACTTAAATTTTTCAAATGGAAAAAAAATATATTTTTCCCATTTGGGGAGTTTTTATATTGAAAATGGTTTTGAAATTGGATTGATCATTTCAGTATATTGAAATTATTTCTTGTGATTTCAAATCATATTTTATGCATGAAATGTTGATAATTGAAATCTTTTAGGTGTTATTATTATATATTGGTACTTGGACAATTGACAGGTGGTTATGTGATAAACCAAAGACGGGTGGTAACATTATTAACAAAAAATGGGTTGTTCCATGATCAACCAATGATATGTGGTTATGTTATTACCTCCAATGCATTGTTTATGGAAGTAATTCGTATGGATATACCATTTGTAAGAGTGGTTTGTGTGGATTTTGGTTGTATGATTATTCTATGTAAGTATTATTATGTACCAATTTA